>JALAZF010000476.1:3570000-4773898 GCA_022829125.1 Lathyrus tuberosus
CTCCTTTATAATCAGTCACCCAACAGTTGTGACAAACAGACCCCGTTTAGAGATGACAAATTCTCTCTAAAGTCAAAACCCTTTAGCTTCACATCTTGGGCTTCGAACAAGATACAAATAGACCCTTCATCTTCACATCTTGGGTTTTGAACAAGATACAAACCACCTTTAGCTTCACGTCTTGGGCTTTGAACAAGACACCAAAACGACATTTTTCCTCCCATAGAATAGGAGGAACTACATCGCTCTGATTTCCCTGTTTCGTTAAATAGGAATACGTAGGCATAAGATTGCAAAAGAATCTTAGCGAACACACTAATCAAAAACCCAAAATCCCATACCTTCATACATCAATCGAAAAGCATCAGTCCTAACATCCTCACAAATAGTCCTGTCATTTCATTCTTAAATAAGCAGAGAGAGGCCCACAATCTAAACTGCAACTGTAAACCAACATTCATTTGTTTAAACTCAGTATGCAAGTAGGGTTAATTGGAGACATCTATTTCTCTTCCTTAGTCAGCTTCAATAGGATAAAAAAATGAATCGACCTGTAGTACCCTAGAGCGAATTACAGAAAAATGGTGCCCACCGTGGGGCCACGCAGGGAATTTTGTCCCTCTTATCTCTCTGGTTGAAACTTGAGTGCTCAAAATATCACATAAATACCGACTCTGCTGGGGAGTCATTGTCTGTATAGGATCATAAGACTAGAGGTCTAGGATGATTAAGATAAATATATATACTGCTTTTCCTAATTGATATATGTGTTTATTTTTCTGCTAATGGGAATGTGTGTGATGTCGCATGTGGAAAGATTGAGTATACACCTAAGATAGGTGATGGAAATGCGGGTAATCTTACTGGGAATGAATTCCAGTTAAGAGCCCCCGATCGACCATCAACCTCAGCGGAGACTCCCTTTGCAGATACATTGCCTATACGACTTCGGTTGTTGAAAGTAGTGTGGTCGACTGGGTTATCTGAGAAGCTGAGGTTTTTAGCAGACTTAAGCCATTTTGTAGTGCAGAAGCTATCGGAAATAGTTGTCACGCGATACTACCCTCATCTGAGATTGCTCTAAGATACATCACCTAGCACGGTTCCCGGCCCGCTGATGTTATCTCTAAGGGAATCAATAATTTTGAGAGACAAGTACAAAAAATCACCAGTATAAACCTTTGGGGGGGGTAGAGCTTTGACTTCATGACACCGACCCTTTGACCCCATGTTTTTTCTATATTTTTGTGTGCTACATTCATACATTCCTTTAAAAACATTAAGACAAAGAAAATCTTCTCTTCTAGTCTCTCTTTTTCAAATTAAACTAAGACAATGATTGCAAATATCAAAGAAAGGAGATTGCACTAATGGATTTCGGTAGAAGGAAAACTCATAAGTACACCTTCAAGGTTCCAAAACTAGAGGATTTTAGAGGTCTGGTGAGAATGACACCAACCATGAGGCTTTCAGAGCCAAGTATGGAGGACTGCTGTCCTTGTTAAGGGTCCGTGTAATTGAAGGAATCCTGTCCACGCTAATCCAGTTCTACGATCCGGTCTATCACTGTTTCACATTCCTGGATTATCAGCTTGCACCAATGCTGGAGGAGTACTATCACCTGACTGATTTACATATTACTGATCAAGCTCCCTTTTCTGGACTGGAAGAAATTCCAAAGGATCAAACCATCGCAAGAGCAATTTATTTGGACGAGTCAGAAGTCAGGACTCACATAACCACTAAGGGTGGCATCCAGGGTTTGCTAGCCCAGTTCTTGACAAAGAAAGCTCTATACTTTGCCAGTATAGGGAACGTGGCCACTTTCGAGAGCATATTTGTTTTGCTCAACTACGGGTTATTTTTGTTTCCCAACATCGATAACTTTGTAGATATCAACGCCATTAAGATTTTCCTGATTGGAAACCCCGTACCGACCTTACTCGCAGATGTGTATCATTCGGTACATTTAAGGAATTTATACAGTGGAGGAATGATCACGTGCTGTGTACCCCTGCTATACAAATGGTTCACTTCCCATTTGCCCAAGTCTGCTGCATTTTGGGATCAAAAGAATACTTTACATTGGTCGCAGAGAATCATGTCTCTTACCAACTCTGACATCAATTGGTACAATCGAATCTATGACGGGATCAGGATCATTGACCGTTGTGGAAATTTCCCAAATGTACCCCTTATAGGAACTAAGGGGGGAATCAACTATCATCCAATTCTCATTCGTCGTCAATTCGGATACCCGATGAGGCACGTCCCACGAAATGCTCATCTGGAAGGTCTTTTCTTCAAGGAAGGAGAAAATGACAGGGCACTAAAGATGGAAATAGTGCATTCTTGGAAATACGTTCATAGGAAAGGACGAAAGTCTCTAGGCAAACCAGACTGTGTCTCAGTGGAGCCTTATCTCCACTGGGTACAAACTAGAGCTCACAAGTTGAGGATGCCTTACCCTCGTCAGGAAGTTCTTCCATTAAGGGACTCTGCCCTTTATTTTATGTCTAAGACGGAAAAACTTCAGGTTACTCTAAGCAAAGTTCAGCAGGAGAAGAGGTCTTGGAGGAACAAGTACCGTATTCTCAATGTGGAGTGTAGGAAAATGCAGCAACTGTTAAGAGAAAAAGATGCACTGATTGAGATTCTAGAGCAATATGCTGTAGAGAATCAGGATGACTAAAGGAATTTGCTCGCTCCTTTTACTTGGCAAAGGAATGACAACCCGACAATGACCCAAGAGCCCCGGTCAAAGAAAAGGAAAGCACCCGAACCAGCACTTGAGCTCTCTTCAGAGAGGACTCAGGATCCATTAGTTTAGATTTCCTTTTCCAGCACTTTGTAATCTACTGTATTTCCATTTCCGCAATCCTTTGAATTCAATAAAACGGGGTTTCCCCACTGTTTGATATTTGCAATCTAATTGTCGAAGTTTACTTTGAATAAACAAAAATAATTAATAATCATTGCATTCATCATTCTCATAAACGCATTCTTCTTACCTACGAATCTCACGTTTGCGTCTCGATTCTAGAGTCAAATTGTCTCATTCGTATAATACTCGGGCCAATCGTCAGAAAAAGATGGATGATCTCGAGGAAGAGAACAGAGAGTTGAGAGAAGAGATTAACACTCTGAAAGAGGATTTGAGAAAGCTTCATAACGACAAGCAAGCTCTAGTAGAAGCTCAGATGCAACAACAAAGGACTGTGATCTCGGAGATCACATCTACGCCCATAGTGGAGAAATATGATCCTAGGTACAAGATGCCGAAAGATCGCCCCTGGGGCATGCCACTTAACTATATCCTGGAAGGATATGTTCCACCAATCGCTGAGGATAAGGGAACCACAGCAGGAGCCGCTGGGCCTGAAGGTTACAAACTTCGAGAAAGTGAAGATGCCAGGGGCATGACAGCAACTCCTGAAGGTTACAAACTTCGAGAGGCACCGAGAGTCTCGGCCATAATGACTATACCACCTCCCGTGGTACACACTGTCCCGAAAGGACAGATTCCCCAGATACCTTCTGGTGGAAATGAAAGCATGTTCGACAGAATTAATGAGTTCCAGGAACAGTTCTTGGAAATGCAGAAAGCACTGCAGGCCCATCGCGGTCAGGATCTATTTGGAAAGGGCGCCGCGGACCTTTGTTTGGTCCCCAATGTGAAAGTTCCACACAAGTTCCAAGTGTCCGACTTTGAAAAATACAAGGGTAACTCTTGCCCTCAGATTTATTTAGTGATGTACGCTCGGCGAATGTCAGCTCAGACAAACAACCAGGAGCTACTAATTCATTACTTTTAGGATGGTTTAACTGGTGCCGCATTAAAATTGTACATGGGTTTAAATCGCGCTACGATCGGCACGTTCAGAGATCTTGGCGCTGCTTTCGTTCAACAATATAAATACAATTTGGACATGGCACCGGACAGAGATCAACTCAGATCAATGTCACAAAAGGACAAGGAAACCTTTAAAGAATACACTCAAAGATGGCGTGAAATTGCTGCTCAGATTTGTCGACCTCTTGAGGAAAAAGAGATGACAAAGATCTTCTTAAAGACCTTAAGCTCATTTTACAACGACCGAATGGTCGCCAGGGCCCCCAGTGACTTCACCAAGATGGTAGGCATTGGAGTTCGTCTTGAGGAAGCCGTCCGAGAAGGACGTTTAGTAAAAGACGCTGGATCATCAAGTAGTACAAAATGATACGGTAGTGTTATCCCTAAGAAAAAAGATCAAGATATCGGGAATATCTCTCTCGGAAAGCAAAAACGAAGATATCAACCAGTAGTGGCGGTAACTTCTGCTATCAATCATGTGCCTGTTCCTACGTATCAACCTCAGGTTGCGCAGAGCCAACCTAATCAACAGCAATTTCAGCAAAGGACATAACAGTCTCTTCAGCAGACTCGTCCTCCATACAATAACAACCGTACAACGCGACCACCAGGGTTCGACCCTATACCCATGTTGTACGCAGAATTGTTTCCGTTACTACTGGTCAAGGGGCACATCCAGACTAAGTCTCCTCTTACAGTACCAGAAAATCCACCTTTTTGGTTCAAAGCGGATCAGACTTGTCATTGCCATTAAGGAGGACCAGGGCATAACATAGAGAACTATCTCAGTTTCAAATCTGATGTGCAAAAGCTTGTTAGGAGCGGGGTCTTATCTTTCAAGGATACGAATCCTAATGTTCTTACACACCCGCTGCCTCAACATGAGAAATCTGCAGTCAATTTGATAGAGGGAGAGTCTAACAACATCTATCAAATTCATGATGTACTCTTATTAAGGGCCAATTTGGTCAAGATGCATTGTAGACAGAGCAGATATGGCCATGTGCCACCTCATAACTATCACTAGTGTGATATCTGCTCTAAAAACAGTCAGGGATGTTCTGTGGTGCAATCAGCTCTACAGGAACAATTGGATCTCAGATGGATCCAAGAGCATTGAGTTCGTGGAGTCAGCATGACCTATACGAATTCCAATGTCATTCAGAACAACGACATCCGTACAATGAATGTCAACTTGGTGGCGATGCACTCAAGGCAAAGCCAGTATCATAATCTGCCGCAACACAATTATAATTCCTGTCTGACTTGCTCGGTAAATAAACAGGGATGCTCTTTTGTACAAGAGGCCCTCCAGCGTCAGATGGATCTTGGATGGATCCAGGACTACCATGATAGAAATCCTTACCAGATCAACATGATTCAAATCTTTGATATTCGTCTGATGAATACCAGCTTGGAGGAGTTATATGCCAGGCAGGTCCTACTCGGTTTTCTCACTTCGCATGATCATCTGAACTGTAAAGGATGTTGTAAGAGTAACCAAGGGTGCGCTCTCGTTCAAAGAACTTTACAACACTTATTAAACCACTGGTGGCTTCCAATCTATATGGATGAAGACACACAAAAAATCAGTGTGGTTGACAGGAACCCTACTCGGCATGAAAGTCAGGATGTCTGATCTACGGAAACAGATCTAGTGAGGTTGCACTACATTCAAAGCGGACGTGGCCAGGTGCCACCACACAACTATGAACGTTGTAGAGTCTGCTCGGAGAATAACCAAGGATGTTACCTCGTGCGAGTAGCCCTTCAGAGATAGTTGGATCGCAAGGAGATTCACCCATACCTAGCTTCGGGGTATGTTGACTGGACGCCAGACTACTTCGCAGATCAAATTAGAGACGTGGTTGTAATCTCTGACCCTGAGAGGAACAAGGATGTTTGTGCCATCATCCCTCTACTGGACGAATCAAAAGTTCCTAGCCGGGAAATGATTGAAATTACTTACGACAGTCAGAAAAATCAGAAGGCTCCCGTAGTAATCTATCTGCCGGGACCAGTACCGTATGAATCAGCTAAGGCGATCCCTTACAAATACGGTACAACGACAATTGAGAATGGAAAGGAAATTCCATTGCCCTCCGTCGTGAATATTGCAGACATCAGTCGAGTAACATGGAGCGGTCGAATCTTCAACCGAGGGGTTGGAGAACCTAACAAAGAAAAGGAACTTTCGACAGAAGCTCCCGATCCACCAGTCGGTCAATCCAGTAATCCCGACCTTTCAAAAAACAGTGATGAGATGTTGAAGCTCATCCAAAGGAGTGAATACAACATTGTTGACCAACTGTTACAAACTCCTTCAAAGATCTCAGTGCTATCACTTTTACTCAGTTCCGAAGCCCACAGAGAGCCTCTACAAAAATTTTTAGAGCAGGCCTTTGTGGAACAGGATGTGTCAATACGACAGTTCGATAGCATCATCTCTAACATCACTTCCTGCAACAACTTAGGATTCAGTGATGAGGACTTGCCAGAGGGGGCAAAAGCCACAACATGGCGCTCAATATCACAGTTAACTGCCTGGACGATGCTTTAGCTAGCATACTGGTAGACACAGGATTGGCCATCAACGTCATGCCGAAGTCCACTTTAATGCGACTATCATTCAAAGGACCCCCGATGATGGGCAGTGAGGTCATCGTCAAAGCCTTTGACGGATCTCGGAAAGCAATTATCGGCGAAGTCGACCTTCCCATAACTATCGGTCCTCACACTTTCCTAATCACTTTCCAGGTCATGGACGTCCAGGCAGCGTACAACTGTTTATTAGGAAGACCTTGGATACACCAGGCTGGGGCAGTCACTTCGACACTGCACCAAAAACTAAAGTTCGTCAAGAACGATCAACTCGTCACGGTTTGTGGAGAACAAGCCTTGCTCATGAGCAACTTATCATTATCTACTTGTGTAGAACCCGAGGAGGTTGTTGGAACTCAGTTCCAAGCACTGTTGGTGAGCAATGAGAATCTATCAGAAAAAGGAACCTCGATTTCCTCATACAGAGATGCTCTCGAAGTGATAAAAAATAACCATGCAAAAGGATGGGGACAGCTTGTCATCCCTACTAATAATAAAACAAAGAAGGGTCTTCGTTTTTCTGTAACCTGTACCCAGACAGCTGCTAACGATGAAAGTCTTCATCCCATTCAGGACTTCTTCCACAGTGGAGGTTTCCTTCACCCAGTGCATCAAGCAGTCCATACCATCAACGAGGGAGATTCCTATGATACGGATGAGGAATGGAAATCCTATCTCAGCGAGGACGATTATATGTCTCAGGAAGAGGTGACTACGCCCTTTTGCTATCCCGCACAGAGTCCGAGATTTATATCCAAGTCAGGTGTCAGAATGATATACGGAGATTGTGATCCGGAAGGATGCCGTGCTCCACCAAATTCATTAGAGGAGGACACTCTAATGAAAGATAACTTTGACCACGACTATTATGGCCCAATGGATGGCCTGCCTATCTGGCAGCTGTATCCAGGAGATTGGGGCAAAAGAGACAGTCGAATGATGCTTATCAATTAAGCGTCATTGGAAAAAATACCTGCGTCCCCACCATGTCATGGGATCAACACTTAAAGTATTCAGAACCTATCCAGCAGGACGATGAATTTGCAAAGCTTGCAGGACTAGAATTCATCAACTATGCTTTTCCTGAGGTCAACGTCATCGAAAGGGACGACTCCTCCAGTTCCAGAGAAGTGTGGGACACCTTGGGACAACCAAGTGGAAAGTTCGACTTCTTGGTCAAGTACACCGCTCTCGAAAGCTCTCATACCAGGTTCGAAGACATCCAGCCAACTGGATGGGGAAATTTGCCTGAGTGCTCAAATACTATACAAAATACAACAGAGGAATCCTCCTACGACAACTCTGCCTGGGAGACAGATTCCAATGATCCTGCTCCACCAGAAATCAGCGTTATTTCTGAAGACAAATCAAGGAAAGTACCAGACTTTGTGATTCAGCGAGGAGTTCGCCGCCAATGGATTGCTGTCGATGTTCTGAAGATTGTTCATAAGTCAAAGTAATTGACGTTTTTTAACCTTTCACACCGCCGAGGTGAAACGGATGTTTTGATAGGGCTCACTTTCTGTAAATTTCCCTCGTCGCTTCGCCCAAAGTGACAGAGTTTTGTTTTATAGGGCTGTAGTTTCAAGAATCGACTTGTTCATAAATAAAATAATGTCATTCTATAATTTCCGCATTAATTGCTGTTTTCTCTTTTTGCTTTTCTCAGAAAATGGTAATCCTAAAAAACGTCTCAAATAATACAAACAAGCAGTTTTTCAAAAAAATACACTACACACACTTGCATTTTCTCTATCTCTTCTAAACATAAATCATCACGTCATGTAAATTGCTTGTTTTAAACCCCATTGAAACATACGATCCAATGACTTCTCCCAACTTTGAGTTCCCGGTATTTGGGGCTGAAGAAGAAGTTGACGACGAAATTCCAGAAGAGAACTCCCGATTACTCCGACAGGAGGAAAGGTCCATTGAACCTCACAAGGAGCCGTTGGAAATGATCAACATGGGTTCAGAAAAAGAGAGAAAAGAAATCAGGATTGGGGCACTGCTCAGTCCAACTGCCAAAGAGAGTTTGACAAAGCTTTTCAGAGAATTTCCCGATGTGTTTGCTTGGTCCTACCAGGACATGCCAGGGTTGGATACCAGCATCGTGGAGCATCATTTACCATTGAAATCAGAGTGTCCGCCAGTAAAACAGAGGTTAAAACGGACTCACCCAGACATGGCCATCAAAATCAAAGAGGAGGTACAGAAACAGATTGACGCAGGTTTCCTCGCCACATCAGAATATCCTCAATGGTTAGCCAACATAGTACCCGTTCTGAAAAAGGATGGAAAAGTCAGAATGTGTGTCGATTACAAAGATCTAAATAAGGCTAGTCTGAAGAAGGACTTTCCTTTACCACACATTGACATGCTGGTAGACAGTACAGCAAAGTTCAAAGTTTTCTCCTTCATGGATGGATTCTCGGGTTATAATCAGATAAAAATGGCGCTGAAAGACATGGAGAAAACTTCGTTCATTACCCCATGGAGTACTTTTTGTTACAAGGTAATGTCGTTCGGTTCAAAGAACATCGGGGCAACCTATCAAAGGGCCATGACTACTCTGTTTCATGACATGATACATAAGGAAATCGAGGTATATGTCGATGATATGATTGCCAAATCTAAGACAGAATAGGAGCATGTGACCCACCTATCAAAGCTATTCGAGCGTCTGAGGAAGTACAAACTCCGCTTGAATTCCAACAAGTGCACATTCGGTGTCTATTCAGGGAGACTTTTAGGGTTCATCATCAGCCAGAAAGGAATTGAGGTTGATCCTGACAAGGTCAAGGCTATTCAAGAAATGCCTTCTCCGAAAACTGAAAAACAAGTCAGAGGATTCCTGGGACGTTTGAACTACATCTCCAGATTCATATTCCTCATGACCACGACATGTGAGCCGATTTTCAAATTACTCAAAAAGAGCCAGGACTGCGTTTAGACAGAAGATTGCCAAACCACCTTCGACAGTATTAAGGAATACCTATTGAATCCGCCGATTATATCACCTCTAGTGGAAGGAAGACCACTAATCACTTACCTCACAATCCTAGAGGACTCCATGGGGTGTGTACTTGGCCAACAAGACGAAACCAAACAGAAGGAGTCTGCCATCTTCTATTTGAGCAAGAAATTCACCGACTGCGAGACTCGGTACACTATGCTTGAGAAAACTTGCTGCGCTTTGGATTGGGCAGCCAAACGTCTTCGCCAGTATATGATTCGTCACACTACTTGGTTAATCTCAGAAATGGATCCAATCAAGTACGTCTTTGAAAAACCTGCTCTCACAGGAAGGATTTCCCGTTGGCAGATGTTGTTATCAGAATACGACATCGAGTACCACGCTCAGAAAGCCGTTCAAAGGAGTATTTTAGCCAATCATTTGGCTCATCAACCGATTAACGATCAGGAATCAGTCGGATTTGACTTCCTAGATGAAGATGTCATGTATCTAAAAATGAGAGACTGCGATGAACCGCTACCCAATGAAGGGCCAGAACCAGGTTCCCAGTGGGGACTAATCTTTGACGGAGCTGTCAATCATTATGGAAATGAAATTGGGGAAATCATTATAACACCTCAGGGTACCCACATTCCTTTCACTGCCAGACTTACGTTCAAGTGTACAAATAACGAGGCCGAATACAAAGCTTGTATTATGGGTCTCAAAGAAGCAATTGATTTGAGGATCAAGAACTTGGATGTATATGGTAACTCAGCTCTGGTCGTCAATCAGATCAAAGGGGATTGGAACACATACCAATTTGGATTGATTCCTTACAAAGACTATATGAGAAGGTTGTTACCGTTCTTCAACAGAATCGAGTTTCATCATATCCCTCGTGAAGAGAATCACATGGCTGATGCCTTAGCCACCCTCTCTTCCATGATTAGTGTAGGTCAATGGACCGACTTACCTAAGATCGACATAATGCGCCTTGAATGGCCTGCTTACATCTTCACGATTGAAACAGTCATAGACGATAAACCGTGGTATCACGATATCAAATGCTTCCTTCAGAAACAAGAGTACCCACCTGGGGCACTAAGGAAAGACAGAAAAACCCTCAGAAGGTTGGCTGGCAGCTTCTTTCTAAGCGGTGATACACTCTATAAGAGAAACTTTGACATGGTCTTGCTCCGATGTGTAGACAGACCAGAAGCAGACATGCTGATAAAAGAAATTCACGAAGGATCCTTTGGCACTCATGCCAACGGACACACAATGGCGAGAAAAATTCTGAGAGCAAGGTACTAATGGTTGACCATGGAATCCAACTACTACAAGTACATGAGGAGGTGTCACAAGTGTCAGATATACTCCGACAAAATCCATGTACCACCAACATATCTCAAAGTTCTTTCTTCTCCGTGGCCTTTTTCCATATGGGGAATCGACATGATCGGCATAATTGAACCTAAGGCTTCGAACGGACATCGGTTCATTCTGGTCGCCATTGATTACTTCACCAAGTGGGTCGAAGCAGCGTCATACGTCAATGTAACCCGACAAGTGGTGGTCTGATTTATCAAAAACAATATCATCTGCTGTTATGGTGTTCCGAGCCAGATCATTACTGATAATGGATCTAACTTGAACAATAAGATGACGAAAGAGTTGTGCTCTGAGTTCAAAATCGAACACCATAACTCATCTCCCTACCGACCCAAGATGAATTGAGTGGTAGAAACGGCTAACAAGAACATCAAGAAGATCGTTCGAAAGATGGTTGTAACCTACAAAGACTGGCACGAGATGCTGCCATATGCTCTTCACGGTTACCGTACATCTGTCCGCACTTCAACAGGGGCAACCCCTTTCTGTCTAGTTTATGGCATGGAGGCAATGCTCCCCATCGAAGTAGAGATCCCGTCAATCAGGGTATTGATGGAAGCTAAGCTAACAGAAGCTGAATGGTGCCAAAGTCGGCACGACGAACTAAATCTGATTGAGGAAAAATGAATAACGGCACTATGCCATGGTCAGTTGTATCAGCAAAGAATGAAGAAGGCATTCGACAAAAAGGTTCGACCTCGTGTCTTCAGAAAAGGAGACCTTGTGCTCAAGAAGATACAATCATTTCTCACTGATTCCCGGGGTAAATGGACTCCGAATTATGACGGCCCCTATGTGGTCAAGAAAGCTTTCTCAGGCGGTGCCTTGAGACTTGCAACCATGGACGGAGAGGAATTTTTCTACCCCACAAATGTTGATGTAGTCAAGAAATACTTCGCCTAAACTAAAAAAAAACATGTCTCGGTGGATTGAAAACCCGAAAGGGAGGTCCAGGCAAAAATTAGAGACATAATAAAAAAAATCATCCTGGTGGATTGGAAATCTCAAAGTACAATCCAGGCAAAAGTTAGGGATAATGGCAAGTAACTACGTCCAACAGGGGCAAATCCCCTAGTAGTAGTCCTGCCATCCATCAAAAAACTCCAGTCAAGGTCATCTTCGACAGAAGCTCAGGATACCCAGAATTCAAAGTTGGTAGAAGGATAGTGGTCGTTATGTTTCAATGTAGCCCTTTTCCTTTTAAATTACCATTTTCTAACTTTGTAAATACTCTATGGAATCATGTGTTTGGCTGATTTCCATCCTATCAATAAAATTTGAGCCCTTGTGCTTTTGTTTGCAGTTCTTATTTATTTTAGCTTTACAGAACGACATTTTAACATGATTAACGATTCTTGAAATAAAACAAAAATGAATTTACTTGTTAAAACTTTTTTGGCTTTTAAAATAAAGATGGCAATTTCTTTTGACTGTTGAACATCGAAAGAATATCGATTGCTTCTCCCAAAGGCGGTTAAGCTTCAAAGTGCAGAATCAATGTACTCCTTCTAAACCAGTGCGCCTGAACGAAGGATCAGTTATGTCAGATGCGAATACTCCATCTGACATCCCCGATAGAGTTCTTGCCTTCTAAGCCCGACCAACGGTTTTCCCCGCAGGGACTATCTCTCCTAAGCAAGGCAAAATTGCTATCGTGAACCATTGATACTTTTCAACCCCCACGGTGGCCGAGTATCCCGTCGTGTTCATCCGTCAGTTTGTATGTCGCGTCCGTTTTGTCAGCATAAACATACATACATCATGCATTATTAATTTACATTCGCATTAATATTACATCACTATCACTCTAGTCGGTCTTATCCCCTAGTGATAAAAGTCCCCTTAATCGAGTTGTCAGTTCTTTCCTCGTCAGGAAATGTTGTGTCTGCACACTCTCTCTCCTCCAGTTTATTTTTGGGATAAAGTCGGCCCTTGACCACTTTGATAACTTGAACCTCTGAAAGACCAGAGAAAGCGTTCGACAAATATCACTCTTTGCCATTGAAGATGATATCGTCACTTTCCCGAATTAAGGAAAATCCCCAGAGAAAGCCTCACAACTAAAGACTTTCAGCAACACATTAATTTTGCTCTCCGGAGAGTCGATGTCAATGAAGTCATCAGCACCTCAAAATTGGATCACATCATATGGCATTTCTTCAAAAAGATCTCTAAGAAAAGTATGATGTAATATCTCCAAGCAAAGGCAGTCTCTCAAGAGACTCATTCTCCCCCAGTAGAGTCAACGAATGGCATCTCCAACATAGAAGTTTGTACACCTCTACTGAAATTCTGGTATCAGACGTGTGATGTTAAGGTGTGATGTCACAACAACACACTCTGCACAATGGACAGCAACAACAGTAAAATAACACCTAGAATTGTTGACCCAGTTCGGTTACAACCAACCTACTCTGGGGGCTACCAAGCCAGGGATGGAATTCACTACTTGTAGATATAATTTACAGACTCAACGACCCGTTGACAATCTCCTAAACTTATACTCTACTAATGACTTCCTACCTAAGAAACCACTTAGGTATGAGAACACCACTCAATCCCTTACAAACACTCAAAGAACCCACTTTGAGTACCCTTGATCTTACTTCACAGTTTCGATCAAATCACACAACTCTCTTTGCTTCACAGCTTTAGAGAGGACAGAAACTTAACACCTATTCAAACCCTAGAATAGTGTAAATACAAGCACTTTAAACAAACTCTAGACACTAAGCCTTCTGCTCTTGATCTTCTGAATGTTTTCTGTATTTTTTCCTTTGGTCTTGTGCGCTTTATATAGCTCCTGAATTGGGCTTGGACTTGTCACAATATTTGATCAGATTTGTTAATTAAAACTGAATCTTCAAAACATATTTTATCCCCAAAATCTTTTTAAATCTTCAACCTTTTAATTCTCCAACAGATCTGCAATCAAATCTCCCATGTAACAAAAAATATCTATCCCAAGATATTCTCATCCAATGAGTCAACCACTCTCCACAATTCCAGCTAATACGCATACCCTAATAACATATCCTGCTGTTATTAATTCTGCAGGTCTGATGTTACAACATCACCTGTGTGACATTAGACATCCAACTTCAGCACTTAACAACTTAACACAGCCCAGTGTTAAGACTTCAATGTTACAACATCAGCACCTTGACATCAACATTGAATAACCTTTGTTTTACCAAAATTCCAGCCAATCCAGGAACTATCAATCTCCCCCTTTGGCTAATTTTGGCTAAAACAATCTCTGCACTCTGTAATCAACTTCTGCACTCTGCACCTTCAGAGATTTCAGCAGCGGAATAATCTTTAGAAATTTGAAACTCATTAGCAGCAGTTTGACACTTTGCATAGTCTTTATCACTTGATCTGCTGCAGCACCATCTTCATTATTGACAACAGCCAATTGGTGCTCCTCCTTGAAAACATGAACCAGCATCACAGCTGTTCAGTAGCTCATAATGTGCAGCAATTTACTCCCCCTAGATGTCAGCTTGGCTGCACTCAACACATGTCATGATATCTTCAATACTCCCCCTCAATAACTGCATTACCACTTTTCAACTAAACACCTTTTAGCAGCATCAATCTATCTCCCCCTTAATCTCTGCATCACATCAGCAGCATATGGCAATAAATCCTCTTGACTATCTTGGCTAACTTCTCCCCATTTTTAGCCATAATTAGGCAAGCTTCTATATGAATCCCTATTAACTATAGTCAGTATACCCTAGCTCTCATTGTTAGCCTCTCAGTTAGTAAACAGGCAAACAAATCATAGAAGGAAACTAAAAGCATAAACAGTGCATAAAACAGCACAATATTCAAGTTACAAAACCAAGCACTATAAGTGCTAAAACAAATAAAGCTAACCCTACTGAAATAGAAGGCAATCATTAAAAGCTTGAATCTTCTGAGCTGAGATCATCATTATCGTCTTCATCAACAGCATCCTTCCTTGTTTTGACAGCTTCACCTCCCTTTGTTGCCAATCTCAGAGTCATGACAAGTGTTTCAAATTTTTGTTTCCTTTCAGTACTAACTCTTATGACTTCATCTAACTCCTTGCAAGCCTCCTCTAGTTCTGCAATCACCCCAGTCTTGGCTGGTGACTGTTGTGATGTTGAAGCAGACGTCTTGACATTGTTAGGAACATGTTTCAACTTGTAATGAAGTAACAAGGCAGGCTTCCTTTTGCATACTACATCTGAATGCTGTAGAATTCCAGGATGTTGAGACACGATAATCCCACAAATGAGAGAGGGAAAAGCAATGTGCATCTTCACAACATTTGTAGCAGCATGCTTAATAGTATGATCATAGATGTAGGAGCCATAGTCAATTCTTTGCTTTGTCCCAACTGCATAGATTATCTTCCCCAATTCAATAGAAATTGTGGTCTTGTGACTAGTAGGAACCCAGTTGGCAATACCTATTCTGTGCAGAAAAGCATATTTGACACTCAACACACTGGCTAACAGCTTTCCTTCTACGGGCCAAAAATCTACTCGACCAGCAGTGATTTCTCTGCATATAACATTGTTGGAGACTTCAAATTCCTCATAATCTTCCTCATTTCTTCCTAAGTAGGCATTGATCATCTCAGGAGAAAACCAGACACACTTACCCCTGAGGGTAACTCTTCTGAAAGTTCGGCTCTTACTGTCATTTATCGCTTCAGGTATATTCACTATGAACTCCCTGACCAGTCTATCATAGCAATCAGCCAACCCTGACACAGTCCTTATGAGACCAGCAAGCTTAATTAGGTCAATAATTTCAGTAGATTCTAAGTCCTTTGCTACAACCTCTCTTTCCAGAGCTACCTTTCTTAGGCTCACACACTTCCACAAGGAGGCACTTCTGGCACTGTGAGATGAGGTGTTATCAGGCACTTGATTTGTAGCAGGGTTGATGTCTTGAGCATCACTCTCAAAATCTTCCTCCTCCCTGATTCTCCTCTTCTTGCCAGACCTGGCACCTTTGCTCCATGACTTGGGACAGTCTGTAGATGTAGTCCTTTTCTTATCCTTCCCTCTTCCAATTCTATCATCATCAGATGAGTCCTCAATCTCTATAACCTCAACCTGCTCCTTCCCTTTACCCCTGTGGCTTTCATTCCTAGTGGATGATGTTCTGACATCAAGACTGACATCAGTGTCATCAGGATCTTCACCTTCCGCTTCTTGACTAAGGACCTGGCTTTGAAGATTTTTGTCCTCTCCTTGAGAGTCGACTTGTTCATCAGGCATTTGCCTTAGAGGGACGGAAATCCCTTTCACCCGTATCCCCTTCTCAAGGATTTTGGTGGCAAGCTGTTCCAAATGCTCGTCTACATCAAACTTCTCCTCAACAGCTTGAGAGGATGATGACCTAGCTTCAGGTTTATTCACCGTTGTCGAGGGTTTAGGGTTACCTGACTCGGGAAGAGCACTGGAAATGAGTTCTTCGGAAGAAACCCCAGTTCGTACCTGCTCAGAGTTCTTGGAAGGGACAGACATCATTCCTTTGTGACAGACTAGGTTTGGAGAAGAACCTTCTATTCTATTGAGATTTGGGGAGATGAAACGTTGCGATGAGAATGCTTTGGTAAGTCTTGATGTAGTATCAATATGGTAAGGCGCCTGATTTTGAATACTCTTTAAAGACCAATTACTAATTTTCTCCCTCCATAAAGACTTTCCTTTTGAAACATTCACATCTGAACTTGTTAACTTAGAGTGACCTTTCAGCATCCTGATGTCATAGTCTGATGTTATGACATCAACATCATTAGTTGAATCTCCTTCAAGAGAGGTCCACTGATAACAATTGTCTTTGGTTCTGGTACCCTTCATAATAACCTGATTATGTTCATCAGAAACCACACACCCATCCTTAGTGTAGTTTACCCTATAACCTTCATCACACAACTGGCTTATGCTGATCAAATTTGCACTTAAGCCATTGACAAACATAACATTGTCAAGTTCAGGTCTACCATTACCTTGCACTTTCCCAACTCCTGCAACAACACCTTTTCTTCCATTGCCAAATATGACTTCATGAGAGGGACAAGGTCTAAGATCATCAAACATGGATCTACATCCAGACATGTGCTTGGAACACCCACTGTCAAAATACCATGTTCCTTCTTTATCACCCATGAGAGCCAATAAGCACTTCACCTTCTCCTTAGGTACCCATTGTTTAACAACTTTGGGCCTGTGCTCTCTCCATCTGTTTTGAGGCTGAGGGTATCCATGCAGCTTGTAGCAAGAGTACTGCATATGTCCAAATCTTCCACAATAATAGCATCTCACCCTTCCATCTCTGAATCTTCTGCTATGATGAGATTGCCTATGCTGTCATCCATGATATGGTCTCCTCCTACCATAACTGCCCTGCCATCTATTTTGTTGATATCTTCTCCCATAGGACGGCTGAGAATGAAGTTTCCTTGATTGTCTCCCATGATGGTGTGGCTTTCTTCTTCCATATACATAAGGAACAACATTGGTGTATCCATACCAGTTGTCCTGATGTTGAGACATCTGATGAGACATGTGCTGTTTGATCTGAGCAGCTTGCATGCTCTCATGGTATTGTGGGGGCATATACTGACTAGCTCCCTGTGGCTGCTTTCTCTTCTGATAGGGACCAGTCTTCTTCTCAATCTTCTTAGGTTGGGAAACATCAGCTTTCTTAGGGGTAGGATCCTGCTTCTTTGGCTGATGTTGAGATGAAAGTTGTGACACTTCCTTCTTTGAACCTGAAGTGCTTCCTTCTGAAGTTCCCTTGTCCTCAGCCACATAACCTATCCCAGCTTTGTCTCCAGCAGATTTTTCTGACTGAAGGATCTTGTCGAGTGTGTCTGTACCACAGCTTAGCATCCTGACAGACTTGGTCATTTGATCAAGATGAGCTCTAACTAGCACCACTTCATTTTCAAGATCAGTTTTTTCATTCTCTAGCTGAGCAATATGTTGCTTGTGGCACTTGTTTTCTTGACAAATCTCAGCACTCTTTAAACACAGCTCTTGATAGGTGGATGCCAACTCCTCATAAGTTACTTCTCCATCACTAGAATCATCATAAAAAACAACAGCTCTTGTTAAAGCTCTCACATGCTTTGCTGACTCGCCTTCACTCTCACTATCAGAGTCAGACCAGGAAACTGTCATACCCTTCTTCTGCTTTTTCAAGAAGGTGGGACATTCTTTCTTGACATGTCCATGGCCTTCACACTCAAAGCACTGCACTCCTTTATCTTGGGCAGTTTTCTCTTCATCCTTCTTGCTGATGTCAGAAGTCATGTTCTTGACATTAGGCCTGGAGTTATTATTCATTCTCTTGAATACTTTGGTGAACTGTCTTCCCAACATCACTATGGCCTGAGACAGATCCTCCTGGGATTCAGATTTCTTCCCTTTTTCTTCTTCACCATTTGTCACCAGGGCTATACTCTTTGGCTTATTTTCTGGTTCTTCCTCATTCAACCCAAGCTCAAAGGTTTGAAGAGATCCAATGAGCTCATCAACTCTCATCTTGCTGATATCTTGTGATTCTTCAATGGCAGTAACCTTCATCTTATACTTCTTAGGTAGGGACCTAAGGATCTTCCTCACAAGCTTTTCATCTGACATCTTCTCTCCAAGAGCACTGGATGCATTGGCCAGCTCAAGAACACTCATGTGGAAATCATGAATAGTTTCATCTTCCTTCATCTTCAGGCTTTCAAATTTTGATGTTAAAATCTGAAGTCTTGACATCTTGACTCTAGATGTTCCTTCATGAGTAGCCTGCAAGATATCCCATGCTTCTTTAGCAACTTCACAGGTATTAATTAACCTGAAGATGTTCTTATCCACTCCATTGAAGATAGCATTCAGAGCTTTGGAATTTCCAAGGGCAAGCTCATCTTCCTCCTTGGTCCACTCTTCTTCAGGCTTTGGCTTAGAGGTGCCTTCTTTATCTTTGCCAGCATCATCCTTCTCACACATGACAGGTGCTTTCCACTCTTTAATAATAGCCTTCCAAGCCCTACTGTCCAAGGATTTTAAGAAGGTGGTCATCCTTGGCTTCCAATAGTCATAATTGGATCCATCCAAAATAGGGGGTCTGTTGACGAATCCTCCAACTTCTTTGTCCATCTTTACACCAGAAAGTAACTTCCCTAGATCTCACCCAGAGACAGACAGGATGCCTGCTCTGATACCAATTGAAATTCTGGTATCAGACGTGTGATGTTAAGGTGTGATGTCACAACAACACACTCTGCACAATGGACAGCAACAACAGTAAAATAACACCAAGAATTGTTGACCCAGTTCGGTTACAACCAACCTACTCTGGGGGCCACCAAGCCAGGGATGGAATTCACTACTTGTAGATATAATTTACAGACTCAACAACCCGTTGACAATCTCCTAAACTTATACTCTACTAATGACTTCCTACCTAAGAAACCACTTAGGTATGAGAACACCACTCAAACCCTTACAAACACTCAAAGAACCCACTTTGAGTACCCTTGATCTTACTTCACAGCTTCGATCAAATCACACAACTCTCTTTGCTTCACAACTTTAGAGAGGACAGAAACTTAACACCTATTCAAACCCTAGAATAGTGTAAATACAAGCACTTTAAACAAACTCTAGACACTAAGCCTTATGCTCTTGATCTTCTGAATGTTTTCTGTATTTTTTCCTTTGGTCTTGTGCGCTTTATATAGCTCCTGAATTGGGCTTGGACTTGTCACAATATTTGATCAGATTTGTTAATTAAAACTGAATCTTCAAAACAGATTTTATCCCCAAAATCTTTTTAAATCTTCAACCTTTTAATTCTCCAACAGATCTGCAATCAAATCTCCCATGTAACAGAAAATATCTATCCCAAGATATTCTCATCCAATGAGTCAACCACTCTCCACAATTCCAGCTAATACGCGTGCCCTAATAACATATCCTGCTGTTATTAATTCTGCAGGTCTGATGTTACAACATCACCTGTGTGACATCAGACATCCAACTTCAGCACTTAACAACTTAACACAGCCCAGTGTTAAGACTTCAATGTTACAACATCAGCACCTTGACATCAACATTGAATAACCTTTGTTTTACCAAAATTCCAGCCAATCCAGGAACTATCATCTACAACTCATACGACTGGGTTCCCCAGCAACTCTGACATCAAATCTTTTTCCATCAAATGGCATCTCCCCAGGAAAATTCGGCGAGAAGTTTGAGGAAAACCACTACGAATAGCGTCCCTTGTCAAGAAAGCTTATTGACAAAAGAAACTGAGACCAGTTCCTTGGCTGAAGACCAGGATCGAGGGGAAGTTTCTATCAGAAACCTAGACCAGTTCCTTGGTTGGAAACTAAGATCGAGGGGAAGTTTATTTCAGCAACTGAGACTAGTTCCTTGGTAAGAAACCAGGGTCGAGGGGAAGTTTGTTTCAAAAGAAAACTGAGACCAGTTCCTTGGCTGAAGACCAGGATCGAGGGGAAGTTTACCTTTTCTAAGCATCATTGCTTAGCAAAAGAAGAAGGATGCGTGAACTGCCATTCTTAATCACCACCAAAATTTTGGGTATTCCGATATTTAATCCTCTTGCACCCCGAATGCCCGAATACCTTCGCCATTCACACCTTCGGGTCCAAGAAGATTAAAAAGGGGCATCTGTCATACCCCAAATTTTGACCACTAAGATTTCCCATCATTGTGTAAATCATCATCACAATATGGATGAAACATTAGTCTCCCCAAAGATGGGTGAGCATCCATTACAATCAGACTTAGGATTTCAAGCCATCTTAGAGCTCTTAGACAAAGGATCAATCAAGAAATGACATGATCTTCAACTTTTCTAGCCTCTCAAACATCCATAATGGATCAAGAGGACTCCCACATCAAGGATTAAGCATAAGCCTGCAACATTCCAAGTGGATTAAGCCTCAAGATCGCCAGTGTCACCAAATTAGGGTTTGGTCAACCAGGGCCTCCAGATGGAATTTTTCCTCTAGGCATGAGCCAATGCTTCAAAGAATAACCTATGATGCTCCAAGGGACATCATGGACCCAATCGTCAAGTCAATTTAACCTCAGGGGATGCATTCACAAAAAATCAGGAATTAGGGTTTCTTGACCTAATTAACCCCTAAGTTGACTTTTGGGGCAAAGCATGAGCCAAGACCTCAAGACATTATTTGAGGGTCTCTAATACACCATATTGATCCATTTGCAACAATGGATTGATCCAAGAAGCTTGAGCAACAAGTTTAAATTTCATTTGAACCACAGTTAGGGTTACGCGAGAAAAGTCAACTGTATCTTTGACTTTTGACTAGCACATACTCCCAAACCCTAGGACATTATTCAATATACCCTATAACACCTATGAAATCAATCCATCAAGTTTGATTTAGGTCAAGGACTTGATTTCATAGAGGATCACACAGTTTGGAATTCATCTGATAAAAAGTCAATTGTGCACAAAAGTCAAACGTTGACTTTTTAAGATTTTTCACAATTATGGTTATTTAACCCTAAAATGATGTTAATGTGTGATTGGAATCACCATTCATCAAGAAAAATCAAGAAAAGTCGGATAACTTGTAAAAGGGGTAACCATAAAAATTTAGAAATTTTTCTAAGTTATGGAACAAAGTGGCTAGGGTACCAACTTTGGAGGATCATAACTCCTAAACCACAAGGTCATTTTTCCCCATCCAAAGCTAGATTTGTAGCTCTCATGGCCCTCTACAAAAGATTCAAACTTAACTCATTCCTATTCCTCATGGATTTTAAGTTATGGAATGATCAAAATCACAAAAAGTGAAAATATCACTTTTTTCCAACACTTAGTGAAATTTTCACTAAGTCAGAATCTACCTTACTTTTTTCCAAATGTAGGGGCATTTTTCACTTGGATCCAAAAGTTATCAAAACCAATTATGATCAAATAGTTATTGTATCATATGAGGGCTTTACAAAATGGCCAAGAACTCCATCAAAGTCCACTTGAGCCATGAGATATGACAATGCCAATATGCCTTGCTGCAAACTGTCATGGCAAGGCAGATTTTGGAGTTTTGCTCGATTTGCTCAAATTTTGCAAAGGGCAAGCAACTTTATCCATCTGAACACTTCAAGGGGGGACCAAGGAGGAACCAACTCTGATCCCAAGCCTCCCAAGTCTTTGGAACCAAAAATAGCATGCCAAACCTAGAAATGCCTAAAAGAAGGACAAGACTCCAATTTTGGATTGGAGCATTCAATGGATGCACCAAGGTGGCATGGACTGAGCCATTTCCAACTGAATTCAGTCAAGACTTATCCAAGACCAAGGGGACCAGCAGCCTGTGCCATAACCTCTAGTCAATGGCTAGAGGAGACTTGGATTCTCATTGCTCAACATTGGCCAAACCTCTGTTGCAGTTGCCATTCATTATTGCAGCCAAAACAAACTTGCTCTACTATAAATAGAGCTCAATTGTGTTCAGTTTAAGTACACAATTGTTTTCCTCAAAATCTCTTTCTCTAGGCAAAAATACCTCCATCACAGCTCATGATCCAACCACATCCAATATATCATATCTAAGCTGTCCAAACTCTCACAAGTGACCTGTAACACCAAAATCACAAAGTCATCTCTCAAAACCACAAAATAGGACTTTTGTGCATTTTTCAAGCCATGTCTTGATTCAGTCAATTTCCAAACCAGATAAAACCTCAAACACACTCCAAATATCATCCTTGAACTGTCCCAAATGGTTCCCCCCATCTGGAACACCATTTGAGAGAGTTGCTATTTTGGCCACTTTTGCTCCTTTTGCAAGAAAGAGCTCAAACTTGTTCCTAAGGTTTCCAGCTGATTCCAACCATCCTAAAAGCTTCTAAGAGATCATTTGAGGTTGTTTAAAGCATCAAATCATTTATGGAACAAGTGGCTTGGAAGATTGCACAAAAGCTCCAAAAAGAGGTAAGCATCACAACTTGTATTCTTTGAACCATGCTTTCTTTTGATGTCCACTGATCATGCATCTCTTATACATGTTATATGTGTTGTGTTTGCACCAATTTATCATGTAATTCATGCTTGTACCAAGAGATGGCATAGAAAATGCAAATCATGGCCTATTTCAAAACCACTATCGGATTTTTCAATAGGAGCATGATCTGTAAAAAATACCACAACCATTGGATTCCTTGTGAAATTCTAGGTAGGATAGACCTAAATTTTGTCCCAATCCATGGAGAAATGAGAAAGTTATGGCCTTCACGTTTTCAACCAAAATCTTACCTTGCCTTGCCTTGGGTCAGGCCAAAAACAAGGCAAGCCTTGTATATTTGTGGTTGTGTTTCTATCAACGGATGTATCACCACCCCAGTGGTAAGGCGCACTCCCTATACACAAGAGGTCTGGGGTTCGAATCCCCCTCGCACTAGATCCTCTTTTTGCTATTTTCTCCACTTTTTTATTGTTTTTCTTATTATTTTTAATGATTTGAAAAATTAATAACTCCCTCAATTTTAATTATTTTTTATTGGTTCTTTTTGCAAAAAATCACAAAAATGTTGAAATATTTTATTCCACAAAAAAAAAAAATTTATATTAGTTATTTAATATAATTAGTATCTTTGTGAATAAATTCCTTTTTAATTGTTTTTAAGCATTTAAAAGTGAATATTTTCTATGAAAATCAAAACTAAATGAGTTTTAATTTATCTTGTGATAAAAACCTCATTTTTCAAACCCTCAACAAAAATCACAAGTGGTTTATTCAAACTTATTTAGAATTTTTATCATTTTTATTTGATTTTCTTTAAATATTTCCTTTTAAAAGAAAACAAATTTAGGGTTTCCTTGATTTTCACTCAAACAAATCATTTTTAAACATTCATGGGCCTCTAATAGAGTGTAAGACCAAATCCCCTTTTAACCAAAACAATTTTGGGCCTCAGATATTGTATAAGTTCCTCTGCGTTAAAAGAAAATCTCGGCGCGATCGCCAGTTCAAAAATCAAACCCTTTGGGCCTACCCTCGTGCTATAAGCCCCACTCTTTAAAAATCATTGGGCCTCTAGTAGAGTGTAAGACCCAACCCTTTTTGAAAACCAAAATAATTTGGGCCTCATTGTATTGTATAAGTCCTGATACCATCAAAAAGTTTGACGCGATCGTCGCCTTTTAAAACAAAACTCTTTGGGCCTACCCTCGTGTTATAAGCCCCATTCTTTTTCTTTAAACACCTTTGGGCCTCTTGAGAGAGTGTAAGACACATCCCTTTATACAGAAAACCTTTTTGGGCCTCAGTCACTTGTATAAGTCCCTGTACAAAACAACAATACAATCACTGATAAAACATCGGGCCTCTCCTTGAGCTGTAAGCCCCAACAATCTTTTCAAAGCACTTTCTCCTTTGATTTTGAATATAATATTGTTATCAAAGCTTTCTTTGTTGAACAAACTAACCAAACAACATGGAAGCTCTACAACCGAGTAAGTGTTTACCCGCTTTCTTTATCCGCTTTCATATATATAACTGTATTGTGGGGCTGCTCACTGTAAGTCTTCTTTCACAAACTTTTATATACTCGTCAAATATCAACTGTGTAATACTAGTATAGTTATTTAGAGTTTTCCCCGGAAACTACGTTTAGCACTAGGTAAAGCCCTGTTGGTCACTCTTAATACAAACAAAACTAGATCCCCATAGGATTACTAGACACAGTCTTCCCTCCTCTTAGGGTTAAACAATATGGAGACGTGAAAGGCAGCATTCTCGGTGAACCCTTTCTCAGACTGTCACCCTTAGAAATCGTCAAAGAAACCCTACTCCCCAGAGATGATCTTTTCTCCGTGAATGGCATCTCTTGAGTTTCTTCCAAATTCTCGGACTTTCCTAACTTGATCTATTCTCGGTGAATGGCATGTCTTGAACTTCTCGGGGTTTGGGGACCCACAGGCTTCTTAAAAGCATCCCCGCCTCCTCTTGAGCGTTGTACAAGGTCCCTTCGGCTTCTTAAAAGCTCTCATGCCTTCTCTTGGGCTTAGTACAAGGACCCAGAGAGCTCTACAGGTATAGGAACAGAACCTAGTCATCAATTTACTAGAGTTGTCTTTCTGAGTCAAGTGTCAGACCAGTTAATGGGTTGACCTTCCTCCCTTAACATACCAGCCTTCTCTTGGGCATCATACAAAGATCATTCACTACCTGAGAATCGATTTCTCAAAACACCCGTAGACTTGGACAATCTCAATACCCTTTAGATTTTCCATTTCCTTAAAGAACAGGAAATCTCCCTGATCCTCTGATCAATCTCAAAGTACAACATTACCCATATAAGAACTGATTTTCTCTTTTAACCAACATATTGGACCTGTCACTAAACTGAAACAGTCACCAGCACCCTAGCCTCCTCTTGGGCTTTGTACAATGATTCTCCCCAGCGGAGCTGACCTTATTAGCCTCTATCTCGGGCTTCGTACGAGATACCAAATCACTCTCTTGTTGAGTATAAAAGGCTCTCTTGTTGAGTCAACCCCCTTTAGCCTCCATCTCGGGCTTCGTATGAGATACAAAAACACTCTCTTGTTGAGTATAAAAGACTCTCTTGTTAAGTCAAAGAGTTTTAGCCTCCGTCTTGGGCTTCGTACAAGACACATACAAAAGCACTCTCTTGTTGAGTAAACCCTTTTAGCCTATCTCTCGGGCTTCATACGAGACACATAAAAACACTTTATTGTTGGGTCAATAGCCTCCTCTTAGGCTTTGTATAAGGAAACCCCGGTTGAGTCAATCAACCTTTTAGTATCAAAATTTGTGCCTCGTTCACAGTATACAAACATCAACAACTCCTTTTCCCCCCATCTAATTGCTGTAAGCGGGAAGCCTCTGGATTATTTACATCCACGCCACTGTCCCTCTTTTAGCATCAGAAATTCCTAAGGAAATATGGCATTGCTCTAAACTGAGTTAAAGTCTTCTCCTTCAGGTTAAAAATCCCCTATAAAGTAAATTATGGCATTGCTGGATTCACATATCCCAATTAAAGTAATTTCCCTTTATAATCAGTCACCCAACAGTTGTGACAAACAGACCCCCTTTAGAGATGACAAATTCTCTCTAAAGTCAAAATCCTTTAGCTTCACATTTTGGGCTTCGAACAAGATACAAATAGACCCTTCAGCTTCACATCTTGGGCTTTGAACAAGATACAAACCACCTTTAGCTTCACGTCTTGGGCTTTGAACAAGACACCAAAACAACCTTTTTCCTCCCATAGAATAGGAGGAACTACGATCGCTCTGATTTCCCTATTTCGTTAAACGGGAATACGTAGGCATAAGATTGCAAAAGAATCTTAGCGAGCACACTAATCAAAAACCCAAAATCCTGTACCTTCATACATCAATCGAAAAGCATCAGTCCTAACATCCTCACAAATAGTCCCGTCATTTCATTCTTAAATAAGCAGAGAGAGGTCCACAATCTAAACTGCATCTTTAAACCAACAGTCATCTGTTTAAACTCAGTATGCAAGCAGGGTTAATTGGATACATCTATTTCCCTTCTTTAGTCAGCTTCAATAGGATAAAAAATGAATCGGCCTGTAGTAACCCAGAGCGACAGTGCTTAAGAACCACGTCCAAAATTGCTCGCTACACATAGCATTGAGAACTGCCTCAGCTTCAAACCTGATGTACAAAGGCTCATCAAAAATGAAGTTTTATCTTTCAAAGATACGAATCTGAATGTTCAAACAAACCCATTGCCACAACATGAAAAAGCTTCAGTAAACTTGATAGACGAAGGACCCGGCAGCAGTTATATAATTCACGATGTACGCCTACTAGGAACGAATTTGGTAAAAATGCATTGCAGGCAAATCGGGTATGGTCATGTACCATCTCACAACTATCATCAATGAGACATTTCTTCCAAGAACAATCAAGGGTGCATCATTGTACAAGCAGCTCTTCAGGAACAGATGGATCTAGGCTGGATCCAAGATCACAGGATTCGTGGAATAAATATGGCCTATGAACATCCAGACATTGTTCAAAATCATGACATCTGTACGATGAATGTCAACCTAGTGGCAATGCACTCAAGACAAAGTCAGTATCACAATTCGCCGTTGCACGACTACAACGCTTGCCCAATTTGTTCAAAAGACAACTGAGGATGTTCTTTTGTACAAGAAGCCCTCTAGCATCAAATGGATCTTGGATGGATCCAAGACTACCATGGAAATAATAATAACCAGGTCAACATGATTCATATTTTCGAAATTCGTTTAATGAATACCAGCTTGATATAATTACATGCCAAACAAGTCAGACTTGGTTATCTGTCATCACATAATCATCAGTACTGCAAAGATTGCCCCGAAAACGATCAAGGTTGTGCACTTGTACAAAGAACTCTTCTGCATCTGTTGGACCATTGGTGGCTCCCAATCTACCAGGATGAAAACACACATCAAGTTAGCATAACCAATGGAAATCCGGACAGACACCAAAGCTGTGACATCCGCTTGCTGGAAATGGATTTGGTAAAGATGCGCTGCATATAGAGTGGGTACGACCGGGTGCAACCTCATAATTATGAACACTGTCAGATATGTTCATAAAATAGCCAAGGGTGCTACATCGTGCAAGCAGTGCTCCAGAATCAAGTAGACCAAGGGGAAACCCCACTATGCCTAAATTCTCAATCAATCAATACGGTACATGGTTGCCTCCCTGTCCAGGGTGAGATTCAAGAACTATTGGACAAAAGAACCATCACAATCTTCAATAAAAGTGAACCTGTTAATTATGGAATTAACAAGGATGTGTTCACCATAATTCCTCTGCTCAATGAGCCAAAGCACTTGGAAATCCCTTTCGACAGTGGAAAAATTTCCAACATCCCTAAGCTGGAACCAATTGAGGTTACTTATGACAGTCGAAAGACCCAAATAATCCCTTTGGTCACCTACTTGCCAGGCCCAATGCCATACGAGTCAGAGAAAGCTATTCCGTATAAGTACGGTGCAACCATAATAGAAGATGGAAAAGAATTCCCGCGGTCATCCGTTTTCAACATTGCTGATATCAGCCGGGTCAAACGAAGCGGTCGAATCTTCAACAGAGAAGTTGGAGAGCCTGTTAAAGAAAAGGAACCTCAAATTGAAGTTCCAAACTAGCAAGCTGGCCAATCAAGCAACACAGAGCCTGTGAAAAATAACGATGGAATTTTAAAACTCATCCAGAGAAGTGAATACAACATTGTGGATTAACTATTGCACACTCCTTCTCGAATATCCGTGTTATCTCTCCTGCTCAGCTCAGAAGCTTACAGAGAAGCTCTACAGAAAGTCATGGAACAAGCCTTTGTAGAACAAGATGTAACAGTGGGTCAATTTGACATCATTATTTCCAACATCACCTCCTGCAACAATTTGGGTTTTAGTGATGAAGAACTTCCAGAGGAAGGCAAGAATCATAACATGGCACTTAATATCACAGTCAATTGCCAGGATGATGCTTTAGCCAGTGTAATCGTAGACACAGGTTCATCCTTGAACGTCATGCCAAAGTCAACTCTAGTACAATTATATTTTTAAGGTACCCCAATGAGAGGCAGTGAGATCATATTCAAAGCTTTTGACGGATCCAGGAAGATAGTTATTGGCGAAGTCGACCTTCCCATAACCATTGGTTGTAACACCCTTTTCTACCCCCACAATTATACATGGAAAAATACACAAAAATCAGAGTAAAAATCAGAACCACCTACCTCAAAGGGTGCACATTTTCTCAATAAACTCAAAAATAAACATTTGCTCCATAAACACGGGTTTTCCTCGAAATATTCAAAAACCGTCAAATTAGCAGCGGAACCACCATAACCACAATAATAAAAAGGGTTTTAAAAATAAAAACCATAATCCTTCAGAAATAACAACAAAATAACAACTCAACATGGTTCGACTCAACGACCCAACCCGATGTTACAATATCAGAGCAAGACCCTCTACATCGACCAAAAGCAAAATAAACTCCAAAAGATTCTCGAAGGCATCCACAGCTAATCCTGATCATCTGCACGTTACCCACGTGGAGGCCACATTCAAACAGGCAGGGTGAGTAATCATAATTCATTATAATCAATATAAAAACAGGATATGTATAAAATGGCGTCATTATCATATACAACATCATCAGGGTCATCAAAAAGCATCAAAAGTCACAACATCATAAATCACATCAAATGCCACATAAATGCAATGCATACCAAGACTCATGCATGGGGTACCAAATCGTCAAAGTCGATGGACACTAGGCCATCACCCTCCAAAGATCCCCGTCAATAGGATCGATTCTACACAAGAACCGAAGCTCGTCAAAATACCTCACATCCACACAATGGGATTGAAGCCACAATAGACCAAAGTATAACCCGATGGACCAAAGTGCTATAATCATCAATAGACCGAAGTCTAAATGCTGTGAATGCATGATACACAACGTCATTATCATCATCAACAAAAGTCAGGGCGTGCATCATCATTCATCAAGATCTCATGTTAATCCATATAATCATTTAATCATCAAAACGTCATGAATCATCATCTCATAATCCTCAATATAACTCATGGTAATTCACATCAAAATAGTCATGTATCATCATCTCATAATCATCAATATAACTCATGGTCATTCACATCATAATTTAAACATCAAACATCATGTATAAACATCTCATAATCATCAATATACTCATAGCAATTCATCAAAACAGTCATGTATCATCATCACAAAATCATTAATATACTCATGGTAATTCATCAAAATAGTCACAACTCAAAACATCAAGACAGCACAAGAATCATAAAACAATTCGCGAACAACAGCCATTCACTGGAACGTTCGCTTTGCGAATCTGGAGCGAATATTTGCATGCGAATGATTTATTCGCTTTGCGAGGTTGTGATTTCCTGCAATCGCTGCAACGCACCAGTAGCACATCAGACCCCAAAACCTTACGGGTTCATCCCTAATTACCCCAAAAAACATCCCCAAAACATCCCTAAGGCATTATGGCATCAAAGGAACAAAACCTACGACTATTAGATCGATTTATTACATTGTCTTAAACCTCAAAATCACATAAACCTTCACAAAACCCAATATCCCCAAAGTCCTCACAAACCTTCACCTTCGTCATCAACCCATGAAAATATCATACTTTCCTCAGTTTACTCATAGACATACAAAATTACACAAACCTCAGTAATACATCATAATTTCCTCAGTTTACTCATAAACCCACAAAAATCACACAAACCTCACTAATACATCATAATTTCCTCAGTTTACTCATAAACCCACAAAAATCACACAAACCTCACTAATACATCATAATTTCCTCAGTTTACTCATAAACCCACAAAAACCACAAAAACCTCACTAATACATCATAATTTCCTCAGTTTACTCATAAACCCACAAAAATCACACAAACCTCACTAATACATAATAATTTCCTCAGTTTACTCATAAACCCACAAAAATCACACAAACCTCACGAATACATCATAATTTCCTCAGTTTACTCATAAACCCATAAAAATCATATAAACCTCACTAATACATCATAATTTCCTCAGTTTACTCATAAACCCACAAAAATCACATACTCCCCATACCTTAGATTGTCGATTCCAAGCCTTTCTCTCTTGAGTTCTTGGAAACCTTCTCGAATGCTAAGCTTTTCCCTCTTTCCTCAGAGCTCTGGCCTTTTCCTTCTTTTCACGATCTAACAAAATGAATCGTATTCCTCTCAATTTCTCCTTTTTGTTAAACCTAACCCTTGGGCCTCTAAATTGGGCTTTTCCCAATTTACCCTCACTAATCCTCCTCAAAAGTCCAATTTACCCCTAATCCTTCTAATATTATTTAAATTAATAATAATATTAATATATTCCATATTATATACTATTATTTAAATAAATAACCAAAACTCCACAAAATATCGACGTCAACACAAACCACCGAAATTCACCAAAAAATCACGAGTATTATATTTAAATAAATAAAATAAATATTCTCACGAATTTGGGGTGTTACAACTCTCCCCCACTTAAAAGAATTTTCGCCTTCGAAAATTACCTCAAGGAAATAGAGTCGGATACGACTCCCTCATTTGATCTTCACGTTCCCAAGTCCAACTTTCTCCAGCTGGTCCTCCCCACAATACCTTCACCAAGGTTATCTCTCTACCTCGCAGTTGCTTCATCTCTCGACCATCAATCCGCACAGGTAATGCATTCATTGTCAGGTTATCTCTCACCTGTATGTCATCCCTCTGAATCACATGCGACGAATCTGGGACGTACTTCCTCAATTGAGACACATGGAACATGTCATGCAAATTCACAAGTGACGGCGGTAAAGCAATCCGATAGGCTACTTCTCCCACCCTCTGCGAAATTTGATACGGACCAACAAAACTTGGAGTAAGCTTCCTAGACTTTAAAGCTCGTCCCACACCAGTCACGGGCGTCACCCTCAAAAACACGTGATCTCCCTCTAGGAATTCAAGTATCTTCCTCCTCTTATCATGGTAGCTCTTCTGGCGACTCTGCGACACTTTCATCCTTTCTTGGATTATCTTAATCTTCTCAGTCGTCTCTTGTACAATCTCAGGTTCGAGTACACCACTCTCTCCCGACTCATACCAACACAAAGGAGTCATACACCTTCTCCCATACAAAGCTTCATAGGGCGCCATTCCAATACTAGCATGAAAACTATTATTGTACGTGAACTCAATCAACGGTAAATGGCCATACCAAGATCCTCTGTGATCCAACACACAAGCCCTCAGCAAATCCTCCAAAGATTGGATGGTCCTTTATGTCTGACCGTCCGTCTGCGGATGATAGGCAGAACTCATCCTCAACTTAGTACCCAAAGCATCTTGCAAACTCTTCCAGAACCTAGATGTAAATCTCGGATCTCTATCCGACACAATACTCGAAGGTATCCCATGTAACTTCACAATCTCCTCAACGTACATCTCGGCTAACTTCTGCATAGAATGATTAATCTTCATCGGCAAGAAATGAGCCGATTTAGTTAATCTATCCAGGATCACCCAAATTGAATCATTCCCTTTTGCCGTCCTCGGCAACCCCGACACAAAGTCCATGGAAATGCTATCCCATTTCCATTCTAGGATATTCAACGGTTGTATCATACCTAAAGGCTTCTGATGCTCAATCTTCGGCTTCTGACACGTCAAGCATGTATAAACAAACTCCGCAATATCCTTCTTCATCCCTGGCCACCAAAACAACCTTTTCAAATCCTGGTACATCTTCATAGCACCGGGATGAATACTCAACCTACTTCGGTGTCCTTCTTCTAGAATACTCTTCTTGATGCCTGGAATGTCTGGTACACATACCATATCCCGAAACCTCATCACACCATTCTCATCAATCCGGAATTCTCCTCCGTTATCTTGGTTAATCAAAGTCAATCGCTTAACCAACTTTAAATTAGATTGTTGTCCCACTCTGATTTCTTCCAGAATACCACTAGTCAACTTCAACATTCCCAACTTCACACTATCAGAGGTCGCTTCACATACCAAACTCAAATCTCAAAATTGCTCAATTAATTCCAATTCTTTCACCATAAGCATCAACTTATGCATTAACTTCCTGGTCAATGCATCAACCACTACATTTGCTTTGCCCGGATGATAACTCAAATCAAAATTAGAATCCTTCAACAGCTCTAACCACCTCCTCTGCCTCATATTCAATTCTTTCAGATCAAATAAGTACTTTAGACTTTTATGATCACTGAACACTTCAAACTTAGAGCCAAACAAATAATGTCTCCAAATCTTCATCACAAACACTACAGCGGCCAATTCTAAGTCATGTGTAGGATAATTCCTCTCATGAACTAGCAACTGTCTCGAAGCATAGGCAACAACTTGTCCATTCTGCATCAATACTCCAACAAGACCCATATTCGACGCATCACAATACACCATAAAAGATTCGTTCGGATTAGGCAAAATCAACACTGGAGCGGTCGTCAACCTCTTCTTCAATTCCACAAAACTCTATTCGCAGGCTACGTCCCACACAAAAGCTTGACCCTTTCGAGTTAACTGAGTAAAAGGTAATGCCATCTTAGAAAAGCCTTCGATAAACTTGCGGTAACAACCCACCAATCCCAGAAAACTTCGTATCTTGGTAGCAGACTTCAAAGTCTCCCACTGTAACACGACATCAATTTTAGAGGGATCAACAGCAATCCCGTCACTTGAAATCACATGGCCAAGAAAACTCACTTCCTTCAACCAAAACTCACACTTGGACAGCTTTGCATACAACTTCTTCTCCTTCAATACTTGCAACACAGTTCTCAAATGCTCAGCATGTTCTTCTTCAGATCTAGAATATATCAAGATATCATCGATAAACACCACCACAAACGTATCAAAATACTCATGTAAAATCCAATTCATGTACTCCATGAACACACCAGGTGCATTGGATACACCAAATGGCATCACAGTGTATTCATAGTGACCATACCTTATCCTGAAAGTCATCATTCAGGATATCATCAGGCTTAACACGAATCTGATGATCACCAGACCTCAAATCAATCTTACTGAACTCACAAATGCCTACCAGCTGATCCATCAAATCGTCAATTCTCGGGAGAGGGTACTTATTCTTAACAGTCACCTTATTCAACTGCCGATAATCAACACACAACCTCATGCTACCATCTTTCTTCTTTACTAGCAACACAGGGGCACCCCACGAAGAAGCACTCGGTCGAACAAACTTCTTTTCAAGCAATTCTTTCAGTTGTTTCTTCAACTCTCCTAACTCAGATGCAGACATCCGGTAAGGAGCCATTGACACCGGACTCATGTCTGGTATCAAATCCGCCGCAACCTCTACCTCACGCTCTGGAGGCAAATCACTTACGTCATCAGGAAACACTTCCGAAATTTCACAAACAAAAGGCAAAACACCAACTTCTCCACCTTGACTAATACTCAAAATTGCCCTCAACATAAACATCTCAGCATCATCCTGCATCAACTCATCAAAACAATTTGTAAGTACTTGGCTTAACTCCAAACAATTCATTGCGCACACCACTTAAGCTCGCAAGACACGTCTATCCCATCCAACATGATCCCGTCTATTATCAACAAGAGATTAAGGGTGATCAGTTCCTCAATTTGTCAATAACAACCGACTGTCATGAGGCGGTACAAACTATCTTGACGAAACTATCGTAGCGTCCAACACCACACTTAGCCATCGCTCCACACTTGAAGCATCTTGGAGAAGCACCATCTTCTCCCCCACTTGTTTCATTCCCAACCTGCAAATGGAAAACAAAACAAGCATCGACAGTGTTTTCACACACATGTCGCACACTAGGGAATAAACAATATTAGACAACCTGGGCGGACGGACTGACCTGCTTGATACCAATAATGTAACACCCTTTTCTACCCCACAATTATACACAGCAAAATACACAAAAATCAGAGTAAAAATCAGAACCACCTCAAAGGGTGCACATTTTCTCAATAAACTCAAAAATAAACATTTGCTCCATAAACACGTATTTTCCTCGAAATATTCAAAAACCGTCAAATTAGCAGCGGAACCACCATAACCACAATAATAAAAAGGGTTTTAAAAATAAAAACCATAATCCTTCAGAAATAACAACAAAATAACAACTCAACATGGTTCGACTCAACAACCCAACCCGGTGTTACAATATCAAAGCAAGACCCTCTACATCGAACAAAAGCAAAATAAACTCCAAAAGGTCCTCGATGGCATCCACAGCTAAGCCTGATCTTCTGCATGTTACCCACGTGGAGGCAACATTCAAACAGGCAGGGTGAGTAACCACAATTCATTATAATAAATATAAAAACAAGATATGCATAAAATGGCATCATTATCATATACAACATCATCAGGGTCATCAAAAAGCATCAAAAGTCACAACATCATAAATCACATCAAATGCCACGCTAATTCAATGCACAACAAGACTCATGCATGTGGTACCAAATCGTCAAAGTCGATGGACACTAGGCCATCACCCTTCAAAGATCCCCGTCAATAGGATCGATTCTACACAAGAATCAGAGCACGTCAAAATACCTCACATCCACACAATGGGATTGAAGCGACAATAGACCAAAGTCTAACTCGTTGGACCAAAGTCCTATAATCGTCAATAGATCGAAGTCTAAATGCTATGAATGTATGATACACAACGTCATTATCATCATCATCAACAAAAGTCATTGCGTGCATCATCATTCATCAAGATCTCATGTTAATCCATATCATCATTTAATCATCAAAATATCATGAATCATCATCTCATAATCATTAATATAACTCATGGTAATTCACATCAAAATAGTCATGTATCATCATCTCATAATCATCAATATAACTCATGGTCATTCACATCATCATTTAATCATCAAACATCATGTATAAACATCTCATAATCAATAATATACTCATAGTAATTCATCAAAACAGTCATGTATCATCATCACAAAATCATTAATATACTCATGGTAATTCATCAAAATAGTCACAACTCAAAACATCAAGACAACACAAGAATCATAAAACAACTCACGAACAACAGCCATTCGCTGGAACGTTCGCTTTGTAAATCTGGAGCGAATGTTCGCTTAACGAATGATTTGTTCGCTTTGCGAGGTCGCGATTTCCTGCAATTGCTGCTACGCACCTGTAGCATATCAGACACCAAAACCTTACGGGTTAAGTCCCAATTACCCCAAAAAACATCCCCAAAACATCCCTAAGGCATTATGGCATCAAAGGCACAAAACCTACGACTATTAGATCGATTTATTACACTGTCCTAAACCTCAAAATCACGTAAACCTTCACAAAACCCAATATCCCCAAAGTCCTCACAACCCTTCACCTTCGTCATCAACCCACAAAAATATGATAGTTTCCCCAGTTTACTCATAAACACACAAAAATCACACAAACCTCATTAATACATCATAATTTCCTCAGTTTACTCATAAACCCACAAAAATCACACAAACCTCACTAATACATCATAATTTCCTCAGTTTACTCATAAACCCACAAAAATCACACAAACCTCACTAATACATCTTAATTTCCTCAGTTTACTCATAAACCCACAAAAACCACATAAACCTCACTAATACATCATAATTTCCTCAGTTTACTCATAAACCCACAAAAATCACACAAACCTCACTAATACATCATAATTTCCTCTATTTACTCATAAACCGACAAAAATCACATAAACCTCACTAATACATCATAATTTCCTCAGTTTACTCATAAACCCACAAAAATCACATAAACCTCACTAATACATCAAAATTTCCCTATTTTACTCATAAACCCACAAAAGTCACACAAACCTTACTAATACATCATAATTTCCTCAATTTACTCATAAACCCACAAAAATCACATAAACCTCACTAATACATCATAATTTCCTTAGTTTACTCATAAACTAATAAAAATCACATAAACCTTAAAATCCACTTTAAATACATCGAATCCCTATATTGAAAACAATGAAAGGTAATACTCCTCAAACCTTAGATTGTCGATTCCAAGCCTTTCTCTCTTGAGTTCTTGGAAACCTTCTCAAATCCTAAGCTTTTCCCTCTTTCCTCAGAGCTCTGGCCTTTTCCTTCTTTTCACAATCTAACAAAATAAATCCTATTCCTCTCAATTTCTCCTTTTTATTAAACCTAACCCTTGGGCCTCTAAATTGGGCTTTTCCCAATTTACCCTCACTAATCCTCCTCAAAAGTCCAATTTACCCTTAATCCTTCTAATATTATTTAAATTAATAATAATACTAATATATTCCATATTATATAATATTATTTAAATAAATAACCAAAACTCCACAAAATACCGACATCAACACAAACCACCAAAATTCACCAAAAAATCACGAATATTATATTTAAATAAATTAAATAAATATTCTCACGAATTTGGGGTGTTACATTGGTCCCCACACTTTCCAAGTCACCTTCCAAGTCACGGACATTCGAGCAGCATACAATTGTTTATTGGGACGACCTTGGATACATGAAGCAGGGGCAGTCACTTCAACACTTCACCAAAAGCTGAAGTTTGTCAAGAACAGCAAATTGGTCACAATATGCGGAGAACAGGCTTTAATCGTGAGCAATTTATCGTCATTCTCATATTTAGAACCAGAAGAGGTTATTGGAACCCAAATTCAAGCACTCTCTGTGTGCAATGAGAATCATCAAGAAAAAGGAACGTCAGTTTCCTCATACAAAGACGCTCTCTAAGTAATGAGAAACAGTGACATAAAAGGATGGGGGCAAGTTGTGGTTCCCGTTGATAACAAGACAAGAAAAGGTCTCGGATTTTCTCCGGCATTTACCAAGACTACAAAAAAGATGAGGCCACTCAACCTATTCAAGATTTCTTCCACACTGGAGGCTTCCTCCACCCAATTTCTCAAGAAGTCCACACCATCGAGGAAAATAATTCTTCCGATACCGATGAAGAATGGAAATCATATTTCAACGACGAAGGATATATATCTCAGGGATAAACATACATGCCATTTTGCTCTTCGAAGCAAAATCCCAGATATATACCAAGATCAGATGTCAAAATGATTTACGGAGATTGCGATCCTGAGGGATGCCGTGCTCCACCCAACTCATTGGAAGAAGATACTCTAATGAAATACAACTTCAATTACAGCTCATACGATCCCATGGATGATTTGCCCATTTGGGAGCCTTACATAGAAGATTCAGGGCATAAGAGTCAGCCAGAGAATGCATATCTGTTGAATGACCTTGAGAAAAATCCACTTGTTCTCCCAGAGTCGTGGAAACCTTACTAGGAAAATTCTGAAGATGTCAAACATCATGTTGATAAAGTTGCAAGAATCGCAAGACAAGAATTTATCAACTTTACATTTCCCGAGGTCAATGCCATTGAAGAAGATTATTCATCTATCCCCTCAGAAACTTGGGATACTTTGGGGAAGCCAAGTTGCAAATACAACTTTCTAGTGAAGCACACTGCTCTCGAAAGCTCTCGCATCAGATATGAAGACATCCAGCCAACGTGTTTGGGAGATCCTCTTGAAAATGAAAATACAGGTGAAGATACAATAGAAGGGTCCTCTTATGGTAACTCTACATAGGAAGAAGACTCTACTGATCCAATTCTGCCAGAAATCAGTGTCATTACTGAAAATAATCCTGGAGGAAAAATACCGGACTTTGTGATCCACAAAGGAGTTCTTCACAATTGGGTCGCGGTTGATGTCCCGAATATCGTTCATAAATTAAAGAAATTTCCTCGTCTTTGTTTTGACCTTTCACTTTGCCCGGGTGAAAATGATGTTTTATAGGGCTTGCTTTTCTGTAAATACCCCTCTTCGCTTCACCCAGAGCAGAAGAGTTTTGTTTTATAGGGTGTGTGTTTCAAGAATTGACAAGTCATAAATAAGAATGTCATTCTGAATTCCTGCATTTATTGCTATTTTCACTTTTTTGTTTTTCCGAAAAATGGTAATCCTAAAAAACAACCCAAAATAAAAATAAACGTTTTTCAAAATACACTGCACACACTTTTGCATTCTCTCTGTCTTTTCTAAAAAAGAATTATCACATTATGCAGATTACTTGTTTTAGACCCCATTGAAACATACGATCCAATGCCTTCTCCCAACTTTGAGTTCCCGGTATTTGAAGCCGAAGAAGATAGGGGCGAAGAAATTCCAGATGAGATCTCTCGATTACTAAAAAATGAGAAGAAATCCATTCAACCTTACAAAGAACCATTGGAAACGGTCAATTTGGGTTCAGAAGAGGAGAGAAAAGAAGTTAAAATTGGAGCACTACTCCATTCAACTGTGAAAGAAGACTTGATAGAATAACTCAAATAATTTTCAGATGTGTTTGCGTGGTCCTACCAAGACATGCCAGGATTGGATACCAACATCGTGGAACATCACTTGCCACTATAGCCAGAATGCCCTCCGGTCAAACAAAAATTGAGAAGTACTCACCCGGATATGGCCATCAAAATTAAGGAAGAAGTGCAGAAACAGATCAACGCAGGTTTCCTTGCTACCTCAAAATATCTTCAATGGCTAGCCAACATAGTGCCAGTTCCTAAGAAATATAGAAAAGTCAGAATGTGTGTAGACGGGGATTTAAACAAAACAAGTCCAAAGGATGATTTCCCCTACCACACATTGGCATGCTAGTTGACAGCACAATAAAATTTAAAGTCTTCTCCTTCATGGATGGATTTTCAAGCTATAATCAAATCATAATGGCGCCAGAAGACATGGAGAAAACTTTATTCATCACCCCATAGGGAACCTTTTGCTACAAAGTAATGTCGTTCGGTCTAAAAAACGCAAGAGCAACTTATCAAAGGGCTATGACAACTCTGTTTCACGATATGATGCACAAAGAAATTGAAGTATATGTCGATGACATGATTGCCAAATCTAAAACAAAAGAAGAACATGTGGAACATCTATCAAAGTTATTCCAGCGCCTGAGTGAATACAAACTTTGCTTGAATCCTAATAAGTGCACATTCGATGTCCGTTCAGGAAAGCTCTTGGGATTCATCATCAGCCAAAAAGGAATCGAGGTTGATCCCGACAAAGTCAAAGCCATTCAAGAAATGCCTGCTCCAAAGACTGAAAAACAAGTAAGAGGATTTTTGGGACATCTGAATTACATCTCGAGATTCATATTCCTCATGACCGTGACATGCGCGCCAATCTTCAAACTACTTAGAAAGAACCAAATTTGTATATGGACAGAAGATTGCCAAAAGGCTTTTGACAACATCAAAGAGTATCTACTAAAACCACATATTCTATCTCCTCCAGTGGAAGGAAGACCACTGATCATCTACTTAACAATCTTGGGAGACTCCATGGGCTGTGTGCTGGGCCAACAAGATGAAACAAAAAGAAAAGAGTCTGCCATTTATTACTTAATCAAGAAGTTCACGGACTGTGAAACTCGATACACTATGCTCGAGAAAACTTGCTGCCCTCTAGCTTGGGCAGCTAGACATCTTCGCCAGTACATGATTTGCCACACTACTTGGTTAATCTCCGAAATGGATCTGATCAAGTACGTCTTTTAAAAGCCTGCTTTAACGGGAAGGATTTCCCACTGGCAGATGTTGCTATCAGAATACGACATCGAGTACCATGCTCAAAAAGCCGTTAAAGGAAGTGTTTTAGCCGATCACCTGGCTCACAAACCAATTAACAATAATGATTCAATCAGATTCAACTTCCCAGATGAGGATGTCATGTACCTAAAATTGAAAGATTGCGATGAACTGCTACCAAACGAAGGGCCAGAGCTAGGATCCCAATGGGGACTAATATTCGACGGAGCTATCAACGCTTATGGAAATGGAATTGGGGTAATCATTGTTACACCTCAGGGTACCCATATTCCTTTCACCACCAGATTGTCATTCAAATGTACAAACAATGAGGTCGAATATGAAGCTTGCATCATGGGTCTTGAAGAAGCTAGCGACTTAAGGATAAATAACTTGGATGTGTATGGAGACTCGACTTTGGTTATAAATCAGATCAAAGGAGAGTGGGACACATGTCAACATGGACTGATTCCTTATAAAGACTACGCAAGAAGGTTGTTACCCTTCTTCAACAAGATTGATTTTGATCAAATTCCTCGTGAAGAAAACCACATAGCTGTTGCACTAGCTACCTTATCCTCCACGATTAGTGTGAATCGATGGAACGACGTACCCAAGATTAACATAATGCGCCTTGATAGGCCCGCTTACATATTTGTAGTGAAAGCCGTCATCGATGACAAACCATGGTATCATGATATCAAATGCTTCCTTCAAAGACAGGAATACCCGCCTGGGGAATCAAGAAAAGATAGGAAGACTCTCAGAAGACTAGCTGGCAACTTCTTCCTAAACAATGATGTGCTTTACGAAAGAAATTTCGACATGGTTTTACTCAGATGCGTGGACAAACACGAAGCAAACATGTTAATGAAAGAGATTCATGAAGGTTCCTTTGGAACTCATGCCAATGGACATGCAATGGCAAGAAAAATTCTAAGAGCAGGATATTATTGGCTGACAATGGAATCTGATTGTTACAAGTACATGAGGAAGTGTCACAAGTGTCAGATATACGCCGACAAAATTCATGTACCGCCAGTGCATCTCAAAGTTCTTTCTTCTCAATGGCCTTTTTCAATATGGGGAATCGACATGTTTGGCATGATTGAACCCAAAGCCTCAAACGGACATCGGTTCATCCTGGTAGCCATTGATTACTTCACTAAATGGGTCGAAGCAGTATCATATACCAATGTGACCAGACAAGTGGTGGTCCGATTTATCAAAAATAATCTCATTTGCCGTTATGGTGTTCCAAGCCAGATCATTATTGATAATGGATCGAACCTGAACAACAAGATGATGAAAGAATTATGTGCTAAGTTCAAAATTGAACACCACAACTCATCTCCCTACCGGCCTAAAATGAAGGGAGCGGTAGAAGCAGCTAACAAAAATATCAAGAAGATCATTCAAAAGATGGTCATAACTTACAATGATTGGCACGAAATGCTCCTATTTGCTCTTCACGGTTATTGCACATCCGTCCGCACTTCAACAGGGCAACCCCTTTCTCTTTAGTATATGGCATGGAAGCAGTACTCCCCATAGAAGGAGAGATACCATCAGTAAGAGTCTTGATGGAAGCCAAGCTAACAGAAGCTGAATGGTGTCAAAGCAGATACGATGAACTGAATCTAATCGAAGAAAAAAGAATGACGACTTTATGCCATGGTCAGTTATATTAATAGAGAATAAAGAAAACATTTAACAAAAAGGTCCGACCTCGGGTATTCGGAGAAGGAGAACTCGTGCTAAAAAAGATCCAATCATTTCTCACTGATTCCAGGGGCAAATGGACTCCAAATTATGATGGCCCCTATGTTGTTAAGAAAGCCTTCTCAGGCGGCGCCTTGATACTCGCAACCATGGATGGAGAAGAGTTTAGCTACCCCAAAAATGTTGATGCAGTCAAGAAATACTTCGCCTAAAAAAAAAGAAAGCGCCTCGGTGGACTGTAAACCTGAAAGGGCGGTCCAGGAAAAAAATAGAGACATAAAAAGAGATCATCCCAATAAATCAAAAACCCGAAAAGGAAATATAGGCCAAAGTTAGGGATTTATGGCAAGTAACTGCATCTGACAAAATTGAATCATCAGAAGTAACTTCATCTGTTAAGAAGTCCTCAAACAAAGTCACTTTCAGCGGAAGCTCAAATATACTCAGAATTCAAAGTTGGTAGAAAGATAGTGGTCATTATGTTTCAATGTAGCCCCTTTCCCTTTAAATTATCATTTTCTAAACTTTGTAACGCTCCATGGAATCACATATTAGGCTGATTACCATTCTATTAATAAAAATTTGAGCTGTTGTGCCCTTTGTTTGCAATTCTCATTTATTCTGCTTTGCAAAATGACATTTTGATATGATTAACATTCTTGAAACCCAAAAATGAATTTAATTTTGTTTTTAAAACAAAAATTTTGAGTTTACTTCCACTTTTAAAATAAAGATGGCAATTTCCTTTTGATTGATGAACACAAGAAGAAACATCGACGACTGGAAAGCAATCAAACTTCAAAATGCAGAATCAAAATATTTCTTGTGATCAGTATATCCTCGAGTGGAGGATCATTACTTCAGATTGATAAGTTGGAGCATCCCATCTATCACCCCCAGTAAGGGTCGAGTTTCCATATCCCCTCAAACAAACGTTGGAATCAAGATCAGGTTTCTATCCCCGGTAGAGTATTATTTCCAGGAATAAAGATAGAAACAAGAATCCCTTTAGAAAGAACCAAATTTGTATATGGACAGAAGATTGCCAAAAGGCTTTTGACAACATCAAAGGGTATCTACTAAAACCACATATTCTATCTCCTCCAGTGGAAGGAAGACCACTGATCATCTACTTAACAATCTTGGGAGACTCCATGGGCTGTGTGCTGGGCCAACAAGATGAAACAAAAAGAAAAGAGTCTGCCATTTATTACTTAATCAAGAAGTTCATGGATTGTGAAACTCGATACACTATGCTCGAGAAAACTTGCGGCCCTCTAGCTTGGGCAGCTAAACATCTTCGCCAGTACATGATTTGCCACACTACTTGGTTAATCTCCGAAATGGATCCGATCAAGTACGTCTTTTAAAAGCCTGCTTTAACGGGAAGGATTTCCCACTGGCAGATGTTGCTATCAGAATACGACATCGAGTACCATGCTCAAAAAGCCGTTAAAGGAAGTGTTTTAGCCGATCACCTGGCTCACAAACCAATTGACAATAATGATTCAATCAGATTCAACTTCCCAGACGAGGATGTCATGTACCTAAAAATGAAAGATTGCGATGAACTGCTACCAAACGAAGGGCCAGAGCTAGGATCCCAATGGGGACTAATATTCGACGGAGCTATCAACGCTTATGGAAATGGAATTGGGGTAATCATTGTTACACCTCAGGGTACCCATATTCCTTTCACCACCAGATTGTCATTCAAATGTACAAACAATGAGGTCGAATATGAAGCTTGCATCATGGGTCTTAAAGAAGCTAGCGACTTAAGGATAAATAACTTGGATGTGTATGGAGACTCGACTTTGGTTATAAATCAGATCAAAGGAGAGTGGGACACATGTCAACATGGACTGATTCCTTATAAAGACTACGCAAGAAGGTTGTTACCCTTCTTCAACAAGATTGATTTTGATCAAATTCCTCGTGAAGAAAACCACATAGCTGTTGCACTAGCTACCTTATCCTCCACGATTAGTGTGAATCGATGGAACGACGTACCCAAGATTAACATAATGCGCCTTGATAGGCCCGCTTACCTATTTGTAGTGAAAGCCGTCATCGATGACAAACCATGGTATCATGATATCAAATGCTTCCTTCAAAGACAGGAATACCCGCCTGGGGAATCAAGAAAAGATAGGAAGACTCTCAGAAGACTAGCTGGCAACTTCTTCCTAAACAATGATGTGCTTTACGAAAGAAATTTCGACATGGTTTTACTCAGATGCGTGGACAAACACGAAGCAAACATGTTAATGAAAGAGATTCATGAAGGTTCCTTTGGAACTCATGCCAATGGACATGCAATGGCAAGAAAAATTCTAAGAGCAGGATATTATTGGCTGACAATGGAATCTGATTGTTACAAGTACATGAGGAAGTGTCACAAGTGTCAGATATACTACGACAAAATTCATGTACCGCCAGTGCATCTCAAAGTTCTTTCTTCTCAATGGCCTTTTTCAATATGGGGAATCGACATGTTTGGCATGATTGAACCCAAAGCCTCAAACGGACATCGGTTCATCCTGGTAACCATTGATTACTTCACCAAATGGGTTGAAGCAGTATCATATACCAATGTGACCAGACAAGTGGTGGTCCGATTTATCAAAAATAATCTCATTTGCCGTTATGGTGTTCCAAGCCAGATCATTATTGATAATGGATCGAACCTGAACAACAAGATGATGAAAGAATTATGTGCTAAGTTCAAAATTGAACACCACAACTCATCTCCCTACCGGCCTAAAATGAAGGGAGCGGTAGAAGCAGCTAACAAAAATATCAAGAAGATCATTCAAAAGATGGTCATAACTTACAATGATTGGCACGAAATGCTCCTATTTGCTCTTCACGGTTATTGCACATCCGTCCGCACTTCAACAGGGCAACCCCTTTCTCTTTAGTATATGGCATGGAAGCAGTACTCCCCATAGAAGGAGAGATACCATCAGTAAGAGTCTTGATGGAAGCCAAGCTAACAGAAGCTGAATGGTGTCAAAGCAGATACGATGAACTGAATCTAATCGAAGAAAAAAGAATGACGACTTTATGCCATGGTCAGTTATATTAATAGAGAATAAAGAAAACATTTAACAAAAAGGTCCGACCTCGGGTATTCGGAGAAGGCGAACTCGTGCTAAAAAAGATCCAATCATTTCTCACTGATTCCAGGGGCAAATGGACTCCAAATTATGATGGCCCCTATGTTGTTAAGAAAGCCTTCTCAGGCGGCGCCTTGATACTCGCAACCATGGATGGAGAAGAGTTTAGCTACCCCAAAAATGTTGATGCAGTCAAGAAATACTTCGCCTAAAAAAAAAGAAAGCGCCTCGGTGGACTGTAAACCTGAAAGGGCGGTCCAGGAAAAAAATAGAGACATAAAAAGAGATCATCCCAATAAATCAAAAACCCGAAAAGGAAATATAGGCCAAAGTTAGGGATTTATGGCAAGTAACTGCATCTGACAAAATTGAATCATCAGAAGTAACTTCTTCTGTTAAGAAGTCCTCAAACAAAGTCACTTTCAACGGAAGCTCAAATATACTCAGAATTCAAAGTTGGTAGAAAGATAGTGGTCATTATGTTTCAATGTAGCCCCTTTCCCTTTAAATTATCATTTTCTAAACTTTGTAACGCTCCATGGAATCACGTATTAGGCTGATTACCATTCTATTAATAAAAATTTGAGCTGTTGTGCCCTTTGTTTGCAATTCTCATTTATTCTGCCTTGCAAAATGACATTTTGATATGATTAACATTCTTGAAACCCAAAAATGAATTTAATTTTGTTTTTAAAACAAAAATTTTGAGTTTACTTCCACTTTTAAAATACAGATGGCAATTTCCTTTTGATTGATGAACACAAGAAGAAACATCGACGACTGGAAAGCAATCAAACTTCAAAATGCAGAATCAAAATATTTCTTGTGATCAGTATATCCTCGAGTGGAGGATCATTACTTCAGATTGATAAGTTGGAGCATCCCATCTATCACCCCCAGTAAGGGTCGAGTTTCCATATCCCCTAAAACAAACGTTGGAATCAAGATCAGGTTTCTATCCCCGGTAGAGTATTATTTCCAGGAATAAAGATAGAAACAAGAATCCCTTTAGAAAGAACCAAATTTGTATATGGACAGAAGATTGCCAAAAGGCTTTTGACAACATCAAAGAGTATCTACTAAAACCACATATTCTATCTCCTCCAGTGGAAGGAAGACCACTGATCATCTACTTAACAATCTTGGGAGACTCCATGGGCTGTGTGCTGGGCCAACAAGATGAAACAAAAAGAAAAGAGTCTGCCATTTATTACTTAATCAAGAAGTTCACGGACTGTGAAACTCGATACACTATGCTCGAGAAAACTTGCGGCCCTCTAGCTTGGGCAGCTAAACATCTTCGCCAGTACATGATTTGCCACACTACTTGGTTAATCTCCGAAATGGATCCGATCAAGTACGTCTTTTAAAAGCCTGCTTTAACGGGAAGGATTTCCCACTGGCAGATGTTGCTATCAGAATACGACATCGAGTACCATGCTCAAAAAGCCGTTAAAGGAAGTGTTTTAGCCGATCACCTGGCTCACAAACCAATTGACAATAATGATTCAATCAGATTCAACTTCCCAGACGAGGATGTCATGTACCTAAAAATGAAAGATTGCGATGAACTGCTACCAAACGAAGGGCCAGAGCTAGGATCCCAATGGGGACTAATATTCGACGGAGCTATCAACGCTTATGGAAATGGAATTGGGGTAATCATTGTTACACCTCAGGGTACCCATATTCCTTTCACCACCAGATTGTCATTCAAATGTACAAACAATGAGGTCGAATATGAAGCTTGCATCATGGGTCTTGAAGAAGCTAGCGACTTAAGGATAAATAACTTGGATGTGTATGGAGACTCGACTTTGGTTATAAATCAGATCAAAGGAGAGTGGGACACATGTCAACATGGACTGATTCCTTATAAAGACTACGCAAGAAGGTTGTTACCCTTCTTCAACAAGATTGATTTTGATCAAATTCCTCGTGAAGAAAACCACATAGCTGTTGCACTAGCTACCTTATCCTCCACGATTAGTGTGAATCGATGGAACGACGTACCCAAGATTAACATAATGCGCCTTGATAGGCCCGCTTACATATTTGTAGTGAAAGCCGTCATCGATGACAAACCATGGTATCATGATATCAAATGCTTCCTTCAAAGACAGGAATACCCGCCTGGGGAATCAAGAAAAGATAGGAAGACTCTCAGAAGACTAGCTGGCAACTTCTTCCTAAACAATGATGTGCTTTACGAAAGAAATTTCGACATGGTTTTACTCAGATGCGTGGACAAACACGAACCAAACATGTTAATGAAAGAGATTCATGAAGGTTCCTTTGGAACTCATGCCAATGGACATGCAATGGCAAGAAAAATTCTAAGAGCAGGATATTATTGGCTGACAATGGAATCTGATTGTTACAAGTACATGAGGAAGTGTCACAAGTGTCAGATATACGCCGACAAAATTCATGTACCGCCAGTGCATCTCAAAGTTCTTTCTTCTCAATGGCCTTTTTCAATATGGGGAATCGACATGTTTGGCATGATTGAACCCAAAGCCTCAAACGGACATCGGTTCATCCTGGTAACCATTGATTACTTCACTAAATGGGTCGAAGCAGTATCATATACCAATGTGACCAGACAAGTGGTGGTCCGATTTATCAAAAATAATCTCATTTGCCGTTATGGTGTTCCAAGCCAGATCATTATTGATAATGGATCGAACCTGAACAACAAGATGATGAAAGAATTATGTGCTAAGTTCAAAATTGAACACCACAACTCATCTCCCTACCGGCCTAAAATGAAGGGAGCGGTAGAAGCAGCTAACAAAAATATCAAGAAGATCATTCAAATGATGGTCATAACTTACAATGATTGGCACGAAATGCTCCTATTTGCTCTTCACGGTTATTGCACATCCGTCCGCACTTCAACAGGGCAACCCCTTTCTCTTTAGTATATGGCATGGAAGCAGTACTCCCCATAGAAGGAGAGATACCATCAGTAAGAGTCTTGATGGAAGCCAAGCTAACAGAAGCTGAATGGTGTCAAAGCAGATACGATGAACTGAATCTAATCGAAGAAAAAAGAATGACGACTTTATGCCATGGTCAGTTATATTAATAGAGAATAAAGAAAACATTTAACAAAAAGGTCCGACCTCGGGTATTCGGAGAAGGCGAACTCGTGCTAAAAAAGATCCAATCATTTCTCACTGATTCCAGGGGCAAATGGACTCCAAATTATGATGGCCCCTATGTTGTTAAGAAAGCCTTCTCAGGCGGCGCCTTGATACTCGCAACCATGGATGGAGAAGAGTTTAGCTACCCCAAAAATGTTGATGCAGTCAAGAAATACTTCGCCTAAAAAAAAAGAAAGCGCCTCGGTGGACTGTATACCTGAAAGGGCGGTCCAGGAAAAAAATAGAGACATAAAAAGAGATCATCCCAATAAATCAAAAACCCGAAAAGGAAATATAGGCCAAAGTTAGGGATTTATGGCAAGTAACTGCATCTGACAAAATTGAATCATCAGAAGTAACTTCTTCTGTTAAGAAGTCCTCAAACAAAGTCACTTTCAACGGAAGCTCAAATATACTCAGAATTCAAAGTTGGTAGAAAGATAGTGGTCATTATGTTTCAATGTAGCCCCTTTCCCTTTAAATTATCATTTTCTAAACTTTGTAACGCTCCATGGAATCACGTATTAGGCTGATTACCATTCTATTAATAAAAATTTGAGCTGTTGTGCCCTTTGTTTGCAATTCTCATTTATTCTGCTTTGCAAAATGACATTTTGATATGATTAACATTCTTGAAACCCAAAAATGAATTTAATTTTGTTTTTAAAACAAAAATTTTGAGTTTACTTCCACTTTCAAAATAAAGATGGCAATTTCCTTTTGATTGATGAACACAAGAAGAAACATCGACGACTGGAAAGCAATCAAACTTCAAAATGCAGAATCAAAATATTTCTTGTGATCAGTATATCCTCGAGTGGAGGATCATTACTTCAGATTGATAAGTTGGAGCATCCCATCTATCACCCCCAGTAAGGGTCGAGTTTCCATATCCCCTAAAACAAACGTTGGAATCAAGATCAGGTTTCTATCCCCGGTAGAGTATTATTTCCAGGAATAAAGATAGAAACAAGAATCCCTTTAGAAAGAACCAAATTTGTATATGGACAGAAGATTGCCAAAAGGCTTTTGACAACATCAAAGAGTATCTACTAAAACCACATATTCTATCTCCTCCAGTGGAAGGAAGACCACTGATCATCTACTTAACAATCTTGGGAGACTCCATGGGCTGTGTGCTGGGCCAACAAGATGAAACAAAAAGAAAAGAGTCTGCCATTTATTACTTAATCAAGAAGTTCACGGACTGTGAAACTCGATACACTATGCTCGAGAAAACTTGCGGCCCTCTAGCTTGGGCAGCTAAACATCTTCGCCAGTACATGATTTGCCACACTACTTGGTTAATCTCCGAAATGGATCCGATCAAGTACGTCTTTTAAAAGCCTGCTTTAACGGGAAGGATTTCCCACTGGCAGATGTTGCTATCAGAATACGACATCGAGTACCATGCTCAAAAAGCCGTTAAAGGAAGTGTTTTAGCCGATCACCTGGCTCACAAACCAATTGACAATAATGATTCAATCAGATTCAACTTCCCAGACGAGGATGTCATGTACCTAAAAATGAAAGATTGCGATGAACTGCTACCAAACGAAGGGCCAGAGCTAGGATCCCAATGGGGACTAATATTCGACGGAGCTATCAACGCTTATGGAAATGGAATTGGGGTAATCATTGTTACACCTCAGGGTACCCATATTCCTTTCACCACCAGATTGTCATTCAAATGTACAAACAATGAGGTCGAATATGAAGCTTGCATCATGGGTCTTAAAGAAGCTAGCGACTTAAGGATAAATAACTTGGATGTGTATGGAGACTCGACTTTGGTTATAAATCAGATGAAAGGAGAGTGGGACACATGTCAACATGGACTGATTCCTTATAAAGACTATGCAAGAAGGTTGTTACCCTTCTTCAACAAGATTGATTTTGATCAAATTCCTCGTGAAGAAAACCACATAGCTGTTGCACTAGCTACCTTATCCTCCACGATTAGTGTGAATCGATGGAACGACGTACCCAAGATTAACATAATGCGCCTTGATAGGCCCGCTTACATATTTGTAGTGAAAGCCGTCATCGATGACAAACCATGGTATCATGATATCAAATGCTTCCTTCAAAGACAGGAATACCCGCCTGGGGAATCAAGAAAAGATAGGAAGACTCTCAGAAGACTAGCTGGCAACTTCTTCCTAAACAATGATGTGCTTTACGAAAGAAATTTCGACATGGTTTTACTCAGATGCGTGGACAAACACGAAGCAAACATGTTAATGAAAGAGATTCATGAAGGTTCCTTTGGAACTCATGCCAATGGACATGCAATGGCAAGAAAAATTCCAAGAGCAGGATATTATTGGCTGACAATGGAATCTGATTGTTACAAGTACATGAGGAAGTGTCACAAGTGTCAGATATACGCCGACAAAATTCATGTACCGCCAGTGCATCTCAAAGTTCTTTCTTCTCAATGGCCTTTTTCAATATGGGGAATCGACATGTTTGGCATGATTGAACCCAAAGCCTCAAACGGACATCGGTTCATCCTGGTAGCCATTGATTACTTCACTAAATGGGTCGAAGCAGTATCATATACCAATGTGACCAGACAAGTGGTGGTCCGATTTATCAAAAATAATCTCATTTGCCGTTATGGTGTTCCAAGCCAGATCATTATTGATAATGGATCGAACCTGAACAACAAGATGATGAAAGAATTATGTGCTAAGTTCAAAATTGAACACCACAACTCATCTCCCTACCGGCCTAAAATGAAGGGAGCGGTAGAAGCATCTAACAAAAATATCAAGAAGATCATTCAAAAGATGGTCATAACTTACAATGATTGGCACGAAATGCTCCTATTTGCTCTTCACGGTTATTGCACATCCGTCCGCACTTCAACAGGGCAACCCCTTTCTCTTTAGTATATGGCATGGAAGCAGTACTCCCCATAGAAGGAGAGATACCATCAGTAAGAGTCTTGATGGAAGCCAAGCTAACAGAAGCTGAATGGTGTCAAAGCAGATACGATGAACTGAATCTAATCGAAGAAAAAAGAATGACGACTTTATGCCATGGTCAGTTATATTAATAGAGAATAAAGAAAACATTTAACAAAAAGTTCCGACCTCGGGTATTCGGAGAAGGCGAACTCGTGCTAAAAAAGATCCAATCATTTCTCACTGATTCCAGGGGCAAATGGACTCCAAATTATGATGGCCCCTATGTTGTTAAGAAAGCCTTCTCAGGCGGCGCCTTGATACTCGCAACCATGGATGGAGAAGAGTTTAGCTACCCCAAAAATGTTGATGCAGTCAAGAAATACTTCGCCTAAAAAAAAAGAAAGCGCCTCGGTGGACTGTAAACCTGAAAGGGCGGTCCAGGAAAAAAATAGAGACATAAAAAGAGATCATCCCAATAAATCAAAAACCCGAAAAGGAAATATAGGCCAAAGTTAGGGATTTATGGCAAGTAACTGCATCTGACAAAATTGAATCATCAGAAGTAACTTCATCTGTTAAGAAGTCCTCAAACAAAGTCACTTTCAACGGAAGCTCAAATATACTCAGAATTCAAAGTTGGTAGAAAGATAGTGGTCATTATGTTTCAATGTAGCCCCTTTCCCTTTAAATTATCATTTTCTAAACTTTGTAACGCTCCATGGAATCACGTATTAGGCTGATTACCATTCTATTAATAAAAATTTGAGCTGTTGTGCCCTTTGTTTGCAATTCTCATTTATTCTGCTTTGCAAAATGACATTTTGATATGATTAACATTCTTGAAACCCAAAAATGAATTTAATTTTGTTTTTAAAACAAAAATTTTGAGTTTACTTCCACTTTTAAAATAGAGATGGCAATTTCCTTTTGATTGATGAACACAAGAAGAAACATCGACGACTGGAAAGCAATCAAACTTCAAAATGCAGAATCAAAATATTTCTTGTGATGGAGGATCATTACTTCAGATTGATAAGTTGGAGCATCCCATCTATCACCCCCAGTAAGGGTCGAGTTTCCATATCCCCTCAAACAAACGTTGGAATCAAGATCAGGTTTCTATCCCCGGTAGAGTATTATTTCCAGGAATAAAGATAGAAACAAGAATCCCTTTAGAAAGAACCAAATTTGTATATGGACAGAAGATTGCCAAAAGGCTTTTGACAACATCAAAGAGTATCTACTAAAACCACATATTCTATCTCCTCCAGTGGAAGGAAGACCACTGATCATCTACTTAACAATCTTGGGAGACTCCATGGGCTGTGTGCTGGGCCAACAAGATCAAACAAAAAGAAAAGAGTCTGCCATTTATTACTTAATCAAGAAGTTCACGGACTGTGAAACTCGATACACTATGCTCGAGAAAACTTGCGGCCCTCTAGCTTGGGCAGCTAAACATCTTCGCCAGTACATGATTTGCCACACTACTTGGTTAATCTCCGAAATGGATCCGATCAAGTACGTCTTTTAAAAGCCTGCTTTAACGGGAAGGATTTCCCACTGGCAGATGTTGCTATCAGAATACGACATCGAGTACCATGCTCAAAAAGCCGTTAAAGGAAGTGTTTTAGCCGATCACCTGGCTCACAAACCAATTGACAATAATGATTCAATCAGATTCAACTTCCCAGACGAGGATGTCATGTACCTAAAAATGAAAGATTGCGATGAACTGCTACCAAACGAAGGGCCAGAGCTAGGATCCCAATGGGGACTAATATTCGACGGAGCTATCAACGCTTATGGAAATGGAATTGGGGTAATCATTGTTACACCTCAGGGTACCCATATTCCTTTCACCACCAGATTGTCATTCAAATGTACAAACAATGAGGTCGAATATGAAGCTTGCATCATGGGTCTTAAAGAAGCTAGCGACTTAAGGATAAATAACTTGGATGTGTATGGAGACTCGACTTTGGTTATAAATCAGATGAAAGGAGAGTGGGACACATGTCAACATGGACTGATTCCTTATAAAGACTATGCAAGAAGGTTGTTACCCTTCTTCAACAAGATTGATTTTGATCAAATTCCTCGTGAAGAAAACCACATAGCTGTTGCACTAGCTACCTTATCCTCCACGATTAGTGTGAATCGATGGAACGACGTACCCAAGATTAACATAATGCGCCTTGATAGGCCCGCTTACATATTTGTAGTGAAAGCCGTCATCGATGACAAACCATGGTATCATGATATCAAATGCTTCCTTCAAAGACAGGAATACCCGCCTGGGGAATCAAGAAAAGATAGGAAGACTCTCAGAAGACTAGCTGGCAACTTCTTCCTAAACAATGATGTGCTTTACGAAAGAAATTTCGACATGGTTTTACTCAGATGCGTGGACAAACACGAAGCAAACATGTTAATGAAAGAGATTCATGAAGGTTCCTTTGGAACTCATGCCAATGGACATGCAATGGCAAGAAAAATTCTAAGAGCAGGATATTATTGGCTGACAATGGAATCTGATTGTTACAAGTACATGAGGAAGTGTCACAAGTGTCAGATATACGCCGACAAAATTCATGTACCGCCAGTGCATCTCAAAGTTCTTTCTTCTCAATGGCCTTTTTCAATATGGGGAATCGACATGTTTGGCATGATTGAACCCAAAGCCTCAAACGGACATCGGTTCATCCTGGTAGCCATTGATTACTTCACTAAATGGGTCGAAGCAGTATCATATACCAATGTGACCAGACAAGTGGTGGTCCGATTTATCAAAAATAATCTCATTTGCCGTTATGGTGTTCCAAGCCAGATCATTATTGATAATGGATCGAACCTGAACAACAAGATGATGAAAGAATTATGTGCTAAGTTCAAAATTGAACACCACAACTCATCTCCCTACCGGCCTAAAATGAAGGGAGCGGTAGAAGCATCTAACAAAAATATCAAGAAGATCATTCAAAAGATGGTCATAACTTACAATGATTGGCACGAAATGCTCCTATTTGCTCTTCACGGTTATTGCACATCCGTCCGCACTTCAACAGGGCAACCCCTTTCTCTTTAGTATATGGCATGGAAGCAGTACTCCCCATAGAAGGAGAGATACCATCAGTAAGAGTCTTGATGGAAGCCAAGCTAACAGAAGCTGAATGGTGTCAAAGCAGATACGATGAACTGAATCTAATCGAAGAAAAAAGAATGACGACTTTATGCCATGGTCAGTTATATTAATAGAGAATAAAGAAAACATTTAACAAAAAGGTCCGACCTCGGGTATTCGGAGAAGGCGAACTCGTGCTAAAAAAGATCCAATCATTTCTCACTGATTCCAGGGGCAAATGGACTCCAAATTATGATGGCCCCTATGTTGTTAAGAAAGCCTTCTCAGGCGGCGCCTTGATACTCGCAACCATGGATGGAGAAGAGTTTAGCTACCCCAAAAATGTTGATGCAGTCAAGAAATACTTCGCCTAAAAAAAAAGAAAGCGCCTCGGTGGACTGTAAACCTGAAAGGGCGGTCCAGGAAAAAAATAGAGACATAAAAAGAGATCATCCCAATAAATCAAAAACCCGAAAAGGAAATATAGGCCAAAGTTAGGGATTTATGGCAAGTAACTGCATCTGACAAAATTGAATCATCAGAAGTAACTTCATCTGTTAAGAAGTCCTCAAACAAAGTCACTTTCAACGGAAGCTCAAATATACTCAGAATTCAAAGTTGGTAGAAAGATAGTGGTCATTATGTTTCAATGTAGCCCCTTTCCCTTTAAATTATCATTTTCTAAACTTTGTAACGCTCCATGGAATCACGTATTAGGCTGATTACCATTCTATTAATAAAAATTTGAGCTGTTGTGCCCTTTGTTTGCAATTCTCATTTATTCTGCTTTGCAAAATGACATTTTGATATGATTAACATTCTTGAAACCCAAAAATGAATTTAATTTTGTTTTTAAAACAAAAATTTTGAGTTTACTTCCACTTTTAAAATAGAGATGGCAATTTCCTTTTGATTGATGAACACAAGAAGAAACATCGACGACTGGAAAGCAATCAAACTTCAAAATGCAGAATCAAAATATTTCTTGTGATGGAGGATCATTACTTCAGATTGATAAGTTGGAGCATCCCATCTATCACCCCCAGTAAGGGTCGAGTTTCCATATCCCCTCAAACAAACGTTGGAATCAAGATCAGGTTTCTATCCCCGGTAGAGTATTATTTCCAGGAATAAAGATAGAAACAAGAATCCCTTTAGAAAGAACCAAATTTGTATATGGACAGAAGATTGCCAAAAGGCTTTTGACAACATCAAAGAGTATCTACTAAAACCACATATTCTATCTCCTCCAGTGGAAGGAAGACCACTGATCATCTACTTAACAATCTTGGGAGACTCCATGGGCTGTGTGCTGGGCCAACAAGATCAAACAAAAAGAAAAGAGTCTGCCATTTATTACTTAATCAAGAAGTTCACGGACTGTGAAACTCGATACACTATGCTCGAGAAAACTTGCGGCCCTCTAGCTTGGGCAGCTAAACATCTTCGCCAGTACATGATTTGCCACACTACTTGGTTAATCTCCGAAATGGATCCGATCAAGTACGTCTTTTAAAAGCCTGCTTTAACGGGAAGGATTTCCCACTGGCAGATGTTGCTATCAGAATACGACATCGAGTACCATGCTCAAAAAGCCGTTAAAGGAAGTGTTTTAGCCGATCACCTGGCTCACAAACCAATTGACAATAATGATTCAATCAGATTCAACTTCCCAGACGAGGATGTCATGTACCTAAAAATGAAAGATTGCGATGAACTGCTACCAAACGAAGGGCCAGAGCTAGGATCCCAATGGGGACTAATATTCGACGGAGCTATCAACGCTTATGGAAATGGAATTGGGGTAATCATTGTTACACCTCAGGGTACCCATATTCCTTTCACCACCAGATTGTCATTCAAATGTACAAACAATGAGGTCGAATATGAAGCTTGCATCATGGGTCTTAAAGAAGCTAGCGACTTAAGGATAAATAACTTGGATGTGTATGGAGACTCGACTTTGGTTATAAATCAGATGAAAGGAGAGTGGGACACATGTCAACATGGACTGATTCCTTATAAAGACTATGCAAGAAGGTTGTTACCCTTCTTCAACAAGATTGATTTTGATCAAATTCCTCGTGAAGAAAACCACATAGATGTTGCACTAGCTACCTTATCCTCCACGATTAGTGTGAATCGATGGAACGACGTACCCAAGATTAACATAATGCGCCTTGATAGGCCCGCTTACATATTTGTAGTGAAAGCCGTCATCGATGACAAACCATGGTATCATGATATCAAATGCTTCCTTCAAAGACAGGAATACCCGCCTGGGGAATCAAGAAAAGATAGGAAGACTCTCAGAAGACTAGCTGGCAACTTCTTCCTAAACAATGATGTGCTTTACGAAAGAAATTTCGACATGGTTTTACTCAGATGCGTGGACAAACACGAAGCAAACATGTTAATGAAAGAGATTCATGAAGGTTCCTTTGGAACTCATGCCAATGGACATACAATGGCAAGAAAAATTCTAAGAGCAGGATATTATTGGCTGACAATGGAATCTGATTGTTACAAGTACATGAGGAAGTGTCACAAGTGTCAGATATACGCCGACAAAATTCATGTACCGCCAGTGCATCTCAAAGTTCTTTCTTCTCAATGGCCTTTTTCAATATGGGGAATCGACATGTTTGGCATGATTGAACCCAAAGCCTCAAACGGACATCGGTTCATCCTGGTAGCCATTGATTACTTCACTAAATGGGTCGAAGCAGTATCATATACCAATGTGACCAGACAAGTGGTGGTCCGATTTATCAAAAATAATCTCATTTGCCGTTATGGTGTTCCAAGCCAGATCATTATTGATAATGGATCGAACCTGAACAACAAGATGATGAAAGAATTATGTGCTAAGTTCAAAATTGAACACCACAACTCATCTCCCTACCGGCCTAAAATGAAGGGAGCGGTAGAAGCATCTAACAAAAATATCAAGAAGATCATTCAAAAGATGGTCATAACTTACAATGATTGGCACGAAATGCTCCTATTTGCTCTTCACGGTTATTGCACATCCGTCCGCACTTCAACAGGGCAACCCCTTTCTCTTTAGTATATGGCATGGAAGCAGTACTCCCCATAGAAGGAGAGATACCATCAGTAAGAGTCTTGATGGAAGCCAAGCTAACAGAAGCTGAATGGTGTCAAAGCAGATACGATGAACTGAATCTAATCGAAGAAAAAAGAATGACGACTTTATGCCATGGTCAGTTATATTAATAGAGAATAAAGAAAACATTTAACAAAAAGGTCCGACCTCGGGTATTCGGAGAAGGCGAACTCGTGCTAAAAAAGATCCAATCATTTCTCACTGATTCCAGGGGCAAATGGACTCCAAATTATGATGGCCCCTATGTTGTTAAGAAAGCCTTCTCAGGCGGCGCCTTGATACTCGCAACCATGGATGGAGAAGAGTTTAGCTACCCCAAAAATGTTGATGCAGTCAAGAAATACTTCGCCTAAAAAAAAAGAAAGCGCCTCGGTGGACTGTAAACCTGAAAGGGCGGTCCAGGAAAAAAATAGAGACATAAAAAGAGATCATCCCAATAAATCAAAAACCCGAAAAGGAAATATAGGCCAAAGTTAGGGATTTATGGCAAGTAACTGCATCTGACAAAATTGAATCATCAGAAGTAACTTCATCTGTTAAGAAGTCCTCAAACAAAGTCACTTTCAACGGAAGCTCAAATATACTCAGAATTCAAAGTTGGTAGAAAGATAGTGGTCATTATGTTTCAATGTAGCCCCTTTCCCTTTAAATTATCATTTTCTAAACTTTGTAACGCTCCATGGAATCACGTATTAGGCTGATTACCATTCTATTAATAAAAATTTGAGCTGTTGTGCCCTTTGTTTGCAATTCTCATTTATTCTGCTTTGCAAAATGACATTTTGATATGATTAACATTCTTGAAACCCAAAAATGAATTTAATTTTGTTTTTAAAACAAAAATTTTGAGTTTACTTCCACTTTTAAAATAGAGATGGCAATTTCCTTTTGATTGATGAACACAAGAAGAAACATCGACGACTGGAAAGCAATCAAACTTCAAAATGCAGAATCAAAATATTTCTTGTGATGGAGGATCATTACTTCAGATTGATAAGTTGGAGCATCCCATCTATCACCCCCAGTAAGGGTCGAGTTTCCATATCCCCTCAAACAAACGTTGGAATCAAGATCAGGTTTCTATCCCCGGTAGAGTATTATTTCCAGGAATAAAGATAGAAACAAGAATCCCTTTAGAAAGAACCAAATTTGTATATGGACAGAAGATTGCCAAAAGGCTTTTGACAACATCAAAGAGTATCTACTAAAACCACATATTCTATCTCCTCCAGTGGAAGGAAGACCACTGATCATCTACTTAACAATCTTGGGAGACTCCATGGGCTGTGTGCTGGGCCAACAAGATCAAACAAAAAGAAAAGAGTCTGCCATTTATTACTTAATCAAGAAGTTCACGGACTGTGAAACTCGATACACTATGCTCGAGAAAACTTGCGGCCCTCTAGCTTGGGCAGCTAAACATCTTCGCCAGTACATGATTTGCCACACTACTTGGTTAATCTCCGAAATGGATCCGATCAAGTACGTCTTTTAAAAGCCTGCTTTAACGGGAAGGATTTCCCACTGGCAGATGTTGCTATCAGAATACGACATCGAGTACCATGCTCAAAAAGCCGTTAAAGGAAGTGTTTTAGCCGATCACCTGGCTCACAAACCAATTGACAATAATGATTCAATCAGATTCAACTTCCCAGACGAGGATGTCATGTACCTAAAAATGAAAGATTGCGATGAACTGCTACCAAACGAAGGGCCAGAGCTAGGATCCCAATGGGGACTAATATTCGACGGAGCTATCAACGCTTATGGAAATGGAATTGGGGTAATCATTGTTACACCTCAGGGTACCCATATTCCTTTCACCACCAGATTGTCATTCAAATGTACAAACAATGAGGCCGAATATGAAGCTTGCATCATGGGTCTTGAAGAAGCTAGCGACTTAAGGATAAATAACTTGGATGTGTATGGAGACTCGACTTTGGTTATAAATCAGATGAAAGAAGAGTGGGACACATGTCAACATGGACTGATTCCTTATAAAGACTACGCAAGAAGGTTGTTACCCTTCTTCAACAAGATTGATTTTGATCAAATTCCTCGTGAAGAAAACCACATAGCTGTTGCACTAGCTACCTTATCCTCCACGATTAGTGTGAATCGATCGAACGACGTACCCAAGATTAACATAATGCACCTTGATAGGCCCGCTTACATATTTGTAGTGAAAGCCGTCATCGATGACAAACCATGGTATCATGATATCAAATGCTTCCTTCAAAGACAGGAATACCCGCCTGGGGAATCAAGAAAAGATAGGAAGACTCTCAGAAGACTAGCTGGCAACTTCTTCCTAAACAATGATGTGCTTTACGAAAGAAATTTCGACATGGTTTTACTCAGATGCGTGGACAAACACGAAGCAAACATGTTAATGAAAGAGATTCATGAAGGTTCCTATGGAACTCATTCCAATGGACATGCAATGGCAAGAAAAATTCTAAGAGCAGGATATTATTGGCTGACAATGGAATCTGATTGTTACAAGTACATGAGGAAGTGTCACAAGTGTCAGATATACGCCGACAAAATTCATGTACCGCCAGTGCATCTCAAAGTTCTTTCTTCTCAATGGCCTTTTTCAATATGGGGAATCGACATGTTTGGCATGATTGAACCCAAAGCCTCAAACGGACATCGGTTCATCCTGGTAGCCATTGATTACTTCACTAAATGGGTCGAAGCAGTATCATATACCAATGTGACCAGACAAGTGGTGGTCCGATTTATCAAAAATAATCTCATTTGCCGTTATGGTGTTCCAAGCCAGATCATTATTGATAATGGATCGAACCTGAACAACAAGATGATGAAAGAATTATGTGCTAAGTTCAAAATTGAACACCACAACTCATCTCCCTACCGGCCTAAAATGAAGGGAGCGGTAGAAGCAGCTAACAAAAATATCAAGAAGATCATTCAAAAGTTGGTCATAACTTACAATGATTGGCACGAAATGCTCCTATTTGCTCTTCACGGTTATTGCACATCCGTCCGCACTTCAACAGGGCAACCCCTTTCTCTTTAGTATATGGCATGGAAGCAGTACTCCCCATAGAAGGAGAGATACCATCAGTAAGAGTCTTGATGGAAGCCAAGCTAACAGAAGCTGAATGGTGTCAAAGCAGATACGATGAACCGAATCTAATCGAAGAAAAAAGAATGACGACTTTATGCCATGGTCAGTTATATTAATAGAGAATAAAGAAAACATTTAACAAAAAGGTCCGACCTCGGGTATTCGGAGAAGGCGAACTCGTGCTAAAAAAGATCCAATCATTTCTCACTGATTCCAGGGGCAAATGGACTCCAAATTATGATGGCCCCTATGTTGTTAAGAAAGCCTTCTCAGGCGGCGCCTTGATACTCGCAACCATGGATGGAGAAGAGTTTAGCTACCCCAAAAATGTTGATGCAGTCAAGAAATACTTCGCCTAAAAAAAAAGAAAGCGCCTCGGTGGACTGTAAACCTGAAAGGGCGGTCCAGGAAAAAAATAGAGACATAAAAAGAGATCATCCCAATAAATCAAAAACCCGAAAAGGAAATCTAGGCCAAAGTTAGGGATTTATGGCAAGTAACTGCATCTGACAAAATTGAATCATCAGAAGTAACTTCATCTGTTAAGAAGTCCTCAAACAAAGTCACTTTCAACGGAAGCTCAAATATACTCAGAATTCAAAGTTGGTAGAAAGATAGTGGTCATTATGTTTCAATGTAGCCCCTTTCCCTTTAAATTATCATTTTCTAAACTTTGTAACGCTCCATGGAATCACGTATTAGGCTGATTACCATTCTATTAATAAAAATTTGAGCTGTTGTGCCCTTTGTTTGCAATTCTCATTTATTCTGCTTTGCAAAATGACATTTTGATATGATTAACATTCTTGAAACCCAAAAATGAATTTAATTTTGTTTTCAAAACAAAAATTTTGAGTTTACTTCCACTTTTAAAATAAAGATGGCAATTTCCTTTTGATTGATGAACACAAGAAGAAACATCGACGACTGGAAAGCAATCAAACTTCAAAATGCAGAATCAAAATATTTCTTGTGATCAGTATATCCTCGAGTGGAGGATCATTACTTCAGATTGATAAGTTGGAGCATCCCATCTATCACCCCCAGTAAGGGTCGAGTTTCCATATCCCCTCAAACAAACGTTGGAATCAAGATCAGGTTTCTATCCCCGTTAGAGTATTATTTCCAGGAATAAAGATAGAAACAAGAATCCCTTCCTCCAACAGGCTGGTACCTTCAGAAAACACCGATAAAAAGTTGTCACTCCCCAGGAGTCACATTTTTTTACTACCAAGAATATGAAATGTTCAGCAATAGGAATTTGTTCCCTCAACATATCAATGATACTTTTATTCCCCCAAAGAGGCCGAGTATCCCATTGGGCTCATCACCAGTCTGTATGTCATGTCTATTTTGTCAGCATAAGAATTTCATACATACATCATGCATAATTGATTCATATTCATATTCATTCTGCATCTCATATTTCGATCACTTTGGTCACGTTTATCCCTAAGTTATAAACGTCCTCTCTCCAATAGGGTTGTCAGTCTTAGGAAGAAAGTATATATTCTTTCTAAATCCCCACTGAATTTGATCCTCGTGTAATATTTTCTTTTAATTTTTCTTTCCACACTTGGATAGGATAAAATCCCAGTCTGAGTTCTTTCCTCATCGGGAAATGTATCGTCTAGACAATCTCTCTCTCCGGTTTATTCCTGGATTGAAATTGGTCCTTGACCACCTTGATAACTTGAAACACTGAAAGACAAGAAGACATTTGGTTGTACACCTTTGGAACTTCACTCTTCGCCATTGAAGATGATATTTTGATTTCCCGGATTAAGGAAAATCCCCCGGGAAAGCTTCTCAACGAAAGACTCTTGGAAATATGGTCGTCGGATCCCCCAAGAAATCTCTACCGATCGGCAAACAAAGAAGTCTGTTTTTGGCCCATAAATCCCCAATAAGTTGACAAATAGAAGTCTCTCCTCAAGAAGTTTGTCCTACTTTCAAGGAAGTCATCAGCACCTCAAAATCAAATTACATCACAAATAGAATTCCTTGTCGAGGAAGGAACTCAACAAGAAGAAACTGAGACCAGTTCCATGGTTGACGACCAGGATCGAGGGGAGGTTTATTTCAGAAGAAACTGAGACCAGTTCCATGGATGAAGACCAGGATCAAGGGGAGGTTTATTTCAGAAGAAACTGAGACCGATTCCATGGCTGAAGACCAGGATCGAGGGGAGGTTTATTTCAAAGGAAACTAAGACCAGTTTCATAGCTGAAGACCAGGATCGAGGGGATGTTTCACCTTTTTCTAAGTGGTGTTAGTTAGTAAAAGAAGATGGATGAGAAAATTAACTGCCATTCACATCCACAATCAAAATTTCGGGTATTCTGATATTTAATCATCTTTTACCATAAACGTCTGAATATCTTCGCCATTCACTCCTTCAGGTCCAAGAAGATTAAATAGGGGCATCTATCATACCCTAAATTTTGACCCTAAGACTTCACATCATTGTGAAAATCATCACCATAATATGGATGTACTTTCATACCTCACTAATCCTCTCAAAGATTGTTGAGTATTCACCTTAACAAAGAATTAGAGTTTTCCAAGCCCTACAGAGGACTAAGGCAAATGATCAATCAATAATTGACATGATTTTCAACTTATCAAGCATCTCAATCATTCATGAAGGACAAGAGGTCCTCAATATCAATAATCAAGCACAAGATTGCATCATTTCAAGTTGATCAAGACACAAGATAGTGTCACCAAATTAGGGTTTTGGTCGATCAAGACTTCGAGAGGGAAATTTTCATCTGGGCATGAGCCAAGACCTCAAGATATGGTTCAAGGACCTCAAATACATCATATTAATCCATTAATATAATTGATTTGATTCAAAGAATTTGATTCATAAGTAGTGCAAGAATTCAAATCCATCTGAGCCACAAACTAGGGTTTTGATGAATAGTCAACCATTCCTTTAAATTTTGGCCAAGACATGATCTAAAACCTTGTGATATGATTCAAGACACTCAAATGTACCCTTGATGTTCATTCATAATTTTAAAATCACCTTGGAACATCCATACATTGAAAATCATGAATTAGGGTTTCTCTTCACAAAATTCATCTGAGACCAAAAGTCAAAGTTTGACTTTTTAACCAAAAATGTTCATCATGAACCATTATACAAGAAAACATGATCCATTGTTGCATTTGAACAATATTTGATCAAGAAATCAAGGTAACTTATAAAAGGGACAATGTGGAGAAAGTGATAATTTCACTAAGTTATGAAAAAAAGTGTTTAGGTGCCCAACTTCCAAAGGCCATAACTTGTGATCCAAGCAACCATTTTTTTGGATCCAAAGCTCAAATAATATATCGCATCACATACTACAAAAGTGTAAAACTGATCCATGGTAAAAAATGCTTGGATTTTAAGTTATGAAGTGATCAAAATCAAGAAAAGTGTGAAATGAACTTCAACACTTAGTGAAATTCTACCTAAGGTAAGATCAGGCAAAACACCAAAATATGGAGGGATTTTTCACCATGATCCAAGATGAATCAGGTCCAATAGTGAACATCAAAGTTGAAGTACATATTCCCAGCTTTCTAAAGAGCCCAAGAGCATAAGATAACTCCACTTGAGCAAAGGAATATGGAGTGATCAATACACCTTGCTGCAAACTATTTTGCAAAATCAGTTTGGTCATTTACTTGTCATACACGATTTTCTTGTCAAGTGTAATGATCAATGTCACTCACATTCAATGCATAACAGAAGGAATCATAACAAACCTGCATATTTGGGTCAAAGGGTCAAGAGATATCTCAAATTGGATTAATGGATTTTGTCACATTATGCCTTGAATTCAAAGGCATTTATGTGCAATAGTGCATATTCAGCAAAGGTACTCTTTTCAGTCAAGATGCTCACATAAACAACAATAAAAACATCGGAGGAATGTGGAATGAGTCAAAAGATAAGATCGCCATGTGGAGAGCTTTGGTGCCTTGTGTGAGGGGCAATGATGCATCTTGCCAAAACCTTTCAATCCAAGCCAATCTTCAAGACAACACTATTCATCCAAGACAAACTCATTCACATATAAATAGAGCTCATTTCTGATCATTTCAAACACACCAAAACAACACAATACTTGTTTTTCCTTCTTTCTTGCTTTTGCTCCAAGTTTTTATGTTTTTCAAAAGTGAGTGGAAGGTTCTCTAAACCAAAGCTTTTTGGCTCAAACCAATGGTCTAAACACATCACAAATCATCCATTGGAGCTTTTTGACCACTTTTGGCTCATTTTACAAGAAGAGGCCAAACTCTGATCTAGAGGTTTCTCTTTGATTCCATGCATCAAAGTAGCTTCTATAAGGTGTATTGAAGGTTTCCAAAGCATCAAGACACATCTGTAACAACTATCTTGGAAGATCCCAATTTGCTTCAAGAGGTAAGTTTCCTCAAAACTTGAACTTGCCAAAATATGCTTTACTTTGATGTACATTGATCATAAACATGTCATACATATCATATTTGTTATGTTTGAACTATAATTAAGCATTATTGTTGGCTGTATAAATATGTAGCATAGAACTTGCAAAATCATGGCCTATTTAAAACCACTATCGGGTTTTAAAATGTAGGCACTTTTAGAAAAAAAACTAAGACCACCATTGGATTCCTCATGAAATTCTAGGCAAGTTCCATTTTTATTTCATCCAATTTCATGGAGAAATGAGGGAGATATGATCCTTCTTGCAAAGCTTGAAAACCTTGGGCAAGGACCAGCCATGGCGCCTTTGGCTTGGTCTGGCCTCAGGTCCTTTCAACCCTTATTAATTTATGGGTGTGGTTTGATACACGGATGTATCACCACCTCAGTGGTTTGTGCCTGCGTGTTCAGTGTGTTTGTGTCTGTAAGGGCGTGGGTTCGACCCCCACCCATGCCATTTTTTTTAAACTTCTCCCATTTTTCATATTTTCACATTTTTTTTTATATTTTTCTATATTATATTCAAATAATTATTTTTTAAATCAAACTTAATTATTTTAAAATGACTTTTTGCACAAATATCACTCACATATTTAAATATTTTATTCACCCAAAAAATCACAAAAATATTTTGTATTTGATATATTTTTAATATATTAAAAATATTATTTCAAATTGTTTTAAATATTTTTAAAATGATTCCTTTTCTTGATTTTTTTAAAACCAAAATGATTTTAAATATTCATGTGGATAAAATACCTTTTTCATAAACCTTAATCATTGTTTATGACATGATTAATGGATTCATTTGATAAATTATACATTTTTTATTGATTTTCCTTTGAAAAATATCTTAAAAAATGAAATTAGGGTTTTACTTTGATTCTATCTTTCAAACTTCATTTCAGAACTCATGGGCCTCTATTAGAGTGTAAGACCCAACCCTCTTTGTAAATAAACTACTTCACGGGCCTCTGCTATAGTATAAGTCCCATAGCGCTTTTTCAAAATCACGGTACGACCACTGTTCTCGCAACAAACCCTTGGGCCTCTCTTTGAGTATAAGCCTCATCATCATCATCATCATCGTCATCATTTTTCTTTCCATCAATAAAACTTGGGCCTCTAATAGAGTGTAAGTCCCATCTTTTTGTACATAAATAAACTTTTTTAGAGCCTCTACTATAGTATAAGTCCCTCCTCTCAGTGTTCAAAATCACTGTGTTTTAAAAGCATCATGGGCCTCTGCTAGGAGTGTAAGTGCTAACCTTCTTCATTCAAGATCATCCTCTGTTTTTTTAAAACAAGATAAGCATCTTGGGCCTCTATTAGAGTGTAAGAACCAACACTCTCTTTTGTAAATAGAAAAATCTTTTTGCCTCATTCATCCTCGGCTTTGTACAGAATGCAAATAATCATCTGGGCCTCTATCTAGAGTGTAAGACCCAATACCTTTACTCCTCTCCTACTTAAGATCAAGTCATCTTCAAATTCAAAACTTTCTTCAATTTCTTCAAAACACAAATTCAATCTTGAAGAAGGCATCTAATCAATCACAATACCCTTGGGCCTCTATCCAAAGAATAAGACCCACCACTTTTCTCAATTCAATTCATACTTGTTTATATACTTGTTCATATATCTATATATATACTTGTACATATCTTGTTAAGTTTCTCTTAGCATTTAAATCATCCTCAGTTTAGACTAGTTCAAACAATAGGATCCTTTTAATCAGTATAACTTAGTTTAAACAACTAGTTCCCTCCTGTACAAAGGAATTTTTCTCCCCAATACAGTCAGCCTCCTATTGGACTTTGTTTAATTTACTTAACCTTGGAACAATTTAATAAAGATTGGATTATTTCCCGGTGAAACCTCTTCTTTAACCCCTTTAACCCTGGAACAGTTCAACAAAGAAAGGATTATTTCCCGGTGAAACCTTTCTTGAACTCTTCTTAGACTTGGAAAGTCTCAATCCTCAGCCTCCTCTTAGGCTTCATACAAGGACCTAAATACTTTCTAGAAGCATTCCTCAGCCTCCTTATGGGCTTCATACAAGGACCCTCAAGCTTCCTAAAAGCATAGGATATATCCTAGTCATCTTTATCAATACACCAGTCCCCAAGAGAGTCAAGACCTCTAAGGTATTCAAACTCATCCTTTAAGTCTCTTCTGATCCTCAACATGGTTTAGTTTTCACTTCAAAATCCCCATCCAGGGTCATGTTATAATCAACAAATCCCCAAAAGAATCAAAGCCTTTGTGGCATTTAATAATCCAACTCTCTTAAGCAAGAGTTAGTTTCCTTTTTTGATTCTTCAAAACAGTTTAGACCTTCTCTTGGAATTAAATTTCCTTAGCAATAGTCAACATCCACTTAAATACCCTCAGCCTCCTCTTAGGCTTCATATAATGATTTCCCCAGTTAGCCTCAATCTTGGGCTTTGTACAAGACAGATATAATACTACCCCAGTTGAGTCAGTTTTCAACTTTTTTCAGCTTCAACCTTGGGCTTTGATCAAGGCACAAAATTGAACACCCCCACAGACGAGACTCTGAGTCCTCTCTGTAGGAGGATATTTCCTCTATACATCATATTTCAAAACAAACAATTTAAAACTTTTTTTCTAGATAATTGATGTAAGTGGCACACTTGTTGATTCAAAATCCAAGTTTGAGGGAGTCCCTCCTTTATCATGGCTAAAGTTCTCTTTCATCTAAATGATGTAAGTGGCAAACCTCTGGATTCTACACATCTAAGTCAATGTCCCTCTCTTAGCATGAAAAGATTCATAAAGGAAAAGTGGCATTGCTCTACACTGGGTTAAAGCTTCTTCCTTCATGACATTTCAATTCCCCTATAAAGGAAGATGTGACATTTCTGGATTCCACACATCCAAGTTAAAGCAACTTCCCTTTATAAATCAATTATTTAGTGTTTGTGATGAATAGGTAAGATATCTCCCTTTAAAGATGACAAATTCTCTCTCAGTCAAACTTTTAGCTTCAATCTTGGGCTTTGAACAAGACACAAATACACTTTAAGCTCCAATCTTGGGCTTTGAACAAGACACAAATATACTTTTAGCTTCAATCTTGGGCTTTAAACAAGACACAAATACTCTTTTAGCTTCAATCTTGGGCTTTGAACAAGACACCAAACATTTTTCCTCCCATAGAATAGGAGGAACTACGAACGCTCTGATTTCCCCAGGTTTCTTTACGGGAATACGTAGGCATAAGATTGCGAAATCTTAGCGAGCACACTAATAAAAAAATATTAGGTTAAGTACCTTGTTAAAAACAATAGAAAACCCTAGAACAACAAAAACATCTCCCAAAGGAGAAATTTCCCCAATCACCAACAAATGGATTTAAGCAACCGAGCAATTCAACCGTAGAAATAGATGCAAATAAAGATTCCTATAGATTACTATAGATACTCTGGGTGTTAATAGATTCCCCTTGTATAACCAACCCCTGATTCCGGATCTCTTCGCATTTATAAAGGAAAACATTTGCACGTAGGGTTAGTTTAGATATCTTCCCCTTACTTTTAAGCTTCATATGATAAATATAGAAATTAGAAAGTCGCACTAAAAGCGGTAGTGGTCGCGTCACAAAAGCCGAGCTACACTCACCCCTTCTATTTGAATGTTGCCTTTACATGGGCATCGTGTAGATAATCCGCAATAGAGGCGTATATGTGAGTGGAAGAGGATGTTCTTCCTTTTGTTTCCGTTAATTCGGCGTCTGCTCTGATGTGTAACACCGGGAATGGAACGTTTTTGTGTTTTGTTATGTTTGGTGGAGTTTACCATGTTCATCTTTTATGTTTGTTATTTTTTATAATTATTATAAGCAAGGATGATGTTTTTAAATATTGAGATGGTTGATTTTCTATGTTTTTCGTTGCAATAAAAATTAAAGTTGAACATGTGGATTTTTAGTATTATTATTACAATTGTGAAATTTATATGTGTTACATGTCTATTCGCATGAGCAGGTTTTTGTTGAAAGTAGCACCTAAATGCATGTTGTTTTAATTTACTCTGATAATTATTTATAAATTATGCGAGGGTATTAGGATGTTACACGTGATACATGATTCCAAGGTGAAGTTGTGGAGTAATTGTGTTTGTTGTTATTTAGTAGGAGAAGGTAGGTTGAAGGGAGGGTTTTATGGTAGTTTGAATGAGCTTGTTTGATATGGCTATGGTGCTTTGATGGTTTGTGTTTGATGGTGGATTCGTCGCGGTTTGTTATGGAGTTGGTGCCGCTCACAGAAATTATGCAGTGGTTTTATTTAGTTGTGGAGGTATGGAAATAAGAAGGTGATAGTAGTGATTCATAAGAACAGTGGCATGGATTTTGTTTTAAGAGGTGAAAATGGGGAGCAATGGTAGAAGGAAGATGAAAGAAGTTAATTTGTAATGTATTATGGAGATGATATTGATGATGAAATTAGGGAGAAAGCCAAACTATTCTCTTTAACAAAAGCAAGAACAAAGCCTCATTTTCTTTTATTCTTTTTCTTTGTTACTTTTAATTTGAGATAGAGAATAGAGATTGGTGGTGGTTAATGAAATGGAGTGTGTTATTTATCTTGTATTCAAATTGAGTAGTAGCATCTGAAAATGGTGTATGTGACATGAAAAAATGAAGGGAGATTCATCTCTCCAAATTCTTTTTTTTTTTGAAGTGGTCTATGCATATAATAAGAGTTTTTTTAAACAGTCATTTCTCATTTTTTTAGAAAAACTGCACTCTCTTTTTACTATAAAAAAGAAATTGTTCAATTTCATGAAAAAAATGTCAACACTAGTTGGGCCACGTTGCTATTGGTCTCCCACTAACCTGACACAATTTGTTTTTTATTTTTTATGCCAACAATGCTTTTGATTTTTTTAGTGATAAAATAAATTAAAATAAATTGAAACATACAAAATTAAACATGACAAAATAATTAGAATAAAATTAAAGTGAAATCACAGCCAATTCTATTTAATTATCTTGAATATTACGATGAAAAAATAAAAATAAAATGACTCGAAGCGATTAAAAGTCAGACGCAAAAATGTTCAAAAAATAAAATCGAATGCACCAAAATTATCAGCGCAGAATAAACCTCTTGGAAAAATACAACGTTTGATCAATTTTTGAAATAAAATTTGACCAGTTAAAAGGCCTAGACTGATCTAAATGCGATCAAAACAATAGTCAAAAAATTAAAACGAGCACGCCAGGTTAAACTACGCGAAACATAGATCAAGAATACTGACGCCTGCAAGCTCAATTTTGAAATTTTTTTCCCACTAATTTTACACACAGTGTAGATTCAGTTTGACCGGTCTGTCTGTAACGAAGTCGCCAAGCAAAAGATACATTCACTAAATAAGTAATATACACATCACAACTTCTTTCACCAATTTATTTTCTCTATTGCTCACCCTAACAAACTTCCTTTTCACAATTATTTTTCATCTTTTTCTTTTTTTCTTCTTTCAAACAAGCATTTTCTCTTTTTTCTTTTCTTTTTCACAATCATATTCACAATTTTCTTTGTTTGTTCAAAAATTTTCAAAATTTTAGCAACCTACCATTTTCCTTCATTTTCTCCAACTTGAATGCAATCAAACCTTAAGTGAATGCTCCTTGATTTTTATGGCAAGGATATAAGTTAAAAAACAATTATTGAGGTTCAAAGGTTTCAAGAATTTTTTTTAGAATCCCACAAAATTCAATGATGAACTAAACGTTCAAGTTTCTTTATGTACACAAACAAAGTTCATCACCAAAATTGGTTCTAATCTTTTTAAGGCTCAAAGGGGCTAACCAATACTCACTACTCACAGGGTAAGTCACTTTTTTGGTTATGGTTATGTTCATTATCGACAAAGTGCCTTGATCATTTCTATGCTTCCAAAAAAAATACAATAATTAAAAGATTAAGCATGAATTAAACTAGTTAAAACAAAGTTATCAGTCATCCAAAGCATTTAGTGCACAATGGAGGTTTCTCACAATTTGTAGTTTTTGTGACCTAAGTGACTCAAGCATTTAAACAAGTGCAAAATGAAACAAGAATACATATTTGCATAAAGCACAAAATTTTTAAGTCATTCTAACATTCTAGAAAGCGGTAACCATGTACCTTGCTTGCATTCATCACATTAAAATTCCTATCATCACCATTCAAACTTGGTAGAATGTTCATTGGATACTTTTTGAACAAAATAGCAACCAATCTTTGAAGTTCTCATTATCCAATTCATTGTAGAAGCATCAAAATAGCAAACAACTTATAAAAATAAACAAAACTAATTGAAACATTAATAGAAAATGCATTCAACCGAATAACAAAGTGTTATGGTGTAAAACACCAATAAAATACTCAAAAGTGGTAAGCACAAAGCCATAATAATATCCAACTAAACTGAAAATAAAACTACAACAACATCAATAAATAGCAATGATCAAAAAGATAAACAAGAAACTTCACTTTGTCGGAACATGGAAGTAATCCTTTTTTATCATGCTTAAAACATTAGTAACTACTCCTCGAAGTTCTCATATTCGGACTCAGTATCCGCATCACCATCACCAGTATCCTCATATACACCAGCATCAGCATCAACAGCAGCAGTAACACATGCCCCCTCTCTATAAAAAGGCATGCCCTCAGGCCAATATGCATGTGCCAAGAGCTGCTCCCTAGTACATATCGAGTGATCCACAATGGGCTCATGGACCTACAGCTGCAATTGTTGCATGGAATCATGAACATATATAAGCGCCTGCTGTGTAGCTTGCATCCAATCCCAGTTGAAGTTACAAAACTCCCTCTGATTAGGGTCCCAACTCTGGAAATCGGCTGCTCTAGAGCTAGTACCCGCACCTGAACCAGAAGCCTCCTCAACCGCAACTCTAGTCCTCCTCTTCGGTTTATAGAATCTGGATACATATAAATCATCAATGTCACCCTAAAAAGTCACATGAAAGCGAGTATGAAGCTTGGCACGACCGTGCAAATAGAGAGACATGATCAAACAGGGGAAAACCAAGGGGAAATTAGCCTTATCCCCTGGTTTCACCCCACTCTCAACTACCATCAAGAGCTCATTGGCTAAAATTCAGGCCATATCCATCCGCGTATCAATAAGAATGTTATGCACCAGGTGGGCCATATCAATGGGAACTGTAGAAGAATGTGTCATGGGTTTGATATTATGCAGTACAAGAAGTAACACCAGATGTGCTACAGGACGCATGTCCTCCCTCCTAAACTAAACTGCAACCCCAAACGGGTTGCGCACCACACTCTTACCGTCCAGTAGAAGAGAAGTAGTCATAGCCTTTATATTCCTCACTCTCCTCAACTGTAGATGATACTCATCTATCTCACCCGAATCTAAAGTCAATGGATTTCTCAACACCACATTAATCGTATCGAGATCAAACTTAATTTTCGGGCCCCCAACCATAGTGGTCCATGTGAAGTTATCACATTAATTAGGGAAGGCATTTGTGTAGAACTTCCTCACTACATCAACATTATACATCTCACATGGGTGTGTCATACCCCAAATTTTGACCACTAAGATTTCCCACCATTGTGCAAATCATCATCACAATATGGATGAACCATCATACCTCATTAGTCTCCCCAAGGATGGGCGAGCATTCACTACAATCAAGCTTAGGGTTTCAAGCCCTCTCAAAGTCCTTAGGCAAAGGATTAATCAAGAAATGACATGATCTTCAACTTGTATAACCTCTCAAACATCCACAAGGGATCAAGAGGACTCCCACATCAAGGATCAAGCACAAGGCTGCAGCATTCCAGGTGGAGTAAGCCTCAAGATCAACAGTGTCACCAAATTAGGGTTTTGGTCGACCAGGGCCTCCAGATGGAATTTTTCATCTGGGCATAAGCCAACACTTCAAAATATAACTCAAGATACTCCAAGGGACCTCATGGACCCCATCATCAAGTCAATTTAGCCTCAGGGGATGCATTCATCAAAAATCAGGAATTAGGGTTTCTTGACCTAATTCACCCCTAAGTTGACTTTTGGGACAAAACATGAGCCAAGACCTCAAGACATGATTGATGGTCTCAAATACGTCACATTGATCCATTTACAACAATGGACTGATCCAAGAAGCTTGATCCACAAGTTTCAATTTCATCAGAACCACAGTTAGGGTTTTTGAGAAAAAAGTCAACTGTACCTTTGACTTTTTGACCAAGACATGCTCCCAAACCTTGGGACATGATTCAATACACCCTATAACACCTATGGAATCCATCCATCAAGTTTGATTTAGGTCAAGGACTTGATTTCATAGAGGATCGCACAGTTTGGAATTCATCTGATAAAAAGTCAACTGTGCCCAAAAGTCAAAGTTTGACTTTTTGAGTTTTTTCACAATTATGGTTCCTTAACCCTAAAATGATGTTAATATGTGTTTGTAATCATCATTCATCAAGAAAAATCAAAGAAAGTGGGATAACTTTTAAAAGGGGTAACCATAAAAAACTTAGAAATTTTCTAAGTTATGGAACAAAGTGGCTAGGGTACCAACTTCTAAAGATCATAACTTGTGATCCAAGCAACCATTTTGGCTGATCCAAAGATGGATTTGTAGCTCTCATGGCATACTTTAAAAGTGTCAACTACATCTCATTCCAATTCCTCATGCATTTTAAGTTATGGAGTGATCAAAATGGCTGAAAACACAAAAGTGACATTTTTCCAACACTTAGTGAAATTTTCACTAAGTCATAATCTATTTCACTTTTTTCAAAATGTAGGGACATTTTTCACTTGGAGCAAAAAAGTGTCAAGACAAACTATGATCACACATGTGTTGTATCATATGAGAGCTTTCCAAAATGTCCAAGAACTCCATCAAATGCCATCTGAGCTAAGAGTTATGACAGTGGCAATATGCCTTGCTGCAACTGTCATAACAAGGCAGATTTGTGCATTTTGCTCGATTTGAGCAATTTGTGCAAATGACAAACAAGTTTATCCATCTGAACACCTCAGGGGGAGACCAAGGAGGAACAAACACTGATCCATAACCCTCCCAAGTCTTTGGAACTAGAAATAGCATGCCAAACCTAAAAAGCCTAAAAGGGGGACAAGAATCCAATTTTGTTTTGGAGCATTCAATGGATGAACCAAGGTGGCATGAACTGAGCCTATTCCAACTGAATGAGTCAAGGATGATCTCTGAACTAGGGAACCAAGGGCCTGTGCCCTAACCTCAAGTCAATGGTCATGGAAGACTAGAACTCCTTTATGCTACAAGTGGCCAAAAGCCTGCAGCAGCCACCATTCACTATTGCTTGCAAAACAAACTTGCTCTACTATAAATAAAGCTCATTTGTGCTTAGTTTGAGTACACCAATGCACTACAACACTTGCTTTCCTCAAAATATGTTTCTCTAGGAAAAAATGTCTTCTTTTGCAAGGTAACTCTGAGTTTTTGAGTTAGAGAGCATTTCCATCACAGCTCATAATCCAAACACATCCAATATGTCATATCTAAGCTGTCCAAACTCTCATAAGTGACCTGTAACACCAAAATCTCAAAGTCCCCTCTCAAAACTTCAAAATAGGACTTTTTTGGATTTTTCAAGCCATGTCTTGATTCAGTCACTTTCAAAACCAGATAAGACCTCAAACACACTCCAAATATCATCCTTGAACTGTCCCAAATGGTTCCCCACATCTGGAACACCATTTGAGAGAGTTGTCATATTGGCCACTTTTGCCCCTTTTACAAGAAAGGGTCAATTTCCATCCCTAAGGATTCCAGTTGGTTCTAGCCATTCCAAAAGCTTCTAAGTGATCAATTGAGGGTGTCTAAAGCATCAAATCATTTCTGGAACAAGAAGCTTGGCAGATATCCCAAAAAGCTCCTAAAAAGGTAAGCATCACAACTAGAACTCTTTGAAATATGCATTTCTTTGAAGTCCACTGATCATACACATCTCATACATGTTATATATGTTGTGTTCGGACCAATTCATCATGTAATTCACACCTGTAACAAGAGGTAGCACAAAAAATGCAAAGTATAGCCTATTTCAAAACCACTATCGAATTTTGCGGAGGATTTATTTTCTGCAAAAACCAACACCACCATTGGATTCCTTGTGAAATTCTAGGCAGGATAGACCTAAATTTTGTCCCAATCTATGGAGAAATGAGGAAGTTACAAGCTTCACGTTTTTGGCCAAAACTCTGCCTTGCCTTGCCTTGGCCAGGCCAAAAACACACCATGCCTCATATATTCATGGGGTGGTTTTTATACACGGATGTATCACCACCCCAGTGGTAGAGGGCGCGCGCTGCCACCAAGAGGTCTGGGGTTCAAATCCTCCTCGCCTCAGACCCTTTTTTTAATGTTTTTTCACTTTTTATTATTTATTCCTTTTATTTTTAATGATTTGAAAAGTTAATAACTCTCAATTTTAATTATTTTTTATTGGTTCTTTTTGTAAAAAATCCAAAAATGTTAAAATATTTTATTCCATAAAAAATCAAATTTATATTATTTATTTAATATAGTTGGTATTTTTGTGAATAAATTCATCTTTAATTGTTTTTAAACATTTTAAAAGTGAATGTTTATCTTGAAAATCAAAACCAAATGAGTTCTAAATCATCTTGTATTAAAAACCTCATTTTTCAAACCTTAAACAAAAATCACAAGTAGTTTATTTAAACTAATTTGGTATTTTTATCATTTTATTGATTTTCTTTAAATAATTACATTTAAAAGAAAATGAAATTAGGGTTTCTTTGATTTTCAACCCTCATCAATCTTTTTCAAACACTCATGGGCCTCTAATAGAGTGTAAGACCCAACCCCTTTTGAAAAACCAAAATATTTTGGGCTTCATTCATTGTATAAGACTCATTGTGTTTCCAAAATGACGGTGCGATCATTGTCCACCATGGGATTCTCCATGAGTTGTAAGCTCCACCACTTGTACAGAAATAAACCTTGGGCCTCTTGAGAGAGTGTAAGACCCAACCCCTTTGAAAATACAAAACCTTTTGGGCCTCAGAGATTGTATAAGTCCCACTGTATTTTCAAAATCACGGCTCGATCGTCGCCTTGAAAAAACAAAAATCATCTGGGCTTCTCCTTGAGCTATAAGTCCCATTCACTTTCTTAAAAACACTTTGGGCCTCTAATATAGTGTAAGACCCAACCCCCATTTGTACATAAACAACTATGGGCCTCAATTATTGTATAAGTCCCTCTGTACAGTTCTCAAAACAACGGCACGATCGTCCCCTTTTCAAAATCATCTGGGCCTCTCCTTAAGTTGTAAGCCCCAATAATCTTTTCAAAGCACTTTCTCCTTTGATTTTGAATTCAAATATACAGTTGTTATCAAAACTTTCTTTAATTTCTTTGTTGAACAACTAACAAAACAGCATGGAAGCTCTACAACGGGTAAGTGTTTATCCGCTTTCATTTACTGCTTTCCTATATATAACTGTATTGTGGAGCTGCTTTACTGTAAGTCCTCTTTCATTCTTTTAAATACGTGTCATATATATAATTGTATTGTGGGGCTGCTTCACTGTAAGTCTTCTTTCACATCCTTTTACATACTTGTCATATATCAACCGTATATATACTAGTATAGTTATTTAGAGTTTTCCCCGACAACTAGGTCTAGAACTAGCTAAAGCCCTGTTGGTCACTCTTTAAAACAAACAAAACTAGATCCCCATAGGATTTCCAGATACAGTCTTCCCTCCTCTTGGGGTTAAACAATATGGAACAAAGAGAAAGGAAGCATTCTCGGTGAACCTTTTCTCATACTGTCACCCCTAGAAAATGTCAAATAAATTCTACTCCCCAGAGTTGATCTATTCTCCGTGAATAGCATCTCTTGAGTTTCTTCCAAACCCTTAAACTTTCCTAGAATGGTCTCTTCTCTGTGAATTGCATTTCTTGAACTTCTCTTGGTTTGGGGACCCACAGGCTTCCTAAAAGCATCCTCGCCTCCTCTTCGGCGTTGTACAAGGACCCTTCAGCTTCTTAGAAGTTCTCATGCCTTCTCTTAGGCTTAATATAAGGACCCTGAAGACCTCTTACAGGTATAGGACAGAACTTAGTCATCCTTCATTAGAGCTTTCTTTCTAAAAGGAGTCGAAACCTTCAGACCAATTTTAGGGTTGATACTCATCCCTTAAACGAGTCGGCCTTCTCTTGGGCATCATACAAAACATAAAACACTTCCAATAGACTTGGACAGTCTAAACCCTCTTGAGTCTCAAAGACATTCTAAAGTTCCTTAATAATGTATAGGAGAAACCCCAGATTCTGGATTAATCTCCAGCCGAGTTAAAACTTGCGGATTCTAAAACCCCGTCGTTCTCTCGAAAATCTCCAACTAGGGTCAGAATAACACTATCTCAAATCAAAACCTCTAGGTTTCTGATCTATCAATTCTTCTGCATCCCCCTGCAAGAGTTGATTCCCCATTTTGGACCTGCCTCGGAATCTCAAGAATCCCCTGCAGAAGTTAGCCTCCTCTTAGGCTTTGTATAATGATCCTTCCTCAGCGAAGTCAGCCTCCTCTTGGGCTTTGTACAAATGATTCTCCCCAGCGGAGCTAACCTTTTCAGACTCTCTTGTTGAATCGATTAACTCTTCAGACTCTCTTGTTGAGTCAAACACCTTTCCAGACTCTCTTGTTGAGTCAGAATCTCTTGTTAAGTCAATCGCTGTCTCAGACTCTCTTGTTGATTCAATCACTTTTAGTACTCTCTTTTTTAGTCAACCCTTTTAGCCTCTATCTCGGGCTTTGTACGAGACAGATAAATGCACTCTCTTGTTGAGTCAAACCCTTTTAGCCTCTATCTTGGGCTTTGTACAAGATATAAACCTTCATAAGCTTGGGACAAACATTTTCTCCAGCAAAGTCAATTCCTCTGAGCCTTCATTAGACTTTGAGGAATGAACTCCCAAACAGAGTCAAACTCTTTTCCGCCTCCATGTTGGGCTTCGTACAAGATAGATAGCGCTCTCTAGCAAAGTCAAAACCGTTTAGCCTCCGTCTCGGGCTTTGTACAAGACACTTAAAATATCCTCAGTCGAGTCGATTAAATTTCCCCTTTAGCCTTTATCTTGGGCTTTGTACAAGACACATACAAAACTCCCCAGCGGAGTCAAAATCCCTTTTAGCCTCAAATCTTGGGCTTTGTACAAGACAAAAAGAACATTTTCCCCGTAAAAGTCAAACTTTTAGCCTCCTCTTAGGCTTTGTATAATGATACCCCCAAAGAGTCAGTCTCTTTTTGGCCTCAATCTTGGGCCTTGTACAAGACATATATACACTCTCTTGTTGAGTCGATCCTATTCAGCCTCCTCTTAGGCTTTGTATAAGGACTTCCCTAGTGGAGTCAATCAATCTCTTAGCTTCCACCTTGGGCTTTGATCAAGGTACACAAAAATCAACAATTCCCTCAGAGGAGGTTCAAACCCTCTTTAGAGGTGACAAATTCTCTCTCGGTCAAAACATTTAGCCTCTGTCTTGGGCTTTGAACAAGACACCAAAACATCTTTTTCCTCCCTTAGAATTGGAGGAACTACGATTGCTCTAATTTCCCTGTTTCGTTTAAACGGGATTACGTAGGCATAAGATTGTCAAAATCTTAGCGAGCACACTAACCCAAAACTCTAGGTCCAGTACCTTCATACATCAATCGAAAAAAGTCAGGTCCAGTATCTACCCAAAAACCTCATGAACAGTCAAGGCATTCTATTCTTAACAAAATAACCTAAGAGAGACCCACTATCTTAATAGCATCTATAAACCAACAGTCATCTGTTTAAACTCAGTATGCAAGCAGAGTTAATTGGAGACATCTATTTCCCTTCCTTAATCAGCTTCACAGGATAAAAAATGAATCGAACTGTAGCACCCAAAGCGATAGTGATTCGAAACCACAAAAACTGCGCTACAGAAAAGTGGCGACCACAGTGGGAGTGCATTCTTTCTTACAGTTTTAGGTAGAAACCTTGAGTTTAATGCCATGGAAAATGGCGACTCTGCTGGGGAGCCATTAACTGTTTAGGACTAGGATTATTATAGCTCTTAAGAGGTCTAGGATGTTAGTTTTAGGATAAATATATATGTCGCTTTTCCTAATTGATATCCGTGTTTATTTTTCTGCTAATGGGAATGTGTGTGATGCCGCATCTGGAAAGATTGAGTATACACCTAAATAGGTGAAGGCACTAGACGGGTAATCTTACAGGGAGTGACTCCCAAATAAGAGATCCCGGTCGACCATCAAATCAGTGGAGATGCCCTTTGCGGATTCAATGCCTATACGACTTCGGTTGTTGAAAGCAGATTGTTCGATTGGGTTATATGAGAAACTGAGGATTTTAGTAGACTGAAACCATTTTGTAGTGCAGAAGCTATCGGAAATAGTTGTCACGCGATACTACCTCATTTGAGATTACTCTAAGATACTACAGCTCGCTTGGATATCCGCTTGCTGTCGTTATCCCAAGAGGGGTCAGTGATTTTGAGGACAGGTACAAAAAATACCAGTATAACCTTTAGGGATGGGTAGAGCCTTGACTTCATGACACCGAACCTTTCACCCCATGTTTTTTCTATGTTTTTGTGTGTTGCATTCATGCATTCATCTAAAAAACATTAAAACAAAGAAAATTTTCTTCTCTAGTCTCTCTTTTTCAAATTAAACTAAAGCAATGATTGCAAATATCAGAGAGAAAGATTGCATTATGGATTTCGGTAGAAGGAAGACTCACAAGTACGCCTCCAAGGTTCCAAAATTAGAGGATTTAAGAGGTTTGGCGAGGATGATCACCAACCCTGAGGCTTTCAGAGCTAAGTATGGAGGACTTCTGTCTCTGTTAAGGGTCCATGTGATTGAAGGAATCTTGTCCACACTAATCCAGTTCTACGATTCGGTCTATCACTGTTTCTCATTCCCAGATTATCAGCTAGCACCAACACTGAAGGAGTATTCTCACCTGACTGAATTACCCATCACTAATCACGCTCCCTTTTCTAGACTGGAAGAAATTCCAAAGGATCAAACCATTGCAAGAGAAATATATTTGGACGAGTCAGAAGTCAGGACTCACATGACCATTATGGGTGGTATCTCAGGTTTACCAGCCCAGTTTTTGATAAAGAAAACCCTGTACTTTGCTAGTATAGGGAACGTAACTGCATTTGGGAGCATCTTTGTTTTGCTCACCTACGGATTATTTATGTTTCCTAACATTGACAACGTCGTTGATATCAATGCCATTAAGATCTTTTTGATTGGAAACCCCGTACCAACATAGCTCGCAGATGCCTATCATTCTGTACACTTAAGGAATTTGTATAGCGGAGGAATGATCACATGCTATGTACCCCTGCTATACAAATGGTTCACTTCCCGTTTACCAAAGTCTGCCGTATTTTGGGATCAAAAGAGTACGTTACGTTGGTCGCAGAGAATCATGTCTCTTACCAACTCTGACATCGATTGGTACAATTGAATCTATGACGAGATCAGAATCATTGACTGTTGTGGAAATTTCCCTAATGTACCCCTTATAGGAACTAAGGGAGGAATTAATTATCATCCAGTTTTAGTTCGTCGTCAATTTGGATACCCGATGAGGCATGTCCCGCGTAATGCTCATCTGGAAGGTCTTTTCTTCAAGGAAGCAGAAAATGACAGGGCACTAAAGACAGAAATAGTGCATGCTTGGAAACATATTCATAGGAAAGGAAGAGAGTCTCTAGGAAAACCAGATTGTGTCTCGATGGAACCTTATCTCCACTGGGTACAAACTAGAGCTCTCAAGCTGAGGATGCCTTACCCTCGTCACGAAGTTCTTCCGTTGAAGGAACCTATCCTTTATTTTATGTCTGATACGGAAAAACTTCAGGTTACTCTCAACCAAGTTCAACAGGAGAGAAAGTCTTGGAAGAACAAGTACCGCATTCTCAATGTGGAATGTAAAAAAATACAGCAACTACTGAAAGATAAAGATGCTCTGATTGAGATTTTAGAGCAACATACTGTAGAGAATCAAGAAGACCAAAGGAATTTGCTCGATTCTTTCACTTGGCAAAGGAATGACAACCCGACAACGGCTCAAGAGCCCCGGTCAAAGAAAAGGAAAAATACCAGAACCAGCACTTGAGCCCTCCTCAGAGAGTACTCGGGACCCATAAGTTTAGATTTCCTTTTTCAACACTTTGTAATTACTGTATTTCCATTTCCATAGTCTTTGAATTCAATAAAACGGGGTTTCCCCACTGTTTTATACTTGCAATCCAATTGTCGAAGTTTCTTTTGATTAAAAAACTAAATATAATCATTGCATATCATCCATCATTCTCGCGTAACGCATTCTTTCTTCTTCCCTATGAATCTCACGTCTGTGTCTCGATTCTAGCGTCAAACTGTGTCATTCGTGCAATACTAGGGTCAGTCAACAAAAGAAAATGGATAATCTCGAGGAAGAGAACAGAGAGTTAAGAGAAGAAAACGACGCTCTGAGAGAGGATCTGAGGAAGCTTCACAGTGACATACAAGCTCTGGCCGCAGCTCAGATCTAACGGACTGTGATCTTAAAGATCACTTCAACGCCTATAGTGGAAAGGATCGACCCTCGGTATAACATGCCTAAAGATCGTCCCTGGGGTATGCCACCCAACTATATCCCAGAAGGATATATTCTGCCAATCATTGAAGATCCAGAAACTGCAGCAGGAGCCGCTGGGCCTAAAGGTTACAAACTTCGAGAAAGCGAAGATGCCAGGGGCATGACAACAACTCCTGAAGGTTACAAACTTCGGGAGGCACCAAGAGTCACAGCCATAATGATTGTACCACCACCCGTGGTACACGCTGTCCCGAAAGGACAGATTCCACAGATACCTTCTGGTGGAAACGAAAGTATGGACAACAGAATGTAGGAAGTCCAGGAACAGTTCCTGGAGATGCAGAAGGAACTGCAAGCCATTCGTGGTCAGGATTTATTTGGAAAGGACGCCGCAGACCTTTGTTTGGTCCCCAATGTGAAAGTTCCGCCCAAATTCAAGGTGCCCGAATTTGAGAAATACAAGGGTAACTCTTGCCCTCAAAGCCATTTGGTGATGTATGCTCGGAGGATGTCAACTCAGACAGAGAACCACCAGCTACTGATCCATTACTTCTAGGATAGTTTAACCGGTGCCGTATTTAAATGGTACATGGGTTTAAACTGCACTAAGATCGCTACTTTCAGAGATCTTGGCGCTGCCTTCGTTCAACAATATAAGTATAACCTAGACATGGCACCGGACAGAGATCAACTCAGAGCCATGTCACAAAAGGACAAGGAAACCTTTAAGGAATATGCTCAAAGATGGCGTGGAATTGCCGCCCAGATTTGTCCATCTCTCGAGGAAAAAGAGATGACAAAAATCTTCTTGAAAACCTTGAGCTCATTTTACTACGATAGAATGGTTGCCAGTGCGCCCATCGACTTTACTGAAATGGCCGGCATGGGAGTTCGTCTTGAAGAAGCAGTCCGAGAAGGACGTTTGGTTAAAGACGCTGGACCATCAAGCAGTACCAAAAGATGTGGTAGTACTTTCCCTAAGAAAAAAGAGCAAGATATTGGAAATATCTCTCTCGAAAAGCAAAGGCAACAATACCAATCATTAGCAGCTGTAACTCCTGCTATTAACCCTGCGCCGGTTCCTACGTATCAACCTCAGGTTGCTCAAAGCCAAGCGAATCCACAATATCAGCAAAGGACGCAACAGCCTCTTCAGTAGGCTTGTCCTCAGTACAACAACAACCGTACAACGCGACCACCAGGGTTCGACCCTATACCCATGTTGTACGCAGAACTATTTCCATTATTACTGGTCAAGGGGAATGTCCAAACCAGGGCTCCTCTTGCGATTCTGGAAAATCCGCCTTTTTGGTTCAAAACGGATCAGACTTGCCCTTACCATCAAGGAGGACCAGGGCATAACATAGAAAATTGTCTCAGTTTCAAATCCGATGTGCAAAAGCTTGTCAGGAGCGGGGTCTTATCTTCAAGGATACAAATCCAAATGTTCAGACAAACTCGTTGCCTCAACACGAGAAGGCTGTCGTAAATTTAATAGGGGGAGAATCCAACAACAGCTATCAAATTCACGATGTACTCTTATTGAGGGCCAACTTGGTCAAGATGCATCGCAGACAGAGCGGATACGGTCACGTACCACCTCATAATTATCACCAGTGTAATATCTGATCTAAAAACAATCAAGGGTGTTCTGTGGTGCGATCAGCCCTACAAGAACAGTTGGATCTTGGATGGATCCAAGAGCACCGAGTTCGTGGAGTCAACATGGCTTATACGAATTCCAACATCATTCAGAACCACGACATCCATGTGATGAATATCAACTTCGTGGCAATGCACTCAAGGCAAAGCCAGTATCATAATCTGCCGCGGCACGATTACAATTCCTGTCTGACTTGATCGGTAAATAATTAGGGATGCTCTTTTATACAAGAGGCCCTCCAACGTTATATGGATCTTGGATGGATCTAGGACTACCATGATAGAAATCCTTATCAAGTTAACATGATCCAAATCTTCGATATTCGTTTAATGAATACAAGCTTGGTGGAATTACACGCTAAGCAAGTCCAGCTCGGTTTTCTGACTTCACATGAGTATCAAAACTATATAGTGTGCCGTGAGAGCGACCAAGGGTGTTCTCTCATTCAAAGAATTTTTCAACACTTGTTAAACCATTGGTGGCTTCCAATCTATCTAGACAAAGACACGCAACAAGTTAGCATGACTAATGGGAACCCTACTAGGCATCAAAGTCAGGATGTTTGATTTATGGAAATAGACCTATTAAGGTTACACTGCATTCAAAGCGGACGTGGCCGGGTGCCACCGTACAACTACGAGCGTTGTAGAGTCTGTTCAGAGAATAACCAAGGATGCTACCTCGTGCAAACAACCCTTCAACGTCAGTTGGACCATAAAGAGATTCAACCGTGTCCAGGTTCTGGGTCCATTAACTTGATGCCCGACTATTTCGCTGATCAGTTCAAAGATGTTGTTGTAATCTCTGATCATGAGAGGACCAAAGATGTTTGTACCATAATCCCTCTGCTTGATGGATCAAGAATTCCTTTGGACAGTAGGAAAGTTCCTAACCAGGAACCGATTGAAATTACTTACAATGGTCAGAAAAATCAAAAGGCTCATGTAGTTATCTATCTGCGGGACCAATACCATACAAATCTGATAAGGCGATTCCTTACAAGTACGGTGCAACAACAATTGAGAATGGAAAGGAAATTCCATTACCATCCGTTGTGAATATCGCAGACATCAGTCGAGTAACACGAAGTGGTCGAATCTTCAACCGAGGAGTTGAAGAACCTAACAAAGAAAAAGAACCTCAAACTGAAGTTCCCAATCCACCAGTCGGTAAATCCAGTGATCCCGACCTTTCAAAGAACAACGATGAGATGCTGAAGCTCATCCTAAGGAGTGAACACAACATTGTTGATCAACTGTTGCAAACTCCTTCAAGAATCTCGGTGTTATCTCTTTTACTCAGTTCTGAAGCCCACAGAGAGGCTCTACAGAAAGTCTTAGAGCAGGCCTTTGTGGAACAGAATGTAACGATATGAAAATTTGACAGTATCATCGCCAACATCACTTCCTGCAATAACTTAGGGTTCAGTGATAAGGAATTGCCAGAGGAAGGCAAAAGTCACAACATGGCACTCAATATTACAGTTAACTGCCAGGATGATGCTTTAGCCAGCGTACTGGTAGATACCGGATCGGCTCTCAATGTTATGCCGAAGTCCACTTTAATGCAACTATCATTTAAAGGATCTTCGATGAGAGCCAATGAGGTCATTGTCAAAGCATTTGACGGATCCCAAAAAACAGTTATCGGCGAAGTCGATCTTCCCATAACTATCGGTCCTCACACTTTCCAGGTCATGGACATCCGAGCAACATACAGTTGTTTGTTAGGAAGACCTTGGATACACGAGGCTGGGGCTGTCACTTCGACACTTCACCAGAAACTAAAGTTTGTTAAGAACGACCAACTCTTCACAGTCTGTGGAGAACAAGCCCTGATCGTGAGTAACCTATCAGTATCTACTTGTGTAGAACCCAGGGAGGTTGTCAGAACTCAGTTCCAAGTACTTTCGGTGAGCAATGAGAATCAATCAGAGAAAGGAACATCGATTTGCTCGTACAAAGATGCTCTCGAAGTGATCAATAGTAACAATGCAAAAGGATGGGGACAACTTGTCATTCCTGTTGATAACAAAACAAAGAAGGGTCTTGGTTTTTCATCAAACTGTACCCAGCTTGCTACTAACGATGAAAGTTTTCATCCCATTCAGGACTTCTTCCGCAGTGGAGGCTTCCTTCACCCCGTGTCTCAAGAAGTACATGCTATCAACGAGGGTGATTCTTCTGATACGGATGAAGAATGGAAGTCCTATCTTAATGAGGATGGTTATATGTCTCAAGAAGAAGCGTCTACGCCATTTTTCGAGATATATACCAAGGTCAGACGTTAAAATGATATATGGAGATTGTGATCCCAAGGGATGTCGTGCTCCGCCAAACTCATTAGAGGAGGACACTCTGATGAAAGACAACTTTGACCACGACTATTATGGCCTAATGGATGGCCTGCCTATCTAGCAGCTGTATCCAGGAGACGGAGGGCAAAAGATTCAGCCGAATGATGATTATCAGCTGAGCATCATTGAAAAGAATACCTGCGTCCCCACCAGGTCATGGGATCAACACTCAGGGCATTCAGAGAATATCCAACACGACGATGAATTCACAAAGAATTCAAGACTAGAGTTCATTAACTATGCTTTTCCCGAGGTCAACGTCATCGAAAAGGATGACTCCTCCAGTTCCAAAGAAGTGTGGGACACCTTAGGACAACCGAGTGGCAAGTACGACTTCCTGGTCAAGTTCACCGCTCCTGAAAGCTCTCGTATCAGGCTCGAAGACATCCAGCCTACTGGATGGGGAGATTTACCTGAGAGCACGAACACTATGCAAAGTACAGCTGAAGAATCCTCCTACGACAACTCTGCCTGGGAGACAAATTCCAACAATCTTTCTCCACCAGAAATCAGCATTATTTCTAAACACAAATCAAGAAGGAAAGTACCAGACTTTGTGAATCACCGAGGAGTTCGCCGCCAATGTGTTGCTGTCGAGGTTTCGAAGATCATCCATAAGTCTAAGTAATTGCTATCTTTAACCTTTCACCCTGCCCAGGTGTAACGGATGTTTTGATAGGGCTCACTTTCTGTAAATGTCCCTCTTCGCTTTGCCCAAAGCGACAGAGTTTTGTTTTATAGGGCTGTAGTTTCAAGAATCGACCAAATCATAAATAAAATTACGTCGTTCTGTAATTTTTGCATTATTTGTTGTTTTCTCTTTTCGCTTTTTCAGAAAATGGTAATCCTAAAAAATAACTCAAACAATAAACAAGCAATTTTTCAAAAAAAATACACTGCACACACTTTTGCATTCTCTCTATCTCTTCTAAAAACAATCATCACGTCATGCAGATTGCTTGTTTTAAACCCCATTGAAACATACGATCCAATGCCTTCTCCCAACTTTGAATTCCCGGTATTTGAGGCTGAAGAAGAAGATGACGAAGAAATACCAGAAGAGATCTCCCGACTACTCAGACAAGAGGAAAGGTCCATCGAACCACACAAGGAGTCATTGGAAACGGTCTACTTGGGTTCAGAAGAAGAGAGAAAGGAAGTCAAGATTGGGGCACTGCTCAGTCCGACTGCCAAAGAAAGTTTGACAAAACTTCTTAAAGAGTTTCCCGATGTATTCGCTTGGTCCTATCAGGATATGCCAGGGTTGGATACCAGCATCGTGGAACATCATCTACCGTTACGATCAGAATGTCCGCCAGTAAAACAGAGGTTGAGAAGAACACACCCAGACATGGCCATCAAAATCAAAGAGGAAGTACAAAAGTAGATTGAAGCGGGTTTCCTTGCCACATCAGAGTATCCTCAGTGGTTAGCCAACATAGTACCAGTTTCGAAAAATGACGGAAAGGTCAGAATATGTGTAGACTACAGGGATCTGAACAAAGCCAGTCCAAAGGATGACTTTCCCCTACCGCACATCAACTTGATGGTTGACAGCACAGCAAAGTTTAAAGTATTCTCCTTTATGGATGGATTCTCGGGCTATATTCAAATAAAAATGGCGCTGAAAGACATGGAGAAAACTTCATTCATTACCCCATGGGGTACCTTTTGTTACAAGGTAATGCCGTTCGGTTTGAAAAACGTCGGGGCAACCTATCAAAGGGCCATGACTACTCTATTTCATGACATGATACACAAAGAGATAGAGGTATATGTCGATGATATGATTACTAAATCTAAGATAGAAGAGGAGCATGTGACCCACCTGTTAAAACTATTCTAGCGTATGAGGAAATACAAACTCCGCTTGAATCCCAACAAGTGCACATTCGGTGTCCGCTCAGGGAAATTGCTAGGGTTCATCGTCAGCCAGAAAGGAATTGAGGTTGGTCCTTACAAAGTCAATGCCATTCAAGAAATGCCTTCTCCAAGAACTGAAAAACAAGTCAGGGGATTCCTGGGACGTTTGAATTACATTTCCAGATTTATATTCCTCATGACCGCGACATGCGCACCAATCTTCAAATTACTCAAAAAGAATCAGGACTGCGTTTGGACAGAAGACTGCCAAACCGCCTTCAACAGTATCAAGGAATGCCTGTTGAACCCACCGATTCTATCACCTCCAGTGGAAGGAAAGCCACTAATCCTTTACTTAACAGTCTTAGAAGACTCCATGGGTTGCGTGCTTGGTCAACAAGACGAAACAAAAAGGAAAGAGTCTGCCATCTACTATTTGAGCAAGAAATTCACCGAGTGTGAAACTCGGTACGCTATGCTTGAAAAAACTTACTGCGCTCTGGCTTGGGAAGCCAAACGTCTTCGCCAGTATATGATTAGCCACACTACTTGGTTAATCTCAGAAATGGATCCAATCAAGTATGTCTTTGAAAACCCTGCTCACACGGGAAGGATTGCCCGTTGGCAGATGTTGTTATCAGAATACGACATCGAATACCACGCTCAGAAAGTCGTCAAAGGAAGTGTTTTATCCGATCATTTGGCTCATCAACCGATTGACGATCAGGAATCAGTCGGGTTTGACTTCCCAGATGAAGATGTCATGTATTTGAAAATGAAAGATTGTGATGAACCGCTACCCAGTGAAGGGCCAGAACCAGGTTTCCAATGGGGACTTATCTTTGACGGAGCTGTCAATCATTATGGAAACGGAATTGGGGCAATCATCATAACACCTCAGGGTACCAATATTCCTTTCACTACCAGACTAACATTCAAGTGTACAAACAATGAGGCCGAATACGAGCTTGTATCATGGGTCTCGAAGAAGCGATTGACTTGAGAATTAAGAACTTGGATGTATATGGCGACTCAGCTCTGGTCATCAATCAGGTCAAAGGAGATTGGAACACATACCAATCAGGACTGATTCCTTACGAAGATTACGCAAGAAGGTTGTTACCCTTCTTTAGTAGAATCGAGTTTCATCATATCCTTCGTGAAGAGAATCGCATGGGTGATGCATTAGCCACTCTCTCTTCCATGATTAATGTAGGTCAAAGGAATGACATACCTAAGATCGACATAATGCGCCTTGAATGGCCCGCTTATATCTTCACGATCGAAGCAGTCATAGATGACAAACCTTGGTATCACGATATCAAATGCTTCCTTTAGAAATAAGAATAACCACCTAGGGCATTCAGAAAAGATAGAAAAACCCTTAGAAGATTGGCTGGAAACTTCTTCCTGAGAGGTGATACCCTCTATAAGAGAAACTTTGACATGGTCCTGCTCCGATGCATAGACAGACCAGAAGCGAATAGGCTGATAAAAGAAATTCACGAAGGATCCTTTGGCACTCATGCCAATGGACCCATAATGGCGAGAAAAATTTTAAGAGCAGGGTACTATTGGTTAACTATGGAATCCGATTGCTACAAGTACATGAGGAGATGTCACAAGTGTCGGAAATACTCAGACAAAATCCATGTATCGCCAACGCATCTCAAAGTTCTCACTTCCCCATGGCCTTTTTCTATATGGGGAATCGACATGATTGAACCAAAAGCTTCAAACAGACATCAGTTCATCCTGGTAGCCATTGATTACTTTACCAAGTGGGTCGAAGCAGCGTCATACACCAATATAACCCGACAAGTCGTGGTCCGCTTTATCAGAAACAATCTCATCTGCCGTTATGGTATTCCAAGCCAGATCATTACTGACAATGGATCTAACTAGAACAACAAGATGATGAAAGAGTTGTGTGCTGAGTTCAGGATCGGACACCATAACTCATCTCCCTACCGACCTAAGATAAACGGAGCGGTAAAAGCGGCTAACAAGAACATCAAGAAGATTGTTCAAAAGATGGTTGTAACCTACAAAGACTGGAATGAAATGCTGCCTTTTGCTCTCCACGGTTATCGCACATTTGTCCGCACTTCAACAGGGGCAACCCCTTTCTCTCTAGTATATGGCATGGAAGCAGTACTTCCCATAGAAGTAGAGATCCCATCAATCTGGGTATTGATGGAAGCTAAGTTAACAGAGGCCGAATGGTGTCAGAGTCAATACGACAAACTTAATCTGATCGAAGAAAAGCGAATAACGACTCTATGTCACGGTCAGTTGTATCAGTAAAGAATGAAGAAGGCGTTCAACAAAAAGGTTCGACCCCGTGTCTTTAGGAAAGGAGACCTTGTGCTAAAAAAGATACAATCATTTCTCACTGATCCTCGGGGCAAATGGACCCCGAACTATGATGGCCCCTATGTGGTCAAGAAAGCCTTCTCAGGCGGCGCCTTGAGACTTGCAACTATGGATGGAGAAGAATTTTCCTACCCCATGAATGTTGACGTAGTCAAGAAAGACTTCGCCTAAACTAAAAAAAAACGTCTCGGTGGATTGAAAACCTGAAAGGGTGGTCCAGGAAAAAATTAGAGACATAATAAAAAATATTCCGATGGATTGGAAATCTCAAAGTACAATCCAGGAAAAAATTAGGGATTCATGGCAAGTAACTACGTCTAACAGGGGCAAATTACCCAATAGCAGTAATGCCATCCATCTGAAAACTCCAGTTAAGGTCATCTTCGACAGAAGCTCAGGATGTCCAGAATTCAAAGTTGGTAGAAGGATAGTGGTCGTTATGTTTTCAATGTAGCCCTTTTCCCGTAAATTACCATTTTCTAGCTTTGTAAATACTCCATGGAATCACGCGTTTGGCTGATTTCCATCCTATCAATAAAATTTGAGCCCTTGTGCTTTTGTTTGCAATTCGTATTTGTTTTAGCTTTACAGAACGACATTTTAACATGATTAACAATTCTTGAAATAAAACAAAAATGAATTTACTTGTCAAAATTTTTTTCTGCTTTTAAAATAGAGATGGCAATTCTTTTGACTGTTGAACATCGAAATAACACTGATCGCCTCCCTAAAGGAGTTTAAACTTTAAAGTGCAGAATCAAAGTACTTCTTCTCAAACCAATATACCTGAATGAAGAATCAACTGTATCAGATGTGGTTCTCCCATCTGATATCCCCGGCAGAGTTCTTACCTCCTAAGTCCGACCAACGTAGTTCCCCACAGGAACTATAACTCCAAAGCAAGGCAGGATTGCTAACTTGAACCAGTGATGCTCTTCGTCCCCCGCGGTGGCCGAGTATCCAGTCATGTTCATTCACTTAGTTCGTATGTCGCGTCAGTTTTGTCAGCATAAACATACATACATCATGCATTATTGATTCACATTTATATTCATATTGCATCACTATCACTCTAGTCGGTCTTATCCCCTAGTGATAAAAGTCCTCTTGTCAATCGAGTTGTCAGTTCTTTCCTCGTCAAGGAGCGAATCAGCTAAGCAATCTCCCATCCCATTTATTTCTGGATTGGAGATGGTCCTCGACCACTTTGATAACTTGAACCTCTGAAAGGCAAGAAGACAGTCGACGAACGCCACTCTTCACCATTGAAGATGATGTCCTCGCTTTCCCGGATTAAGAAAAACCCCCTAGAGAAAGCCCCTTTATCGAAGACTCGGCAACACGGCAGTTTCGCTTTGAAAATTTGCTATCAAATGAGGTCATCAGCACCTCCAATTCGGATTACACCATATGGCATTTCTCCAAGAAGATCTCGAGAAAAGTATGATGTAATATCCCCATGTAGAAAGCAGTCTCCCAAGAGACTCGTTTTCCCCAGTAGAGTCGACAAATAGCGTCTCCAACAGAGAAGTTTGTACACCTCTACAACTCAGACGAATGGGTTCCCCATCATGTCTGACATCAAAACTTTTTCCGTCAAATGGCATCTCCCCAGGAAAACTCGGCGATAAGTTTGAGGAAAACCGCTACAAATAACGTCCCTTGTCAAGAAAGTTTATTGATAAAAGAAATTGAGACCAGTTCCTTGGTAGGAAACCAGGATCGAGGGGAAGTTTACATCAGAAACTTAGACCAGTTCCTTGGTAGAAAACCAGGATCGAGGGGAAGTTTACATCAGAAACTTAGACCAGTTCCTTGGTAGAAAACCAGGATCCAGGGGAAGTTTATATCAGAAACTAAGACCAGTTCCTTGGTAGGAAACCAGGATCGAGCGGAAGTTTATATCAGAAACTGAGACTAGTTCCTTGGTAGAAAACCAGGATCTGGGGAAGTTTATATTAGAAACTTAGACCAGTTCCTTGGCTGAATACCAGGATCGAGGGGAAGTTTTTACCTTTTCTAAGTATCACTGCTTAGCAAAAGAAGATGGATAAGCAAGTTGCCATTCATAACCACCATCAAAATTTTGGGTATTCCGATATTTAATCCTCTTGCACCCCGAATGCCCGAATACCTTCGCCATTCACACCTTCGGGTCCAAGAAGATTAAATAGGGGCATCTGTCATACCCCAAATTTTGACCACTAAGATTTCCCATCATTGTGCAAATCATCATCACAATATGGATGAACCATCATACCTCATTAGTCTCCCCAAGGATGGGCGAGCATTCACTACAATCAAGCTTAGGGTTTCAAGCCCTCTTAGAGTCTTTAGGAAAATGATCAATCAAGAAATGACATGATCTTCAACTTGTTTAACCTTTCAAACATCCACAAGGGATCAAGAGGACTCCCACATCAAGGATCAAGCACAAGGCTGCAGTATTCCAGGTGGAGTAAGCCTCAAGATCACCAATGTCACCAAATTAGGGTTTTGGTTGACCAGGGCCTCCAGAATATAACTCAAGATACTCCAAGGGACCTCATAGATCCCATCATCAAGTCAATTTAGCCTCAGGGGATGCATTCATCAAAAATCAGGAATTAGGGTTTCTTGACCTAATTCACCCCTAAGTTGACTTTTGGGACAAAACATGAGCCAAGACCTCAAGACATGATTTAAGGGTCTCAAATACACCACATCGATCCGTTTGCAACAATGGATTGATCTAAGAAGCATGATCCACAAGTTTCAATTTCATCAGAACCACATTTAGGGTTTTTGAGAAAAAAGTCAATTGTACCTTTGACTTTTGACCAAGACATGCTCCCAAACCTTGGGACATGATTCAATACACCCTATAACACCTATGGAACCCATCCATCAAGTTTTATTTAGGTCAAAGACTTGATTTCATAGAGGATCGCGCAGTTTGGAATTCATCTGATAAAAAGTCAACTGTGCCCAAAAGTCAAAGTTTGACTTTTTGAGTTTTTTCACAATTATGGTTTCTTAACCCTAAAATGATGTTAATGTGTGATTGGAATCATCATTCATCAAGAAAAATCAAAGAAAGTGGGATAACTTGTAAAAGGGGTAACCATAAAAAACTTAGAAATTTTCTAAGTTATGGAACAAAGTGGCTAGGGTACCAACTTCCAAGGATCATAACTTATGATCCAAGCAACCATTTTGGCTGATCCAAAGATGGATTTGTAGCTCTCATGGCATACTTTAAAAGTGTCAACTACGGCTCATTCCAATTCCTCATGAATTTTAAGTTATTGAGTGATCAAAATGGCTGAAAACACGAAAGTGACATTTTTCCAACACTTAGTGAAATTTTCACTAAGTCAGAATCTGTTTCACTTTTTTCAAAATGTAGGGACATTTTTCACTTGGATCCAAAAAGTGTCAAGACAAACTATGATCACACATGTTTTGTATCGTATGAGAGCTTTCCAAAATGTCCAAGAACTCCATCAAATGCCATATGAGCTAAGAGTTATGACAGTGGCAATATGCCTTGCTGCAACTGTCATAACAAGGCATATTTGTGTATTTTGCTCGATTTGAGCAATTTGTGCAAATGACAAACAAGTTTATCCATCTGAACACCTCAGGGGGAGACCAAGGAGGAACAAACACTGATCCATAACCCTCCCAAGTATTTGGAACTACAAATAACATGCCAAACCTAAAAAGCCTAAAAGGGGGACAAGACTCCAATTTTGTTTTGGAGCATTCAATGGATGCACCAAGGTGGCATGATCTGAGCCTATTCCAACTGAATGAGTCAAGCATGATCTCTGAACTAGGGAACCAAAGGCCTGTGCCCTAACCTCAAGTCAATGGTCATGGAAGACTAGAACTCTTTTATGCTTCTAGTGGCCAATAGCTTGCAGCAGCCACCATTCACTATTTCTTGCAAAACAAACTTGCTCTACTATAAATTGAGCTCATTTGTGCTCAGTTTGAGTACACCAAATCACTACAACACTTGCTTTCCTCAAAATCTCTTTCTCTAGGCAAAAATGCCTTCTTTTGCAAGGTAACTCTGAGTTTTTGAGTTAGAGAGCATTTCCATCACAGATCATGATCCAAACACATCCAATATGTCATATCTAAGCTGTCCAAACTCTCATAAGTGACCTGTAACACCAAAATCTCAAAGTCCCCTCTCAAAACCTCAAAATAGGACTTTTTTGCATTTTTCAAGCCATGTCTTGATTCAGTCACTTTCAAAACCAGATAAGACCTCAAACACACTCCAAATATCATCCTTGAACTGTCCCAAATGGTTCCCCCACATCTGGAACACCATTTGAGAGAGTTGTCATATTGGCCACTTTTGCCCCTTTTGCAAGAAAGGGCTAGTTTCCATCCCTGAGGATTCCAGTTGGTTCCACCATTCCAAAAGCTTCTATGTGATCAATTGAGGGTGTCGAAAGCATCAAATCATTTCGGGAACAAGAAGCTTGGCAGATAGCCCAAAAAGCTCCTAAAGAGGTAAGCATCACAACTTGAACTCTTTGGAATATGCATTGCTTTGAATTCCACTTATCATACGCATCTCATACATGTTATATATGTTGTGTTTGGACCAATTCATCATGTAATTCATGCCTGTAACAAAAGGTAGCACAGAAAATGCAAATTATGGCCTATTTCAAAACCACTATCGTATTTTGAGGAGGATTTATTTTCTGAAAAAACCAACATCACCACTGGATTCCTTGTGAAATTCTAGGCAGGATAGACCTAAATTTTGTCCCAATCCATGGAGAAATGAGGAAGTTACAAGCTTCACGTTTTTGGCCAAAACTTTGCCTTGCCTTGCCTTGGCCAGGCCAAAATACACCATGCCTCATATATTCATGGGGTGGTTTTGATACACGGATGTATCACCACCCCAGTGGTAGAGGGCGCGCGCTGCACCCAAGAGGTATGGGATTCGAATCCCTCTCGCCCCAGACCCCTTTTTAATGTTTTTTCATTTTTCATTTTTTTTCCTTTTATCTGGGCTTCTCCTTGAGCTATAAGTCCCATTCCCTTTCTTAAAAACACTTTGGGCCTCTAATAGAGTGTAAGACCCAACCCCCCATTTGTAAATAAAAAACTGCGGGCCTCACTTATTGTATAAGTCCCTCTGTACAGTTCTCAAAACAACGGCACGATCGTCCCCTTTTCAAAATCATCTAGGCCTCTCCTTGAGTTGTAAGCCCCAATAATCTTTTCAAAGCACTTTCTCCTTTGATTTTGAATTCAAATATACAGTTGTTATCAAACCTTTCTTTAATTTCTTTGTTGAAAAACTAACAAAATAGCATGGAAGCTCTACAACGGGTAAGTGTTTATCAACATTCATTTACTGCTTTCCTATATATAATTGTATTATGGCGCTGCTTCACTGTAAGTCCTATTTCATTCTTTTAAATACATATCATATATATAACTATATTATGGGGCTGCTTCACTGTAAGTCTTCTTTCACATCCTTTTACATACTTGTCATATATCAATTGTATATATACTAGTATAGTTATTTAGAGTTTTCCCCGGCAACTAAGTCTAGAACTAGGTAAAGCCCTATTGGTCACTCTTTAAAACAAACAAAACTAGATCCCCAAAGGATTTACAGATACAGTCTTCCCTCCTCTTGGGGTTAAACAATATGGAACAAAGAGAAAGGCAGGATTCTCGGTGAACCCTCGAACTTTCCTGGAATGATCTCTTCTCTGTGAATTGTATTTCTTGAACTTCTCTTGGTTTGGGGACCACAGGCTTCCTAAAAGCATCCCCGCCTCCTCTTGGGCGTTGAACAAGGACCCTTCGGCTTCTTAGAAGTTCTCATGCCTTCTCTTGGGCTTAATACAAGGACCTTGAAGACCTCTTATAGGTATAGGACAGAACTTAGTCATCCTTCATTAGAGTTGTCTTTCTAAAAGGAGTCGAAACCTTCAGACCAATTTTAGGGTTGATACTCATCCCTTAAACGAGTCGACCTCCTCTTGGGCATCATACAAAAGATAAAACTCTTCCAATAGACTTGAACCGTCTAAACCCTCTTGAGTCTCAAAGACATTCTCAAATTCCTTAACAACGTATAGGAGAAACCCCAGATTCTAGATTAATCTCCAGCCGAGTTAAAACTTGTGGGTTCTAAAACCCCGTCGTTATCCCGAAAATCCCCAACTATGGTCAGAATAACACTATCTTAAATCAAAACCTCTAGGTTTCTGATTTATCAATTCTTCTGCATCCCCCTGCAAGAGTTGATTCCCCATATTGGACCTGCCTCGGGATCTCAAGAATCCCCTGCAGAAGTTAGTCTCCTCTTAGGCTTTGTATAATGATCCTTCCTCAGCGAAGTCAGCCTCCTCTTAGGCTTTGTACAAATGATTCTCCCCAGCAGAGCTAACCTTTTCAGACTCTCTTGTTGAGTCGATCAACTCTTCAGACTCTCTTGTTGAGTCAAACACCTTTCCAGACTCTCTTGTTGAGTTAGACTCTCTTGTTGAGTCAATCACCGTCTCAAACTCTCTTGTTGAGTCAATCACTTTTAGTACTCTCTTGTTGAATCAACCCTTTTAGCCTCTATCTCGGGCTTTGGACGAGACAGATAAAACACTCTCTTGTTGAGTCAAACACTTTTAGCCTTTATCTTGGGCTTTGTACGAGATATCAACCTTCATAAGCTTGGGACAAACATTTTCCCCAGGAAAGTCAATTCCTCCGAGCCTTCATTAGACTTTGAGGAATGAACTCCCAAACAGAGTCAAACTCTTTTCCGCCTCCATCTTGGGCTTCGTACAAGATAGATAGCGCTCTCCAGCAAAGTCAAAACCGTTTAGCCTCTGTCTTGGGCTTTGTACAAGACACTTAAAATATCCTCAGTCGAGTCGATTAAATTTCCCCCTTTAGTCTTTATCTTGGGCTTTGTACAAGACACATACAAAACTCCCCGGCGGAGTCAAAATCCCTTTTAGCCTCAAATATTGGGCTTTGTACAAGACAGAAAAAACATTTTCCCCATAAAAGTCAAACTTTTAGCCTCCTCTTAGGATTTGTATAATGATACCCCCAAAGAGTCAGTCTCTTTTTTGCCTCAATCTTGGGCCTTGTACAAGACATATATACACTCTCTTGTTGAGTCGATTCCATTCAGCCTCCTCTTAGGCTTTGTATAAGGACTTCCCCAGTGGAGTTAATCAATCTCTTAGCTTCAACCTTGGGCTTTGATCAAGGTACACAAAAATCAACAATTCCCTCAGAGGAGGTTCAAACCCTCTTTAGAGGTGACAAATTCTCTCTTGGTCAAAACTTTTAGCCTCTGCCTTGGGCTTTGAACAAGACACCAAAACATCTTTTTCCTCCCCTAGAATAGGAGGAACTACGATTGCTCTGATTTCCGTGTTTCGTTTAAACGGGAATACATTGGCATAAGATTTCCAAAATCTTAGTGAGCACACTAACCCAAAACTCTAGGTCCAGTACCTTCATACATCAATCGAAAAAAGTCAGGTCTAGTATCTACCCAAAAACCTCATGAACAGTCAAGGCATTCTATTCTTAACAAAATAACCTAAGAGAGACCCACTATCTTAATAGCATCTGTAAACCAACAGTCATCTGTTTAAACTCAGTATGCAAGCAGGGTTAATTGGAGACATCTATTTCCGTTCCTTAATCAGGTTCACAGGATAAAAAATGAATCGAACTGTAGCACCCAAAGCGATAGTGATTAGAAACCACAAAAACCGCACTACAGGGTGTTTACTTGGAAAATTCGCAAACAACCGCTGATCTCCTAATTTATGAAAAATTAGTTTGCTTACAGGACCGATCAAACAAATCCTAGGACAATGTGCTTTAACAATCTTGACAATTTGTGTTAAAAGACCTTTTGTTTATTGAATTCATTATTGTTTTCATCAACTTGTATTTTCGAAAAAAGTAATAAAAACTTTGCTTCTTGAAATAAATGGCGAAATGTAAATAACTTGCAAGAAAGAAAATTACAGAAATGTAAAGGGAATTGTAAATGAAGAACTTAAAACTTTTATTAAATTGCAAGGAATGAAAACTGGTGTTTTTCAAACGTACATTTTCTCAGTAACTACTCTTTTCTCTCTCACGGTTACTTTGAGTATTTCTTGAGTGATTTGTACAAATTCTGAACACACACCGGAAATCTAACACTAAGACTCCCTATTTATATACAATTGAAATAACTACCAATAACAGCTATTTCTCCTAATGGTGACAAATGGCAATCTCCATGCATTCGTCAACTAGATGCATTCCACGCGTCCTATTTCAAAATGAAACACCCTCCTAAATTTGAATTTCAAACATCTGTCGAACGAGGCCTATCACCCCTCTGTCGAAGTATTTCTAATACTTAGAAAAATCTGCCAATGCTTTCCTTTAAGTAACATTTGCCTTCGATTGGCTTTCTCCCATCAGAAACACATTCCTGTCGAAATACCATGGCAGATTTACAAATTTGTTCTAAACAATTATCTAGGCGTCAAAATTAGCAACCAACAAATTGCCCCCCAGAAAATGCATTTCCGACAAAGGGAGAAAAGCATTTTTTGCAAATACAATTCAACGCTGTCAATAATTCGACCAGTGACTGTTCATATGATTAGACGTTTGTGGCTTGGTCAACTATGAAATCAGCCACCATTTGTCCTTTGACAGCTTTTAATGATAAGTATGTCAAGGAATATTCAGTTAATGCTAAAGCCCATTTTCTAATTCGACTATGCAAAATAGGTTTAGATAACATATGTTTATTACGTCGAAATGGGAAGAAACATAAACATCAACTGGTTTTATATAGTGCTTTAACTTCGTACATGAAAAGTATACACATAAACACAACTTTTCGATCACACTATATCTAGTTTCTGCATCATTTAAGACTCTACTAAGGTAATAAATGGCTCTTTCGACACCATTTTCATCCTCTTGGGCTAACATACTCCCTATTGTCTTATCTGACGCGGCTATGTACAGCCTCATACTTCTACTTCTACAAGGTGACATCAAAATAGGGGGATGCGTCAAGTACTCCTTGATTTTGTCGAAAGAATCTTGTTGCTCTTGCCCCCATGCAAAGCTTTCCTTTTTTAGTCGAAGTAGAGGAGAAAAGGCTTGCATCTTCTCACTAAGGTTGGAGATGAACCTTCTGAGAAAATTAATCTTCCCAAATAGAGACTGCAATTCCTTCTTCGTTGATGGCGCTTTCGCCTCTATTATTACTTTGGCCTTATTTTGGTTTATTTCGATCCCCTTCTTGTGGACCACAAAGCCTAGGAAGTCTCCCGCCTGCACACCAAACGCACATTTGAGAGGATTTATTTTTAGACCATACTTCCTCATCCTTTCAAAGGACTGTCGAAGATGGTCAATGTGACTTTCTCTTGAAACAGACTTAATAACAATGTCATCAATATAAATCTGCATAAAAGTCTCAATGAAATCGTGAAAAATCGAATTCATTGCTCGCTGATAAGTGGCTCCAGCATTTTTCAAGCCAAAAGGAATTACCACCTATTCGTAGGTGTCTAAGGCTCCGGGGCATCGAAACGTCATTTTTGGAACATCTTCCTCAGCAATAAAAATTTGGTTATATCCAGAGTACCCATCAACCATACTGGGGTACTCATGGCCTGCGACAGAATCGACAAGCATTTCCGCCACTGGCATAGGATACTCATCCTTTGGGGTAGCTGAATTTAAGTCTCGAGAATCAATGCATACCCTTAACTTGCCATTTTTCTTTATTACTGGAACTATGTTAGCAATCCATTCGACATACCTGGTCGTACGGATGAATTTACATTTGAGAAGCCTTTCGACTTCCTCTTTGATCTTCGACAGGATCTCTGGGGTGAAACGCCTTGGGGTTTGCTTTACGGGCTTCATCCCAGGCATTATGGGCAGTTGCAATTCGACCAAACTCCTGTCCAGGCCGGGCATCTCATCATAGTCCCATGCAAAACAATCTTTAAACTCTTTCAGCAGCCGGACTATTTCGACTTTGAACTGGGGATCAACTTTTGCACTTATGTAGGTTGGCCTTTTTTCTGCCCCCAATCCTAAGTCGATTTCTTCAAGCGGATCCTGCGCCACCATCTTCATATCTGTTGACAATGGATCCTTCACGAAACCCAGAGGCTCATTGTCGTAAATGGCATCAAGCCTTTGATTCTACCATTCGCCCAATTCTCCATCGAGCGGATTTTCATCCAAATCCTTGTGAGGATATTGTTGGTCATCTTCGACCTGATTGGCTTCGACAGCCATGTACTTCACTTCGGCCTCTAGAGCCGCTTTGAGTTTGTTCTCGGCTACATAAGCCGCGATCTTTTCGAGCGCTAGTGACTCACTCGTTTTCACTTACCTCACTACCCCAACCAGTTGGCTGTATATGTGCAGTGCCGAAGATGTAATTCGCCTCACCAACAACCTCCCTATCCCATTGGAACCCATGTGTGGGATGGAGGTATAGCGAACAGAAAGCATTATCAGTTGCCGTCATGTCGAATGTGGCTGGACAGCAAGGAGGGATGTGGGCCAAGTTTCTGTCAAAACTTCGGCGATCAACATGGTTTACATCGGCTAGAAAATAGCTCTGATCAGCCTCGATGTTCTCCACTATTCCATCAGCGCGCCAGATTGTTATCCTCTGATGCATTGACGAAGGAACGACACCTATGTCGTGTATTCATTCTCTCCCCAAGAGGAGATTATAATTTGCCTTTGAAGCTATCACCATGAACATCGTTGGCCTAGTAATTGTTCCCACTATCAAATCTACCTGTATCACACCCATTGTTGTTCCTACTTTTCCCTCATAGTTCGATAAAACCATGTTGTGGGGCTTGGTGTCTAAATCGTCTTTGCCAATCTTTTTCAGCATGTAGTGCGGCATCAGATTTACTGTCGCTCCTCCATCGACTAGGATTTTATTTACCCCCACATTTCCCACCTTTCCTTTTATGAATAAAGGTTTAAGGTGGTTTCGCATGGAGTCGTCTGGCCTTTCAAAAAATGTGTTCTGCTTTTCGATGCATCCGTTATTCATTATATAGTAGCACACTGGTCTGTGCCTTGTGGTTTCACTTTCCATGACTTCCTCTTCCTCCTCGACCTCCATCACCTGATCGTACTCCCTAGGGAGCACTGAGACTACGTTACACATGATGTCGAAGGACGCCTCTGATTCTGATTTGAAGTCATCAGTCATTTCGTCATCTCTGTTTGTATCTTCTTTCGACGACACTTGTTCAGGGACACTGCCTTGTTCATTGTCTATGGACTCCTCTCTCTGACTCACAGTTTGGATGTTGCTGCTAGTTTCCACCTTGATTTTTTCTGCAACCTCTCTCTCGGCCTTCTTTCGACTTTGAAACCTCCTCCATTGAGATTTCGACATTGGGTTCTTACCCTTATAATTTTTTGAAGGGTAAGGCATTCTCATTTTCTTTTTTCCCTATCAAAGAGGAGCCCCTTTGCACCTCAAAGTTCTTCCATTTCTTCTGGCCCTGAGCCTGGCGAATTAGTTGAACCCACTTATCATCTGGGGCTTTGTTTGTGGGTTTGAAGGTGTTTGGATACCTTCTTCCCAGCCTTTTCTTATTATGATCTCCCCTTCTAGGGTCGAATCTCTCCTTTCTCGAAGACGGTACTTCCCCCCAATTTCCTCTCCTTTTAGCCCTCTCGACTCTTTCCAAGTTTTCTGTTTCCTTCTTGTCGAAAACAGCGCTGCAGCGAGGGCATAACATCACCTCAGATCTTTTCTTCTGGCATCTTTGAATAAACTCTACCAAGTTTTCTTCTTCTTTTGGGTATGCCACCTTCTGATACTCTTCTCGTCGACACTCCTCGTCGATTCACATTGGGACTTTCTGGGATACTTCCACCATGTTCACATTGGCGGTTGGCTCAATCGCAATGTTCAATTTGTTCATTCTCATGCTGAGGCCTTCGTCAACCTCATGTCTCTTCTTAGCCAGGTCAAAATCTTCATGATCACCTTTTGTGTGAATCTTCAATGGCAAGCCTTTGACATCATGTTGGCAGCAAAATTGGACCGTTTTCTCCTTAGAGTCTTCCATTATCCGTCGAAGAATCCCTACAGCAACTGGTTTGCAGGAACCTCCAGCAGTCCCTTTGTTGGTTTGGGTGAAGCTATCAGCAGCTTCATCTTTGACTTTGTCGAAAACTTCTGCAATTTCCGTATGAATGTTGTTGAGGCCCTCAGTGGCCTTGTTGTTAATGTCACTGAAGCCTTCAGTAGCTTCACTGTTGATGCAGTTTCCTATGACTCCTTCATCAAGGTGTTCAGTAACCTTGATCATCATTGGCTGGTTCATGAAGGCATTAGAGACCTCTTCGACATCACTTTCATCAGCGGGGATCTTAGTGATCTCCACCATATTCACATTGTTTTCGAAGCCTTTAGTAGCCTCGATTATCTCAAAGCTGTAGTCGAAACCTTCTTCAACCTCCACCATATTCACTGTGAATGGCTCAGCATAATGGGCCTCCGCCACCTGTATTGGATTGGAATCAATTTTCATCTGCAACTTTGATTTGTCGCCGAATTTGAGTCTTCCATCGCGAATTGCATTCTACACCAAATCCCTGAAAAGGAAACATTGAGAAGTTTTATGACCCAAGGAATTATGGTACTTACAAAAACCTCTCTTATTTTATTGTTCTAGAGGAGGCGCTTTAGTACCAGGTGGCACTATCAATTGGCCATCCTTAACTAATAAATCGAATATTTTGTCACACTTGGTAACGTCGAATGTATAAGTCCTTTTGGGGAACTTATCATTCTTTTCAGACTCGACTGGGTCCTTCCCGTTCGACGGGGCTAAAACTTTACAAGCATATGGTAGACCCTATTTCAGTTCTGCCAAATCAATTTCCTGTTCATCGAAATTTGATGATTCACTTTCGTCCTCATCTTGACACATTCCGACATAAGCCACTCGCTCTTTTTTATTCTTATTTGCTCTAGCTTTTTCAGCCTTTAGCCGTTCGACCTGTCTAACTCTATCAGCCAATTGGGCCATGTCTCTCAAATATTGTTTGTCTAATTTCTTTCGGATCGAATAATCAAGGCCACCAGCGGCCATTTCGACCAACTCATGTTCAGGCACTTGTGTGAAACATCTTGCTTTAAGCAACCTAAACCTATTCAAGTAATCATCAATTGGCTCAGAGAATTTTCTCTTGACGCTAGCCAATTCCTTCAAACTTATCTTTGTTTGTGCCATATAAAACTCTTTATGGAACAATCTCTCCAACTGGGTCCATGTATGGATCGAACTTGCAGGCAAAGATGTGAACCAAGTAAAAGCATTTTTCGTCAGAGAACTCAAAAAATATTTTATCTTCAAGTTCTCATTGTGAGCTATTTCGCCTGCTTCGATCAAGTAACGGGCCACATGTTCGACTTTCGATTCACTCGTGTCTCCTGAAAACTTAGTGAACTTGGGGACTTTCCATCTTGGGGGTAAATCTTCCTGTAATATATATTCAGATAATAGTGATGTGTAACTAGGTCTCTGTAGTCCTACATTTACTCCATTTCAAGCCATTATTCTTTTGACCATGGCTGTTAAATTATTTTTTGCTGGCATGTTATTACAACGTATTCGTTGCACAACATCATCAGCATTTTGATCCCTATTTACTATCACCCTCACAGGTTCTTGTTGAACAGGCATTTCGGCCCGGGGTAGTTCGACCATTGCTTCTTGGTCTCTAGGGTTTGCCGGAGGAACATTTATTTGTCTTTGGTTTATAGTAGGTTCCTCTTCGACGACTATCCTTGGGTTTTGGGCTACCTGCTCTCTTTGAGTGGGTTGGGGAACACCAAAAAACTCGGCTATACGTGCCATTTGCGCTGCCAATTGTTGGTTCGTTTGAGTGGTATTTTGAATCAATGGGTTAAACACAACCCCCATTTGCTAAGTCAACATCTGAACCATGTCATGGTTACTCTCATCCATTTGTTTCCTAATCATTTGGGTAGAATTGTTTGTGATACTTGGCATATAGGTTTGATACCCTGTTGCCAAAGGTTGAGTCATTCTCCCGATATGGTTTGTGCCAGATCCTAATCCTTGCAAAGGCGAAGTTACGTTAATCATAGGATCTGAATATATTGGTGGCGCATTATGTAAACTTTCCATCACCGTAGTTGGCATTCCATATGGTTGATCTCGGTTTGATAGAGGCATCGTAAAACCAGACAAAAAAGGCATGTACGTGCTTCCTGGAGGAGGGGGTGTCATTTGTTGCATTTGAGACCCCATAGTAGAAAAACTTGGATCATTTTGGGGAATCGAATGCGTAGGCGTCGAACCCGCTGTTGATGGCATAGCCTCTGACACGGATATTGAGGTCGTATTGCCCCCAGTCGAAGGATTAGGGGGTGGCACTTCATTATTCGGCGGATTCTGGTTATTAGGGGGATTTGGATTCGCCATTCAGCGTACTCGTCTCCTTCTGGGTCTCTCTTCGTTATTTTCGGTAATTTACCACTCCTTAATTTCATACAACAAAACGAAGACGACTACAAAGGAAAGGAAAATTTAAAAATAAAGGTCTAAAAAATCGTCATAACGCACAAGGGTCCCACCAGGTGTGCCAATTTGTTTGCTTGGAAAATTCGCAAACAACCGCTGATCTCCTAATTTATGAAAAATTAGTTTGCTTACAGGACCGATCAAACAAATCCTAGGACAATGTGCTTTAACAATCTTGACAATTTGTGTTAAAAAACCTTTTGTTTATTGAATTCATTATTGTTTTCATCAACTTGTATTTTTCGACAAAAGTAAAAAAAAACTTTGCTTCTTGAAATAATTGGAGAAATGTAAATAACTTGCAAGAAAGAAAATTACAGAAATGTAAAGGGAATTGTAAATGAAGAACTTAAAACTTTTATTAAATTTCAAGGAATGAAAACTAGTGTTTTTCAAACGTACATTTTCTCAGTAACTACTCTTTTCTCTCTCACGGTTACTTTGAGTATTTCTTGAGTGATTTGTACAAATTCTGAACACACACCGGAAATCTAACGCTAAGACTCCCTATTTATATACAATTGAAATAACTACCAATAACAGCTATTTCTCCTAATGGTGACAAATGGAAATCTGCATGCATTCGTCAACTAGATGCATTCCACGCGTCCTATTTCAAAATGAAACTCCCTCCTAAATTTGAATTTCAAACATCTGTCGAACGAGGCCTATCACCCCTCTGTCGAAGTATTTCTAATACTTAGAAAAATCTACCAATGCTTTCCTTTAAGTAACATTTGCCTTCGATTGGCTTTCTCCCATCAGAAACACATTCCTGTCGAAATACCCTGGCAGATTTCCAAATTTATTCTGAACAATTATCTAGGCGTCGAAATTAGCAACCTACACAGGGTGAATCAGATGATCCAACTTTTTCTTCTCAAAGATCAACTGGGTTGTACAATATGTTCCTTCCCTGTTTATGTTGAAAACCTTCTATGAAAAAATGCTCCTCTTTTCCATCTGCAGATACCTCTCTGTCTGTTCAGGACCTCTAAAATGGGTGGCGCCAAAAGGTCTCGTTTGATGAAAGGAGTGTAACACTCAAATATAACATATATCTAGAATATTCATATTATACATGGTTGCAAATTTGGTACTGAAATATACAAGTTCCTTGTAACACATTGTACATAGTACATGACAAAACATAACAAATAAAAGTGACATAATATATACAAGATGTTCAAAAATAAAACTAAGAACTAGATCATTAAAGAATGATCTCAAAACAAGAGTCTTAGCAGCATAAAAGCCATCCAAAAAGTGTGATAAGTAAGGACATCAAACTACCTTGTCCTTACCCTTCGTCGAATAGGAACTACCTGGAAAATAATCAGCAACATGGGGTGATATAATAATCCCAGTGGGTTCCATATCTTTTGGGTTCTCTCGGATCTACATGGTTCTAATCATCTAGTACTTCAAGTCTCAAAGGGAAAAGGGAGGAGACTTGAATTCATAAAACTTGCACTATATGCCAACATGTCGCTTGAGTTCAACAACTCAAACTATCACTAATCGAAAACCATACCAAGGAATCTTTCCCCGGCCAACCCCACATCTAGAGTTATCAACACGGGTCACGGATCATTGTGTCTATGTTGACATATGAAATGGATTCGGATCCAAGGTATTTCCCCATGAATTGTCGTTTCCCATAGGACCACCCCCATCTCAAGCCTTTTACCCGTAGCCTCCATTCGTACACACGAGACTCAAACCTGTCAAAGTAATAGTGTGTACATCCTAAAGAAGCTCTACATAAGCATCAACTCTTGGGACGACACATCTCAAGGGTTGTTTTTGACTAACTGATCAAATACACAAAGCGTGATCGTATTCAAAAATTACAAGGTAAACATGTTTACCTTCATCACAACCAATATAATACCATACATGTTCCATATAATTCCTCACCTCTCCACTAGACAACTACTTGTCAAAGATACACACCTAGGCATCAAATGCACAAGCATTGTCATCTAAGTCATCCATTTTGTCCTAAGTATCTTACTACTCCATTTCATTAGTTTTCCATTAAGGTTTCCTCAGCATTCTTGCTTAATTTTAATCATGTTATCACACATTCACAATCAATTAATCATGGATAGAAAACATGTATACGAACCATAGTAATCCATATAAAGTAATTTAGGCTATAGCTAAACAAGTATGCAAAGTAACCAAACAAGGAACAAAAGCATTTATCAAAGTCCTATCAGCGTCGCCTAGCAACCGGAAGGCGAGCTAGCTCGCTTTCAGTTTTCACTGAGAACTCAAGGCGAGGGACAGACAGTGGAAAAAAGCCACCATGGTCACTGTTCGAGCGCAAGGCGAGGTCTCTCTTTCCGTTCGCTGGACCTTGCACAACGTCCTTAGCAGAACTCAGCTTTCAGTTCGCTGGAAGCTCGTTGTGGGAGCGCTTGAATTTCTGCTTACTGACTTCCAGAATCAGACAGTAACAAGGGGATTTCAAACCCCACTCCATACACAAGTTCAACCATAACTCAAAACCAACATATAACAATAATTTCATCATGAACAACATGAATACAACAAGAAACATAGCATTTTCAAGGCAATGGAAGCAATACATATCAAAATCCAATCTTCATCAATCTATCTAACAATCTTAACCAAGAGCATCAATCTAGAACCCACCTTAAGATGAATATAAAGAAGTTGGAATGATGAAGATGAGTTGATGAATGGTGAAGAATGATGAAGAACTTCTTCTTCTAGGTTTTCCTTCTCTTTTCTCCTTTTTCTCCCCTTTCTCTATATTCTCTTCTCTTACTATCTTTCTTTAACTCTCCCACTTAGTTGAAAAGAATGGAAAATGAAAAGAAATGATATTTAGAGATATCCAAAAATCTAGTAAGACCAAAAGATGTTTTTGTGTGTTAGAAAAGAGTATTAATTGGTAAAATGTCCAATATTAATGTTATCAAAATGTCTCAATTGTACTAATTAATAAAAGGTCAGAGTCGAATAGTATTAATTAAATTAATCTGAGCTCACTAGTTACTCTAATTATCCCAAATGATAACCCTCAGAGCACATAGGAACTCATCTGATCTCAACTAATATTATTTAGAGCACCTAGAACAATACGGGGTATTACATCCTCCCCCCTTAAATAAAATTCGTCCTCAAATTTAATGATTACCTGAAAAGGGTGAGGGTAAGCTTCTCGCTGTAGCGTGCAATTTTTGTCGGTGACGCGGCCACCTTATCGCAGATTGGGTTCCTCCTCACCGCAATGGTAGGAGGGGGTGCTACTTTCTGATTTCTTATTTATCCCGTGAAGCTGGAAGGGAAAGGGAAGATATCTAAAACTAACCTTGCACGCGATTATTTAAATGAACAAACACTAAGAGAGATTCGGGGAGTTTGGGGTCAGGTTATACAATGGGGAGTTGTCAATTACCCATCCTATATGTTGCTATCCACAGGTTGTTAGCATTGGGTTACGCTTTGTGCTTGATGGTGTTTATCTGTAAAAATGGGAAAGTTTCTTCTTTGAGGGATGTCTGTGGGAGAGAGAGAAAGAGAGTTTTGATGGTTTTGGTGATATGAAGGTACTGGACCTTGGTTTTGATTGGTATGTGAAGGTACTGGACCTAAAGTTTTGATTAGTATGCTCGCTAAGATTTCGCAATCTTATGCCTACGTATTCCCATTTAAAGAAACAGGGAAATCAGAGCAATCGTAGTTCCTCCTATTCTATGGGAGGAAAATGATGTTTTGGTGTCTTGTTCAAAGCCCAAGATTGAAGCTAAAAGGTTGAGTATTTTTGTCTTATTCAAAGCCCAAGATTGAAGCTAAAGGTTTGACTTAGAGAGAATTTATCATCTCTAAAGGGAGACATCTCGTCTGTTTATCATAACTGTTGGGTGACTGGTTATAAAGGAGGGTTACTTTAACTGGGATATGTGAATCCAGCAATACCATAATTTCCTTTATAGGGATTTATCCTGAAGGAAGAAACTTTAACTCGGTGTAGAGTAATGCCATTTTCCTTAAGAATCTTTCATGCTAAGAGAGGGACAGTGGCATGGATGTAAATAATCCAGAGGCTTGCCACTTATAGCAATTAGATGAGAGTGAGGATTTACCAGGATAAAAGATAGACTATAGCTTGGATTTTTTAATCGACAAGTGTGCCACTTACAGCAGTTATCTGGGATTAGGATTTGATTTGAATGTCTATTTGATATGTGATATACAGAGAAGTATCTTCCAACAGAGAGTTTTTTATTTCCTCAGAGGGGATGGTGGTTTTTATATGTGCCTTGATCAAAGCCCAAGGTTAAAGCTAAAGATTGATTGACTCCACTGGGGAAGTCCTTATACAAAGCCTAAGAGGAGGCTAGAAAAGGTTGACTCAACAAGAGAGTGTTTATCTGTCTTGTACAAAGCCGAAGATTGAGGCTAAAAGAGACTAACTCTTTCAGGGGATATCATTATACAAATCCTAAGAGGTGGCTAGGAGGAATCGACTCCACTGGGAAGGTATTTAACTGTCTTGTACAAAGCCCAAGATTGTGGCTGAAAGAGGATTTTTGCTTCCACCAGGGAATATTCGTAGGTGTCCTGTACAAATCCCAAGATTGAGGCTAAAAAAGGAGAAGATTTGACTCTACTGTAGAGTATGGTTTTTATCTGTCTTGTACAAAGCCCAAGATTGAGGCGGTGAGAGGTTTGACGCTGTTTAGGGAAATTTATCTGGTGTCTTATACAAAGCCCAAGATTGAGGCTGAGAGGTAACTGACTCTGTGGAAAAATCTTTATCTGTCTTGTACAAAGCCCAAGATTGAGGCTAAAAAGAGTTGACTTAACAAGAGAGTGCTTTTATCTGTCTTGTACAAAGCCCAAGATTGTGGCTGAACAAGCTGGAGAAATCATTATACAAAGCCTAAGAGGAGGCTAGCTTTTGCTAGGGGAAATCCTTATACAAAGCCTAAGAGGAGGTTGACTTCTGCTGAGGATTTATTAAGATCCAGAGGCAAGTCTAAAGTGGGAAATCAACTCTTGCTGAGGGTTTACAAAAGAGTTGAGGCATCAGATGCCTTAAGGTTCTGATGATAAGTTGACCCTGGCTGGGGAAATTTAGGATAAAAATTAAGTTTTAGATCTTGTGAGGATTTTAACTCTACTGGAGATTGTTTGAATGACTAGGGTTCTTCCTATGTTTGTAGGGAACTTGAGAATGTCTTTGAGATCCAAGACGAGATTAGACTGTCCAAGTCTATTGGTATGGAGGAGTTTGTCTTTGTATGATGCCCAAGAGGAGGCAGATGTTTTAAGGGATGAGTATCAACCCTAAACATGATATGAGGTTTTGACTCGTTGGAAAGACAACTCTAACAAAGGATGACTAAGTTATGTCCTACACCTTTAAGAGGTCTTTAGGGTCCTTGTACTAAGCCCAAGAGAAGGCATGAGAACTTCTAAGAAGCCGAAGGGTCCTTGTACAAAGCCAAAGAGTGTAGCGCGATTTTTGTGGTTTTGAATCGCTATCGCTTTGGTACTACAGTTCAATTCATTTTTTGTCCTGTTGAGCTGATTAAGGAAGGGAAATAGATGTATCCAATTAACTCTGCTTGCATACTGAGATTAAACAGTCAAAACTGTTGGTTTACAGATGCTATCAAAAAGGGGGGCTGTATTGGGTTATTTGCTTAAAAAATAGTGTCTGGACTATTTGCGAGGTTTTTGGTAAGATGTTAGGTCTGATGCTTCTTGATTGATGTATGGAGGTACTGGATTTTGAGTTTTTTTTATTAGTATGCTCGCTAAGATTTTGCAATCTTATGCCTACGTATTCCCGTTTAACGAAACATGGAAATCAGAGCGATCGTAGTTCCTCCTATTCTATGGGAGTGGGAGGAAAGGGATTGTTTTGGTGTCTTGTTCAAAGCCCAAGACATGAAGCTAAAGGTGGTTTGTATCTTGTTCAAAGCCCAATATATGAAGCTAAAGGTTTGACTAAGAGAGAATTTGTCATCTCTAAAGAGGAATTGTTGATGTTTGTATGCTGTGAGCGAGGCACAAATTTGATGCTAAAAGGTTGATTGACTCAACTGGGGTTTTCTTTATTCAAAGCCTAAGAGGAGGCTAGAAGTTTGACTTTTCTGGGGAAAATGTTCTTTCTGTCGTGTACAAAGCCCAAGATTGAGGCTAAAAGGGATTTTGACTCCGTTGGGGAGAATGTATCTTGTATAAAGCCCAAGATGGAGGCTGAACTGAGTTTGACTCAACAAGAGAGCAGTTGTATGTGTCTTGTACAAAGCCCAAGATGGAGGCTAAAAGAGTTAACTCAACAAGAGAGTCTTGAACAGGTGATTGACTCAATAAGAGAGTCTGAAGGCTGATTAACTCAACAAGAGAGTCTTTTATACTCAACAAGAGAGTGATTTGTTGTCTCATATGAAGCCCGAGATTGAGGCTAACAGGAGATTGACTCAACAAGAGAGTCTTTTATACTCAACAAGAGAGTGTTTTATATGTCTTGTACAAAGCCCAAGACGGAGGCTAAAGGTGATTGACTCAACAAGAGAGTCTGAAAAGGTTAGCTCCGCTGGGGAGAATCATTTGTACAAAGCCCAAGAGGAGGTTGACTTACTGCTGAGGATTATTGAGATCCTGAAGCGGGTCCAAGTGTGGGGAACTCTCATGAGAGAGACCGGGTTTCCGCGGGTGATTAATCCAGAGTGATCGGTGTTTTTTCCTATTGTTTGAAAGGAACTTGAGAATGTCTTTGAGACTCAAGAGGTTTAGACTGTCCAAGTCTAGAGTTTTATCTTTTGTACAATGCCCAAGAGGAGGCACGGGCATTAAGGGATGAGTATCAACCCTAAAATGGCCGGAGTTTTGACGCTGGAAAGAATGCTCTAGCAAAGGATGACTAAGTTCTGTCTTATACCTTTAAGAGGTCATCAGGGTTCTTGTATTAAGCCCAAGAGAAGGCATGAGAACTTCTAAGAAATTGAAGGGTCCTTGTACAACGCCTAAGAGGAGGCGAGGATACTTTTAGGAAGCCTGTGGGTCCCCAAACCAAGAGAAGTTCAAGAAATGCAATTCACAGAGAAGAGATCATTCCAGGAAAGTTCGAGAATTTGGAAGAAACTCAAGAGATGCCATTCACGGAGAAAAGATCATCTCTGGGGAGTTAGAGTTTCTTTGACAATTTCTAAGGGTGACAGTCTGAGAAAAGGTTCACCGAGAATACTGCCTTTCTCTTTGTTCCATATTGTTTAACCCCAAGAGAAGGGAAGACTGTATCTGGAAATCCTATGGGGATCTAGTTTTGTTTGTATTTAAGAGTGACCTACAAGGCTTTACCTAGTGCTAGACGTAGTTGCCGGGGAAAACTCTAAATAACTATACTAGTATTACACAGTGGATATGTGACAAGTATATAAAATGATGTGAAAGAAGACTTACTGTGAAACAGCCCCACAATACAGTTATATACATATGGAAGCGGTAATTGAAAGCGGATAAACACTTCCCCGTTGTAGAGCTTCCATGTTGTTTTGTTAGTTGTTCAACAAAGAAATTAAAGAAAGTTTTGATAACAACATATTAAAAATCAAAGGAGAAAGTATTTTGAAAAGATTGTTGGGGCATACAGCTCAAGGAGAGGCCCAAGTTTTAACGATGATCGCACCGTTTTCTTGAAAATTGTACAGAGGGACTTATACAATATGTGAGGCCCAAAAAAATTTTATGTACAAGGGGATGGGTCTTACACTCTATTAGAGGCCCAAAGATTTATTTTTGTACAAGGGATGGGACTTACGGCTCAAGGAGAATCCCAGGGTTATTTGTTCGAAAACGGCGATCGCGCAGAGGTTTTTGAAAACATAGTGGGTCTTATACAACATCTGAGGCCCAAATCATTTTGGTTTCAAAAAAAGGGTTGGGTCTTACACTCTATTAGAGGCCCAAAATGTTTTTGTTTTTGAAAAGGAATAGGACTTATAGCTCGAGGAGAGGCCCAATTGGTTTTGTTAAAAAGGCGACGATCGCGCCGTTGTTTTTGAAAATACAGCGGGACTTATACAATGATTGAGGCCCAAAAAGTGGTGTATTTACAAAGGAGGTGGGTCTTACACTCTAATAGAAGCCCAAAATGTTTGAAAATGATTGATGAGGGTGGAATCGATCAAAACCCTAATTTCATCATTTTTAAAAGTGAATTCTTAAAGAAAATCAATAAAAAATGATAAAACACCAAATAAGCTTGAATAAACAACTTGTGATTTTTGGTTCAGCTTGAAAAATGAGGTTTTAATCACAAGATGAATTAAAACTCATTTGGTTTTGATTTTTCAAGATGAATATTCACTTTTAAAATGTTTAAAAACAATTAAAAATGAATTTATTCATAAAAATATCAACTATATTAAATAAATAATATAAATTTGATTTTTTTTGTGGAATAAAATATTTCAACATTTTTGTCCTTTTTTGCAAAAAGAACTAATAAAAAATAATTAAAATTGAGGGAGTTATTAATTTTTCAAATCATTAAAAATAATAAGAAAAATAATAGAAAAATGGAAAAAATATTAAAAGGGGGTATGGGGTGAGGGGGATTTGAACCCCATACCTCTTGTGTGCAGTGCGCGCCTCCTACCACTGGGGTGGTGATACATCCATGTATCAAAGCCCACCCACAAATATACAAGGCTTGCCTTGTTTTTGGCCTGGCCAAGGCAAGGCAAGGCAAGGTTTTGGCCAAAAACGTGAAGCTTGTAACTTTCTCATTTCTCCATGGATTGGGACAATATTTAGGTCTATCCTGCCTAGAATTTCATAAGGAATCCAATGGCGGTGGTGGTTTTTTCAGATGAGGTCCCCATTTTAAAACCCGATAGTGGTTTTGAAATAGGCCTCCATTTGCATTTTTTGTGCTACCTCGTGGTACATGCATGAATCACATGATGAATTGGTCCAAACACAACATATATAACATGTATGAGATGTGTATGATCAGTGGACTTCAAAGCAATGCATATTTCTAAAAGTTCAAGTTATGAAGCTTCCCTCTTTAGGAGCTTTTAGGGCAATATGTCAGGTGCCTTGTTCCAGAAACAATTTGATGCTTTGGACACCCTCAAATGATCCCTTGGAAGCTTTTAGGATGATTGGAAACAGCTGGAAACCTCAGGAATGGATACTGGCCCTTTCTTGCAAAAGGGGCAAAAGTGACTAAAATAGCAACTCTCTTAAATGGTGTTCTAGATGTGGGGAACCATTTGGGATAGTTCAAGGATGATATTTGGAGTGTGTTTAAGGCTTTATCTGGTTTTGAAAGTGAGTGAATCAAGACATGGCTTGAAAAGTGCAAAAAAGTCCTATTTTGAGGTTTTGAGAAGGGACTTTGAGGTTTTGGTGTTTCAGGCCACTTGTGAGAGTTTGGATAGCTTAGATATGACATATTGGATGTGTTTGGATCATGAGCTGTGATGGAATTGCTCTCTAACTCAAAAACTCAGAGTTACCTTGCTAAAGAAGGCATTTTTGCCTAGAGAAAGAGATTTTGAGGAAAGCAAGTGTTGTAGTGCTTTGGCATACTCAAACTGAGCACAAATGAGCTCTATTTATAGTAGAGCAAGTTTGGTTTGCAAGCAATAGTGAATGGAGGCTGCTGCAGACCTTTGGCCAATTGGAGCATTTTGGAATCTCAAGTCTCCTCTAGCCATTGACTAGAGGTTAGAGCACAGGCCTTTGGTTCCCTAGTTCAGAGATCATCCTTGACTCATTCAGTTGGAAATGGCTTAGTTCATGCCACCTTGGTGCATCCATTGAATGCTCCAAAACAAAATTGGAGCCTTGTCCCCTCTTTAGGGTTTTTTAGGTTTGGCATGCTATTTTTAGTTCCAAAGACTTGGGAGGCTAATAGATCAGTGTTTGTACCTCCTTGGTCTCTCCCTGAGGTGTTCAGATGGATAAACGTATTTTTCATTTGCACAAATTGCTCAAATCGAGCAAAAGGCACAAATCTGCCTTGTTATGACAGTTGCAGTAAGGCATATTGCCACTGTCATAACTCTTAGCTCAGATGGGATTTGATGGGGTTCTTGGCCATTTTGGAAAGCTCTCATATGATACAACACATGTGTGATCATAGTTTGTCTTGAAACATTTTGTATCTAAGTGAAAAATGCCGCTACATTTTGAAAAAAGTGAAACAGATTCTGACTTAGTGAAAATTTCACTAAGTGTTGGAAAAAGTGACATTTCATGTTTTCAGCCATTTTGATCCAACCATAACTCAAAATCCATGATGAATTGGAGTGAGGTGTAGTTGACACTTTTAAATTATACCATGAGAGCTACAAATCCATCTTTGGATCAGTCCAAATGGTTGCTTGGATCTCAAGTTATGATCCTTGGAAGTTTGGTACCCTAGCCACTTTGTTCCATAACTTAGAAAATTTCTAAGTTTTTTATGGTTACCCCTTTTGCAAGTTATCCCACTTTTCTTGATTTTTCTTGATGAATGATGATTCCAATCACACATTATCATCATTTTAGGGTTAGGGAACCATAATTGATCAAAAAGTCAAACTTTGACTTTTGGGCATAGTTGACTTTTTATCAGATGAATTCCAAACTGTGTGATCCTCTATGAAATCAAGTCCTTGACCTAAATCAAACTTGATGGATTGATTTCATAGGTGTTATAGGGTGTATTGAACCATGTCCCAAGGTTTGGGAGCATGTCTTGGTCAAAAGTCAAAGGCACAGTTGACTTTTTTTTGCGAAACCCTAACTGTGGTTCTGATGAACTCGAAACTTGTGAATCAAGCTTCTTGGATCAATCCATTATTGTAAATGGATCAATGTAGTGTATTAGGGACCCTCAAATCATGTCTTGAGGCCTTGGCTCGTGTTTTGTCCCAAAAGTCAACTTAGGGGTGAATTAGGTCAAGAAACCCTAATTCCTGATTTTTTATGAATGCATCCCCTGAGGATAAATTGACTTGATGATGGGGTTTATGAGGTCCCTTAGAGTATTTTGGGCTATGCTTTGAAGCATTGTCTCATGCCCAGAGGAAAATTTCCATCTGGACGCCCTAGTCGACCAAAACCCTAATTTAGTGACACTAGCGATCTTGAGGCTTAATCCACTTGGAATGTTGCAGCCTTGTGCTTGATCCTCGATGTGGGAGTCCTCTTGATCCATTGTGGATGTTTGAGAGGTTAGATAAGTTGAAGATCATGTCATTTCTTGATTGATCATTTGTTTAAGAGCTCTGAAGGGGCTTGAAACCCTAAGTTTGATTGCAGTGGATGCTCACCCATCATTCGGGAGACTAATGAGGTATGGTGGTCCATCCATATTGTGATGATGATTTGCACAATGATGGGGAATCTTAGTGGTCAAAATTTGGGGTATGACAGATGCCCCTATTTAATCTTCTTGGACCCAAAGGTGTGAATGGCGAAGGTATTCGGGCATTCGGGGTGCAAGAGGATTAAATATCAGAATACCCGAAATTTTGATGGTGGTTATGCTTAGCAGCTTGCACATTCATCTTCTTTTGCTAAGTGATGATGCTTAGAAAAGGTAAAACTTCCCCTCGATCCTAGTTCCCTACCAAGGAACTGGTCTCAGTTTCCAATGTAAACTTCCCCTCGATCCTGGTTTCCTACCAAGGAACTGGTCTAGGTTTCTGAAATAAACTTCCCCTCGATCCTGGTCTTCTACCAAGGAACTAGTCTAAGTTTCTGATGTAAACTTCCCCTCGATTCCGGTTTCCTACCAAGGAACTGGTCTTAGTTTCAGAAATAAACTTCCCCTCGATCCTGGTTTCCTACCAAGGAACTGGTCTAAGTTTCTGGTGTAAACTTCCCCTCGATCCTGGTTTCCTACCAAGGAACTGGTCTCAGTTTCTTTTGTCAATAAACTTTCTTGATAAAGGATGTTATTCCTAGAGGTTTTTCTCAAACTTCTTGCCAAATTTTCCTGGGGAGATTCCATTTTATGGAAAAAGTTTTGATTGTAGAGGTGCACAAACTTCTCTGTTTTAGAGACGCCATTTGTCGACTCTACTGGGGAAAGCAGGTCTCTTGAGAGACTGCTGTCGCTTGAGGATATTACATCACACTTTTCCTCGAGATCTTCTCGGAGGAATGCCATGTGATGCAATCCAATCCTGAGGTGCTGATGGAATGTGTCCTTCTGGGACAGTGTGTACCACTGGTTGTGGTATAGTCATTATGGTGGTGACTCTTGATTCTTCTATGCCCCAAAGTTTGTAACCTTTAGGAGTTGCTACCATCACTCTTGCGTCTTCGCTTTCCCGAAGTTTGTAACCTTCAGGCCCAACAGTTCCTGCTGCAGTTTCTGGGTCTTCCGTGACCGGCGGAATATATCCTTCAGGCATAAAGTTGATAGGCATACCCCAGGGACGATCTTTAGGCATGTTGTACCGAGGGTCATACGTCTCCACTATAGGCGTAGATGTGCTCTCCGAGATCACAGTCCTTTGTTGTTGTCTCTGAGCTGTTGCCAAGGATTGTATGTAATTGTGAAGTATTTTCAGCTCTTCCTTTAGAGCGTCGATTTCTTCTCTCAGCTCTCTGTTCTCTTCCTCGATATCATCCATTTTCTTTTGTCGATTGGCCTGAGTATTGTACGAATGAGACACTTTGACTCTAGAATCGTAACACATACGTGAGACTCGAAGGTAAGAAGAATGCGTTATGTGAGAATGATGAATGTTATGCAATGATTAATATTAATTTTTGTTGTTGTTTTAATCACAAAGAAACTTCAACAAATGGATTGCAAATATCACACAGTGGGGAGACCCCGTTTTATTGAATTTGAAAGATTACAAAAAGGGAAATACAGTATTTTACAAAGTGTTGTAAAAGGAAATGTCTAAGTTCATGGATCCTGAGTCTCTCTGAAGAGAGCTCAGATGCTGGTTCCGGTAGTTTCCTTTTCTTTGACCGGGGTTCATCAGCTGTTGTTGGGTTGTCAGTCCTTTTCCAAGTGAAAGGAGTGAGCAAGTTCCTTTGATCTTCTATAGCATGCTGTTCTAAAATCTCGATCAGAGCATCCTTATCCTTCAATAGTTCCTGAATTTTGGTACACTCCACATTGAGAATGCGGTATTTTTTCTTCCAAGAGTTCTTTTCCTGTTGAACTTTGTTGAGAGTGACCTGGAGCTTTTCCATATCAGACATAAAATAAAGGAAAAATTCCTTTAACGGAAGAACTTCTTGACGAGGGTAAGGCATCCTCAGCTTGAGAGCTCTAGTTTGTACCTAGTGGAGATAAGGTTCCACGGAGATACAGCTTGGTTTTCCTAGAGACTCTCTTCCTTTCCGGTGAACATGTTTCCAGGCATGCACTATTTCTATCTTTAGTGCCCTGTCATTTTCTCCTTCCTTGAAGAAAAGGCCTTCCAGATGAACATTATGCGGGATATGCTTCATCAGGTATCCGAGTTGCCGACGAACTAAAATTGGATGATAGTTGATTCCTTCTTTAGTTCCTATGAGGGGTATATTAGGGAAGTTTCCACAACGGTCGATGATTCTTATCCCGTCATAGATTCGATTGTACCAGTCTATGTCATAGTTGGTAAGAGACATGATTCTCTGTGACCAATGTAGAGTACTCTTATGATCCCAAAATGCAGCAGCCTTAGGTAAATCAGAAGTGAACCACTTGTAAAGCAAGGGTACACAGTAGGTGATCATTCCTCCGATGTACAAATTCCTTAAGTGTACAGAATGATAAGCATCTACGAGCAAGGTTGGTACGGGGTTTCCAATCAGAAATATCTTAACAGCGTTGATATCAACAAAGTTATCAATGTTGGGAAAAAGGAAAAGCACGTATGTGAGTAGAACAAATATATATTTGAAAGCAGTAACGTTTCCTACACTGGCAAAGTACAAGGCTTTCTCTACCAGAAACTTGGCCAATAAACCTTGGATTCCATCCTTAATGGTCATGTGAGTCCTGACTTTTGACTCCTCCAAATAGATTGCCCTTGCAATTGTTTGATCCTTTGGAATTTCTTCCAGTCCAGAAAATGGAGCCTGGTCAGTGATGGGTAAATCAGTCAGGTGAGAGTACTCTTCTAGCGTCGATGCTAGTTGATAATTTGGGAATGTGAAACAGTGATAAACTAGATCGTAAAACTGAATTAGTGTGGATGGGATTCCTTTAACTATGTGGACCCTTAACAGAGACAACAGTCCTCCGTACTTAGCTCTGAAAGCATCAAGGTTGGTGATCATCCTTGCCAGTTCTTTTAAATCCTCTAGTTTCGGAGTATTGAAGGTGTACTTGTGCGTCTTTCTTCTACCGAAATCCATAACGCAATCCTTTTCTGATATTTACAATCATTGTTTTAGTTTATTTTCAAAAAGAGAGAAGAGAAGAGAAATTTTTTCTTTGTTTAAGAGTTTTTTTAAATGAATGCATGAATGCAGCACATAAAAACATTGAAAAAACATGGGTTCAAGGGTTCAACATCACGAGCATGGAGTCATGGCTCTACCCATGCCCAAAGGTTGTATTCTGGTGAATTTTTGTACCTGTAGAATAGGTTAAAAGTTCCCAAAATCATTGACCCCCTAAGGATAACAACAACAAGCTGGTTCACCCAAGCGAGCTGTAGTATCCTAAGGTAATCTCAATTGAGTGTAGTATCGCGTGTTAACTATTTCCGATAGCTACTGCACTACCAAATGGCCACATGGTTAATGTCTACTAAATCCTCAATTTCATGGATACCACAATCGAACAATCTGCTTTCACAACCGAAGTCGTTAGACATTGAATCCGCAAAGGGTATCTCCACTGATTTGATGGTCTACCGGGATAGCTTATTTGGGATTCACTCCCTCTAAGACTGCCCGTCTATGCCATCACCTATCTTAGGTATCACTCAAACTTTCCACATGCGACATCACTCGCATTCCCATTTGACATAAAAATAAACACGAATATCAAGTAGGAAAAGCGATATATATATATATATATATTCATTCCTAAAACTAACATCCTAGACCTCTTAGGAATTCTAGTCTATAATCCTAAACAGGCAAAATAGTCCCCAGCAGAGTCGCCATTTTTACTGTTGGGAAATGGTGACGAATGATGACTAAGGTAAGACAGATCCTAGTTAATGACTCCCCAACAGAGTCGCCAATTTTACTGTAGCGTGCGATTTTTGTCGGTGACGCAACTACCTTATCGCAGATTGGGTTCCTCCTCACCGCAATGGTAGGAGGGGGTGTTACTTTCTGATTTCTTATTTATCCCGTGAAGATGGAAGGGAAAGGGAAGTATCTAAAACTAACCTTGCACGTGATTGTTTAACTGAACAAACGCTAAGAGAGATTCGGGGAGTTCGGGGTTAGGTTATACAATAAGGAGTTGTCAATTACCCATCCTATATGTGGTTATCCACAGGTTGTTAGCATTGGGTTACGCTTTGTACTTGATGGTGTTTATCTATAAAAATGGGAAAGTTTCTTCTTTGAGGGATGTCTGTGGGAGAGAGATATTTTTTATGGTTTTGGTGATATGAAGGTATTGGACCTTGGTTTCGATTGGTTTGTGAAGGTATTGGACCTAAAGTTTTGATTGGTATGCTCGCTAAGATTTCGCAATCTTATGCCCGCGTATTCCCGTTTAAAGAAACAGTTAAATCAGAGCAATCGTAGTTCCTCCTATTCTATGGGAGGAAAAATATGTGTTGGTGTCTTGTTCAAAGCCCAAGATTGAAGCTAAAAGGTTTAGTATTTGTGTCTTGTTCAAAGCCCAAGATTGAAGCTAAAGGTTTGACTTAGAGAGAATTTGTCATCTCTAAAGGGAGACATCTCGTCTGTTTATCAAAACTGTTGGGTGACTGATTATTAAGGAGGGTTACTTTAACTGGGATATGTGAATCCATCAATGCCATAATTTCCTTTATAGGGATTTATCCTGAAGGAGGAAACTTTAACTTAGTGTAGAGTAATGCCATTTTTCCTTAGGAATCTTTCATGCTAAGAGAGGGACAATGGCATGGATGTAAATAATCTAGAGGCTTGCCACTTACAGCAATTAGATGAGAGAGAGGATTTACCAGGATAAAAGATGGACTATAGCTTGGATTTTTGAATCAACAAGTGTGCCACTTACAGCAGTTATCTGGGATTAGGATTTATTTTGAATGTCTGTTTGATATGTGATATACAGAGAAGTATCTTCCTACATAGAGTTTTTTATTTCCTCTTAGGGGATGGTGGTTTTTATATGTGCCTTGATCAAAGCCCAAGGTTGAACCTAAAGATTGATGGACTCCACTGGGGAAGTCCTTATACAAAGCCTAAGAGGAGGCTAGAAAAGGTTGAATCAACAAGAGAGTGTTTATCTATCTTGTACAAAGCCCAAGATTGAGGCTAAAAGAGACTGACTCTTTTGGGGGATATCATTAAATAAAGCCTAAGAGGAGGGTAGGAGGAATCGACTCCAATGGGGAGTGTCGCATCTGCGAAATCAATCGGCGTAAAAGAACAGAAGAGTCGCCACCGAACGTTATTTGCCCCGACGCAGGGAAAGGAAACGATCGAAGAAAACCTAAACAAAGGGAAAGGTATGGTCATCACAACCATAGCCTGAGTTCGGGAGTCAGTTACGCAAGAGGAAGGTATTAGCACCCCCTCGCGCCCATCGTACTCGATGAGATCCACGCTTGTTGTTATCGATCAAAGGGTGTAGGTTATCTGAAGCTTACTGCTAAACAGGAACAGAACGGGAGAAAAAGAAAAGAAATGACTCGATAGGACAACGTCGTCCTAGGCCTACGTATTCCCTCGGAAGCGAGAAAGTCAGAGTCAACGTAGTTCGATGGACTACGGATTTGGGGGAAGGTTGCTCGCCAAGAAATCGCCGTCTCGTGCCTACATATCCTTAATCTAACCAGAGAGAGGAAATCAGAGCAGTCGTAGTTTGACCTACGGGTCGAAAAGAGGGAAGGGTCCTCCTACTACCTGTCAGATCGGTAGAAAAGAAAGGAGAAACAAAGAGGTTGATAAATAAGGTTGTGCTCACAGAGATCTCGCATGATCTCCTGCCTACGTATCTCCATTAACCAATGAAGAATCAGAACGATGTAGTTCCCCTTACTAAGGGTGACCCTGTTTTATTTGTGTTTTTTAGTAGAATACGCCAACGTTCACGTTCCAGCAGTTTAGGTGTTTGTGCTCGTTGTGGAGTCTTACGTGTTTACCTGTTTGTAGTAGAACGAAAATGGCACATCCTTTACGATGAGAGTAATGGAGATGAGAAGAGAATCCCGAAGGAAGGCGGTTGTTTGTTTTTAGTTTTTAGAAAGAAGTGTTTTGGTTTATTGTTTGTAACTCATATTTCACTAAAGTCTATGACATAGGAACAAATGCATCGCATGGTCGTCCCCATTAGGACGTATGCTAAACACTCTAGAAAGGTGAAGGGAGACCCTCCCCCTTTCATTTCCCAGGTACTTAAGGCTCATGGCATGCAATATTTGTTGTCTTTACTGCATGTTTTTTATTTTGTTTTGATATGAGAAGAGACTCAAAGTTGTAAAGCAAAATTTAAGGGGAGACTAATTGTAGTCCTAATGTTAGCATGCTTTTGTTGATTCTAGGGGTTGAGTTAAGAGGAAGACAGAAGAAGGAATTTCTACCTAGACGGAAAAGTAGGGATTGCATTACCTAATGCTCATCCTACCTTAACCTTAATCAAAATTAAGGTTAAGCTAAGATCCCAAAGGGGTGTGAAAGAGTTATACAAACAAACATTATATCACACAATCTACAAATGAAAGAATAAGAGAAAGCACAATAGAAAAAGATGAAAGAAGAGTTGAGTAATCATGTACTCATGTTCCTTACCTCATAAGCCAACTTAAGCAACCTTGGTTAAAAGAAGGTAAATCACAAGCACTAGTTACCAACTACTTGAAAAGTTATGCATTAAGTTCCTAAACTAAGACTAGGTGTCCTATACTTGCGTTAGATGCAACATACAACTATAAACAATGCAAGATGAGTACTAAGAGTGAATTAACATGCATAGGTTAGTAACTTTACCTAATTAGCTTCTACTTATGTTAGGATGTTAAAAGAAATCAAACTAGGTCACACTATGCACTAAAACACCACACAATTGTATATTGTTCACAAACTAGGCGAGATGAGTGTTTAGGAGTCATGTAAGTGGATTAAAACATGAGTATTCATCAAAGTTAGACGTGAATAAGGTGTATTGATGTGTGTAAATGTCATTGGGTTAACATGGAATTCATGTATTAAAGCATTCACAATGGTTAAGCAAGTTATGCACAAGTATAGTCAACTAGGATGCAACATACAATTGGTGCTTATGCAAAAGACATGTCGGGATGAATGCATGCTATGGTATGGTATAAAGTTAGAAGTAATATCATGTTAAGGATGCATAAAATAACTCTCAATCATCATAGAAGCTTCACAACATTTCAAGTTTTATAAGCTATAGTAAGGCAAACACAAAACAATGTTCAAGTAAGTCCTAGAAGTTAGCTACTTGTGACACAAGTAAAAGAGAAGTGTGAAAGATGCATACACATGTTGAGTGAGCTAAGGTCAATACCTAATGACCCCTAATAGGTCATGTATAAAGCCTACAAGAGTTGGGAAAGGATGGAACATGAAAGAGTTAGACAACTAAGCAAACAAAGTTCAATTGAGAGATGTAAGTCAAGTTGTGTTTTATGAAACATGGAATGCAATTATGAGTCATTATGTTGTATACAAGTTAAGATCAGTATTAGAGGTCATGTAATATGTATTGAGATGTAGATTAGATGCATCATGTTATGGCATATTATACAAACACACAAATGAACACAAGTTTTAACATTGATGCAACATTTATAGCTCGTACAACTTCAAACGAATGAGAAGGTATTAGAGGTGAAGTGGCAATGATAAAAGATGTTATAAGTCAGTAGCTAAAACATATTTAATTTGGTCTTCAAGTCCTATAAAAGTTAGTGAAAGAATGTCCTCAAGAGACCTAAGAAGGGGAAGCAAGTCATAGGAGGAATTCATGTTCAATTCAAACACATTACAAGTCAATCAACATTTACCAACTAGTGACCTATAAATGGAATCTAAAGACCTATAATTGTGCCAAAATAAGTGGGTAAAGATGCCTTAAAATGTCATTAAGAAGTAACATTGCTACATCATAAAAGCTCCTTAGGAAAAGGCCTCAACAATCAATCAATCAAAGCAGTATTAAGCAAACAAAAGAATGGGATTAGAAGTCCTAAAAAATTAGGGGAAACAAGTAAAGTTATCATGAAGTCAGTGGTTATGCATATCCAAACGATAGGCTCAAAATTCATCTCTTAACATGCTCAAACTAAGCCAAACGAATCACTTATGGTCACCTAACATGCATTCACAAAATGGCACCAAAAACACAATCACAAGTGGCCTAAAAAATCCCAAAAAATTAGGTAAAGTCCGTTAACATGTTTCAAACTTAAGTTTCAAGTTGTGAGCAACAATTCATTTTAAAACAAGTTGAAGAAAATCTTTTAAGAGGCATATAGTAAAAGGTATGAACAAACAAACATGTTTAAAAGAAAATTAGTGAAAAAGTATCAAAATATATCAAAAGTGAAAATAGAAATTGTCAAAAATTAGTTGACACATTCATAAAGTCTCATGAATTAATTGGGAATTTTTAGTCACACAAAACTATTTTTAATAAAATGATTTTTGAGCATGTAGAAAAAGAAATTAAAATGCAAGGATTAGGACCAGGGGGTGCATGGATAGCAAATCCTCAGTAAAAATATGCACTTGGGCCAAACATGGGGTGTGAAAAGCAGCTGACTACAAGGTCCAAGGCGTAAGGAGCCTGATGGCCATGATATGTTCTCTGGTCTAATATATTTTGACTCAACGTGGATCGTTGGATCAAGAGTCAAATGAGAGTACAAAGATCTTATGGTTAATCATGTGGCTGGGAATGGATGTACAGGGTAACAAACATATACTTGCGCACATAACACACCTCCCTCACAACATAACAATTATCAGAAACAAAATAAAATAAAAAGAAAAAATGGAAAAAGAATATGAGCAACACGTGAGGGGGAGGATGCAATTTTAATGTGTTGTCCCTCTCTCATTGGGTATTATGGCAATGCATGGCCAAATGAATACCTGACACATATGCAAATGGAAACAGCTGGGGTTAACATAACAGACGCTGGAGCTCCGCTCCGGTCGTCTTCTCTAATCATAGCGCCAACGTGGTCGGTGGTAGAAATTCCCAGAAAGATCACATGAGTACATCATCTTGCTCAGTTTTTCACGTAGAGCACGAATCTACTATTATCTTTTCCATATCACATGTATATAAGCTAGATCGAGGCAATCTTTAAATGCCCTAAAAATTGAGAAACTACATTTTATCCAGTTTTACACAAACAATCAATGCCTCATGAATGAGGACTCAAGTAACAGCTATCTATGAGCCTAACCACATACAATATCTAAGAATAATGCAAGGGATTGAAAGGTGATTACCTGAATAGAATTTGCTGCTTTAAACCTCAAGAAACCCGGAATTCCTTCTTGCACGATCTTCAGATCAGCTATAAGGCAAAATAAATGCCTAAAGTACTTCAAATCTTGATGGAAAATCAGAGTTTAAAGGTGGAAGAAAGTAAGATCGTGAGCTGGTATTTTGATGATTCCAGATGCACGCTTTTGCATACAGAAGATAGAGAGAAGAATGTAGGGTAGGATTATGAAAACGATTTGCAAGAAGCTTCCCAACTGAAAGAGATTCGCAGCTTGCTAGTGAGTATTTCAATGGTGGAGTGTTTGCTCTCTTCTCACAAAATGCCCATAACCAACCTGTAACTGTGTGGTTAAGAGTTTTTATATGGTTTTTGAAGTGTGGTTATGAGTTGATCACAGTGGGTTAAGAGTTAGAGAGTGAGGTTAAGAAAACTGAAAAAAGGTGGTTATGTTGAACACGAGTTAGAGCATTTTATTCATGTGCATGGAGTGAGGCTATGTATGATGATGTGTGGGGTGTTAATGTGAGCATGAGCTGGCACAATTCACAAACAACTTGTATGCTAAGTCTCCTTTATTTTCATGGCATAAATGGTAAGTGTGAGGGTGGCATGCATGATGTAAGGGTTTGCGTGGTCAATTATGGTAAAAGGTGGTGACAGTATGGCACGATACATCCATAATATTGGGTTGGTATTGCAACTTAAGGTTTTGTTTTGAATTTGGAATGAGTTATCATGACATGAACACTTGATGAACCATATTCATGTTAATGACTTTGGAGCAAGATATCTTGATGGATAATAACTCATTTGGCATGATGTGGATAGCATTGGAAAGGTAGCATTTGACACAATATGTTGGTATTAAATACCACTCAAATAGAGGTCACAAGCATGGGGAAAGTTGGTGTTGAAAGTGTGGGTACAGAACTGAACTTAGATACTTAGAAAAAATTCTAAGTATTTTCATGTTGAACAACTATGAATTCATGATTTGGAATGAGTATAACTTCATGGATACTTGATCAAATGGCATGGTTTTGGTATCAAATTAAAGATCTAACTTGATACTACAACTTTGATGTGGGACTCAATTTGAATTAGAGCCTTAATCCTTAAGAAAAATGAACTTGAAGTATGCTATACATGAGCCACCAAAGATCATGAGTTTTTCTAAGTTATTTGCCATGTTGAACAACTTGAACATCCTATCTTCAAATGATCATAATTTCTTCAATAATGATCCAATGGAGATGAATTACATATGGTTGGAAAGCTTGAGAAACACTCTACAACTTTCATTTGAAAGGATTTTTCAAAACATGCTTGCAACATGATGAAAACTGAGCTTGAACTTGGCTAAAAAAGGGTGAGAACTTTCCCAAAATGGAAAGTCTCTAAAAACCCTAATTTCCCAAAATAGTAATTTTCACCCTTCTTGATTTCTCCATGATTCTCTTGAAATTTATGGATTAAATTTCACCCATTGGCCATGTTTGACATGAGGAACATGATTTTGATTTTAAAAAGTGAGTTGACTTTTTCCTTAATCAATTGACTTTTTTCCCAATTTCTTGATTTTCAATCAATCCTCCAATTGAAACCCTTATGAATGCAATTGATGGCTCAAATTCCATTCATAGACACATGTGAACATGTGGAATATCATATGATCAAGTCTTGTCTAAAAATCAGAAATAAACTGATTTTTATGCAAAACCCTAATTTGGTCCCCAAGAGTTAGGAGAAAATGATTGATCCTCAGAATCCAAGTTCCTCTGACTATGATGTAGATTGCCTCAAACCAAGATGATTCCTGTGATAAGATGATATCAAAGACCCAAGAACCCTGCTCATGGAGGTGTCTCAAGCTCAAAAGCTCAAAAACCCTAGTTGAGGATCAATAGTCAGGAGAGTGTAATCCTCTTTTATCCCTTTCCCACTTTCAAACTCTTGGTGACATGATGGACTATGTGAGGTGCCCTTGAAGTATGATGGACCCTTGTGGCTTAGTCATTTGACATATTTCAATATCCTTGCCTTATATAATCAATGATAGTGACACCCTTGATACCATGCCTTGAGAAAACCAATGATGTATATGTAATGTTCATGACCTAAATGCAAATGAAGTGTGAAGCATAAGCCACTTATTGGGTATAAATAAGAGGGAAAATTTTGGGGTATTACAGCTGCCCCTATTCAACCCACTGTGGACTAGAAGGGATGAGAGCAGCGGCTGTAAGACGTTCAAGGTGAATAGGGATTGAATACCGGAAGAACCAGAAAATTTGCGCTCTGTGGGTAGAAGAAAATGTCTGGTAATATGCTTTTAATTCTGGGTAGGTGTCAATCGAAGGTGGTCTCTACGGACAATTGGCTATCAACCTAAGTTTGATCAAGCAAAGGATACGAGAACAGCCGAAAGCGGACTCGAAAGGAAAGACCGGCCGAAGGCGGACTAACAATCAAATAAAACGAGAACGGACGAAGGCGGACTCGAAAGGATAGACCAGCCGCAGGTGGGCTAACACATAAAGGATACGAGGACGGCCGAAGGCAGACTCGAAAGGAAAGACCAGCAGCAGGCAGACTAATAATCAAAGAAAACGAGAATGGCCGAAGGCGGACTCAAAAGGAAAGACCATCCGATAGTGGGCTAACACATAGAGTAGACGAGGACGGCCGAAGGCGAACTTGAAACGAAAGACCAAGCTGAAGGTGGACTCTCAAACAAAGGATATGAGGACGGCCGAAGGCAAACTCGAGAGGAAAGACCGGCCGAAGGCGGATTGACATATAGAGTAGATGAGGACGGCCGAAGGCGAACTCGGAACGAAAGGCCAAGCCGAATGTGGACTCTCAAAAAAAGGATACGAGGACGGCCGAAGGCGGACTAACTCATAAAGTAGACGAGGATGTCCAAAGGCGAACTCGAAACGAAAGACCAAGCCGAAGGTGGACTCTTAAACAAAGGATACGAGGACGGGCGAAGGCGAACTCGAAAGGAAAGACCAGCCGCAGGCGGACTAATAATCAAAGAAAATGAGAACGGCCGAAGGCGAACTCGAAAGGAAAGACCGGCCGAAGGCGGACACGAAAGGAAAGACCAGCCGAAGGTGGGCTAACACATCAAGGATACGAGGATGGCCGAAGGCGGACTCGAAAGGAAAAACTGGCCGAAGGCAGACTAATAATCAAAGAAAACGAGAACGGCCGAAGGCGAACTCGAAAGGAAAGACCGACTAACACGTAAAGGATACGAGAACGGCCGAAGGCAGACTTGAAAAGAAAGACCAAGTCGAAGGTGGCCTAAATAACATGAGGTACGAGAACGGCCGAAGGCGAACTCGAAACGAAAGACCAAGCCGAAGGTGGCCTAACAATCAAAGAAAATGAGAACGGCCGATGGTGGACTTGAAAGGAAAGACCAGCCAAAGGTGGGCTAACACATAAAGGATACGAGGATGGCCGAAGGCGAACTCGAAACGAAAGACCAAGCCGAAGGTGGCCTAACAATCAAAGAAAATGAGAACGGCCGATGGTGGACTTGAAAGGAAAGACCAGCCAAAGGTGGGCTAACACATAAAGGATACGAGAACGGCCGAAGGCAGACTTGAAAAGAAAGACCAAGTCGAAGGTGGCCTAAATAACATGAGGTACGAGAACGGCCGAAGGCGAACTCGAAACGAAAGACCAAGCCAAAGGTGGCCTAACAATCAAAGAAAACAAGAACGGCCGAAGGTGGACTCGAAAGGAAAGACCAGCCGAAGGTGGGCTAACACATAAAGTATACGAGGACGGCCGAAGGCAAACTCGAAACGAAAGACCAAGCCAAAGGTGGACTCTCAAACAAAGGATACGAGGATGGTCGAAGGCGAACTCGGAAGGAAATACCGGCCGAAGGTGGGCTAACACATAAAGGATACGAGGACGACTGAAGGCGGACTCGAAAACAAATACCAAGCCGAAGGTGGCCTAACAACAAGAGGTACGAGAACGGTCGAAGGTGGACTCGAAAGGAAAGACCAGCCATAGGTGGGCTAACACATAAAGGATACGAGGAAGGCCGAAGGTGGACTCGAAAAGAAAGACCAAGCCAAAGGTGGTCTAACAACAAAAAAACGAGAATGGCCGAAGGCGGACTCGAAAAAAAAGACCAGTCGAAGGTGGGTTAACACATAAAGGATACGAGGACGGCCGAAGGCAAACTCGAAACGAAAGACCAAGCCGAAGGTGGACTCTCAAACAAAGGATACGAGGATGGTCGAAGGCGAACTCGGAAGGAAATACCGGCCGAAGGCGGATTGACATATACAGTAGACGAGGACGGCCGAAGGCAGACTCGAAAAGAATGACCGACCAAAGGCGAATTGACATATAAAGTAGACGAGGACGGCCGAAGGCGAACTCAAAACGAAAGACCAAGCTGAAGGTGGACTCTCAAACAAAGAAAACGAGAATGGACGAAGGCGGACTCGAAAATAAAGACCATCCGAAGGTGGGCTAACACATAAAGGATACGAGGACGACCAAAGGCGGACTCGAAAATAAATACCAAGCTGAAGGTGGCCTAACAACAAGAGGTACGAGAACGGCCGAAGGCGGACTCGAAAGGAAAGACCAGCCATAGGTGGGCTAACACATAAAGGATACGAGGAAGGCCGAAGGCGGACTTGAAAAGAAAGACCAAGCCAAAGGTGGTCTAACAACAAAAAAACGAGAATGGCCGAAGGCGGACTCGAAAAGAAAGACCAGTCGAAGATGGGTTAACACATAAAGGATACGAGGACGGCCGAAGGCGAACTCGAAACGAAAGACCTAGCTGAAGGTGACCTAACAAGTATGGAATATACCATATAGGATAACTCTACTAGGGATAACAAATAATGAAAGGTAAGAGCAACAGTTGTACGACCCTCAGGTTTGTCTTAAATCACTGCTGCGGAACTGGCTATGCCTTCACTCTGGGGGTACATAATCTAATAGAACCCTTTTTGGGTATTCGAATAAAGTAATAACTGGCTTATGCTTCGTATGCACATGTTTGAATTTTCCATGGCGTAATGCTCCATATAAATGGAAATGTTACGCGTTTTAGAGGATGCAATGCAATGATCACTATATGCAAGATGCAAGGAGGCTCCTCAGCAAAATAAATGGTGAGGACATGAAGGCAACTCCGCTTAGGATAACAATAGCAACTCTGCTGAGGAAATAGCCATCGATCTGATCTTCCGACTCTGTGGGAAAATATCAACTCAGCTGGGGATAACATCGACACAGTCTGGGCTCTGAACTGCCAAACTTGCGGAGGATTACTGTAGGGAATGATGACCTTGCTATGGAGGTATCATCTAAACCAAATCTGCTGGGGAAAGGACTACAACCATAGAACTTCGCTGGGGAAATGACAACCTTCTGGCCTGGCTTCTAGGGGGTTGAGATCAAGCGAACTGTTATTGAGGAAGGAACAACCTGCTGAGGAGATTGAGATCAAGCACCTTCTGCTGGGGATGAACTTTGAACTTCACACTGATCATGAGATAAGAAAATAAATCTGGATTGCCAATAACCACTGGACTTTAATTGCAGGCAACATCATTGATCTGACATGCTGGAGGAGGATAATGCTCTGACTTTCCACCCTTTTCAAAACTGCTTGGGAACATTCCATCATTTTACCTTGTTGGGAGTGAGGAATCCTTATACAATGCTGGGGATGACAACCTCCAGGAAGAACTTTCCGGTTGAGGGACCCACTCCTTCTTGGGGAGAGCCATGACTATGGACTCCACTGGGGAAATCGAACTTTCTGATGACTTGCTAGGTAGAGGGATATTCAGATACTCTGTTGGGGAGAGCCACTCCATTGAATTCTGCTGTGGAAAAGAGATCAAAGACACCTCATGCTGGAAACGACCTCTGTTTCAAGCTTCTGGGTTGATCAACTGCCCATTGATCGTCATGAATGAAAAACGATTCATTTAATTCTCCATTTACCCCAGAATGCAAGGTCTACGAAAGAATTTTTCCTCGAGAGGATTTTACAGAAGGCGTAGCATCTAAAATGCCCTAGTGTCTTCAAACTCTTGGAGAGGTACTTCTGACTAGCCATCCTTTGGAAAGGATAACTTCTCGTGCTCTTGAGGTGGCCTGCCCCAGTACGAGCCTTGAAGTGACTTTGCCCCTAACTGGCTGATCCTTGAGAGATTTTCCAAATCAACCTAATTGCCCCATATTAAACGCTTTTTGGAGAGATTCAACGAATCTCAACGTGGTTGCCCCCAGTTTGGCTAAACTTTGAAGAGATTTCTCGACATGACTGCCCATGATTGACCGCTCTCTGAAAATACTTTCTCAACTCGACTGTCCTAACTTGGCTACACTTCGAAGAGATTACTCAACGTGACTGCCCCTGATTACACTGCTTTTGGAGAGATTTATCGAATTTCGACGTGATTGCCCCAGATTGGCTGAACCTCGAAGACATTTCTCGATGCGATTGCCCATGATTGGTTATATCTCAACACAATTGGCTGGGAACGCCTATGCCCCACATAGTCTTTCAGCAACATGCCCTCTGGAGTCTCAGGCATCTCAACTTGGCATAATTAAGCTCCTCGACTGATTTTCATCATGTAAGCTTCTATGATGTCACATAAATGTATGCAAACAGAAAATATTTATTCTGAAAATGATTATTCAAATGCAACATACATGTTAATCTTGAAGTCTTTATTGAAAAGATGTCGCAAAGCCGTGTGAACGAATCACTGCTTAGGATACGGTATTGATTTTTGAATGAAAGGAAGCATGCACATGGAATACCAACAAGATCTTTTAGCATCACTCATGGGAGTCAGGAACGCTATCTCATCGGAGTATACTCTCGAAACAGACCCTGTTTCAATTCGAACTTATGAGGGTTGTATCGTGGCCTGGTTCACGGTTTTGAGAAAAAAGGATTTAAGGCTCAAAGTTTATCGGTGCCCACCCACTCTTCGTGATGTTCTCCAGTCCTACGTTCAACTAATCTGACACAAGCGCTCATCTCTCAAAAGGTTTTATGATCTTTAAGGAACCCATGCAATTGATGGTTTGAGACCCGGTGAGGTTTTGGAGCAACAGTCAGCCTTTTTATCTTTTGTGTCTGTAGCCCCACAACTTTGTTCTTATCGAGGATTTTTCTTTGTAATCCTTTTAGCTTTTCGTTTTCTCATTCTTTTGCTTTTTGTTCCCTAACTTTTGCTTGGACTGACTCTTTTAAATCTTTAGATTTTGAAGTCCAGCGGGATGCCCTAACTTTTTCATAAGTCGCTTGTTTTCAAGTTTCGAATTAGCGGACTTTTTTTCTTTTTTTTTTTGAACAATTCGTATGACACTGGTTTGTCTAACTTGTTTGAAAGGGTTGTGATTGCCTCACTCCTTGCAATGAGGTATAAGCATTGTGGTTTCATGCTCCTTGGCCTCTTGATCGTGGAATAAAAGGTAATGGATCCTTAGATGCGCCATCCTTTTGAAGTTTGAATGCTTTGTCAAATTAACTGACGCCTACCCTGCCCCTGGATTAAATGTGAGGGTTTTTTCATACGAAAAGAAACTCCTATTTCAAGGCTCAAAGGAGTTAACGAGGGTTTATCTCCCTTATATCTCCAGTGTTTGGGGGTTCGAAACAATGCATGTACATCCTCAACAGGGTTCTATTCAAAAGCACACCCCTAAAGTTTTTTGCGTTTTCAAATCATCATCCTCCCTCAAAGAGTTTAAGCAAGAAAGTTAGTATTGCAATGCACATGAACATTTAAGAGTGAACACGAATGGGTTACTTCAAGAAAAACATGCTTATTGTATTATGATTGTCATTCAAAAACAAACAAGTTTCTACATGCAGACAATGTTTAAACAAACAAGCAAGATACAAATGAAAATTCAGTAAAGAACAGGAAATTGCCATTATTGAGGAGACTTGGCTCCATCTGGACTTGTTGATCTTGGGGACTTTCAGCAGTCAGGCGTCTGGATGTTCATTCTATTATTGGGTTGGTGCCAGATTCCCACCTTTTTCTGGTGTGAACACAATAGTCTCGGAGTCAATCAGATTCTGGACCTTGTCTTTACCCTTGTCTCTGAATGACTTACAATCTTCAATTAAATGGTCAGGTTCCCCAGAATGGTAGTCACAGTAGGCATCGGGATCAATCCCTACAGGATAAGGAGAAATAACCGGAACTAATTGCTTGGTTTCCCCCAATGAAAGCTCGAGCAACTGAGGGAACAACTGGATATGAGGCACATGAACTGTGTCGAACTCCCTTGTTGGTTTCCTATGCTTCTGATGACTTGCATGAGCATTTGGATGACACCGATTATGATCGATCATCTAATTATCATTACCTGGAACAGACAACGGCTGTTGGGAAGAAGCCCTTAGAAGTACAGGTTGCGAATGATATTCATGAGTTACCCCCTTGAATTCACTTGATGAATGGGAACTAGCCGCTGATAAGAAATTCCAGAAACTGCAAGGTTATGGGAGAGATCCACAAAGTGCTTCATGGTTTGAAGGAAATTCCAAAGAGATAGGAGGTGTGAGAATTTCTGTTACAGAAATGGGCACATGATTGCTTTCCTTCCTTAACACCGCATTCAAGATTTCCATAACCAGGATCATCCGAGTCTTCATCTGATTGACTTCCTCTCTCAATAGTTGTTGACCTTAAGATAATACCTACACGTCCACCATAAAATGCCCCATCTGAACTTTCATCTCAGCCAACTCGACACAGATTTGTTCCATAACTAAACTCTGATCGTCAGAAGTTGAGTAGTGGGAAGAATTCAAGTTGGCAATTCCGAAGAGAAGACCAAATTAGAATGAGGAATCTTCCTCTGAGCACTTGTTATGAATGTCTGTATGCATGGATGTATGCAAATAACATGTTTGGTTATTTCCAAGGAATCTTCCTGCTTTGATTCATGTTTAAACAAAATAAACCACAAGAACTAAATGGAATGCTCAACAGTAATTCTCGAAGCTAAGATCCTTGGGAATAACAGAACATGTATGTTGAACTGATATGATGTCATGTATGCAAATACATGGGATGAAAGCTGCCACATATTCTGAATAACTGTGTTGCACTGCTGACGACTGAATAAGTTCACAGGTCTGCTCTGAAGAGAATACCGGAATACCAGAATATCCAAATAATCAGAATACCGGAAGGCCAGCATATCGGCATAATCAGAATACCAGAATGCCAGAATATCGACATAATCAGAGTACCAGAATGCCAGAATATCGGTATAAGCATAATGATATGAATACCAAGTTGATAAGTCCACACTGATAAGAAGACTAGAATACCAGGTAGGTTGGAGGTTACGGTTACTTGCAAACCTATAAACACCCGCCCATTCTCACAAGTGGGTACTAAAACCAAGGGTCCTCAGCATCACGACTCTCAGGTCGAGAAATGATGATACGTTCACCATTTTTAGTTTGGCATCATCATCAATCGAGGAGGGCTCAACTGATTCCCCTGAAAATAGGTTATCCTATGGCAAGTTCTCAGCTTCGGGTCCTCGGGTCAAGAAGCGTAATGGGTTTGCCATTTCTGGTCTGCCATTATCGCCCCTTAGGAGGAGTGCCTCAACTGAGTCCTCGGGAATGGTCAACAGAGTCGACAGTTCATCAAGGGAATATCCAATGGCCTGTATCAACATGCAGTATCAAACATCTCCTAGAGGAACCTCGTCTGGCTGTGGGTCTCGTGAACACTACTCGTGGTCACCACCACGCAAGCGACACGACTATCCACTCTAAATCCTATGGGTATACTCAATCCTGGGTAGTGGGCTTATCTCTCAGAACACCCTGCCCACCAAACAGAAAAATCCAGCACAGTCCAGCATATAATATATGGCAATAGTGAAATGAAAAGCAAGTAGATGTAATAAAACAGTAAACATGCAACAATGCCATAAATAAAGCTAGTAAAGTAAACAGATAAACACCCTATAATCGAAAACAAACATGCGCTAGAATTGACTCGCTTAGGGATGGGAAAGCCCCCAGTAGAGTCGCTAGCTGTCGCATCTGCGAAAATCAACCGGCGAAAAATAACAGAAGATTCGCCACCGAACGTTATTTATCCCGACGCAGGGAAAGGAAACGATCGAAGAAAACCTCAACAAAGGGAAAGGAATGGTCATCGCAACCATAGCCTGGGTTCGGGAGTCGGTTACGCGAGAGGAAGGTATTAGCACCCCCTCACGTCCATCATACTCAATGGGATCCACGCTTGTTGTTATCGATCAAAAGGTGTAGGTTATCTGAAGCTTACTGTTAAACGGGAACGGAACGGGAGAAAAAGAAAAGAAGTGACTCAATAGGACATCGCCGTCCTAGGCCTACGTATTCCCTCGGCAGTGGGAAAGTCAGAGTCAACGTAGTTCGACGGACTACGGATTTGGGGGAAGGTTGCTCGCCAAGACATCGTCGTCTCATGCCTACATATCCTCAATCTAACTAGAGAGAGGAAATTAGAACAGTCATAGTTCGACCTGCGGGTCGAAAAGAGGTAAGGGTGCTCCTACTACCTGTCAAAATCGGTAGAAAAGAAAGGAGAAACAAAGAGGTTGATAAATAAGGTTGTGCTTGCAGAGATCTCGCACGATCTCCTGCCTAGGTATCTCCATTAACCAATAAAGAATCAGAGCGACGTAGTTCCCCTTACTAAGGGTGACCCCGTTTTGTTTGTGTTTTTTAGTAGAATACGCCAACGTTCACGTTCCAGCAGTTTAGGTGTTGCCGTTCGTTGTGGAGTCTTACGCGTTTACCTGTTTGTGGTAGAATGGAAATGACACATCCTTTATGATGAGAGTGAGGGAGTGAGAAGAGAATCCCGAAGGAAGGCAGTTGTTTGTTTTTATTTTTTAGAAAGAAGTGTTTTGGTTTATTGTTTGTAACTCATATTGCACTAAAGTCTATGACATAGGAACGAATGCGTCGCATGGTCGTCCCCAAAAGGACGTATGCTAAACACTATACAAAGGTGAAGGGAGACCCTCCCCATTTCATTTCCCATGAACTTAAGGCTCATGGCGTGCAATATTTGTTGTCTTTACTGCATGTTTTTTATTTTATTTTGAGATGAGAAGAGACTCAAAGTTGTAAAGTAAAATCTAAGGGGAGACTAATTGTAGTCCTAATGTTAGCATGCTTTTGTTGATCCTAGGGGTTGAGTTAAGAGGAAGAGAGGAGAAGGAACTTCTACCTAGACGGACAAGTAGGGATTGCATTACCTAATGCTCATCCTACCTTAACCTTAATCAAAATTAAGGTTAATCTAAGATCCCAAAGGGGTATCAAAGAGTTATACAAACAAGCATTATATCACACAATCCACAAATGAAAGAATAAGAGAAAGCACAATAGAAATAGATGAAAGAAGAGTTGAGTAATCATGTACTCATGTTCCTTACCTCATAATCCAACTTAAGCAACCTTGATTAAAAGAAGGTAAATCACAAGCACTAGTTACCAATTACTTGAAAAGCTATGCATTAAGTTCCTAAACTAAGACTAGGTGTCCTATACTTGCGTTAGATGCAACATACAACTATAAACAATGCAAGATGAGTTCTAATAGTGAAGTAACATGCATAGGTCAGTAAGTATACCTAATTAGCTTCTACTTATGTTAGGATGTTAAAAGAAATCAAACTAGGTCACACTATGCACTAAAACACCACATAATTGCATATTGTTCACAAACTAGGTGAGATGACTGTTTAGGAGTCATGTAAGTGGATTAAAACATGAGTATTCATCAAAGTCAGAAGTGAATAAGGTGTATTGATGTGTGTATATGTCATTGGGTTAACATGGAAGTCATGTATTAAAGCATTCACAATGGTTAAGCAAGTTATGCACAAGTATAGTCAACTAGGATGCAACATACAATTGGTGCTTATGCAAAAGACATGTGGGGATGAATGCATGCTATGGTATGGTATAAAGTCAGAAGTGATATCATGTTAAGGATGCATAAAACAACTCTCAATCATCATAGAATTTTCACAACATTTCAATTTTTATAAGCTATAGTAAGGCAAACACAAAACAATGTTCAAGTAAGTCCTAGAATTTAGCTACTTGTGACACAAGTAAAAGAGAAGTGTGAAGGGTGCATACACATGTTGAGTGAGCTAAGGTCAGTACCTAATGACCCCTAATAGATCATGTCTAAAATCTACAAGAGTTGGGAAAGGATGGAACATGAAAGAGTTAGACAACTAAGCAAACAAAGTTAAATTGAGAGATGTAAGTCAAGTTGTGTTTTATGAAACATGGAATGCAATTATGAGTCATTATGCTTTATACAAGTTAAGTTCAGTATTAGAGGTCATGTAAGATGTATTGAGATGTAGATTAGATGCATCATGTTATGGCATATTAGACAAACACACAAATGAACACAAGTTTTAACATTGATGCAACATTTATAGGTTATACAACTTCAAACAAATGAGAAGGGGTTAGAGGTCAAGTGAGAATGATCAAAGATGTTATAAGTAAGTAGTTACAACATATTTAATTTGGTCTTTAAGTCCTATAAGAGTTAGTGAAAGAATGTCCTCAAGAGACCTAAGAAGGGGAAACAAGTCAAAGGAGCAATTCATGTTCAATTCAAACACATTACAAGTCAATCAACATTTACCAATTAGTGACCTATAAATGGAATCTAAAGACCTATAATTGTGCCAAAACAAGTGGGTAAAGATGCCATAAAAGGTCATTAAGAAGTAACATTGCTACATCATAAAAACTCCTTAGGAAAAGGCCTCAACAATTAATCAATCAAAGTAGTATTAAGCAAACAAAAGAATGGGATTAGAAGTCCTAAAAATTTGGGGAAACAAGTAGAGTTATCATGAAGTCACTGGTTATGCATAGCCAAAAGATGGGCACAAAATTCATCTCTTAACATGCTCAAACTAAACCAAACGAATCACTTATGCTCACCTAACATGCATTCACAAAATGGTACCAAAAACACAATCACAAGTGGCCTAAAAAATCTCAAAAAATTAGGTAAAGTCCCTTAACATGTGTCAAACTTAAGCTTCAAGTTGTGTGCTACAATTCATTTTAAAACAAGTTAAAGAAAATCTTTTATGAGGCATATAGTAAAAGGTTTGAACAAACGAACATGTTGAAATGAAAATTAGTGAAAAAATATCAAAATATATCAAAAGTGAAAATAAAAATTGTCAAAGATTAGTTGACACATTCATCAAGTCTCATGAAGTAATTGGGAATTTTTAGTCACTGAAAACTATTTTTAATAAAATGATTTTTGAGCATGTAGAAAAAGAAATTAAAATGCAATGATTAGGACCAGGGAATGCATGGATAGCAAATCCTCAGTAAAAATATGCACTTGGGCCAAACATGGGGTGCAAAAAGCAGTTGACTACAAAGCCCAAGGTGCAAGGAGCCTGATGGCTATAATATGTTCTCTGTTAAAATATATTTTGACTCAACGTGGATCATTGGATCAAGAGTCAAATGAGAGTACACAGATCTTATGGTTAATCATGTGGCTGGGAATGGATGTACATGGTAACAAACATATACTTGCGCACACAACACACCTCCCTCACAACATTACAATTATCAAAAACAAAATTAAAAAAAAAAGGAAAAAGAAAATGAGAAACACGTGAGGGGGAAGATGCAATTTTAATGTGTTGTCCCTCTCTTATTGGCTGTTAAGGCAATGCATGGCCAAATGAATACCTGACACATATGCAAACGGAAACGGTTGGGGTTAACATAACAAATGCCAGAGCTCTGCTCCGGTCATCTTCTCCGATCATAAGGCCACCGTGGCCGGTGGTAGAAATTCAAAGAAATATCACATGAGTACATCATCTTACTCAGTTTTTCACGTAGAGCACGAATCTACTATTATCTTTTCCATATCACATGTATATAAGCTAGATTGAGGCAATCTTTAAATGCCCTAAAAATTGAGAAACTACATTTTGTCCAGTTTTACACAAACAATCAATGCCTCACGAATGAGGACCCAAGTAACAGCTATCTATGAGCCTAACCACATAAAATCTCTAAGAATAATGCAAAGGATTGAAAGGTGATTACCTGAACATAATTTGCTCCTTTAAACCTCAAGAAACCCGAAATTCCTTCGTGCACGATCTTCAGATCAACAATAAGGTAAAATAAATGCCTAAAGTACTTCAAATCTTGATGGAAAATCAGAGTTTGAAGGTGGAAGAAAGTAAGATCGTGAGCTGGTATTTTGATGATTCCAGATGCACGCTTTTGCACACAGAAAATAGAGAGAAGAATGTAGGTGAGGATTATGAAAACGATTTGCAAGAAGCATCCCAAATAAAAGAGATTCGCAGCTTGCTAGTGAGTCTTTCAATGGTGGAGGTTTTGCTCTCTTCTCACAAAATGCCCGTAACCAACCTGTAACCGTGTGGTTAAGAGTTTTTATATGGTGTTTAAAGTGTGGTTATGAGTTAATCACTGTGGGTTAACAGTTGGAGAGTGAGGTTAAGAAAACTGGAAAAAAAATGTGGTTATGTTGAACACGGGTTAGAGCATTTTATTCATGTGCATGGAGTGAGGCTATGTATGATGATGTGTGTGGTGTTAATGTGAGCATGAGCTGGCACAATTCACAAACAACTTGTATGCTAAGTCTCTTTTATTTTCATGGCATAAGTGGTAAGTTTGAGGGTGGCATGCATGATGTAAGGGTTTGCGTGGTCAATTATGGTAAAAGGTGGTGACAGTATGGCACGATACATCCATAATATTGGGTTGGTATTGCAACTTAAGGTTTTGTTTTGAATTTGGAATGAGTTATCATGACATGAACACTTGATGAACCATATTCATGTTAATGACTTTGGAGCAAGATATCTTGATGGATAATAGCTCATTTGGCATGATGTGGATAGCATTGGAAAGGTAGCATTTGACACAATATGTTGGTATTAAATACCACTAAAATAGAGGTCTCAAGCATGGGGAAAGTTGGTGTTGAAAGTGTGGGTACAGAACTGAACTTAGATACTTAGAAAAATTCTAAGTATTTTCATGTTGAACAACTATGAATTCATGATTTGGAATGAGTATAACTTCATGGATACTTGATCAAATGGCATGGTTTTGATATCAAATTAAAGATCTAACTTGATACTACAACTTTGATGTGGGACTCAATTTGAATTAGAGCCTTAATCCTTAAGAAAAATGAACTTGAAGTATGATATACATGAGCTGCCAAAGATCATGAATTTTTCTAAGTTATTTGCCATGTTGAACAACTTGAACATCCTATCTTCAAATGATCATAATTTCTTCAATAATGATCCAATGGAGATGAATTACATATGGTTGGAAAGCTTGAGAAACACTCTACAACTTTCATTTGAAAGGATTTTTCAAAAGATTCTTGCAACATGATGAAAACTGGGCTTGAACTTGGTTGAAAAAGGGTGAGAACTTTCCCAAAATGGAAAGTCTCTAAAAACCCTAATTTCCCAAAATAGTAATTTTCACCCATTGGCCATGTTTGACATGAGGAACATGATTTTGATTGTAAAAAGTCAATAATTGACTTTTTTCTTAATCAATTGACTTTTTCCTAATTTATTGATTTTCAATCAATCCTCCAATTGAAACCCTTATGAATGCAATTGATGGATCAAATTCCATTCATAGATACTTGTGAACATGTGGAATATCATATGATCAAGTCTTGCCCAAAAATCAGAAATAAACTGATTTTTATGTAAAACCCTAATTTGGTCCCCAACAGTTAGGAGAAAATGATTGATCCTCAGAATCCAAGTTCCTCTGACTATGATGTAGATTGCCTCAAACCAAGATGATTCCTGTGATAAGATGATATCAAAGACCCAAGATCCCTACTCATGGAGGTGTCTCAAGCTCAAAAGGTCAAAAACCCTAGTTGAGGATCAATAGTCAGGAGAGTGTAATCTTCTTTTATCCCTTTGCCACTTTCAAACTCTTGGTGACATGATGGACTATGTGAGGTGCCTTTGAAGTATGATGAACCCTTGTGGCTTGGTCATTTGACATATTTCAATCTCCTTGCCTTATATAATCAATGACAGTGACACCCTTGATACCATGCCTTGAGAAAACCAATGATGTATATGTAATGTTCATGACCTAAATCCAAATGAAGTGCGAAGCATAAGCCACTTATTGGGTATAAATAAGAGGGCAAATTTTGGGGTATTACAGGGAAGTATTTAATTGTCTTATACAAAGCCCAAGATTGTGGCTGAAAGAGGATTTTTGCTTCCACCGGGGAATATTCGTAGGTGTCCTGTATAAAGCCCAAGATTGAGGCTAAAAAAGGAGAATATTTGACTCTGCTAGAGAGTATGGTTTTTATATGTCTTGTACAAAGCCCAAGATTGAGGCGGGAGAGAGGTTTGACTCTGTTTCAGGAAATTTATCTGGTGTCTTGTACAAAGCCCAAGATTAAGACTGAGAGGTAACTGACTCTGTGGAAAAATCTTTATCTGTCTTATACAAAGCCCAAGATTAAGGTTAAAAAGGGTTGACTCAACAAGAGAGTGCTTTTATCTGTCTTTACAAAGCCCAAGATTGTGGCTGAACAAGCTGGAGAAATCATTATACAAAGCCTAAGAGGAGGTTAGCTTTTGCTATGGGAAATCATTATACAAAACCTAAGAGGAGGCTAACTTCTGCTGAGGATTTATTAAGATCCAGAGGCAGGTCTAAAGCAGGAAATCAACTCTTGTTGGGGGTTTACAGAATAGTTGAGGCATCAGATGCCTTGAGGTTCTGATGATAAGTTGGCCCTGGCTGGGGAAATTTAGGATAAAAATTGAGTTTTAGATCTTGTGAGGATTTCAACTCTACTGGAGATAGTTTGAATGACTAGGGCTCTTCCTATTTTTGTAGGGAACTTGAGAATGTCTTTGAGATCCAAGAGGAGATTAGACTGTCCAAGTCTATAGGTATGGAGGAGTTTGTCTTTGTATGATGCCCAAGAGTAGGCGGGTGTTTTAAGGGATGAGTATCAACCCTAAACATGATATGAGGTTTTGACTCGTTGGAAAGACAGCTCTAACAAAGGATGACTAAGTTCTATCCTTCAACTTTAAGAGGTCTTCAGGGTCCTTGTACTAAGCCCAAGAGAAGGCATGAGAACTTCTAAGAAGCTGAAGGGTCCTTGTACAAAGCCCAAGAGGAGGCGGGGAATGCTTTTAGGAAGCCTGTGGGTCCCAAGCCTAAGAAAAGTTCAAGAAAGGTTTCACCGAGAATTAATCCTTTAGAGAACAGTTCTAGGGTTTGAAGAAATTCAAGAAAGGTTTCATCGAGAATAATTCCTCTCTAGGGAATTGAATTTCTTTGACAATTTCTAATAGTGACAGTCTGAGAAAAGTTTCACCGAGAATAATTCCTTTCTCTTTGTTCCATATTATTTAAGCCCAAGAGAAGGCAAGATTGTATCTGGAATTCCTATAGGGAACTAGTTTTGAATGTATTGAAAGAGTAACCAACTGGCTCTATCTAGTTCTAAACCTAATTACCTGGGAAAACTCTAAGTAAATATACAAGTATATATATACAATTGATATATGACAAGTATTTAAAAGGATGTGAAAGAAGGACTTACAGGTGAGCAAGCTTCCAGCAATACAGTTATATATATATATATATATGAAAGAAGGTTAAGAAAGTTGATAAAACTTACAAGTGAGCAAGCTTCCATAGTAACAGCTGTATGGTTAGTTGTTCAAGAAATTAAAGAAAGTTTTGACAAAAACTATGAATTTGAACCTAAATCAAAAGGGAAGTTGTTTTTGAAAAGATTGTTGGGGCTTATACTCAAGGAGAGGCCCAGATGAAAAACAGTAATCGTATCGTTATTTTGTAAATTGTATTGGGGCTTATACAATGACTGAGGCCCAAAAAGGTTTTCTTTGCAAAGAGATGGGTCTTACAACTCAAGGAGAATGCCAAAGGTTTGAAAAAGAAAAGAAATGGGACTTACAACACAAGGGTAAGCCCAATTGATTTTGAAATGAAATGACGATCGCGCCGAGATTTTTGAAATCGCAGTGGGTCTTATACAATGACTGAGGCCCAAAATAGTTTGGTTTTCAAAAGGGGTTGGGTCTTACACTCTATTAGAGGCCCAAAGGTTTTTTTTTTTAAAGAAAAGAAATGGGACTTACAACACAAGGGGAGACCCATATTATTTTATGTACAAGGGGGTTGGGTCTTACACTCTATTAGAGGCCCATGAGTGTTTGAAAATTTAAAATCGAGAGGAAACCCTGATTTAATTTAAAATGTCATTTTTTTCAAAGGAAATTTAAATAATAAATGATAAAATATCAAATATATTCAAAAACAAGTTGTACACTTTGAAAAATATTTTTAAAAATCATGTTTAATCATATGAAAGCTTGAAATTCAATTGGTTTTGAAAAATCAAAGTGAGAACTTCATTTAAAAATGTTTAAAAACAATAAAAATGAAATTAATTACAAAACTTCTAACTATATTAAAAATATAATATAAATTGGATTTTTTTGTAAATTAAAATATTGAAACATTTTTGTGAATTTTGAGAAAAAAAATCAATTCAAAAACATAAATATTCAGAGATAAATTAATTTTTGAATCAATTAAACAAAATAACTAAAATTCAAAAATTTGAATTATGGCGCCAAGAATACTTGGTTCTTGCCCGCGCCCTCTGTTTTTCCAGATTTGTGTTTTCTCACTTTTCTCCCTGATTTCTCAATGGTTTTGCACTATTCAAGTGTAAATCTTGTTCGTTTTTGAACAAGGATCACAACCATATAGTTTAATTGTATTTATATTAAGTATGGAGAAAGAAATCAACCGAAAGCCTCAAGAACCTTAATTTCAGCATGAACACAATGAAATTCCATACACGATGGATTTATGGCAATTGATTGAGGGTTATTACTCTACAAACATGCATAAACAAGATGGTAACTCAAAAATTCATTCATGATGCATGGATCATAGACTTTGAAGGGTTCAGGCCTACCTCTTGCAGCTGGTGATCGATTTTGGTGATGGAGGTGTTACAGCTTGGTTCTAATGATCTGGACAACTTCCTTAGGTGCCAAGGAATGTGTTTGAATGCTTGGAGTGGATTGAAATGAGCTGGAACTTGATGTGGCACCTCAACTGCAACTTTGTCAAGAACTTGAGTAATTGGCTAATGATTTTGAGAATCTGATGTTCCAGATGTGATTTTGTGTTATGGATCACTTACATATAATGTTTATAAGGTGTGTGTGTGTGTATGTGTGTGTGTGATTGGTTTGGTTGGAATTGCTCTCAAACTCAAAACCCGATGGTGACTTAAGTTAGAAGGAAAAATTGGAGTGAAGAAGAGATTTTTGAGAAAAGCATCAGTTTGGGTGCTTTGGTGTACTCAAACTGATCACAAATGAGCTCTATTCATAGTGTGTCAAGTTTATTTTGGCATCAATAGTGTGTGGCAACTGCAGCAGGTCTGTGGCCAATGTGGATCCAGGGGAATCTTAAGTCTCCTCTAGCCATTGACTTGAGGTTAGAGCACATGCCTATGGTCTTTTGGTTCTGAGATAAGGCTTGACTCATTCAGTTAAACTTGCCTCAGTTCATGCCACCTTGATGCATCCACTGAATGCATTGAAACAAAATTGGAGTCTTGACACTTTTTAGCTCTTTTAGGTTTGGCATGGCTATAGGTAGATTCTTGGACTTGGGAGGCTTGGGGATCAGATCATTCTCCTTTTGTTTTATCCTCAGATGTGTCTAAATGGATGACAAGGCTTGGAGTTGTCCAAATTTTCCAAATCAAGCAAATGCACAAAATCTGCCAAAATTTGCCTTGTCCAAGACAGTTGGAAATGGTGATTTAAAGGGATTCATATCTCCCAGCTCAGGTTGAGTTGTGGGAGGCTCTTGTGCTTTTTAGAAAGCCCTCATATGATACAAAACATGTGTGATCATAGTTTATTTTGAAACTATTTGGATCCAACTGAAAAATCCTCATGAACATTGGTGTTCAAGGCTGGTAACTTAGGCAGATTTTCACTAAGTGTTGGAAAAAATGTAATTTTCATGTTTTTGTCATTTTGATCAATCCCTAACTCAAAATCCATGGAGAATTAGAGTCTGAGGTAGTTGAAGCTTTTGTAGAGTGTAGCAATACCTACAAATCCAACTTTGGATCACCCAAAATGGTTGCTGGGATCTCAAGTTATAATCCTTGGAAGTTGGTACCAAAATCACTTTTATTTCATAACTTAGAAAAAATTTGGTTTCTTATGGTTTCCCCTTTTGCAAGAAACCTCACTTTTCTTGATTTTTCTTAATGAATGATGATCAATACCACACATTAACATTATTTTTGACTTAGGGGAACCATATTTGTGAAAAATTCCAAAAAGTCAAACTTGATTTTGTGCACAGTTGACTTTTTATGAGGTGAAATCCAAACTGTGCGATCCTTGGTGAAATCAAGTCCTTGACCTAAATCAAACCAAATGAATGGATTCCATAGGTATTATAGGGTATATTGAATCATGTCCCAAGGTTTGGGAGCATGTCTTGGTCAAAAGTCAAAGGTACAATTGACTTTTCCTTCAAAACCCTAATTGTGGTTCAGATGAAATTGAAACTTGTGAATCAAGCTTCTTGGATCAATCCATTGTTAAAAATGGATCAATGTAGTTTATTTTAGATCCTCAAATCATGTCTTGAGGTCTTGGCTCATGCTTTGTCCCAAAAGTCAACTTAGGGGTGAATTAGGTCAAGAAACCCTAATTCCTGATTTTTTTGGTAAATGCATCCCATGAGGTTAAATTGACTTGATGATTGGGTCCATGAGGTCCCTTGGAATATCTTGGGTTATGATTTTAAGCATTGGCTTATGCTCAGATGAAAATTTCCATCTGGAGGCCCTGGTCGACCAAAACCCAAATTTGGTGACACTGGCGATCTGGAGGCTTAATCCACTTGGAATGTTGCAACCTTGTGCTTGATTCTTGATGTGGGAGTCCTCTTAATCCTTTATAGGTGTTTTAAGAGGTTAGACAAGTTGAAGATCATGTCATTTCTTGATTGATCCTTTGTCTAAATGCTCTGAGAGGGCTCAAAACCCTAATTCTTGATTGTAGTAAATGTTCACCCATCTTTGGGGAGATTGATGAGGCATGAGAGTACATCCATATTGTGATGATGATTTGCACAATGATGGGAAATCTTGGTGGTCAAAATTTTGGGTATGACACTCGCATCTCCAACTCAAGTTCCCAAGTAGCATCACCCGGAGGTGTCTCGTCCCACTGAACCTTAACAAGGGGAATTTCCTTGTTCCTCAACACTTTAGTTTCTCTCCCCACAATACGACTTGTTTGAAGTTCAAAAGTCAAATCTGCTTCTATCTTGACTGAATCTAGAGGAATTGGCCAAAAAGGATTAGGAATGAACTTCTAGAGTTGAGACACATGAAAAACATCATGCATCTCGGATAGAGAAGGCGGTAAAGCTAAATGGTAGGCAACTTCACGAATCCTTTCTAAAATCTGATATGGTCCCACATATCTCGAACTTAACTTCCATGATTTAAACGATCCTTTCAACCTCAATCTTGGAGTAACCTTCAAAAATACACGATTACCTTCCTTAAATTCTAATGGCCTCCTTCGATTATCTTCATAACTCTTTGGACAGTCTTGTGCCTTCTTTACCTTATCACGTATCATCCTTATCTTCTCCGTAGTTTCTTGCACAATTTCCGGTCCTAGAATCCATTCTTCACGAAATTCCGTTTAACACAAAGGTGTTTTTTCCTTCCATACAAAGCTTCGTAAGGAGCCATTCTGATACTTGCGAGGTAACTATTATTATATGCAAATTCAATCAATGGCAAGAGTTTTTTCCAATTTCCTCCACTTTCAAGCACACAAGCCCTCAACATATCTTCTAATATTTGTATCGTCCTTTCCATCTGACCATCTGTCTGACGATTATTCGACCTACTTAAGCGTAACCTAGATCCCATGGCTTGTTAGAAAGCTCTCCAAAATCTTGAAGTAAACTTTGGATCTATATCGGATACAATACTAGAGGGGACACCATGTAATCTCATAATTTCCTCAACAAACAACTCTGCAAGATGACTTGCCATATAAGTAGTCTTCACCGCTAGGAAATGTGCGGACTTTGTCAACCGATCCACAATCACCCATATAGAATCATAACCACCTTGCGTACGAGGTAAACCAACTTCAAAATCCATTGAAATGTTATCCGATTTCCATACCAGAATCTCCAACGGTTGCAACAAACCACCCGGTCTTTGGTGCGCAATCTTCACCTGTTGGCACACCACACATTCAGACACATATTTTGCAATGTCCCTTTTTATCCCTGACCACCAATAGTCCTTCTTCAAGTCTTGATATATCTCTAAGTAAGCGAGACGTATGGTAAAAGCGCCTTTATGAGCTTCCTCCAAAATCTTCCTTTTTAACTCTACATCATCTAGAACACAAATCCTTTGATTAAAAAGAACAACTCCATCCGTTGTAAGGGTGAAACCCAGTTAATCCAACATCCCTTGCAATTTCGTATCCGTCATTTGCCCTTGTTGAATTTCTTCTCTTAGAGTGTGTGATACCCTAATTTTTGCCACTAAGATCCCACATATCATGCATCTCATACCACAAGCAAGATCACAAGCTTTGGTTTTCTTGCTTTCCTTTGTAGGTTTTGTTGTTAAAAGAGATCACCAAGTGTAACACCCCCAATCTATACCCCCAATTAATAAAAAGCAGTAAAAGAAAATTCAAAATTTCGTCAGAGTATATTTAAATTATCATGGCATAGACCGGGAAAGTCGCATCAAATTGAAACAATGCATACAACACCTGCTCATAAAGATATGCAACAGTGGGGTAGCAATCAACAGAGGAACTCACTTCCTTACACCCACATTTCAGATTTTAGAATAAAAGCGGAAAATCTAAAACTGAATAACATATATATATATATCACAAACAGTTTGTCATACATCAAGTTATACATGCACAAGCCAAAAGATATATATACATAATACACAAATATCACAAACGGCCTCCCTAACTACCCGGTGTCACATATCAGAGCCGACCGACAAAAGAATGAAGATGCAAAGCTTCACAAAAATACCTCCGGCAACTCTAATCTGCAATGCCTCATAGAGCATTATAAAATAGCAGAAGGGTGAGAAAAACAACCATAATATAATTGCATACAATTATATATAACACGAAAATACACACATGTATACGTTTCTCACCACAACTCACGCCATAAATCATACACAAGGCATTACAAGACATAATACATATCTCCATCACCAACACATATCCATATATCAATTTTATCCACAATTCCACACATAAAACACCCATAATGATTTATGCAATGCAAGAGACCGACACAACGACTCTATGCATATGCACATGCGGTACCGACTTCCATTGTTTCTCATCACTAGTCCACTCAGGAACTCTGCTGGAATCATCGCTCGTTACATCACTGTAACTCCTCGTCAGGCCTACGATGTTCCCCACCGCTCACACCCCACACGGGCACACGGTGTTTATGGATCGCTCACACCCCACACGGGCACACGACCTGATCGTTCACACCCCACATGGGAACACGATCGTCTATAATCATCGCTCACACCCCACATGGGCACACGAAGTTATAGCGAATTCCCTCTGGAATCCAAACCGTCACTCAGGACGTCTCAACAATGCATATCATGATGCTTGGCATACAATGACTCATGACATTTAATATGCACACACATAAATACATATGCAACCATAATCATGCATTTACAACCAAACACAACACATTGCATTTACTTGCCCTTAGGCCACAAACCATCATTAAAACATGTCATCACATGCATTCGCATCATATACATCACACAAGTCATACAATATCCATATCAAAAGCACCTTGCATGATGCACATCAATTACACACAATTACAACGACAAAAGTCGACAAAACCACACCATTCAAATATCGTACATCCATCACCAATGCGTATCAATCATGCACAACATTTCATCACATATATTCATGCCATATAACAGCACACAAGCTATACGTTACATATCAAAAGCATCTAGAATGATAACACATCGTTCGCACACCAATACGACGGTAAAAATCCGACAAACCAACACTTTTCCAAAACCAAGACCTAAATAAATTATATACTGCCCTCCAAACTATTTTTAATAGAAAGAACTTTTCATTAGCTTTCCAACACTTCAATCGGGGACCAAAACCGACTTACGGTTCAAAAGTTATGAATTTTTGAAAATATTATTTTTCTGAAACTTATAGTGGTAACCGATTACTCACAAAGTGTTAATCGATTACTCGCTTCGCAGAAGCAAAAAAACCAAATTTTTATGATGCAAAAACCCCCCAAACTCATCCTTAAACCCCCCGATCATACCGACAAGTATTCCTGACTAAATCCTATCATTTCCCGACTATTCTACGCGAACTATTCCGCATTCTAACCGTTAAAACATCGATTTCTATCAATTTCTAATCAATTTTATCAAAAATGGGTTTACTAAAATATTTCCATTTCAATCCAACAAACATCACAAATATACATACATAATCATATACAAGTATACAATAATTGAGTTTTGCACCCTTACCCGATTAAATCGATACTAGAGGTTGATTTCTTTGATTTTTCCCAAGTTTCCTCACTATTTCTCTTCTTTTTCTCTTTTCTCCTCTTTTTCTTTCTTTTCCTTTTCTTTCTTTCTCTTTTTCTCTCTTCCTAATTCCCTTTCTATTCTAACTTAACAAAATATTGTGAAATGTCCAAAATACCCCCACACTCAAATATCTCACAAACGTTCCCAAAACCCGATAAAATATCACAACATTGAAAAATAACATATTTTCAGATAAAAGTCGAAAATAAAATAAAATAATAATAAAATAATCAAACGACTCGATTAAATAAAACTCACACAAAATTGGGTCGTTACAACTCTCCCCCACTTAGAAATTTTCGTCCTCGAAAATATTACCTGAGATGAACAAATCTGGATACGACTCCCGCATCCGACTCTCCAACTCCCAAGTCAAATTGCCCTCAGCAGCGCCGCCCCACGCCACTTTCACAAGTGCAATGTCCTTGCCCCTCAACCGCTTCACCTCGCGATCCAAAACCCTAACTGGTACTGCCTCAACTGTAAGATTCTCCCTTACCTCGACCTCATCCATCGGAATCACATGCGACGGATCTGGAACATACTTCCGAAGCTGTGAAACATGAAACACATCGTGCAAATTCGACAGATTCGGCGGCAACGCCACCCTATAAGCCACAGCACCCACTCTCGCGGATATCTAGTAAGGACCAATAAATCGAGAAGTAAGTTTCTTCGATTTCAATGCACGACCCACACTTGTTACCGGCGTAACCCTCAGAAATACATGATCGCCCTCTTGGAACTCAAGATCCTTCCGTCTCCGATCATGATAACTCTTTTGTCTACTCTGAGAAGCCTTCATTTTCTCTCGAATAAGCTTCACTTTCTCCGTCGTCTGTTGCACCAATTTTGGCCCAACCACCATTCGCTCACCAGATTCGTGCCAACACAACGGTGTCCGACACCTTCGTCTATACAATGCTTCAAACGGTGCCATCCCAATACTAGAATGGAAACTGTTATTATATGTAAACTCAATCAATGCAAGATAACTATCCCACGCACCACCTTGTTCCAAAACACACGCTCTCAACAAATCCTCCAAAGACTGAATCGTCCTCTCCGTCTGACCATCCGTCTGTGGATGATAAGCCAAACTCAATCTCAATTTAGAACCCAAAGCCTTCTGTAAACTTTCCCAAAATCTCAATGTAAATCTAGGATCTCGATCAGAAACAATACTCAATAGAACCCCATGCAACTTCACAATCACACTGATGTAAATCTCCGCCAACCGCTCCAAAGAAAAACTAATGTCAATCGGAATAAAATGAGCCAATTTAGTCAGCCTATCAACAATCACCCAAATAGCATTATGCCCTCGCTGAGTATTCGGAAACCCTGTTACAAAATCCATGGAAATGCTATCCCACTTCCACTCAGGAATATCCAACGGTTGCAACAAACCACTAGGCCTCAGATGTTCCACCTTCGATTTCTGACAAGTCAAACATGCATAAACAAACTGAGCCACATCTCTTTTTAATCCAGACCACCAGAAAATCTTCTTCAAATCTTGATACATCTTATTCGCTCCCGGATGTATACTCAAATTACTCCGGTGTCCTTCCTCCAAAATCATCTTTTTCAACTCCGCATCATCAGGGATACAAATCCTACCTCGGAATCTCAAAACACCCTTAATATCCACTTGAAAATCACTACTCGCATCTTTTTCTCCAACCAACATCAAATCCGCAAATTTCACATCCAGCTTTTGCTTCTCACTAACCGTAGTCAAAAAATCATTAGTAATCGTTAGCATACCAAGCCTAACGCTATCCGACGTCACTTCACAAACCAAACTCAAGTCTCTAAACGATTCCAAAAGTTCCCACTCCTTAACCATTAAAGCGAACATATGTAACGATTTCCAGCTCAATGCATCGGCTACCACATTAGCTTTACCAGGATGGTAATTCAAGCCAAAGTCGTAGTCCTTCAAGAATTCTAACCATCTACGTTGCCTCATATTTAGCTCTTTCTGATCAAACAAATATTTCAAACTTTTATGATCACTAAAGACTTCAAACCTTGCACCGTAGATATAATGCCTCCAAATCTTCAACACAAAAACCACAGCCGCTAACTCAAGATCATGAGTAGGATAATTTTTCTCATGAACTCTTAACTGCCTTGAAGCATAAGCCACCACCTTACCTTCTTGCATCAGAACACCACCTAGACCAATCAAAGAAGCATCACAATAAACCACAAATGGTTCATTAGGATTCAGCAAAATCAAAATCGGAGCTTTCGTCAATCTTCTCTTCAGCTCAGTAAAACTCTCCTCACACCGAATATCCCAAATGAACGCTTGCCCTTTATAAGTCAACTGGGTCAAAGGAAGTGCTAGCTTCGAAAAACCTTCAATGAATCTGCGATAATAACCAGCCAAACCCAAAAAGCTTCGAATTTCAGTAACGGATCTCAGAGCCTCCCATTGTAGAACCGCTTCTACTTTAGATGGATCCACAGCAATACCATTACCTGAAATTACGTGTCCAAGAAAACTCACTTCCGACAACCAGAATTCATACTTGGACAATTTGGCAAAAAGCTTCCTTTCCTTCAAAACCTGCAAAACAATACGCAAATGCTCCGCGTGCTCTTCCCGAGACTTAGAATAAATCAAAATGTCATCAATAAACACCACGACAAATCGATCCAGATGCTCATGAAAAATACGATTCATGTATTCCATAAACACACCTGGCGCATTAGAAACCCCGAACGGCATCACAGAATATTCATAATGACCGTAACGTGTCCTAAAGGCCGTCTTCTGAATATCTTCCTCCTTCACCCTTATTTGATGATACCCCGACCTCAAGTCAATCTTACTGAACACACAAGCACCAACTAACTGATCCATCAGATCATCAATCCTTGGAAGAGGATACTTATTCTTGATCGTCACCTTATTCAATTGGCGATAATCAATACATAATCGCATACTCCCATCCTTCTTTTTCACCAATAAAACTGGAGCACCCCAAGGAGAAACACTTGGTCTCACGAACCTCTTCTCCAACAACTCATTCAACTGTTTCTTTAACTCCACCAACTCCGATGCCGACATACGATAAGGTGCCATAGAAACAGGTCTAGTACCAGGAACTAGATCTATAGAAAACTCCACCTCTCTCTCTGGCGGCAAGTCTGAAATATCCTCAGGAAACACTTCCGGAAATTCACACACAACAGGAAACACATCAAGTGAAACTTGACTATCCACAGTTAAAGATGTAAACAAACCAAACAACTGAGCTTCCTCTGCCAAAAGTTTCTTCAACTCTTTGGTAGATAAGAAACTCAAATCTTCGTCTTCCTCAAGAGAAGGAAACCTTACCAGCTTATGATAACAATCAATATGAACCCGATTGAATTGCAACCAATTCATTCCCAGAACCACATCTAAACCCTCCAACGGTAAACACACCAAATCCATCTCAAAGTCTTTACCATAAATGGTCAAAGGACATTTTAGACAAACCAAGGAAGTAGCTACTGACCCCATTGCTGGAGTATCAATAACCATTTCACCACCCATCACAGACAATACAAGATTCAAACGCTTCGCGCACTCAGACGAAATAAACGAATGAGTCGCTACAGTATCAATAATAGCAATCAAAGGAGTACTATTAATAAAACAAGTACCTCGAATCAGACGATCTGCACTTGAAGTATGAGTCCCCGATAATGCAAACACTTTTCCACCAGCTGGAGCCTGCTTCGGTTTCGGACACTTGGTACTAATATGCCCAAGTTCACCACAGTTGTAACATTTCACCACATTCTTCCTTGCACAATCAGCAGCAACATGTCCTACACCTCCACAATTAGTACACTTCCTCAAATCTTTCCTGCACTCAAACTGACGATGCCCCAACTCACCACATTTATAACACCTCATAGGACCAGACATTCCTCCTCCACTTGACCTTTTCTCAAAATTCCCTCTTTGTTTACCTTTATCAGCTGGTGTCACATACGGACCACCATGGAACTATTGCTTCCCTTTCCTCTCGCTCACACTCTTATAGTGAGTAGAACGAGCCTTAATGTCTTCTTCATAAATCCTACAACAATCTACCAAATCAGAAAACCTCCGAATCCTATGATATCCAATTGGCTGCTTTATCTCGGGACGCAAGCCATTCTCAAACTTAACACACTTAGAAAATTCAGCAGTCGCTTCAGCATAATGAGGATAAAACTGCACAAGTTCCACAAACTTAGCAGTATAATCAACAACAGACATATTACCTTGTTTCAGTTCCAGAAACTTAATTTCCTTCTTCCCTCTCACATATTCAGGAAAATACCTCCTCAAGAACTCCCGGCTAAAAACTTCCCAAGTAATTTCTTCCTCTTCTGCAGCTTCCAACACACGTCGAGTACTAACCCACCAATCATCAGCTTCTTCCAATAACATGTGAGTACCCAGTCTCACCTTCTGGTCTTCATCACAATCCATCACTCGGAAAATCCTTTCAATCTCTTTCAGCCAAATCTGTGCACCATCCGGATCATATCTTCCTTTGAAGACAGGCGGTTTGTTCTTCCTGAACTCATCATTACCAGCAGCATTAGGTGCACCCTGCACAGCACGAGCCATAGCTTGCATAGCAGCAGCCAAAGCAGCATCATTCCTACCAGCTATATTCTGTTCATTTCCAATAACAGAAACTATGGTTAAATAAATCGCTCATCCAAACGCCAAGACCAACAAGGACTGACACAACTGACACGGACTGACACAAACTGGCTCTGATACCACTTAATGTAACACCCCCAATCTATACCCCCAATTAATAAAAAGCAGTAAAAGAAAATTCAAAATTTCGTCAGAGTATATTTAAATTATCATGGCATAGACCGGGAGAGTCGCATCAAATTGAAACAATACATACAACACCTGCTCATAAAGATATGCAACAGTGGGGTAGCAATCAACAGAGGAACTCACTTCCTTACACCCACATTTCAGATTTTAGAATAAAAGCGGAAAATCTAAAACTGAATAACATATATATATATATCACAAACAATTTGTCATACATCAAGTTATACATGCACAAGCCAAAAGATATATATACATAATACACAAATATCACAAACGGCCTCCCTAACTACCCGGTGTCACATATCAGAGCCGACCGACAAAAGAATGAAGACGCAAAGCTTCACAAAAATACCTCCAGCAACTCTAATTTGCAATGCCTCATAGAGCATTATAAAACAGCAGAAGGGTGAGAAAAACAACCATAATATAATTGCATACAATTATATATAACACGAAAATACACACATGTATACGTTTCTCACCACAACTCACGCCATAAATCATACACAAGGCATTACAAGACATAATACATATCTCCATCACCAACACATATCCATATATCAATTTTATCCACAATTCCACACATAAAACACCCATAATGATTTATGCAATGCAAGAGACCGACACAACGACTCTATGCATATGCACATGCGGTACCGACTTCCATTGTTTCTCATCACTAGTCCACTCAGGAACTCTGCTGGAATCATCACTCGTTACATCACTATAACTCCCCGTCGGGCCTACGATGTTCCCCACCACTCACACCCCACACGGGCACACGGTGTTTATGGATCGCTCACACCCCACACGGGCACACGACCCGATCGCTCACACCCCACATGGGCACACGGTCGTCTATAATCATCGCTCACACCCCACATGGGCACACGAAGTTATAGCGAATTCCCTCTGGAATCCAAACCGTCACTCAGGACGTCTCAACAATGCATATCATGATGCTTGGCATACAATGACTCATGACATTTAATATGCACACACATAAATACATATGCAACCATAATCATGCATTTACAACCAAACACAACACATTGCATTTACTTGCCCTTAGGCCACAAACCATCATCAAAACATGTCATCACATGTATTCGCATCATATACATCACACAAGTCATACAATATCCATATCAAAAGCACCTTGCATGATGCACATCAATTACACACAATTACAACGACAAAAGTCGACAAAACCACACCATTCAAATATCGTACATTCATCACCAATGCTTATCAATCATGCATAACATTTCATCACATATATTCATGCCATATAACAGCACACAAGCTATATGTTACATATCAAAAGCATCTAGAATGATAACACATCGTTCGCACACCAATACGACGGTAAAAATCTGACAAACCAAAACTTTTCCAAAACCACGACCTAAATAAATCATCTACTGCCCTCCAAAACATTTTTAATAGAAAGAACTTTTCATTAGCTTTCCAACGCTTCAAACGGGGACCAAAACCGACTTATGGTTCAAAAGTTATGAATTTTTGAAAATATTATTTTTCTGAAACTTACAGTGGTAACCGATTACTCACAAAGCGTTAATCGATTACTCGCTTCGCAGAAGCAAAAAAACCAGATTTTTATGATGCAAAACCCCCCCCCCCCCCCCAAACTCATCCTTAAACCCCCCGATCATACCGACAAGTATTCCCGACTAAATCCTATCATTTCCCGACTATTCTACGCGAACTATTCCGCATTCTAACCGTTAAAACATCGATTTCTATCAATTTCTAATCAATTTTATCAAAAATGGGTTTACTAAAATATTTCCATTTCAATCCAACAAACATCATAAATATACATACATAATCATATACAAGTATACAATAATTGAGTTTCGCACCCTTACCCGATTAAATCGATACTAGAGGTTGATTTCTTTGATTTTTCCCAAGTTTCCTCACTATTTCTCTTCTTCTTCTCTTTTCTCCTCTTTTTCTTTCTTTTCCTTTTCTTTCTTTCTCTTTTTCTCTCTTCCTAATTCCCTTTCTATTCTAACTTAACAAAATATTGTGAAATGTCCAAAATACCCCCACACTCAAATATCTCACAAACATTCCCAAAACCCGATAAAATATCACAACATTGAAAAATAACATATTTTCAGATAAAAGTCGAAAATAAAATAAAATAATAATAAAATAATCAAACGACTCGATTAAATAAAACTCACACAAAATTGGGTCGTTACAACTCTCCCCCACTTAGAAATTTTCGTCCTCGAAAATATTACCTGAGATGAACAAATCTGGATACGACTCCCGCATCCGACTCTCCAACTCCCAAGTCAAATTGCCCTCAGCAGCGCCGCCCCACACCACTTTCACAAGTGCAATGTCCTTGCCCCTCAACCGCTTCACCTCGCGATCCAAAACCCTAACTGGTACTGCCTCAACTGTAAGGTTCTGCCTTACCTCAACCTCATCCATCGGAATCACATGCGACGAATCTGGAACATACTTCCGAAGCTGTGAAACATGAAACACATCATGCAAATTCGACAGATTCGGCGGCAACGCCACCCTATAAGCCACAGCACCCACTCTCGCGGATATCTAGTAAGGACCAATAAACCGAGAAGTAAGTTTCTTCGATTTCAATGCACGACCCACACTTGTTACCGGTGTAACCCTCAAAAATACATGATCGCCCTCTTGGAACTCAAGATCCTTCCGTCTCCGATCATGATAACTCTTTTGTCTACTCTGAGAAGCCTTCATTTTCTCTCGAATAAGCTTCACTTTCTCCGTCGTCTGTTGCACCAATTCTGGCCCAACCATCATTCGCTCACCAAATTCGTGCCAACACAACGGTGTCCGACACCTTCGTCCATACAATGCTTCAAACGGTGCCATCCCAATACTAGAATGGAAACTGTTATTATACGTAAACTCAATCAATGCAAGATAACTATCCCACGCACCACCTTGTTCCAAAACACACGCTCTCAACAAATCCTCCAAAGACTGAATCGTCCTCTCTGTTTGACCATCCGTCTGTGGATGATAAGCCGAACTCAATCTCAATTTAGAACCCAAAGCCTTCTGTAAACTTTCCCAAAATCTCAATGTAAATCTAGGATCTCGATCAGAAACAATACTCAATGGAACCCCATGCAACTTCACAATCACATTGATGTAAATCTCCGCCAACCGCTCCAAAGAAAAACTGATGTCAATGGGAATAAAATGAGCCGATTTAGTCAGCCTATCAACAATCGCCCAAATAGCATTATGCCCTCGCTGAGTATTCGGCAACCCTGTTACAAAATCCTTGGAAATGCTATCCCACTTCTACTCAGGAATATCCAACGGTTGCAACAAACCACTAGGCCTCAGATGTTCCACCTTCGATTTCTGACAAGTCAAACATGCATAAACAAACTGAGCCATATCTCTTTTCAATCCAGACCACCAGAAAATCTTCTTCAAATCTTGATACATCTTATTCGCTCCCGGATGTATACTCAAATTACTCTGGTGTCCTTCCTCCAAAATCATCTTTTTCAACTCCGCATCATCAGGAATACAAATCCTACCTCGGAATCTCAAAACACCCTTAATATCCACTTGAAAATCACTACTCGCATCTTTTTCTCCAACCAACATCAAATCCGCATATTTCACATCCAGCTTTTGCTTCTCACTAACCGTCGTCAAAAAATCATTAGTAATCGTTAGCATACCAAGCCTAACGCTATCCGACGTCACTTCACAAACCAAACTCAAGTCTCTAAACGATTCCAAAAGTTCCCACTCCTTAACCATTAAAGCGGACATATGTAATGATTTCCGGCTCAATGCATCGGCTACCACATTAGCTTTACCAGGATGGTAATTCAAGCCAAAGTCGTAGTCCTTCAAGAATTCTAACCATCTACGTTGCCTCATATTTAGCTCTTTCTGATCAAACAAATATTTCAAACTTTTATGATCACTAAAGACTTCAAAGCTTGCACCGTAGAGATAATGCCTCCAAATCTTCAACACAAAAACCACAGCCGCTAACTCAAGATCATGAGTAGGATAATTTTTCTCATGAACTCTTAACTGCCTTGAAGCATAAGCCACCACCTTACCTTCTTGCATCAGAACACCACCTAGACCAATCAAAGAAGCATCACAATAAACCACAAATGGTTCATTAGGATTCGGCAAAATCAAAATCGGAGTTGTCGTCAATCTTCTCTTCAGCTCAGTAAAACTCTCCTCACACCAAATATCCCAAATGAACGCTTGCCCTTTACAAGTCAACTGGGTCAAAGGAAGTGCTAGCTTCGAAAAACCTTCAATGAATCTGTGATAATAACCAGCCAAACCCAAAAAGCTTCGAATTTCAGTAACGGATCTCGGAGCCTCCCATTGTAGAACCGCTTCTACTTTAGATGGATCCACAGCAATACCATTACCTGAAATTACGTGTCCAAGAAAACTCACTTCCGACAACTAGAATTCACACTTAGACAATTTGGCAAAAAGCTTCCTTTCCTTCAAAACTTGCAAAACAATACGCAAATGCTCCGTGTGCTCTTCCCGAGACTTAGAATAAATCAAAATGTCATAAATAAACACCACGACAAATCGATCCAGATGCTCGTGAAAAATACGATTCATGTATTCCATAAACACACCTGGCGCATTAGAAACCCCGAACGGCATCACAGAATATTCATAATGACCGTAACGTGTCCTAAAGGCCGTCTTCTGAATATCTTCCTCCTTCACCCTTATCTGATGATACCCCGACCTCAAGTCAATCTTACTGAACACACAAGCACCAACTAACTGATCCATCAGATCATCAATCCTTGGAAGAGGATACTTATTCTTGATCGTCACCTTATTCAATTGGCGATAATCAATACATAATCGCATACTCCCATCCTTCTTTTTCACCAATAAAACTGGAGCACCCCAAGGAGAAACACTTGGTCTCACGAACCTCTTCTCCAACAACTCATTCAACTGTTTCTTTAACTCCACCAACTCCGATGCCGACATACGATAAGGTGCCATAGAAACAGGTCTAGTACCAGGAACTAGATCTATAGAAAACTCCACCTCTCTCTCTGGCGGCAAGTCTGAAATATCCTCAGGAAACACTTCCGGAAATTCACACACAACAGGAAACACATCAAGTGAAACTTGACTATCCACAGTTAAAGATGCAAACAAACCAAACAACTGAGCTTCCTCCGCCAAAAGTTTCTTCAACTCTTTGGTAGATAAGAAACTCAAGTCTTCGTCTTCCTCAAGAGAAGGAAACCTTACCAGCTTATGATAACAATCAATATGAACCCGATTGAATTGCAACCAATTCATTCCCAGAACCACATCTAAACCCTCCAACGGTAAACACACCAAATCCATCTCAAAGTCTTTACCATAAATGGTCAAAGGACATTTTAGACAAACCAAGGAAGTAGCTACTGACCCCATTGCTAGAGTATCAATAACCATTTCACCACCCATCACAGACAATACAAGATTCAAACGCTTCGCGCACTTAGACGAAATAAACGAATGAGTCGCTACAGTATCAATAATAGCAATCAAAGGAGTACTATTAATAAAATAAGTACCTCGAATCAGAGGATCTGCACTTGAAGTCTGAGTCCCCGATAATGGAAACACTTTTCCACCATGTAGCGAGTGATTTTTGGATGTGGTTGCGAAGCACAATCGCTCTGGTACTACAGCTCGATTCATTTTTTATCCTATTAAAGCTGATTAAGGAAGGGAAATAGATGTCTCCACCTAACCCTGCTTGCATACTGAGTTTGAACAGCGACCTGTTAGGTTACAGATGCTACAAAGATTCGGGGGTTTCTCTTAGGTTATTTCTCCTGATTGACACATGATGTTAGGACTAATGCTTTATGAAGTGATGGGATTTTGGGTTTTTGTTTAGTGTGCTCGCTAAGATTTTTCTTTCAATCTTATGCCTACGTATTCCCGTTTACCGAAACAGGGAAATCAGAGCGATCGTAGTTCCTCCTATTCTATGGGAGGAAATTGGTGTTTGGTGTCTTGTTCAAGGCCCAAGACGTGAAGCGTAAGGTGTTTTGTATCTTGTTCAAAGCCCAAGATGTGAAACTGAAGGTGATTTGTATCTTGTTCAAAGCCCAAGATATGAAGCTAAAAGGGTTTTTTTGTATCTTGTTCAAAGCCCAAGATATGAAGCTAAAAGGGTTTTTTTTGTATCTTGTTCAAAGCCCAAGATATGAAGCTAAAAGGTTTATTTGTGGAATTGATTGAAAAGAGTGAAGAGATTAAAGATTGAGATATAAATATCCGGGAAAAACATCAGATGAAAATAAAAAGGAATATCCGGGAAAGCGTCAGATGTAAAGAAAAAGGAATATCCGGAAAAGCATCGGATGAAAAGAAAAGGAATATCCGGAAAAGCATCGGATGTTAAAAGAAAAGGAATATCCGGGAAAGCATCGGATGAAAAGAAAAAGGAATATCCGGAAAAGCATCGGATGTTAAAATAAAAGGAATATCCGGGAAAGCATCGGATGAAAAGAAAAAGGAATATCCGAAAAAGCGTCGGATGTTAAAATAAAAGGAATATCCGGGAAAGCATCGGATGAAAAGAAAAGGAATATCCGGAAAAGCATCGGATGTTAAAAGAAAAGGAAATGGTTTTTCCTGTGTTTAGAAGGAACTTGAGAATGTCTTTGAGACTCAAGAGGGGATATAGACTGTCCAAGTCTAGAGTTTCATCTTTTATACTATGTTTTGAGAAACAGTAGTAGACTCTATGAAAGGACTGTTCTATGATTAAGTTCTGTTCCTATACCTCTAGGAGGTCGTCGGGACAAGTTGTGTGAAGCCCCAGAGGAGGCGGGAAACTTTTAAGAAGCCGACGAGTCCTTGTACTAAGCCCAAGAGGAGGCTATCATTCCCGGAGGAAGAGATCATTATACGAAGCCTAAGAGGAGGCTGTGAATACTTCTAAGAAGCCGACGGGTCCTTGTACTAAGCCCAAGAGGAGGCGGGGTTGCTTTTAGGAAGCCTGTGGGTCCTTGTACGATGCCCAAGAGGAGGCCGATGCTTTTAAGAAGCCTGTGGGTCCATCATCTCCTTTCCATTAGGAGAGATAACTCTTTTAAAGATAAAAACCACTGGTAAACGTGCGAGGTTTACTATCCAGCGACTTTTAACTTTTAAAGAGGGTTTCTTAGTTAAGGTCCAAGATTATGACCGTAGTGGGTCCCCAAACCCAGAGACATTCAAGGCAAGCTATTCACAAGGAATAGAGCAAGTCAGAAAAGTTCGAGAATTTGGAAGAAACTCAAAGATGCCATTCACGGAGAATACATTCATCTTGGGGAGTAGAGTTTCTTGACGATTCCTAAGGAGGACAACCTAAGAGAAGACTGTATCTGGTAGATCCTATTTGGGGATCTAGGCGTCTATTTCTACGAATAAATGAAACGGTTTTACCTAGTGCTAGACGTAGTTGCGGGGGAAACTCTAAATATCTATACTATTATTACACAGTATATACGAGTTTATGAAAGGAGACTTACAATGAGCAGCCCCACAATACAGTTATATATATATATATGAAATCAGTAAATGAAAGCGATAACCACTTACTCGGTTGTAGAGCTTCCATGTTGTTGGGTTAGTTGTTCAACAAAGAAAGATTGAAAACAACAGTATATTCAAAATCAAAGGAGAACGTATTTTGAAAAGAGGTTGGGGCTTACAGCACAAGGAGAGGCCCAAGTTTTTATCAGTGATTGCACTGTGGTTTTGAGTTTATACAGGGACTTATACAAGTGACTGAGGCCCAAAAGGTTTTTTGTACAAAGGGATGGGTCTTACACTCTCTCAAGAGGCCCAAAAAGTTTAAAGAAAAAGAGTGGGGCTTATAACACGAGGGTAGGCCCAGATGACTTTTCGTTTAAAAATGGCGATCGTGCCGAGGTTTTCTTTTAACGCAAAGGGACTTATACAATAAGTGAGGCCCAAAAATGTTTTGGTTAAAAGGGGGTTGGGTCTTACACTCTAATAGAGGCCCAAAAATTATTTATACTCAAAAGGGTTGGGGCTTACACCTTAAGGGATGCCCATTGTGTACAAAGATTATGTTAAGCTAAAATTCACAAAAGAAGTACAATATTTAAAGAATAAACAAAGTGTGTTTGAAATGAAGAAAATCCTTGGAATTAATAAATTAAAAGATTTAACTAAATTATAATCATATTTTAAATGACAAAAGTTTAAGTAACCAAAAAGAAAGTTTAATAAAGTGATTAAAAGGATTTTTAGGAAAATAAAAAGATAAAATAAATGATTTAAAGGAAAATAAATAAGAAATTAAAATAACTAAGATAAAAGAAAATATTATTAAAAAGAAGAAGTTAAAATAAATATTTGGTTAAAAATAAATGAGAAAATAAAATAAATAAATAAATAAAAAAGATACTAAAAAAAAATAAATAATATATAAAGAAAAGAGTTTTAACAGCGCACCTGGCATGGTAACTGTAAATTGTAGCGCAGGAAAATAAGCAACAGACTTTCAACAGCGCTCCTGGGCAGCACCGGTGTGTATCACAGCGTAGAGGAACAAAAACAACAGGTTTTAACAGCGCTTGTTGCACAGCAGCGCTGTCTATTGCAGCGACAAGAGCAGAATTTTTTCCATGATCAACAACTTCTTCCAAACATAACTCTCTCATTTTTTAACCAAATCACATGTTCCAATATACCATTTTGAAGGGAAATTCATGAGGAATTCAAATATGTCATTATAACAAGCATATCATGAATTTAAATGGATGTAATTGATGCATATTTCATGAAGTTTCAAAGTGAGAATCCTTACCTTCCAAATAATGATGGATTGGAGGGGAAGTTGCTTGGAGTTGAAAGAAATTTGAAGAGAGGAAAGAAGAGAGAAAACAAAAGCTTTGTAATGTTTTGGTGTAATTTGAAATGATAATTTTAGTGGTATTTATAGGAAAAAAGAACCTTGGTGATCAAGTTTAGAAAAAGACTAAGTTAGTAAAAAATGATATAATATGTATTTAGTCATGAATTTTGAATTAGTGATGTAGGCCATGTGATGTAATCTTGATGATGTCATTTTGTGAAATTATATATTCATATTTGATTTTAATAAATAGGTTATTAGAAAAAATAAATAAGTTAGTAAGAAAAATAAACATTATTATATATTTAGAAAAAGGAAAAAATATAAAATAAGTCTAAAATAATAAAATTAATTAATAAAAATAACTATTAATTAAAATTAATATTGAAACCGGTTAAAAATGATAAAATCGTCCGGTATCGACGCGTCCGAAAAAAATAAAAATGGACACACCAAAATGATCAGTACAAAATATTAAGTATTGAAAAAATACACTGCGCGATCAAATTGTGAAATTTTACCCGGTAAAAAGGCTCAGACGAGTCAGAGAAAAAATCTGGTAAAAAGGCTCAGATGAGTAAAAAAAGGCGACCGGAACTTGAAAAAGTCAAAATTGCGCACACCGGGTTAAATTACGTGAAACAAAGGAAAATAACACTGGCGTCTGCGAACTTGATTTAAAAATTGCCCGGACACCGACTTTTTTCACTGTTGACTTTTCAGTTTGAACAAAAATACATGAAAATTTTACGCGTTAAATCCGGCTGATAATTCAAAAAATATTCATGAAGAAAATATATGATATTGTATGCAGACGACACAGTATGAAAATATAGACAGATGAAATGAGAAAAAACAAAAATGCCTGGTCAAAATTTAGGGTATGACAGATGCCCCTATTTAATCTTCTTAGACCTGAAGGTATGAATAGCAAAGAGTTTTAGACATTCGAGGTATAAGAGGATTAAATATCAGAGTACCTAAAATTTTGACCGTGAATGCAGATGAAATGATATGTGATGAATGGAAGACTCTTGAACACTGTGGGGAATGATGCCATAGGAGACATACCAACAGAATTTTCTTGGGATATAAGATATTGTGGAAATTTGCCGATGCGACAAAGGGGATTCAGTAGTATTTGGAAAGAGAGGGATAAACCCTGGAACAGAGATTCAACCATCTGGAAAAGCATCAGATGCGAAAGAAGTGTCATACTCTAGAAAATATATCAGAAACATCTAGAAAAACATTAGATGTGGAATGAGACCAGATCTGAGTATATGCCAGAGACTTCTGAGAAAGCAGTTTAATTTCATTATGGAATATACGAGAACATCCAGAAAGCAAAGGTAACTTTACTGGGAAAAAGGTTACAGTCATCAGAGATTTTCAGACAGGTATCGAAAAACCCTGGAAAAGAACAATAACAACCGCAAGAGACATTCAGAAGAGCATTGAACGAAGTCTGAAAAATAAATCAGGCACATCCATGAGAAACAAACTCGAAGGCATCTAGAAAAACATTGGACCGAGTTGTCGACCAAATTTGAAGATATATTAATGACATCCAGAAAAGCGTTGAATGTATTAAACATAACTTTGAGTGTAAATCCGAAACATTTAGAAAAGCGTTAAATGTACAGAGAATTTTCTTTTAGAAGACTGGCTGAACGATGAACATATCCGAAAAAGCATCAGATAAGTCATCCGATCAAAAGTTACATCTGGAAAAACATCGGATGAGGAAAAGTCATATCCGGGAGAGCATCAGATAGACATGTAAGGTGTTTCTGGAAAAACATCAGAATAAAAGAGACATATCCGGAAGAACTTCGGATGAACGCAAAGAAAGTTCTGGAAAAACATCAGAACAGACAGACATATCCGGAAGAGCATCGGATAGAAACAAAGAAAGTTCTGGAAAAACATCAGAACGGGTTTTGGAAAAACTTCAAAACCAAAAGATATATCCGGAAGAACATCGGGTAGACGCAGAGAAGCGTTCTGGAAAAGCATCAGAACGGGTTTTGGAAAAACTTCAAAACCAAAAGATACATCCGGAAGAACATCGGATAAAACCAAAGTTATATCTGGAAGAACATCAGATAAGACATAAAAGTATAGGTGCCAGATAAGTTGGACTTTGTAGAAAGGTAAGATGTTAATAATAACACGATCATTGATGAATGCAAATGAGGATTAAAACACTCTTGAATGCATAGTATATGAAAAAGTTATGATGTATGATTAAATGTATGTAATGCAAATGAAAATGCTGACAACAAGTTTAGACTCTTTGAGAGAGTGGAAATCAACAAGTTTATACTCTTTTGGGGAGTGACAGACAAAACTGATTCCTCAACACGGAGATCACTGCCATTGCTTAAGGACTAAAAATGTGGTTTGTTAAACACCTCTTTATCATACTGATAAACGGTATCAAGTTTATAATCCTCGGAGGAAGGCTGGATAGCTTGCTTGGGAATCTTTCCAAATAAATTGCCCCAGACTTACAGACTGTTGTAGATGAACTGATTATTGCCTCAACTTGAATGATAATGACTGTATGCTGCATACTAGGAAGGTTTGCCCCAGTACTGAGTCTTGAAAGTTTTTTTTGAATAAATCAATTCCGAGAAGGACTTGTACTGAACAAATCTCGAACTGATTCTTAACAGGCTCTGGAAAGAACTTGCCCCTGGTAGGATCACTGACCAAGTTTCTAAACTGTTTTGAAAATTCCTTGAAAGGAAAGCTAGTTTGCAATCAAAAATGTTTATTTAAACATGGCAAATTTAATGCAAATTTCATGCAAATTTTTTGAAAACAAAACCATTATTTTTGGAAAAAATACAGTAATATGGATTACTGGTTAAAAACACGGTGGTTTAAAATATTTTGAATAAAAGGTAAAACAAAGGTATAATACCAAAACAAATGATTTGCAAAAATGATTTTGGAGTCAATTTACGCCACCTTGCTGTAGTATGCTCTTAAAATAACCTTGCTTCAATTAGGTCTTTTGAGGGTTATAACGTGGCCTGGTTCACGGTTTATGAAAGAAAGATAAAGGCTCAAAGTTTATTTGGTGCCCACCCCCTTCGTGATGTTCTCCAATCTTATGCTCAGTTAAACTTAAATTGTGCATTCAGGTTCCAAAAGGTTTCAGAATTGTACTGATGATAGTGATGATGATGGTCCAGAAGTCTTGAGACGGCAGCTACTGCCTCTTTACAACATTTAGTTATTTTTCATCTTTGTGGACCTTTTTTAAAGATCGAGGATTTAAGGACCTCTTTTCTGTATTATCCCTAACTTTTGCCTGAACTATTTGTTTTGAAATATATAGTCAGCGGGATGCCCTAGTTTTTGCCTAAGCTTTTTGACTTAGCGGGCTCTTTTTTTTATTTCTTCTTAGAAAGAAAGTGACTGCTTGATTTGATAATTACGACGGACCATCATTGGATTTTGATTTGAAAAACGTTTTCAGCATCTACTTGTTGTATGTAAACTTTTTGAACTCGAATACACAACCCAAATTAAACTGAGAACTACCCTGCCCCTGGTTAAAATTGCGGGTTTTTTATAAAGAAAGAAACTCCTACTTCAAGGCTCAAAGGGGTTAACGAGGGATTATCTTCCTTATATCTCCAGTGTTTGGGAATTGAAAAAAAATGCCTTACATCCTCAGCAAAGTTTTTTATTCGAAAGCATACCGACAGCAATTATGGGTATTATGTTTTTATCATCCTCCCACAAATATTTGCATAGTCAAAATTTTGAAAAAAGGTGCATTTTTTTTTTTTGAAAGTTTTTGTTTTTTGAAAGAGAAAGCATAAAGATGTAAATGAACAGATGATTTGAATCAAAATACTGTACATGCTCATTTCATTAAAACTGACATTTAAAGATAAACAAGCTGAAAGAAACTATGATACAAACAAGGAAAATGCAAAATAGACAGAAACAAGGTCAGCGACTAATCAAACACAAGGATGAGCTGTCCTGTCTTTGGGAAGTAACTGAGTTGAAGTTGACTGAAGTTTCAGTTCTTGTGTTCAGGCAGAGGATTACGCTGGACATTAGGACTAGTGTCACGAAAGCTGAGGAGGTTGTCTTTGACCAGATCCCGCACTCTAGCCTTTAGTGCATAACATCTTTCTAAATCGTGACCCGCAGCTCCTTCGTGGAATGCGCAATGAAGGTCAGATCTGAATCCAGGTGGAAGTGGATTTGGAGGAAGAGGTGCCGCCTTGGTAGTAATCGCTCCCTTTTGAACCAAAATAGGGTACAGTTCAGTGTACGTCATAGGAATAGGATCAAAGTGAGTCCTATTGTAGTTCTGGTTTTGTCCAACAGCCGGACGTTGAGGAGATGGAGTTGGTCGAGCAGCCAACAGAGGAGTGATAGCAGCAATATGAGCTTGATTAGGCTGCTTAGGTCTGTAATGAGGCTTCCTATCCTCAACCAAGACAGAATTAGTCTGATCTTCCCTCTTCTTTTGGAAGTTTCCATAGGGTTTCTTTACAGCGTTAGAAGATTCAGCAGTTTTAGAGACCTTTCCATTCTTGATACCTTCTTCAAGTCTCTGGCCAATGATGACCAAGTCTGTAAAGTTTGAAGAAACACTGCCAATCATCTTTTCCCAAAAGATGGGAGATAAAGTGTCTAAGAATATTCCGGTAAGCTCTTTCTCAGCCAAAGGGGGTTCGACCTGAGAAGCCAACTCTCGCCAGCGTTGAGCATACTCTTTGAAAGATTCCTTCTCGTTCTGAGTCGTGTTCTGGAGTTGACGACGGTCTGGAGTCATGTCCAGGTTGTACTTGTACTGATTCATGAAAGCATTGATAAGATCCTGCAAGCAATGAATGTTGCTTCGTTCAAGGCTCATGTACCACTTGAGTGAAGCTCCACTTAAGCTATCCTGAAAGCAGTGGATGAGCAACTTCTGGTTTTTGGTGTAGGCAGCCATCTTACGAAAGTACATAACCAAATGAGCCTTTGGGCAAGAGTCGCCTTTGTACTTTATAAACTCAGGGGTCTTAAATTTAGCTGGCATGACGAGGTTAGACACAAGACACATGTTGTCTGCATCAACGTTGAAGAAGTCATTTCCTTCTACAGCTCTGAGTCTTTTCTCCAAAGTTTGGTATTGTTCATTGGCATATTCAGGCTCAATGTCCACAATGTCCTCACTTTGAGCACTAGCATTATAATCAAAGTTAGGATTCTCAAAGGGAATTCTGGTAGTCTGTACCAGAGGTCTGGGTTCTGAGATAATAGGGATTTGAAACTCTGGTCTTGGTGCTTGACCGACCAAAGTGGTAGTGACCTGTTGTGGAACAAAGTCGTGAGGTAATCCAAATTCTGGCCATGTAGATGGGGGAATCTGAATAGGCGGAGGCTCAACAGCAGCACTCGTGATTTCTTGGATGAAGGTCCTCTGAGGTGGATCTCCTCTGGCAATTAGGACCTGAAGCATTTCTGTTAAATTAGTCATGCTTGACTTCAGATCATCTATTTCCATCCTAATCTCTGCATTGTGCACTTCTTGTTCCGACATTTTGTGCCTGACGTTAGCTCTAGTCCCGTATCGGTGATGAGGAATCAGTTTGACGACTTACAGATGACTGAAAGAAAGAAGGTTGGAATAAATTGATGATGACCAGGACGTATGTATGAAATATGCAAGGGATGCAAATGCAATGCATGGATGCAGCACACAAAAACATAGAAAAAACATGGGGTTAAAGGTTCGGTGTCATGAAGTCAAGGCTCTACCCATCCCCAAAGGTTTATACTAAGGTGATTTTTGTACCTGTACTCATTATCATCAGCTCCTCCCAAGAAAGCAAAACAACAAGCGGATCGCCAGCGAGTTGTAGAGCAATCTTAGAGTAAGTGCCATTCACCGAGAATAGATCACCAGCCTCAAATGAGGGTAGTATCGCGTAACAACTATTTCCGATAGTTTCCGCACTACGAAAGGGTTTGGCTCCTCAGCTTCTCAGACTTAACAACCGGCCCATTGTCTAGATGAGAGAATGGGTTGCGTTGGTCAGCCTCCACTGAGGTTGATGGTCGACCCCGTCGCCATCACTTATCTTAAGTGTATACTCAAACTTTCCGTATACGGCATCACCCGCATTCCCATTAGCAGAAAAATAAACACGGATATCAAGTAGGAAAAGTGATATATATTTATATAGTATATAATATATAGTATATAGTATATAGTATGATTGTTAACAACCTAGACCTCTTAGGAATTCTAATCCTAGTAAATGTCCCCAGCAGAGTCGCCATTTTTCTGTAGCGAGTGATTTTTGGATGTGGTTGCGAAGCACAATCGCTCTGGTACTACAGCTCGATTCATTTTTTATCCTATTAAAGCTGATTAAGGAAGGGAAATAGATGTCTCCAACTAACCCTGCTTGCATACTGAGTTTGAACAGCGACCTGTTAGGTTACAGATGCTACAAAGATTCGGGGGTTTCTCTTAGGTTATTTCTCCTGATTGACACATGATGTTAGGACTAATGCTTTATGAAGTGATGGGATTTTGGGTTTTTGTTTAGTGTGCTCGCTAAGATTTTTCTTTCAATCTTATGCCTACGTATTCCCGTTTACCGAAACAGGGAAATCAGAGCGATCGTAGTTCCTCCTATTCTATGGGAGGAAATTGGTGTTTGGTGTCTTGTTCAAGGCCCAAGACGTGAAGCGTAAGGTGTTTTGTATCTTGTTCAAAGCCCAAGATGTGAAGCTGAAGGTGATTTGTATCTTGTTCAAAGCCCAAGATATGAAGCTAAAAGGGTTTTTTTGTATCTTGTTCAAAGCCCAAGATATGAAGCTAAAAGGGTTTTTTTTTGTATCTTGTTCAAAGCCCAAGATATGAAGCTAAAAGGTTTATTTGTGGAATTGATTGAAAAGAGTGAAGAGATTAAAGATTGAGATATAAATATCCGGGAAAAACATCGGATGAAAATAAAAAGGAATATCCGGGAAAGCGTCAGATGTAAAGAAAAAGGAATATCTGGAAAAGCATCGGATGAAAAGAAAAGGAATATCCGGAAAAGCATCGGATGTTAAAAGAAAAGGAATATCCGGGAAAGCATAGGATGAAAAGAAAAAGGAATATCCGGAAAAGCATCGGATGTTAAAATAAAAGGAATATCCGGGAAAGCATCGGATGAAAAGAAAAAGGAATATCCGGAAAAGCGTCGGATGTTAAAATAAAAGGAATATCTGGGAAAGCATCGGATGAAAAGAAAAGGAGTATCCGGAAAAGCATCGGATGTTAAAAGAAAAGGAAATGGTTTTTCCTGTGTTTAGAAGGAACTTGAGAATGTCTTTGAGACTCAAGAGGGGATATAGACTGTCCAAGTCTAGAGTTTCATCTTTTATACTATGTTTTGAGAAACAGTAGTAGACTCTATGAAAGGACTGTTCTATGATTAAGTTCTGTTCCTATACCTCTAGGAGGTCGTCGGGACAAGTTGTCCGAAGCCCCAGAGGAGGCGGGAAACTTTTAAGAAGCCGACGGGTCCTTGTACTAAGCCCAAGAGGAGGCTATCATTCCCGGAGGAAGAGATCATTATACGAAACCTAAGAGGAGGCTGTGAATACTTCTAAGAAGTCGTAGGGTCCTTGTACTAAGCCCAAGAGGAGGCGGGGTTGCTTTTAGGAAGCATGTGGGTCCTTGTACGATGCCCAAGAGGAGGCCGATGCTTATAAGAAGCCCTTGGGTCCATCATCTCCTTTCCATTAGGAGAGATAACTCTTTTAAAGATAAAAACCACTGGTAAACGTGCGAGGTTTACTATCCAGCGACTTTTAACTTTTAAAGAGGGTTTCTTAGTTAAGGTCCAAGATTATGACCGTAGTGGGTCCCCAAACCCCGAGACATTCAAGGCAAGCTATTCACAAGGAATAGAGCAAGTCAGGAAAGTTCGAGAATTTGGAAGAAACTCAAAGATGCCATTCACGGAGAATACATTCATCTTGGGGAGTAGAGTTTCTTGACGATTCCTAAGGAGGACAGCCGAAGAGAAGACTGTATCTGGTAGATCCTATTTGGGGATCTAGGCGTCTATTTCTACGAATAAACAAAACGGCTTTACCTAGTGCTAGACGTAGTTGCCGGAGAAACTCTAAATATCTATACTATTATTACACAGTAGATACGAGTTTATGAAAGGAGACTTACAGTGAGCAGCCCCACAATACAGTTATAAATATATGAAATCAGTAAATGAAAGCGATAACCACTTACTCGGTTGTAGAGCTTCCATGTTGTTGGGTTAGTTGTTCAACAAAGAAAGATTGAAAACAACAGTATATTCAAAATCAAAGGAGAAAGTATTTTGAAAAGAGGTTGGGGCTTACAGCTCAAGGAGAGGCCCAAGTTTTTATCAGTGATTGCACTGTGGTTTTGAGTTTATACAGGGACTTATACAAGTGACTGAGGCCCAAAAGGTTTTTTGTACAAAGGGATGGGTCTTACACTCTCTCAAGAGGCCCAAAAAGTTTAAAGAAAAAGAGTGGGGCTTATAACACGAGGGTAGGCCCAGATGACTTTTCGTTTAAAAATGGCGATCGCGCCGAGGTTTTCTTTTAACGCAGAGGGACTTATACAATAAGTGAGACCCAAAAATGTTTTGGTTAAAAGGGGGTTGGGTCTTACACTCTAATAGAGGCCCAAAAATTATTTATACTCAAAAGGGTTGGGGCTTACACCTTAAGGGATGCCCATTGTGTACAAAGATTATGTTAAGCTAAAATTCACAAAAGAAGTACAATATTTAAAGAATAAACAAAGTGTGTTTGAAATGAAGAAAATCCTTGGAATTAATAAATTAAAAGATTTAACTAAATTATAATTATATTTTAAATGACAAAAGTTTAAGTAACCAAAAAGAAAGTTTAATAAAGTGATTAAAAGGATTTTTAGGAAAATAAAAAGATAAAATAAATTATTTAAAGGAAAATAAATAAGAAATTAAAATAACTAAGATAAAAGAAAATATTATTAAAAAGAAGAAGTTAAAATAAATATTTGGTTAAAAATAAATGAGAAAATAAAATAAATAAATAAATAAAAAAGATACTAAAAAAAAATAAATAATATATAAAGAAAAGAGTTTTAACAGCGCACCTGGCATGGTAACTGTAAATTGTAGCGCAGGAAAATAAGCAACAGACTTTCAACAGCGCTCCTGGGCAGCACCGGTGTGTATCACAGCGTAGAGGAACAAAAACAACAGGTTTTAACAGCGCTTGTTGCACAGCAGCGCTGTCTATTGCAGCGACAAGAGCAGAATTTTTTCCATGATCAACAACTTCTTCCAAACACAACTCTCTCATTTTTTAACCAAATCACATGTTCCAATATACCATTTTGAAGGGAAATTCATGAGGAATTCAAATATGTCATTATAACAAGCATATCATGAATTTAAATGGATGTAATTGATGCATATTTCATGAAGTTTCAAAGTGAGAATCCTTACCTTCCAAATAATGATGGATTGGAGGGGAAGTTGCTTGGAGTTGAAAGAAATTTGAAGAGAGGAAAGAAGAGAGAAAACAAAAGCTTTGTAATGTTTTGGTGTAATTTGAAATGATAATTTTAGTGGTATTTATAGGAAAAAAGAACCTTGGTGATCAAGTTTAGAAAAAGACTAAGTTAGTAAAAAATGATATAATATGTATTTAGTCATGAATTTTGAATTAGTGATGTAGGCCATGTGATGTAATCTTGATGATGTCATTTTGTGAAATTATATATTCATATTTGATTTTAATAAATAGGTTATTAGAAAAAATAAATAAGTTAGTAAGAAAAATAAACATTATTATATATTTAGAAAAAGGCAAAAATATAAAATAAGTCTAAAATAATAAAATTAATTAATAAAAATAACTATTAATTAAAATTAATATTGAAACCGGTTAAAAATGATAAAATCGTCCGGTATCGACGCGTCCGAAAAAAATAAAAATGGACACACCAAAATGATCAGTACAAAATATTAAGTATTGAAAAAATACACTGCGCGATCAAATTGTGAAATTTTACCCGGTAAAAAGGCTCAGACGAGTCAGAGAAAAAATCTGGTAAAAAGGCTCAGATGAGTCAAAAAAGGCGACCGGAACTTGAAAAAGTCAAAATTGCGCACACCGGGTTAAATTACGTGAAACAAAGGAAAATAACACTGGCGTCTGCGAACTTGATTTAAAAATTGCCCGGACACCGACTTTTTTCACTGTTGACTTTTCAGTTTGACCAAAAATACATGAAAATTTTACGCGTTAAATCCGGCTGATAATTCAAAAAATATTCATGAAGAAAATATATGATATTGTATGCAGACGACACAGTATGAAAATATAGACAGATGAAATGAGAAAAAACAAAAATGCCTGGTCAAAATTTAGGGTATGACACACCAGCTGGAGCCTGCTTCGGTTTCTGACACTTGGTACTAATATGCCCAGGTTCACCACAGTTGTAACATTTCACCACATTCTTCCTTGCATAATCAGCAGCAACATGTCCTACACCTCCACAATTAGTACACTTCCTCAAATCTTTCCTGCACTCAAACTGACGATGCCCCAACTCACCACATTTATAACACCTCATAGGACCAGACATTCCTCCTCCACTTGACCTTTTCTCAAAATTCCCTCTTTGTTTACCTTTATCAGCTGGTGTCACATACGGACCACCACGGAACTATTGCTTCCCTTTCCTCTCGCTCACACTCTTATAGTGAGTAGAACGAGCCTTACTGTCTTCTTCATAAATCCTACAACAATCTACCAAATCAGAAAACCTCCGAATCCTCTGATATCCAATTGCCTGCTTTATCTCAGGACGCAAGCCATTCTCAAACTTAACACACTTAGAAAATTCAGCAGTCGCTTCAGCATAATGAGGATAAAACTGCACAAGTTCCACAAACTTAGCAGTATAATCAACAACAGACATATTACCTTGTTTCAGTTCCAGAAACTTAATTTCCTTCTTCCCTCTCACATCTTCAAGAAAATACCTCCTCAAGAACTCCCGGCTAAAAACTTCCCAAGTAATTTCTTCCTCTTCTGCCCACCAATCATCAGCTTCTTCCAATAACATGTGAGTACCCAGTCTCACCTTCTGGTCTTCATCACAATCCATCACTTGGAAAATCCTTTCAATCTCTTTCAGCCAAATCTGTGCACCATCCGGATCATATCTTCCTTTGAAGACAGGCGGTTTGTTCTTCCTGAACTCATCATTACCAGCAGCATTAGGTGCACCCTGCACAGCACGAGCCATAGCTTGCATAGCAGCAGCCAAAGCAGCATCATTCCTACCAGCTATATTCTGTTCATTTCCAATAACAGAAACTATGGTTAAACAAACCGCTCATCCAAACGCCAAGACCAACAAGGACTGACACAACTGACACGGACTGACACAAACTGGCTCTGATACCACTTAATATAACACCCCCAATCTATACCCCCAATTAATAAAAAGCAGTAAACGAAAATTCAAAATTTCGTTAGAGTATATTTAAATTATCATGGCATAGACCGGGAGAGTCGCATCAAATTGAAACAATACATACAACACCTGCTCATAAAGATATGCAACAGTGGGGTAGCAATCAACAGAGGAACTCACTTCCTTACACCCACATTTCAGATTTTAGAATAAAAGCGGAAAATCTAAAACTGAATAACATATATATATATATATATATATATATATATATATATATATATATCACAAACAGTTTGTCATACATCAAGTTATACATGCACAAGCCAAAAGATATATATACATAATACACAAATATCACAAACGGCCTCCCTAACTACCCGGTGTCACATATCAGAGCCGACCAACAAAAGAATGAAGACGCAAAGCTTCACAAAAATACCTCCAGCAACTCTAATCTGCAATGCCTCATAGAGCATTATAAAACAGCAGAAGGGTGAGAAAAACAACCATAATATAATTGCATACAATTATATATAACACGAAAATACACACATGTATACGTTTCTCACCACAACTCACGCCATAAATCATACACAAGGCATTACAAGATATAATACATATCTCCATCACCAACACATATACATATATCAATTTTATCCACAATTCCACACATAAAACACCCATAATGATTTATGCAATGCAAGAGACCGACACAACGACTCTATGCATATGCACATGCGGTACCGACTTCCATTGTTTCTCATCACTAGTCCACTCAGGAACTCTGCTGGAATCATCACTCGTTACATCACTGTAACTCCCCGTCGGGCCTACGATGTTCCCCACCGCTCACACCCCACACGGGCACACGGTGTTTATGGATCGCTCACACCCCACACGGGCACACGACCCGATCGCTCACACCCCACATGGGCACACGATCGTCTATAATCATCGTTCACACCCCACATGGGCACACGAAGTTATAGCGAATTCCCTCTGGAATCCAAACCGTCATTCAGGATGTCTCAACAATGCATATCATGATGCTTGGCATACAATGACTCATGACATTTAATATGCACACACATAAATACATATGCAACCATAATCATGCATTTACAACCAAACACAACACATTGCATTTACTTGCCCTTAGGCCACAAACCATCATCAAAACATGTCATCACATGCATTCGCATCATATACATCACACAAGTCATACAATATCCATATCAAAAGCACCTTGCATGATGCACATCAATTACACACAATTACAACGACAAAAGTCGACAAAACCACACCATTCAAATATCGTACATCCATCACCAATGCTTATCAATCATGCACAACATTTCATCACATATATTCATTCCATATAACAGCACACAAGCTATACGTTACATATCAAAAGCATCTAGAATGATAACACATCGTTCGCACACCAATACGACGGTAAAAATCCGACAAACCAACACTTTTCCAAAACCACGACCTAAATAAATCATCTACTGCCCTCCAAACCATTTTTAATAGAAAGAACTTTTCATTAGCTTTCCAACGCTTCAAACGGGGACCAAAACCAACTTACGGTTCAAAAGTTATGAATTTTTGAAAATATTATTTTTCTGAAACTTACAGTGGTAACCGATTACTCACAAAGCGTTAATCGATTACTCGCTTCGCAGAAGCAAAAAAACCATATTTTTATGATGCAAAACCCCCCCCCCCCCCCCAAACTCATCCTTAAACCCCCCGATCATACCGACAAGTATTCCCGACTAAATCCTATCATTTCCCGACTATTCTACGCGAACTATTCCGCATTCTAACCGTTAAAACATCGATTTCTATCAATTTCTAATCAATTTTATCAAAAATGGGTTTACTAAAATATTTCCATTTCAATCCAACAAACATCACAAATATACATACATAATCATATACAAGTATACAATAATTGAGTTTCGCACCCTTACCCGATTAAATCGATACTAGAGGTTGATTTCTTTGATTTTTCCCAAGTTTCCTCACTATTTCTCTTCTTCTTCTCTTTTCTCCTCTTTTTCTTTCTTTTCCTTTTCTTTCTTTCTCTTTTTCTCTCTTCCTAATTCCCTTTCTATTCTAACTTAACAAAATATTGTGAAATGTCCAAAATACCCCCTCACTCAAATATCTCACAAACGTTCCCAAAACCCGATAAAATATCACAACATTGAAAAATAACATATTTTCAGATAAAAGTCAAAAATAAAATAAAATAATAATAAAATAATCAAACGACTCGATTAAATAAAACTCACACAAAATTGGGTCGTTACACCAAGCACCCCTGTTTTCTTGTTTGCTTGATGTTTGTTTATGTTTATGTTTACTAACCCCTGATTAAAATCCAAAAATATGTTTGTTTTTTTCCCTTTACTAACTTTTTCAGGAAGAGGTTGGGACAAAGAATATCAAATATCAGTTCCTCAGCTCGAGTGAAATTCATCTCAACAAAGTCAAAGTTGATATGCAAATAATTCAAAATCATTTGATCAAGGGTTTCCCATGATTTGATTGTCTATTATTCAAGAGACTCCAAGGTTCATGTGTTTATTTCCATGTCTTCTTTTACAAGTCAAAAGATTCGAGCTAGAGCCATAGTAGTGCAATAAAAAGTAATTTTTCACAATTTTTGTTGTGTTAATCGGTTAATGTTATATGGTTAATCGATTAACCATTGCGTTTTTTGTGAAAATGAATCAAATTCAAATTCTGCAGCATTTTGGCACCAAATTCACTTTGTTTCATCATGAGAATATTCTAGATCACCTCATTTTAATTCGCCTACCTCATCATAATTAATTCCCACCATACACCCTCATTAATCACTACTTGATCTTGATTTTGCCTCCAAATTCAAATTTCAAACCTAATTTTGGTTCCAAACCAAACTTTGATCCACCAAAATTTCCAAGCCTAAATCCTATAAATAGAGGCCTCATTTCATTCATTTCACAATCTTTTGATAGCCAAATTCACCTTGTCAAAATTCTCTCTCATTTCCATTTTTCTTCATCTACCCAAATTCACCAAAGCTCTTTCTTCCATTGAAAGTTAGTAAGTTCTACATTGAAGCTTACTAATCTTTGAGCTAAACCTCTATCTAAACATTTTTTCATCATCAATTTCTGTAGATCAAGGCTTTGGAGTTTGGTTCTTGGAGTTGATTTGAAGAATTTTCAAATTTGAAGTAGTAAACTCTTGATCCACCATTGTTGTGCTTGATCCATCTTCCACAATGTGATCTATTATTGAGTCTTGTTGCTTGATCTTTGGATCTTGCAAATTATATTCCATTGGTGTTATTTGTTGTGGTTTTACTTGAATTTTCGTGCTAATTTGCATTCATGATCATGAGATGTTTGAAGAAATGATTCGATCATGAATGCTAATTTTTTTCAAATTTTGTTGTTGTTCTGTCAGTGTTAATCGATTAACCAAATGCAATACAATTTGGTTAATCGGTTAACCAGTAGGAGAATTGTGATTTTAGTTTTGTTTTGGGACTATTTTGGTTCTTTTCTCTTCTTCTTCCATTTACTTTTGATTTTTGTCTTGGTTTGCACTTTCAAAGGTCCTATTCCTCTTTAAATTCATTGGACTTAGGGTAGATGAAGTTGGATAAACATTCACTATTTCAAATCTATCTTTAAAGTGAATTGTTCAATTCATTTTAGGTGCTTTGAGTTATAGATATGTTTAGTGATTTAATCCACCAAGATGAGTGGATGAACTTAAAGATGGAATGATCTTGAAGTTGTAATTCAATTTGGCTTTCCCCTCCCTTCATCTTCTTTTTCTTTTGATCGATGAAAATCTTCGATATCATTGGAACTTATTTTAAGTTCTTGATGAAGATGAGATCGTTACCCTCTTTTCTTTTTGTGCGGTATTGCTTTCAGAGAGTGATCTACATATTGCTTCTCTAGCATGCATTAGCACTAAAATTGTTATTTACGGGCCTCAGATAGTCGTGGCTTCTACCTAAGTCCGATTACAATTGCTTAATATAGCACTAAATTATCCCGAAATAGGAAAATCATTGTGATTTGTAAGCGAATTATCAGTCTCTTATTCGTTCATGGCGTAGTTTGAAATAGATTGGCTTTCTCTTGTTACCCATGGGGGTTAGTTGGCATACTCGTTGATTTTATCCGAGTTGGAGCCCTCTCCATGGTAATGTATGAGACCACGTTTTCATTCTCATGGATGTCTAGTCGTGCATTTCCGAAAACACAACAAAACTTGTTCTCTCATTTTGGATCAATATTGCTCTATATTGTATATTAATTTGTTTATGTTTATGCTTCAATCTTGCTCCCTATCTCTCTTTATTTTTTTATGCTTTATGTTATCATATGATATCATACCGTTTGTTTATGCTTCTACCATTTTTCCTTTGTCCACTTGGACCATTTGTTTATGTTTATGCTTTTTTTCTTTTGTCCATTTGGACCAAAAAACATTAATAAAGGCTTAAACCCCTAAAAAAAACTTGTTCTCTTAATGGTGGACTATGGTTACTATCCTTTGCATTGGACATGGAACTTTGGACTTAGATCTAGGATCTTAACTTATGCTTGGAAGTTTGTGATAGAAAACCTTGGATTTTTGGATACTCGAAGTTCTCTTTTGAAGACTTATTTTGATCAAGGCCAAATTTAAAGGAAAGAATGTTTTTGCTATAGAGCTTGCTTGTGTGGTTAGACCATTCTTATCCTTAGCTTTTATCTTTATGCAATATGATAGTTCCTTCTTCTCCACCCCTTCTTTAATTTTCAAAATCTCATCTCTTTTTCAAAACCTTCTTGTTTTCAAACTTAAACCGCTTTCATAATAAAATGTTGACTTTTGCCAAGTGATTTTCAAACTTTGTTTTCTTTAATAAATGTCAATCAATGTTAATCATACTTTGACTAATTTCTAAAAGACATAAAAAATACAAAACTCATTCAAACTTTTTGTGCTTTTGTGCACTTTTTCTTTTAAACTTTTCAAAAGGATTAGACATGAGTCATTTTCTTTGACGAGATGTAAAGCTCCTAACCATGGTATTTTCTGTAAAGTATGGTCATTTTCCACTTATATGTTGAAGTGATTAGTCTTGTAGATTTTAATCCAAGCAAATCCTCCATCTTAACGTGATGCAAATGCTTCTTTCACATACCATTGGATAATTAGTTGAGTAATCTCTCTCGAGAATGACATGTTGTATTTTCAAGATAAAATGAATCATAACTAATAAATTTTGTTATTTGTACCACGAACTACGAGGTTTTGATCCTATATTGCACTTTGTGGGTACGTAGGCATGAGGCGATAAGTCTCTCCAAACACAAAAATCTAAAAAAAAAATTTCTCAATCTCTTTTCAAACAAACCTTTCAAACCAAAAAAGCGTAGATATTTCAAAGGGCTCCTATAGAGTACTATAGACATTTTGGGTGCTAACACCTTCCCTTAGCGTAACCAACCCCATTACCCATTCTCTATTTGTTCTTGTTTTAGAACTTTTTAAGTTTTGTTCGCTCTTTTTCCTTTCCTTTTTTGGACAAATAAAAGTGCGGTACCGACTCTTGCATTTTTGAGTTAAGTTAATCAATATATTACACTCACAAATTTCCCTGCTACAGAAAAGTGGCGACTCTGCTGGGGACTCTGGTTCTTAGTGGGTTCGACCTACTTTGATTTATTTACACTTTATCTGTTTGATTTGTTTGTTATTGCTTATTCTATTTGGGTGCTTGGTGATCTCTTTGTGGTGAGATAGGTCCTATACCCGGACTTGAGAGCTCTTATGATAGGAGGGTGGTATAGTCAAGAATGCTTCTAGGGAGTAATCCCAAACAAGCTGAATTGAGAATCCGTCCACTTAGTCGAGGCTTCCTCAGAATTACTGATGTCCAGTGAGTAATCGCGAAAAAATTATTTTTTCCGACCTCAGGCCCATGACACTGAGGACTTTAGAACCCTTTAAGCCATCTTGGCCAATGAGGACGTAGTGTGGTGGCTATGAAGGTCTAAACCTGAAATAGTTGATACGCGATACTACGCTCAGTCGAGGTTCTGTTGAGAATATTACTGATTCACGAGTAATCGGCGTGCTAGTAATATCCAAAAGAGGATTGAGGACTCTAGGAACATTTTAGAACCTTGTTCTACAGGTACAAAAACCTTAGTACATACTGTTCTTGCCAAAAATGGTTAGACCACCAAAAGTGCTAACTCTCATTCTCTTTGGACAAAGAGAGTTACGCTGTCTGTACGGCAGAGTATGTTGAGATGAATATTTAGGGATTTGAGGGTTATACAAGTGTTGTATACTGTCTCAAGATGAATGTCTTGCTTCACCCTCATGTGGGAGCCCCATCATATAGCCTTCTATTAATTCAAGCCATTAAGAGAAGTGTTTTGGCCTCCTGGCGTTATGTGGCCATCATTGCCGTAACCTTCTCCATAAATACAGGCTTTGAAGCTCTTGGTAACATCTATATTGATCCACCGCCGCTGTTACAAAAGTTGGAATGGCATATGACGAGCTTGTCTTCAGCATCGGGGCCGGGTTGGTGGGGTGAGGTACCCGGCCTCGTGACAACTCGGCATGGTGGGAATCAGGCTCTCTGGTCGGCCCGAGTTGTGTATGAGGCTTGTCTAGCTCTCTTCATTGTACGATCTCTCCTGCTACTATAGTCTGGTCAGTGTTAACCCTTATTCGACTACTCAACTCGGCACCAAATATATTTGGCATGTACATAAGCCCCCCGAGTACTATATCTGCTCATAGGGATGTAGTACTCGGTCGTGACATAAACCCGGATATATTTGCTAGGTGTCGAGCTGTAGATCGGCCTTTCTTCTTACGTGTCAGAAATCTCTTGGGAGGTCGTGTCTTTTCAGTTTCCCTAATATAATGATGAATATTAAAGGCTACTCCCTAGCTACTCTCGAGTCTTTTATCAAAATCCTTCTTTCTCTCTTCTCATTTCTGAATCGTCTTCCTTCTTTATCAACCAGAGCACCTTCCAATCTCCAATGCTTCTTTGCTAGCATGTATCCTTCTATTACTTCTAATTTCATTTTTATTCTTCAATTTTGTTTCTATACAATATGGTAGTCTTTAGTAAACGAGAAGGTGAGTGTAGTATTAGTGAAGTCCGTATGAACGCCATGGAGAGAAAGGAGTTGTTGGAATAACGCATGTGGGAAATAGAAAGCGCTTTAGGGCCAGAAGAGTATAGACAAGTCATGAACGATATCTATGGCGATGTTCTTACTTTTGGGAATAATATTGATTTTGGCTCATCTTCCTCAGGTTTGTAGAGGTTTCAATGACGACTTCTGCTCCTTTTGATCTTGAAGTCATGTATCATAAGACTAGTACCTTTGATGATGTAGAGATCGCGAAACTCCGATCCTTAAGACAAATATCTTCAACTAGGTCCGAAGATGATGTTGTCTTAGAATCATGTATTCCTAGAGAGTGCGTTAGTATACTTCGCCCCAAAGGAGTTAAAGAAGACTTTTTCTACTTCTATGCCGGGGTTCTAGAAGATTTCAATATACAAATACCTTTTTCTGACTTTGAAGCGGACTTGCTGAAAACTATGAATATAGCTCCCTCTTAACTTCGCCCCAACAGTTAGGTTTTCATAAAGTCTTTCGAGCGGGTTTGTGAGGTCTTAGATATCACCCCTACAATTAGTCTGTTTTACTCTTTCTTTGAAGTGAAAGGAGTTGATAATTGTAGTTGGATACAAATCAGTGGGATTCCCAGACGGAGTTTCCTCCATGAATTTACTTCTAATCATAAGTGTTGTATTCTCTAGATAGCCAGCCTCATTTCCCCTTTTATTGGGCTGGGAACCCATTGTAGATCACTGGTTTCAACTTTGAGAAGCTGAGTGAACTGGAAACTCAATCTTTGATTGTTCATGACTCCTTCCGTATGATGAAGGTTAAGGAGTTGTTACCTTTAAGCGACGAGCAACTACTCGCCTACCTGGGTAATTGCTCGTACATATGATTTATCATCCTCATTCTAACAGTTGTTACTTTTTCGCAGATACCATGACTAAATTGTCAGTAGCTGAACAGAAGAAATTAATGTTGGAGGCTCGTGCTGCTCGAAAAAGATCCGGAGAGGTTGTCCCCTCTAAGTAGGATATGGGCGGGTTGGTAATCCGACAACCATAACGGACCCAGGGTACTAGTGCAAAGGCTACCCCAAGTAAGAATGAACCTCAACCTTCTGCTCCTCCGTCCCAGGAAGAAACTTCACAAGGTGCTCCCAAGAGGTTGATAACCCTCATGACTGATGAGGTATGTCGGGATGACATGGAGATCAATTCCCTCATGCGAGTTCCTAAGGAAAGTGTTGCATCCGGGGAGTTTAAGTTTTAGTCCAACTGCTTTGATGGGCTTAGGTTCTTGTATGACCATCTTAACGCCACTGAGGACGTTAATAAAGTGAAGTCTATTGGCTGGCAGAAGATTACTCAAAATATTATCTCCTACCTTATGCTGTGTGTCGTTCTTGCCAGGGGTCTATTTGAATCTAGTGACGAATCTGAGGTGGAGAAGCTTAGACTGAAAGAAGAGGCTACCCGGTTGCAGGAAGCTCTCAAGGCTCAATCAGAAAAACTTTCCTGTTTAGAGAAAAGCTTGGCTGACGAGAAGAAGAGCATAGAGACCCCTGAGTCTCAACACAAGTCGGCTTTGTCCAAGGCTGCTGAGGAGCTGAGGCAAGTCAAGGCTTCTTGTGCCGAGCTTACTGAGTCTCTTAAGAAGGCTCATATTGAAGTTCTCTCCGCTAGTGATGAGGCCTTTGATAGGGCAAAGGAGCAAGTTCTGAAGTCGACTACTTCAAGGTGGTGCAGGATGGCCACCTTATAGATCTAGCCGAGCTTGAAAAGAATAATCCGGAGAAGACTTCTGCTCTTGATAATGGCGGGAATGAGACCCTTGATGATGTTGGCACTAATGGTACCCCGGTTGTTGAATCCTTTTTTAATCTTTCTTATGTTTAGTTAGTCATCCTTCTGGATGCTTTTTGATGTATTTTGGCAAGGGAGTGTGGTGTTGTCCCCTTTTTTGCTTATGAATATTTAGCCCTCAGTCTTTGTACAATTTATTTTGGCCCTTCTGAGGATTTTATTGTGTCATTTCTGCTTATCGTATTTATTTCTTTGCAAAATAATCCCGTATATATATCCAGCCCCTCGGGCACTAAGTTAGAATAACTTAAAGTGTCCGACTATGGATTGCCGGGTATTAATTTTGCTTTCGCCTTTGCCTGATTGTTAAGGGGCCTTTTAGTTATCTTGTGTGCTTAGTCTTCACACTTTCGAGAGTTCTGGACTCTTATAAGCACAAGCTCCGATTATGGTATGTACCCGGGCGTATTAACAAGATTTGCGTCTTTCTTGTTGGCAGTTTGCCCTTTATGATTCTTTACTTGCAAGCTCCTAGTATCTTTCGACATACTTTGCGCTTAGGTGTTTCATCATCTTTATATCAGAGTATCCGTCTTGTGTGCACAGAGCTATCAGATGTATTTGTTCGATCCGTGTACGCAGAGTATTTATGGGCGACCTATGTACGCAGAGCAACTCAACACATTTATAGTGTTTCAATCAAACCGTTTATGGGCAACCTATGTACGCGGAGCAAGTCGACACATTTATAGGGTTTCAATCAACCCGTTTATGGGCGACCTATGTACGCGGAGCAAGTCGACACGTTTATAGGGTTTCAATCAACCCATTTATGAGAGACCTATGTACACGGAGCAAGTCGGCACGTTTATAGGGTTTCAATCTACCCGTTTATGGGCGAACTATGTACGCGGAGCAAGTCGACACGTTTATAGGGTTTCAATCAACCCACCAAAAGTGCGAACTCTCCTTCTCTTTGGACAAAGAGAGTTACGTTGTATATACTGTAGCACCCCAAAATTTGCCATACCTTTTTCAACCTTTTTCTGGCTTTCGCTTCGCATTCATTCTGCTTATCCATTAGGTTATACTCATATTTATACATTTGCATTAGTTTTCTAAGACACGGGATCGAAGCATCTTTCGTGAGATTTCTGGTTTTCCCTACCTCAAGGCATCAAGTATATCTTCTTCAGGCTTCCTCAAGAGTATCAGGTCATCTTCATCAAGACATTTCAGTGTACATATCAAGGAGGATTAGATTCTTATTCATGGGGAGTTTGAATGGAATTAGGCAATGTCAATATTAATTGTGTGGGCCACATGAAATTTGAGATACAAAGCCACCTTAAACCATTATCCATTCTTTTTTTTAGTCATTTTCAATATCCATTATCCATAACCCTTTTCCAAATCTGTTGATGATTAAATCCAACTCCAAGACCAAATCAATTATCCATAAACCATTTTTCAGAATCCATATTCACTTTCAAATCCAATTAAACCTATGTCAAATCCATTTATGTCTTTTTCTAACTTAAACCAGTTTTTACCCAAATTTACATCCAATTGAAAATTCACTTAACTGCATCCAATGTCTAAACTACCATTTCACAATAAGGACTTTGCTCAGAATTTGTAACACAATACACGAGAACATTGTCCAATCGATTGGATATTGTGCTGAGCTTAAACGCATGGAAACTTGCAAAATTAGTTTCCAACGATGCAGCTAAGGCATTAGCTAAAGCTAGAGCATCATCATCCGTGCATCGTCCAATTAGTTCTCGATCACAGGCACACGATGCAGTTCATTTTATTAAAAGCAATGTGAGTGGAAGAAGCAGCCCAAAGGAAATATAACAAATAACAACAGCAGTTCAAAAATCAATTCATGACAGAAAGAACTAGCAATAGTTACATAGCAATTTTCCACTTTTCCGAAAACTTCTAACATAAAAAACCAGAAATTAAACCACTTCTAACTCTTACACAACCAAAGATCCTCCTAACAATTCTCTCTAACATTCATAACAGCTTTTCTACACCAAAAAAAATCCTAACATAACTAACCAACTGACTCTAACAGAATTGGCTAACCAAAAATCTCTCTCCCTCATCTTCTCCTGCTTCCATCTTCAATTTCATCTCAACCTTCTGAGGGCTTCATCATCTGCAAATTCAAAGAAAAACCTTCAATCACCTTCAATCTTCGCATCATCATCAACCTTCAACACTCTTCATCAATTGCAAATTTCATTCTTTGCCGCTTGAAACCGTTAACCACTTCATCATTCCCTGCGGCATCTTCATCTTCTTCATTATTAGTGAATTCAAGAACCTGCAAAAATCAATATTCAACATCACACAACACATACAGAAAAAGTTGAAGAAGAAGATTTGGAGAACACAAGGAAAGGAGCAAGGGCTCAAAGATTTTGAACCTAAAGAAGTTCTGGTATTCTTGTTCGCATCGACATCTTCAACTCGATACTCCTGCAATTCGAATAAATTTCACAGAGTCGGTTTCGCATGTAACATCAACAATTTGAACGCATTCGCTTCGAAGGAGCGGAGAAAGAGTAGAAGTTAAACAACATATCGAAGATCCGTCGAACTTACCTGAATACAGCGCTGACTCGAGGTAAATATTCATTCCACTTCACTTTCGTTTCTTGTGCATGTTTGTAATCTAGATCGCGTTTGAGTTCGTATTCTATTGTTATCTTGGCTATGTTGAATTTTAAGTCGTGAAGGCTGAGATTGTTGGCATTTTGGTTTGTCGACGATGTGAGCGTACCACCGCCGCCGGTTGAGGCCATGACACGACGGAGCTTTTGCGATGGTATGGTTGTGTTGACGGCACGGTTTTCGTGATAGTGTAGTTGGATTCGGGTGGGAAAGAGAGCTAATGCTGAGAGTGAGAAGATTGAGATACTGAAGAAGATGTAGGAAGGAGAGAGTGAGAAGGTTGACGGCACGGCGGAGCGTTTCGTCTCCGGTGGTTTTTGTTTGAACGGAAGAAGAGGAATGTTTAGGGTGAGGTTTGAAACGAAGGAAAGGTTGGGGAGCTCGTCGTGTGCAAAACGGTGAGGAGAGGGAGCGGCGAGTGATGTAGAGAGTGTAACGGTGCGGCGGAGTTTGTGAGAAGGAGAAGAGGAATTTTGAGAGACTAGGGAAGATGAAGGCATTTGAATCAGTAAGTAGGTTCTTGCCTTTGCACTTGGGCTGGGTTATTAAGCCCATGTTGCTTGTCATTCTCGCACCCCCTCAGTCAACTCGTGCACCCCCTGGCTGAAGGATAAGGTCATTTGGGCCTGAAGCATAGGCCCATGCGCCTGATGCTTCATTCTCACCACCCTGAGATCAGGGTTGCACCCTTTGTTAATCATTTGGTTTTGTTTATTATTTGGTTATAAGTTTTTGTTTTTTATCTTTACTCATTGTAAAAGTTAGATTTTCTCTAGAATTAATCTTAGAGTAATTTTTAGTTTTAGAATTAGTTCATAATTTTAAAATTAGATTAGAATTTAATCAATGAATTAGAAGTAGAGTTTAGAATTAGAAGTAACACTAGAACTTAATCTTGTCCAAATTAGAAATTAACCTAGTTTTTTACATTGACTAGTTGTTGACTAATGGTAGCATAGTTTTGATTAACTTTTGTTTAGGTAATAATGTCAATTTGATTCTAGACTTTAACTTTGATAATTAGATTTAGATTTTGCCAATTGTGCACTAATTGTTGTTGCTTAATCGCACTAATTTCTTTTTGCCTAATCGTTCCATAATCAATTTTTTGCTTAATCGCACTAATTGATTTTTGCTTAATTGCCTTAATTGATTTTTTGTTTAGTTGCTCACTAATCGTTGTTTTTGCTTAATTGCATTAATTGATTTTTGGCTTAATTGCTCCTTAATTGATTTTTGGCATTTGTTTGAAATTGTGGATTCAAATGCATTCTAATGACTTTTTTTTTACATGATATTAATTGAATATTATGTTGCCACTTGATTGAGATTTTTCACATGATATTAGTTGAATACTATGTTGCTTCGATTAGGATTTTTTGTGGTATTGTTTGAATATCATGCTACTTCTCATTAGAATTGATTAACATGTTTTTTTTGTTTCATTTTCATTGGAAGCTTATTGACTAACTTTGGTTATTTCCCTTTGATTAGTGAATTAACTTAATGAGCTTGGAGTTTTTATGTTAACACTTTAGATATTAACAAGGCTTGTTTGGTTTTGAAGAGGCATGATCTCTTGACAATGATTGTTTGATCCCATTGAGGTATGGCCCTTCTTGTACATTAGTTAAATAAAATGTAGAAGTTGTTGTTACATACACAACTGTTGTGAACAAAGTGAGTTGTAAAATGTTGCTATTCTGTCTGGTTGCATATACATCTGTCCTGTTCTGGAAATAGTAGCTATTATAGGTTGTTTTGCTTGTTGCTGGTTTTTACAGCTATGCAGGTGCTGGAGCGCTGTTGTTGCTGCTGTTTATGGCTTATGGCCTTGTTTTATTATTATTTTTAAGAGCATTTGATTCCATGCCTTTCACGGATTTGTTTCACTTTCTAACACTTTTGCTCGTTTATGTTAGATTACTAGAAGTTTGCCGGGTTGCTAATACTTTGCTTGCATTGCTACGGATTGATATCCGTTCGGTATTACTTCTCTTTTCTTTTACTAATTCCGCATTTTTCATTTTTATGCCATGAGAAGTAGGATTGGGAGTCCGTGCCACTTGGCCGGCAATGCTGGAAGTCCTCAAAGGAGGCTCTGTTTGTGATTGTTTAATATTGTGCCAAAGACCTCCAACGAGGCATCCCATTCCAGTATCCCCTTGTAAGACCTCCAAGAAGGCAATTGACGAAAGTTAGGGTTCGCAACCGACCCCCGTTATTCTAGTAGAGTCGTTCTTAGCTCTCATTACATGATTGAAGCTTTGAACATCACTTATTCTTGTTATCGAGTCTGTCAAGTGGGATGAGGGTTTAGCAATCAAACCCCCACACCTTGTCTATAGCTCGCATTGACCAATGCTGATGCTTATGTGATCTGATTCACATCTTCCCTTTTTTTACTCTGCTCTCCATGGTTCTCGATACCATTTGGCGAGTACCTTTATTTCCCTCAGCTAGCTTGTTTGCCTCGGTTGATATGACCCCTTGGCTAAAGTTCCCCATTTTATTATTTTGATTGTTTGATGTTATTGTTGACTGACACTGTTTACTCTTTCGTTGCTTTTAGTTTATTTTGTGATTGCATGTGTTTACTTGTCTGATGACATGATCCCGTAGGATTCCTCGCTCCACTTAATTTTTGATTAAGTTGGAGGTAGGAGAGACATTAGGATAGCAATCCATGCATGACAACATTAGTTAGATTTCCCTCTCGATCCTGACATTAGGACCACCTTTGCATGCTAACTTGTAGGTTCAGTTTCCCCTTAGACTTTCGTGAGTCTCATTTTCTCTCTCGCACCCATGCGATCGAGACCATTTCCCGTTCACCCGTAGTAGTGTGAACTACGGATGCTCTGATTCTCATTTTTGATGAGATACGTAGGCACAAGATGCGATATCTCGGCGAGCACACTAACAACTAACTTCCCTTTTCTCTCGCACCCGTGCGATCGAGACGAATCACCTAGCACACTAACAACTATCTTCCGTTTTCTCTTACACCTTTAAGTCATCTCTCTTCATCTCCTTCAATCCATTTTTGTCTAAAAACACAAAACAAAATTAAACCTTTTTATCCTTCGGGATCGTTAAGTTTCAAACCTATTTTCAGAAAAGGGCACGTTACTTCCGTCTCGTCGCAAATAGGCATCGACCCTAACTGTCGGACGTGAATCTAACGTCGCTCATAAAAAACACAAACAAAGCAAAGTTATCCCTAGTGAGGGAAACTACGTCGCTCTGATTCTCGCGTGCGAGCGAGATACGTAGGCAGGAGATCGTGCGAGATCTCTCAGAGCACAACCTTTCTTTATCACCTCTTTGTCTCTTTTTGACCCGTAGGTCGAATTAGGATTGCTCTGATTTCCTCTCTCTGGTTAGATTGAGGATACGTAGGCACAAGAAGGCGATGTCTTGGCGAGCAACCTCCCCCCTTAGTTCGTAGCCCGAACTACGTTGACACTGACTTTCCCGCTCCCGAGGGAATACGTAGGCCTAGGACCGCGATGTCCTGTCGAGTCACTTTTCTTTCCTTTTCCCTTTTTTCTCTTTTTCCCCCCGTTTCTCCATTTCACCTTTTGTTTCCAGTTTCCAGTTATCAGTTGAGTTTCAGATACCCTACACCCTTTGATCGATAACAACAAACGTGGATCCCATCGAGTACGATGGACGCGAGGGGGTGCTAATACCTTCCTCTCGCGTAACCGACTCCCGAACCCAGGCTATGGTAGCGATGACCATTCCTTTCCCTTTGTTGAGGTTTTCTTCGATCGTTTCCTTTCCCTGTGTCGGGATAAATAACGTTCGGTGGCGACTCTTCTGTTCTTTTCCGCCGGTTGATTTTCGCATATGCGACAGCTGGCGACTCTGCTGGGGAATTTCCCATCCCTAAGCGAGTCAATCCTAGTGCTTGTTTGTTTTCGATTTTAGGGTGTTTATCTGTTTACTTTACTCGCGTTATTTATGGCATTGTTGCATGTTTACTGTTTTATTGCATTTACATGCTTTTCATTTACCGTTGTCATATATTATACTGTGCTGGATTTTTCTGTTTGGTGGGCAGGGTGTTCTGAGAGATAAGCCCACTTCCCAGGCTTGAGCATACACATAGGATTTAGAATGGATAGTCAATCGCTTGCGTGGTGTTATCACGTTAATTCTTCGCGAGATCTACAGCCAGACAAGGCCCATATAGGTAGTATCTGATACTGCATGTTATGCAAGCCATTAGATATCCCTGTATGAGCTGTCGACTCTGGTGACCATTCCCGAGGACTCAGTAGAGGCACTCCTTCAGGGAGCGATAATGGCAGACCAGAAATGGCAAACCCATTACATATCCTGCCGAGGACCCGAAACTGGGAACTTGCTATAGAATTACCTTAGTTTTGGGGGAATCAGTGGACGACCTCTTTGTTTGGCGATAGTATTGTACCCCAAGGGATGAATGTACTATTTCTTCTCAAATCGAGAATCAGAAACTGAGAATCCCACCTTCTAGGAACCACACGTGAGGATGAGCGGGTGTTTACAGGTTTGCAGGTAACCTTGACCTTCAACCTACCCAGTATTCTGGGTTTCTTATCAGTGTGGACTTATCAGCTTGGTATTCTGGTATTCTAATTATTTCGGTATTCTCTTCAGAGAAGAGCTATGAACTTATCCAGTCATCAGCACAGCAGTACAGAGCTTTGTGGAAGCCTTGATCCCATGTCTTTGCATTTGCATCACATGACATTTTGCATTTTTATACTCATATGCATAACAGGTATTCAGAGCTGGGAATTCTTATTCTAACTTGGCATTTTCTTCAGAACTGCAAACCTGACTTCTCACCGCTACGTAACTCGGAGCAATAAAAAAAGAGAAATGGAATAGATGCAAGCTGAAATGGCTGCCATGCAAGTTCGCATGGCCCAATTCATGGAATTGATGCAGGGCGTTGCACAAGGGCAAGAACAGCTGAGGACCCTTGTCCAACCCTTGGTGGCAAGAGTTGACGAGGATGACGTTCTTCACGGCATAACAATGTTGTTCCTCCGGGCGGAGGTGTTGTGGGTAACGGTGTTCAGAATGGTCCTCAAGGCGAAGGTATTATTGGTAACAGTGTTCAGAATGGTTCTACGGGTGGTCCCGTTGCTGGTATTGTTATTCCTCCGGGCGTAGGAGACAATGTGATTCATTATGTGGTAGGAGAAGGGAATAGCGCCTGCTTAGTTCAGGGCCATCACTTCGATGACCAACAGGATGACATATTCTCTATACCAGGCGGGGATGCTGGTATTCCCCCGATTGTTAATGATCAGAGGATCAGGTTGATTGAAGAACAGCTGAAAGGGGTTATGAATCAGCACTCTGTGGGTATGGATTTGGATGATCTAGGGCTGGTCCCCGGTGTCAGGATTCTGCACAAGTTCCGGGTTCCTACTTTTGAGAAATACAATGGTACCACTTGCCCAAAGACTCACGTCCGGGCATACACAAGGAAAATGGCTGCGTACTCTAGCAACGAGAAATAATGATGCATTTCTTCTAGGATAGCTTGTCTGGGGCATCTTTGGAGTGGTATATGTAATTGGAGAGATGTCACATCCACAATTGGAGAGAACTGGTAGAGGCTTTTGTCCAGCACTACCAATATAACACTGATATGGCTCCCAATAGGACTCAGTTGCAGAGTATGTCTCAGAAGAATAATGAAAGCTTCAAAGAGTACGCCCAGAGGTAGCGTGAATTGGCTTCCCGAGTCCAACCTCCAATGATGGAACGAGAGCTCATTGATATGTTCATGGATACGTTCAGAGGCCTTATTATGAGAAATTGGTTGGATGTTTGTCAGCCGGGTTTTCAAACCTTGTATTGGCAGGAGAAAGAGTCAAAAACGACATCAAAACGGGAAAAATTCAAATTGCTGTCGGTTCCTCTGAAGATGCAAAGAAACCTTATGCTGGGTCCTCCAAGAGAAAGGAAGGAGAAGCTAGTGCTGTGTATATTCCTCCTATTGTTCAACAGCCTGTTCGGTATCAGCGACCTTATGCTCATCAGCAACAGGGACAACAAAGATCACAAAGGCCTGCGAGAAGGTTCGATCCACTCCATATGCCTCACAGTCATGTTCTTGCCCGACTACTTGAGAGTTCTCTGGTTGAACTAAGGGATGCCAAGCCTGTTCCCGACCCCATTCCTCCTGGTTATGATATGGATGCTAGATGTGAGTATCACTCGGACACACCAGGTCATTCAATTGAATATTGCAACGTGTTCAAGCACAAGGTGCAAGATCTGGTCGACTCAGGTGTTATTGCATTCACTGCAGATGATATGTACATCAATTGAAGCCTCCTTTCTCAAGTGAGCACTCAGACTGCAAGTATGTCGTGAAAAGTAATAAGTCCTGACAGAATCAAGCTTCCTCAGCGATGGCAATCTTCAGCTTCTTTACTACAATTTTCATTTGTAGTTTTTCATTTCTTGTTAAGGCATTGTACGCATGAAAAAACTTGTTTGTGTTCTGAATGATTTTAATGCAATGAATATGTTTTTTCCTTGAAGTAATTCATTTTTATTCATTCTTATGATGTTTCTGCGTATTGCAATACCAACTATCTTGCTTAAACTCTTGGAGGGAGGATGATGAAGTAAAAACGCAAAATCTTTGGTTGTATGCTTTTGGATAAAACCCTGTTGATGATGTACAGGCATTGTTTCAAATCCCCAAACACTGGAGATATAAGGGAGATATACCCTCGTCAACCCATTTGAGCCTCGAAGTAGGAGTTTCTTTTCATAAGGAAAACCCTCACACTTAACCCAGGGGCAGGGTAGGCGTCAATTAATTTGACCGAGCGTTCAAATTTCGAAAGAAATGTGCATCTGAGGATCCATTACCTTCAGGAGGTCAAGGGACATGAAACCACAATGGTTATCCCTCATCGACAAAGGAATGAGGCAGTCACCACCCTTTTCAAACAAGTCAGACAACCAGTGTCACGCGATTTGTTCAAAAAAAAAGAAGAAAGAAAAAAAAAGAAAAGAAAGAAAGCCCGCTAAGTCGAAACTTGAAAACAAGCGACTTAGGTAAAAGTTAGGGCATCCCGCTGGACTTCAAAATCAAAAAATTCAAAAAAAGAATCAGTCCAGGCAAAATCAGGGAAACGAAAGAACAAAAAAGTGAAAAATGGAAAAAAGAAATGATCAAGAGAAAATCCTAGATAAAGAACAAGTCGTGTGACCGCAAAGCACCAAAGACGAAAGGGGTGACTGCCACTCCAAAAACCTCGTGGGTCCATTAACTGTCACTCATCACAGAATCCTTTTGGGAGATGAGCGCTTGTGCCAAATTAACTGAACATAGGACTGGAGAACATCAAGGAGAATGGGTGGGTACAAACAAATTTTGAGCCATAAATCCTTTTTTCTAAAACCGTGAACCAGGCCACGTTACAACCCTAAAAAGTCCTAATTGAAGCAGGGTTTATTCCGAAGGCGTACTTCAACGAGATAGAGTTCCTGACTCCCATGAGTTGTTTTAATAAGATTTTTGTTGGTATTGCATGTGCGTATTGTTTTTCAATTCAAAAATCAATGTGGTAACTAGTGACTCGTTCACAGGGTTTGGCGACATATTTTCAATAAACTTCAAGGTTAATGTGTTTGTTGCATTAGAATTATCATTCTCATGATAAACTTGTTCTGCTTGCATACATGTGCCTAAGCATCAAGGAAGCTTACACAGTGAATGTCAGTCGAGAAGCTTGATCCTGCCAAGTTGGGATGCTTGAAAATTCTGAAGGACAGTCGTATCAAGGGGCATATTTCCAAGAGGCTTTGTGCAGAGTGGGGTCGCCTCAGTAAATTGTGTTAAAATGTTGCCAATCTGGGGAAATCATGTTGAGAAATCTCTCTGAAGTTCAGTTATTCTGGGGCATTCATTCGAAGATCAGGGGAAAAAATCACTTCAAAGCTCATATTGAGGCAAGCCACCTCCGGAGCATGAGAAGTTATCCTCTCCAGAAGAAGGTTAATCAGAAGCACCTCTTCAAGGTTCAAAATACTGAAGCAGAGTATTTCAAGTCATTATAAGTCCTCTCGAGGCAAATTCCTTCATAGATCATACAGTCTGGGGCAGTTACGTCGAGATCCGATAAATCTCTCCAAGAGTTTGAAGACCCTGGGGCAGTGTGAACGCCCGGTCTTCTATAAAATCCTCTTGAGATGATTTCTTCCTTTAGACCTGGTGGTCTGGAGCAAGTCGAGAATTAAAAGGAACCGTTATTCACTCCTGATTATCAGTATGCAGTCGATCAGCAGAAACTTGAAGCGCTAAGTTGTTCCCGACGTGAGGCTTTTGAAGTCTCTCCCCCAGCAAGGAGCCAGAAGGTATATTTTGCCAGCGAGGTGTTGGAATTGCTATTCTTCCCCAAGCATAGAATCGTCCTCAAGTCGAAAAGGGTTCTTTATGAAGATTTCTTATCCCCAACATTGTAGGTGGATTCCTCATTCTCAGCAGGGTAAGACGATGGAATATTTTCAAGCAGTTTGAAGATGGTGAGAAGTCAGAGTATTCTCTTCCTCAACATTCAGATTCGGTATTTCCCCGCAAGCCAAAGTCCAATGGTTATTGGCATTCTCAGCAGTTCAAAGTCCAATCTTCATTGGCATCTCCCCAACAGAGTTTGCAATTCAGCTTGTAGTTCTCCGACAGAAGTTGCAGCACCAGTGGTTATTCGTGGTACAAGAGGTCAGCTATTGGTGATCCCTTCCTCATCGAAGTCTGCTTGTTCCATCTTGTGCATTCCCCGGTGGAGTGTCCTCTCATTCTTTCATATAGTAATCATCATTGCATTACATCCTCAAAATGCGTAACATTTCCATTTCGCATGGAGCATTACGCCATAGAAAGAAAATTCAAACATGTATCGAAGCATAAGCCAGATTTGGTACCTTGTACGAAAGCCCAGATCAACCCTCAATCAAAACAGTGATTCCAATCCTCCGAAGAGAGCTCCAAGCTCAAAGTTGACGCCCTTTTCTACCAACCTCAGAGTTGTCGTATACCTTTTCTCAACCTCAGAGTTGATGAATAATCCTTTTTTCCCCAACCTCAGAGTTGACGCCTCTTTCCCCAACCTCAAAGTTGACGCCTTTCTTCCCCAACCTCAGAGTTGTCGTACATATTTTCCCCAACCTCAGAGTTATCGTATATTCCTTTTCCAACCTCAGAGTTGACGCCTTTCGTCCCCAACCTCAGAGTTGACGCCCCTTTTTACCAACCTCAGAGTTTTCGTATATCTTCTCCCCAATCTCAGAATTGACGCCCTTCCTCCCCAACCTCAGAGTTGACGTCTGTCTGCCCAATCTCAGAATTGACGCCCTTCCTCCCCAACCTCAGAGTTAACATCTGTCTGTCCAACCTCAGAGTTGAAGCCTTTTTTTACCAACCTAGGAGTTGTCGTATATCTTCTCTCCAACCTCAGAGTTGAAGCCTTTCGTCCCCAACCTCAGAGTTGACGTCCATTTGCCCAACCTCAGAGTTGTCGCATATCTTTCTCCAACCTCAGAGTTGTCGGACCTCTTTTTTTCCACCAACCTCAGAGTTATCGTATATTGTGGCATGTCTCCAACCGCAGTGTTGACTGATTTCTTTCTTCCAACCTCAGAGTTGAAGTCAATGTTTTATCTCCGGTATCAAAATTGATGTATACCCTTTTTACCAATCTCAGAGTTGATGTATATCCTTCTTCTAACCTCAGAGTTGAAGTTATGCTTTTTACCCAACCTCAGAGTTGATGTCTACCTTTTTCTCAAACATTCAAAGTTGGTGTTTAGTCCAGATTTGCCTCAACCTCCGAGTTGATGGTTATCCTTTTCTTTCTCAGAGCTGATGTTATTTTTCCCCAACCTCAGAGTTGATGGTCTACCAATGTATCCCCAGCTGAGTCATCTTTGTAGGTCTGTTGATTCTATTAACCTCCGGTTGTGAGTCCACCTTCTGCTGGCGATCACTATCATATTTTCTCCCCACAGTTTGCAAATTTTCGGGTTCTTTTTGTATTCAATCACCTTCTACCTTGAATGTCTGAAAGTTGTTGCTATCACCCTTTCAGGTCAAAGTCGATTGAATAGGGGCAGCTGTAGTACCGCAAAATTTTCCATACCCTTTTCAACCTTTTTCTGGCTTTCGCTTCGCATTCATTCTACTTATCCATTAGGTTATACTCATATTCATACATTTGCATTGGTTTTCTAAGACACGGGATCGAAGCATCTTTCGTGAGATTTCTGGTTTTCCCTATCTCAAGGCATCAAGTATATCTTCTTCAGGCTTCCTCAAGAGTATCAGGTCATCTTCTTCAAGACATTTCAGTGTACATATCAAGGAGGATTAGATTCTTATTCACGGGGAGTTTGAATGGAATTAGGCAATGTCAAGATTAATCGTGTGGGCCACATGAAATTCGAGATACAAAGCCACCCTAAACCATTATCCATTCTTTTTTTAGTCATTTTCAATATCCATTATCCATAACCCTTTTCCAAATCAATTGTTGATTCTAAATCCAACTCCAAGACCAAATCAATGATCCATAAACCATTTTTCAAAATCCACATTCACTTTCAAATCCAATTAAATCTATGTCAAATCCATTTATGTCTTTTTCTAACTTAAACCAGTTTTTACCCAAATTTACATCCAATTGAAAATTCACTTAACTGCATCCAATGTCTAAACTACCATTTCACAATAAGGACTTTGCTAAGAATTTGTAACACAATACACGAGAACATTGTCCAATCGATTGGATATTGTGCTGAGCTTAAGCGCATGGAAACTTGCAAAATTAGTTTTCAACGATGCAACTAAGGCATTAGCTAAAGCTAGAGCATCATCATCCGTGCATCGTCCAATTAGTTCTTGATCACAGGCACACGATGCAGTTCATTTTATTAAAAGCAATGTGAGTGGAAGAAGCAACCCAAAGGAAATATAACAAATAACAATAGCAGTTCAAAAATCAATTCAAAAATTAGGTGTTGTATACTGCCTCAAGATGAATGTCTTACTTCACCCTCAGGTGGGAGCCCTATTATATAGCCTTCTATTAATTCAAGCCATTAAGAGAAGTCTTTTAGCCTCCTGGCATTATGTGGCCATCATTGCCATAACCTTCTCCATAAATACAGGCATTGAAGCTCTTAGTAACGTCCATATTGATCCGCCGCCGTTACAAAAGTTGGAGTGGCATATGACGAGCTTGTCTTCGGCATCGGGACCGGGTTGGTGGGGTGAGGTACCCGGCCTCGTGACAACTTGGCTTGGAGGGAATCGGGCTACCTGGTCGGCCCGGGTTGTGTATGAGGCTTTTCTAGCTCTCTTCATTGTATGATCTCTCCTGCTACTATAGTCTGGGCCATGCTCACCCTTATCCGACTACTCAAATCGGCACCAAATATATTTGGCATGTACACATACCATTGTGGGTTAGTTCTTGTCCCTTGACTCCATGCTCGTGACTCGAACCTTTGAACTTGTGTGTTTTGTGTGATCTTGGTTGTGGGTGTTTCATCCATGCATTCATGCATTCATAAGCATCATTTTGACAAAGTATTCAAGGAAAACTCAAAAGTACACTTTTAAGAGTCCTAATTTAGAAGGTCTGCGAGAGCTAGGGTCTTTGGTTGCTAATCCTAAGGCTTTCAAAGATAGATATGGGAGTTTGCTGTCTCTTTTGAAGATCGATATGGTAAATGGGGTTCTGGATACTTTGATTCAGTTCTATGATCCGGTGTACCACTATTTTACGTCCCTCGATTACCAACTCATGCCCACACTAGAGGAGTGTTCTGGTCTACTTAGGCTGCCTATCTCTGGCCGAGTCCCGTTTTCTTGTTTGGAAGAGACTCCTAAGTATCAAGATATTGCTGAAGCTACTCATTTGAAAGTATCTGAGATTAAAGCTCACATGGCCACCAAGGAAGGTATTCTTGGGTTACCTGCTAAGTTTCTGGCGGATAAGGCTCACTACTTCGCTACCATGATGAGTGTGGACGCCTTTGAGGCTATCTTCTCCTTGCTTGTTTATGGATTATTCCTCTTTCCTAATGTTGACAACTTTGTTGACATTAATGCTATTAATATCTTCTTGATTGGAAACCCAATTCCCACCCTACTCGTTGATGCCTATCACTCTGTTCATCTCAGGAATTCTTATGGTGGAGGGATGATTACTTATTGTGTACCGTTGTTATACAAGTGGTTTATTTCTCACCTGCCTTGGTCTATTGCTTTTTGGGGCCTCATGGATGGTCTATTATGGTCGCAGAAAATCATGGAGCTTACTCATTCAGATATTGTTTTATGACGAAGTGAATATCATTGATAGTTGTGGCGGATTTCCTAATGTACCTCTTCTTGGTACAAAAGGAGGTATTAGTTATAACCCGGTTTTGGCCCATCGTCAGTTGGGGTATGCTATGAAAGACAAACCAAATAATATCCATTTGAAGGGTTTCTTCTTCAAGGAGGGTGAAGACAACAAACCATTCAAGGAAAAGATTGTGCAAGCTTGGCGTCACATCCATAGAAAAGGAAGGGAAGCTTTGGGAAAGCCGAATTGTGTTTCTTTGGAGCCTTATCTCCAATGGGTACAAGCTATAGCTATCACAGAAGATGCCTTATCCACGTCAAGAGACTTTATCTTTAGCTGCTAGAACACCCATTCTTATTTTCATGAATGATGCAGAGAAACTTCATATTGCTTTGAATGAGATGCTACAAGAGAGGGATGCTTGGAGGAACAAGTACCAGATTGTTGACATGGAGAATAAAGAACTTCAAAAGTAGTTGAAGCAAAGGAATGAAGAAGAAATATCTAACAAGAAGAGAAAAGCGCAAGAGGATTTATTTCCTCCAGCATTCAGATTTCAGACGCTCCCTCTACCTCAGTTGCTTGGAAGTTGGTTGTCGACAAGCTCATAGTTGAGAAGACTCAGATGGAGAACCAAATCAAAGAGCTCGATAAGAAGCTGCGAGGAGGGATTTCTTAGGATTTCTATTGTCTTTTAGTTTCGATTTGAATTCTTGAAATTGTACTCCAAAAGTTGTAATCCTTTTTCATTATCAATAAAATGAGAATTTTAGTACTTCAAATGTGTTATTTTATATAATGCTTGCAACTTACTTTGTATCTTTGAAGTTACTTGAAGGCTTTGCATTTGCATATTGCACATCAAGCATCATTTCTTGCATTGTTTCTTGCCTTTTCCAGGTGTCTTATATTTCTCTTGGTCTTCATTCAGCCAAGTTGTTGCACCTGTATAATACTCAAGCTAATTTAAGGAAAAAGATGGATCAATTGCAACAAGAGAACCGTGAGCTTCGTGAGTAAGTGACAACTCTGAAGGATAGTTTGGAAAGACTCACTGCTATGACGGAAGCATTGGTGGCTGCTCATAATCAGCCACCCCATCCTCCTCTGTCTTCGACTCCTGTGCAAAGGACAATCATTTTTGAGATTGTCTCTACGCCCATCTCTGTGGAGCCAACTAGTGTTCCTCAACATGCCATGCCTCCTGGCTTCCCCTGGGGCATTCCTCTTAACTTTGTTTCTGAAGATTATCAACCACCACTACCTCCTGAAGTTCCAGTTGTTGCTACTGTCTAGCCTGTGATGTCTGTACCGCAACCTGTGGTTCATACCATTCCTTTTGAAGAACCAATTTTCCACACTGCTCCAAGTGAAAATGTCAGTGCTTATGAGAAAATGGAAGAGATTCAAGATCAATTTGCTGAAATGCAGAAAGAAATCAAAGATTTGAGGGGTAAAGAACTGATTGGGAAGAATGCCCATGAGTTATGCCTAGTTCCTAATGTGAAGATCCCTCGTAAGTTCAAGGTCCCTGACTTTGAAAAATATAAGGGTAACTCTTGTCCGTTGAGCCATTTGAATATGTACGCTCGCAAGATGTCGACTCAGATCAATAATCATCAGCTTCTCATTCATTACTTTTAAGACTGTTTGTCTGGTGCAGCTTTGAAATGGTATATGGGACTCGACAGTACTCGAATTTGCACTTTCGAAGATTTGGGTGAGGCCTTTGTAAAACAATATAAGTATAATGTGGATATGGCTCCCGATCGTGATCAGCTTCGAGCAATGGCTCAGAAAGATAAGGAGACATTCAAAGAATATGCACAGAGGTGGAGCGAGATTGCTGCTCAGATTAATCCTCCTTTGGAAGAAAAAGAAATGACCAAAATATTCTTGAAAACCCCGAGTCCTTTCTGCTGGATGTTCTAAGAAATATGGTGGAGGACTTGCCAAGAAGAAAGAAGGTGAGACCAATGCCTTTTCTCGAGAGAAATATAGAAGACCTAAAAACAGCCATCAACAGCATGTTGCTTCTGTTACGCCTGTTATCAATACAACTCCTGTTGTTCAAGCAGCTTCTGCCCAACAACGCTCTCACCAATAGAATAGTCAACGAGGCCATTATCAGAAGGATTTTGATCCAATCCCGATGACCTACTCAGAATTGCTTCCTGGTTTAATTCAGAAGAATCTTGATCAAACTCGCACACCACCCGCTGCTCTGAAAGATTCGCCGTGGTGGTATAAGCCTGTAGCTCATTATGCTTTCCATCAGGGAGGAGTTGGGCATGATACTGAGAATTGTCATCCATTGAAGATGGAAGTGCAAAGATTGGTTATAAGTGGTATTTTGTATTTTGAAGACACCAATCCTAATGTGCAATCAAACCCGTTGCCCAATCATGGTAACCCATTGAAATTGATCAAGAAGAGTGAGTACAATGTGATAGATCAACTCTTGCACACCCCGTCCAAGATTTCAGTGTTGTCCCTATTGATGAATTATGAAGCTCATAGGGAGTCTTTGCAGAAGGTACTGGAACAAGCATATGTTGAGCATGATGTGACTATTAATCAGTTTGATGGCATTGTTGCCAACCTCACAGCATGTAATAATTTGAGTTTCTGTGATGAAGAGTTATCCGAGGAGGGAAGAAATCACAATTTGGCTTTAAATATTTCTATGAAGTGTCAAGAAGATACACTTTCCAACGTGCTGGTTGATACAGGCTTTTCCTTGAATGTGTTGCCAAAGTCTACTTTGTCGAAGCTTTTGTACCAAGGTGCTCCCATGAGATATAGTGGGATTGTGGTTAAAGCTTTTGATGGATCTAGAAAACTGTGATTGGAGAGGTTGATCTTCCAATCAAGATCGGACCATGTTTCTTCCAAATTTCTTTTCAAGTAATGGATATTCATCCTGCTTATAGTTGTCTACTTGGACGACCCTGGATTCATGAAGTTGGGGCAGTGACCTCAACTCTTCATCAGAAATTGAAATTTGTTTAGAATGACAAGTTGGTAATTGTTGGAGGCGAACAAGTGATGCCGGTGAGCTATCTTTCATCCTTTTTGTATGTCGATGCCAATGAAGCTGTCGAAACTCTATTCCAAGCTCTTTTCGTCGATGATAAAGCTGTTAAGAAGAATGGGTTGCCCATGTCTTTTTTGAAAGATGATCTGCATGTATTAGAGATTGGTCGGTCTGACGGTTGGGGCCGAGTTATTGATATGGTTGATAACAAAGACAGAACTGGTTTAGGATTTGCGCCTAGTACAGTTAGAAGAGATCTGAAGTGTATTAATGAGGCCTTTCACAGGGTCAGATTCATCAACAAAGATTATTCTACAGCTGCAATTCTTGAAGATGACTCTGAAGATTACATCTCAGATGGCTCCGAAGATGATTCCATTCCTGCTCAAGATTAGGAGCCTTATTTAAAATATCCTGGATACTTTTATGAGACAGAAGATGCATATGTACCCTTTTATGGATGGATACATTTTCTTTTATGGATGGATTTTCCAATTATAATCAGATAAAGATGGCACCCGAGGATATGGAAAAAATAACATTCATTACACCCCGGGGAACATTCTGTTAGAGAGTGATGCCCTTCAGTTTGAAAAATGCTAATGCGGCGTACCAGAGAGCTATGACCACTCTATTCCATGATATGATGCATAAAGAAATTACGGTCTATGTGGATGATATGATTTGTATGTCGAAGACTGAAGAAGATCATATTGAGTACTTATTGAAGTTGTTTCAACGTTTGAGAAATTTTAAGCTCCATTTGAATCCTAATAAATGCACTTTTGGTGTCTGTTCTGGAAAATTGTTGGGCTTTATTGTCAGTCAAAAAGGCATTGAAGTTGATCCTGGCAAAGTTAAAGCTATTCAGGAAATGCCTGCACCCAAAACAGAAAAAAAAGTAAGAGGATTCTTGGGACGTTTGAACTATATATCCCAATTCATATCCAATATGACTGCGACATGTGCGCTGATTTTCAAGCTTCTCCCAAAGATCAGGGTTGTGTATGGACAGAGGATTGTCAGAAATCCTTTGAAAGAATTAAAGAGTATCTGCTTGAACCTCCGATTTTGTCTCCTCCCGTGGAAGAAAGACCGTTGATTATGTATATGACTGTGCTAGAAGAGTCTACAGGCTGTGTTCTTAGTCAGCAAGCTGAATCTGGTCGAAAAGAATTTTCCATTTATTATTTGAGCAAGAAGTTCACCGATTATGAGTCTCGATACTCAATGCTTGAAAAGACATGTTGTGCTTTAGCTTGGACTGCGAAGCGCCTCCACCAGTATATGTTGAATCATACAACTTGGTTGTTATCCAAAATGGATCTGATTAAGTATATTTTTGAAAAACCTGCTTTAACCGAGAGGATCCCTCGTTGACAAATATTGTTTTCAGAATATTATATCGAGTACCAAACTCAAAAAGTAATAAAAGGAAGTGTTTTGGCTGACGATTTGGCACACCAGCCAATTGATAATTATCAACCTATCATGTTTGATTTTCTTGATGAGGATGTGATGTATCTGAAGGTTAAAGTTTGTGAGGAACCATTACCTGAAGAAGGGCTAGAGCCTAGATCCCGATAGGGTTTGATTTTTGACGGAGCTGTTAATGAGTATTACAATTGCACTGGGACAATAATTGTTACTCCTCATGGTTTTCATATTCCTTTCACTACAAGGCTGATGTTCACTTGCACAAATAATACGGCAGAGTATGAAGCGTGTATTATGGGCTTGGAAAAAGCTATTGATTTAAGAATCAAGATTCTTGATATATACGAAGATTCATCCCTAATGATTAATCAGATTAAAGGGGAATGGGAGACACGTCAACCTGATTTGATTCTTTATCGTGATTATGCAAGAAGGTTGTCAACTTTCTTAAATAAGGTTGAGTTTCACCATATACCCAGAGTAGAGAATTGAATGGCAGATTCGTTAGCAACTTTATCCTCCATGATTGTGGTGAATCGGTGGAATGATGTGTCGAGAATCAATGTTATGCGTCTTGATAGACCAGCTCCTTTGTTTGCAATTGAAGAAGTTGTTGATGATAAACCTTAGTATTATGATAATAAATTATTTCTTTAGAATCAAGAATACCCAATTGGGGCATCCAAGAAGGATAAGAAGACTTTGAGAAGATTGAGTGGTAGTTTCTTCTTGAATGATGATGTGTTGTATAAAAGAAATTATGCCATGGTCTTGCTCCAATGCATGGATAGACACGAAGCAGGCATGTTAATGAAAGAAATTCATGAAGGATCCTTTGGTACTCATGCTAATGGACATGTAATAGCTAGGAAGATGTTAAGGGCAGGTTAGTATTGGCTGACAATGGAATCTGATTGTTGCAAATATGTGAAGAAGTGCCATAAGTTCCAGATTTATACTGAAAAAATTCATTTGTCTCCAACTCCTCTCAATGTTATCTCTTCTCCATGGCCTTTCTCCATGTGGGGAATTGATATGATTGGAATGATTGAGCCTAAAGCGTTGAATAGACACCGTTTCATATTGGTGGCTATTAACTATTTTACTAAGTGGGTTGAAGCGACATCGTATGCCAATGTGACCAAGAAAGTAGTGGTCCAGTTTATCAAGAGCCAAATCATTTGTCGGTATGGTGTTCCGAGCAAGATTATCACTGATAATGGGTCCAATTTGAATAACAAGATGATGAAGGAATTGTGCGATGAGTTTAAGATTGAGCATCATAATTCTTCTACTTACAGACCTAATATGATTTGGGTTGTTGAAGCTGCTAATAAGAATATTAAGAAGATCATTCAAAAGATGGTTGTTACATACAAGGACTGGCATAAGATGCTCCCTTTTGCTTTGCATGGGTACTGCACATCCGTCCGCACTTCAACAGGGGCAACCTCTTTCTCTATTGTTTGTGGTATGGAAACAGTGCTCCCGGTAGAAGTTGAGATCCCTTCTATGAGAGTTTTGATGGAAGCTGAATTGTCTGAGGCTGAATGGTGCCAGAGTAGATACGATCAGTTGAATTTGATTAAAGAGAAAAGAATGACGACCTTGTTTCACGGCCAGCTATATCAGCAGAGAATGAAGAAAGCTTTTGATAAGAAGGTTCGACCTCGTGTGTTCAGAGAAGGCGACCTCGTGCTCAAAAAGATCTCGACTTTTACCACTGATTCTAGGGGCAAGTGGACTCCTAATTATGAAGGCCCATATGTTGTTAAGAGAGCCTTCTTTGGCGGTGCATTAATTCTTACAAATATGGATGGTGAAGAGTTCACTCGTCCTGTGAATGATGATGCAGTCAAGAAATACTTTGCCTAAAAAAAATAAAAGAACAGCTCACTAAGTTGAAAACCCGAAAGGGTGGCTTAGGCAAAAATGAGCGTCTCGGTGAGCTGAAAACCCGAAAGAGCGGTCCAGGCAAAAATTAGAGACAAAAACAGAAATAATCATCCTAGTAGATTGAAAACCTAAAAGGGCAATCTAGGAAAAAGTTAGGGATCATGGCAAGTAATTGCATTTGGCCAGTCTTGATCATTGGAAGCAGCATTGTCTATCAAGGATTTTGCTGAGCTGAAGTTTTGAGCACAGTGGAGTTCAAAGTTGTTAGAGAGAATAATGGTCATTGTATTTCAATGTAACCCTTTTCATGTATTTACCATTTTTCAAACTTTGTAATGATCCATGGAGTTACGCCATTTGCGGACTACCATTCTATCAATAAAATTCGGGCCTTTATACCTTTATTTGCAATTCTTACCTTGTTTCTGTTTGCAAAATTTCATTTATTGTTGATGATAATTTTTGAAAAAAAAATGTGAATAATTGATTTAAAATTTTGAAAAGTATAGAAAATTTTTCCTTTGATTTATGAATACAAAAAGGAATGTCAACGGTTATTCCAAGAATGATAAGATCAATGTTTTCCTCAGCAGGGTTTGTTCTTACTCCTTTGGTAGAATTTATTGACAGCTCCCTAGTAACATTTGTTGATACTTATCCAGTAGAGTTTGTTCATATTTCCTCAGCAGAGTTTGTTCCTATGGATATAACCAGTTGTTGACAGGATGATGGTTTCCTTTAGAAGTTTGTTATGATATGTTGGACTCATAAGATCCTATATTTCTTAGTGGAATACCGGTTTGAGTTTTTTTCTCTAGACGAGTGTTGTTCACCTTTTCCCCAACTAAGTCTCGATCTAGATTTTCTTCAGCTGATTATGTTATGGTCAGGCAGTTAAGAAGTTTTGAGGACCACCTCTCCTTGGTGTCAATCCCCACACAGAGATTCATCTTTTGCTATCCCCAGCAGAAGTCATATGAGGAATCCTTGCTCAGGGTTTTAACCTCTAGATGTGTTGTTGTTGCTTTGGATGCCCCCATGAGAAGAGCAATGTTATTTCCCTATAAGGAGTATTGATATAGTGCCTGTTTGTCGGGTTTTATTTTTCTTGTGGATGTCTTTCTCTCCAGGTAGTTCTACCCAGAGATTTATCCTTGCTGATTCCCCAGTGGTGGCAGTGCATTATTGTTTCAAATGTTTCCCAAACATAGAGCAATGATGTTAACTTCTTATTTTCTTCGGCAAGTCCAGGATGTATTTCTCTCTAGGCTATTTTATTCAGAGATTTATCCTCCTAGTGAAGTTTGTGCTCAATATTTCGGATGTTCCTCAACAAAGTCGCCGATGACGTTTCTATTTAAGGAGTATTGATATATTAGTCGACTGTTGAGTTTTCTCTCATTTATGATGAGTATTGATCTAAAATCCCCACAGTTTGATCTTTTGCTGTTTTCCCCAGCAAGTCCAGGATGCTTTGCTCAGAATTGGTTAATCCTCAGAGAGCTTTTCTCTCGTATCTCCAGCAGACCTGCCTTGTTTTCCCAGTGGATTTTGTGTAAATGTTTATATGTTTACAATCCCCAATAGATTCATTATTTTTTCGCAGCATATCTCTTCTTCCTTTAGGCAAAGTTCATGTGAATTTTTATGATCCCCAGGAAGATTCATAAAGATTTGGGTTGTATGATTCCCCAATAGCTTTCCTTCCATCCTCAAAGCAGAGTCTATGTTATTATCCTCTTTGTAGATCATTGACGTTAGAAGATTAATATTTGGGTTTCTCCCCAAGGAGTATCTTCCTTTCTCCAGCAAGATTTTAGCCTTGTAGTAGGATTTATTTTCCTTTGATGGCTTTTGTTTATCTCTCGCAGGGTTCCTTTAGCTAAATCCCTAGCGGAGTTTCTAATAATATCTCAATCTTGTTGAGATTAGCCGAGTATTCAGTGGTGTTGTGGTGTTTATTCACCCCCTGTTCATCCTTATGTCTGTTTTGTCAACATATTCATACTCATACGCATTGCATGCACATTCATTTGTTGTGCATAGCATATTGTTGTTGCATTGTGCATCTTGCATTTGTCTTGGTGCTTCCTTGCTCTTTGGTACTGTTATCCTCGTAGAGCATGTGTGTCCTCTCTCCATTAGAATGTCGACCCATAAGCAGAAAATGGCTATCTTTGTTAATTCCCCACTGAGTTTATGCCTCGTGGAAGATATTTGTTTTAGCCTTCCTCCCCAATGCATTATCTGGATGGAACTAATCCCCAGTTGAGATAGTTCCTCCTCTGGATGAGTCTTGTTTGACCATTTCTCTTTGGTTTATTTCTGGATTGTCGTAACTGTCACTTGGTTGATAGTTGGTAATCCCTCTTTTTGAGCTTATCACTTTTGTCGTCCTGCCCATTTAGTTGGTAGTAGGTGATATAACTGGCTTATTACCTTTGTCGTCTTGCCTATTTAGTTGGTAGTGGGTAATATATCCAGGTTTGGTTACCTTGTTGTAGCTATCACTTGTTTGATAGTTGGTAATCTCTCCTCTTTTTCGAGTTTATTACCTTTGTCGTCCTGCCCTTTAGTTGGTAGTAGGTAATATTTCTCGTACCCTTTTGGTTGATTACCTCGTCGTAACCATCACTTGGTTGATAGTTGGTAACCCCTCTTTTTAAGCTTATAACCTTTGTGTCCTGCCCATTTAGTTGGTAGTATGTGATATAGCTGGCTTATTACCTTTGTCGTCCTGCCATTTAGTTGGTAGTAGGTAATATAGTCGGGTTTGGTTACCTTGTTGTAGCTATCACTTGTTTGATAGTTGGCAGTCTCTCCCTTTTTTTTTCGAGTTTATTGCCTTTGTCGTACTGCCCTTTGTTGGTAGTAGGTAATATTTCTCGTACCCTTTTGGTTGATTGCCTTGTCGCAACTGCCACTTAGTTGGTAGTTGGCAATCTTTCCTTTTGATCATGCTACTACCAGATGTCTGGTAGTAGATGATCTTTTCCCCAGTGGAGATTTTTCCTCCCTGTTGGGACGAGTTATCCCTCTTTTATTTCTGGCATTGATAGTTTTCCCTTAGTGGAATCTTACTCTTTAGTTTTCCCCTGCGGAGTCTTTTCTCTTTGCTCCCCAGCTTTAATTTGTCTCTTGTGGCATTTTCTCCCCACAGAGGTCTTGTGTCTGCACATCATTTGCATGATCATATCATTTTGTGGTCTCTTAGGGCCAAAAATTGGGTTTATTTCTGTATTTTAGTCTCTTCTATCTCGTTGAGACAAAGATGCCCATCTTCGTATCTCCGGATATAAGAAACTTAAATAGGGGTGTAGCGTGCGATTTTTGTCGGTGACACGACTACCTTATCCCAATGGTTGGAATTAGGTGCTACTTTCTGATTTCTTATTTATCCTATGAAGCTGGAAAGAAAAGGGAAGATATCTAAAACTAACCTTGCATGCAAATGTTTTCTTTAACAAATGTTAAGAGATTAGGGATTCGGGGCCAGGTTATACAAAGGGAAGCTATTAACACCCAGTGTATATATGGTTATGCCTAGACTTTTTATTGCATGTTTCTCTGTTAATTTGAAATATTCTCTAGTGTTTATCTGCTGTGGCTTGGGAAAGTTTCTCCTTTGGAAGTGTTGAGAGAGTGTTTTTGTTGTTTTCGGGTTTTCCGTTGTTTTTGAGAAGGCACTAGACCTAAAGTTTTTGATTTGTGTGCTCACTAAGATTTCACAATGTTATGCCTACGTATTCCCGTAAAGATATTTGGGAAATCAGAGCAATCGTAGTTCCTCCTATTTCTATGGGAGGAAAGATATTTGGTGTCTTGTTCAAAGCTCAAGATTGAAGCTATTAGAGTATTTGTGTCTTGTTCAAAGCCCAGGATTGAAGCTAAAAGGGTGACTGAGAGAGAATTTGTCATCTCTAAAGGGAGAATATCTCACCTATTCATCACAAATGTTGATAAATTAATTATAAGGGAATTACTTTAACTGGGATATGTGAATCCAGCAATGCCATAATTTCCTTTATAAGGGTGGTGTTATGAAGGAAGAAACTTTAACTCAGTATGGAGCAATGCCATTTTTCCTTATGAATCTTTCATGCTAAGAGAGGGACATTGGCTTGGATGTTAAGGATCCAGAGGCTTGTCACTTACAACAGTTAGATGAAAGATGATTTTTGACCAGGATAAAAGAAGGACTCTAGCTTAGATTTTGAATCAACAAGTGTGCCACTTACAGCAATTATCTGGGAAAAAGGTTTTGACTGTTTATTTTGATGTGATGTATAGAGGAAATGTCCTCCTGCAGAGTGGACTCATGGTCTCATATGAGGGGGTGATGATTTTTGTGTGCCTTGATCAAAGCTCAAGGTTGAAGCCAAAAGGTTGACTCTACTAGGGGATTTTTATATCTGCCTTGTACAAAGCCCAAGATTAAGGCTGAAAAGAGATTTATTTCACTAAGGAGGGTTTTATCTGTCTTGTACAAAGCCCAGGATTGAGGCTGGCTGACTCCACTGGGGGAAGTTATTATATGAAGCCTAAGAGGAGGCTATCTCTTACTAAGGATTATTGAAATCCAAGAGCATGTCCAAATTGTATTGGGGAAATTCAAAAGGGTTTTTTCTCTTACTGAGAATCAGGGAAGAGTTGAGATATCAAATGCCATGAGGTTCTGATTCTACTGGGGATTTGTTGATGGTTGATTGACCCTGGCTGGGGAAAGTGAAAACTTAAGCCTTGTAAAGGGGTCGGGGTTTTAAAGTTGAGTTTGAAAACCTATAGAGGTTTTAACTCTGCTGGAGATTAGTATATTGATGAAATGATCAGGGTTTTTCCTGTGCTTTTAGGAAACTTGAGGGTTTCTTGGTGATATCCAAGAGGATATGAGACTTTCTAAGTCAACTTTTATGAAGCCCAAGAGGAGGCTGAGACTGTCTAAGTCTCTCAAGAAGTGGTAGGCTCTGGTGTAGAGAGAGATCTTTGTATGATGCCCAAGAGGAGGCTGAAGGTTTAAGGGATGAAGATCAACCCTAAAATGGTCTGATGTTCTGGAATTTTGACTCTCCTGAGGATTGAACTAGTAAAGATGACTAATTTATGTCCTATACCTGTAGGAGGCCTTTGGGTCCTTGTACTAAGACTAAGAGGAGGCTGAAGAACTTCTAAGAAGCCTGAGGGTCCTTGTACTAAGCCCAAGAGGAGGCTGGGGATGCTTTTAGAAAGCCTGTGAGTCCTTGTACTAAGCCCAAGAGGAGGTTGGGGAACTTCTAAGAAGCTTGTGGGTCCAAGCCTAAGAAAAAGTTCAAGAAAGGCTTCATCGGGAATTAATATTTTCTTTGCTGAACAGTTCTAGGGTTTGAAGAAATTCAAAAGAGGTTTCACCGGGAATTAATCCTCTCTGGGGAAATGAATTTCTTGTACACAATATAATTTTTAAGTTTGACAGTCTTGAGAAAAGTTTCACCGAGAATAATGCCTTTCTCTGTTCCATATTGTATAGGCTCAAGAGGAGGCAAGATTGTATGGGGAATTTCCAATGAGGGAACTAGTTTTGACTATGTTGAAAGTAACCTTTGGTTTGATCTAAACCTAGACCTAACTGCTGCGGAAAACTCTAAGCAAATATGGACAAATATATATATATATATATATATATATATATATATATATATATATAAAAGAAATAAGCATTGAAACAGATATAGGGACTTGCCTTCTGAGAATAAGCCCAAGCATATTGTGAGGGTTTCAAGAAGTTGAAGAAAGTTTTGAAAACAAATTGAATTTGAATTTGAATTAAAAGAAAGTTGTTTAAAAAAGATTTGTTTGGGGCTTATAGCTCAAGGAGAGGCCCCGATGACTTATTTGATAACATTGATCGCACTGCGATATCGACAGACGTTGTGGGACTTATACTACAGCAGAGGCCCAAAATTGTTTTTGTACAAAGAGGGGTTGGGTCTTACACTCTATTAGAGGCCGAAAAGTGTTTGTAAAGAAAATAATGGGGCTTATACTCAAGGAGAGACCCAAGTGTTTTATTTGAAAAGGCGACGATTATGCCGTGATTTTGAGAACCACTGAGGGACTTATACAATGACTGAGGCCTAAATTATTTATGTATAAAGGGAAATTGGGTCTTACACTTTATTAGAGGCCAAAAAAGTTATTTTTATACAAGAGTTGGGGCTTATAACTCAAGGAGATGCCCAGATGAAAAACAATGATCGCGCAGTTATTTTGACAATCATATCGGGACTTATACAATGACTGAGGCCCAAAATGGTATATTTACAAAGGGGATTGGTCTTACACTCTATTAGAGGCGCAAAAATGTTTAAAAAGAAGACAGATTGGGGCTTACAACTCAAGGAGAGGCCCAGATGAAAATTGTTTTGAAAATGGCGATCGCGCCGAGATTTTTAAAATCGTATCGGGACTTATACAATGACTAAGGCCCAAAATCAATTATTTACAAAGGGATGAGACTTACACTCTACAAAGAGGCCCAAAATGTTTTGAAAAATTAAAATTAAGAGAAACCTTAATTTTAATTAAAAATATACGTTTTCAAAGGAAATTAAATATAAAATATCAAATATATTTAAAAATAAGTGGTAAGGTTTGAAAAATATTTTGAAAAATTATGTTTAATCCCATGAAAGCTTGAAATCTAATTGGTTTTGAGAAATCAAGGTGAGAATTTCATTTAAAAATGTTAAAAAACAATAAAAATGAAATTATTTACAAAAATTCAAGATATATTAAATAAATAATAAAAATTTAATTTTTTTGTAGAATAAAATAATTTAACATTTTTGTGACTCTTTAAAAAAAAGAACCAATAAAAAATGATAAAAAATGAGAGAGAAATTAATTTTTGAAATCATTTAACAAAAATATCAAATATTTGAAAATAGCGTTAATGCCATCTTCTTCTTCCTCACGACTACCCGCCATAGCCAATTTGAAAAACCTCTCGTATCTCTCTAATTACTCAATGAAAATGACTTTTGTAAACATGAAAATTGTGTGTTTTTGAACAAGGATTTCAGTCATATAAATTATTTGCATTTATATTAAGTGTGGAGTGAGAAATCAATTGATAATCTCAAGAACCCTAATTTCTGCAAGAACACTATGAAATCTTATACACGAAAGCTACAAAGCAATTGATTGAGGGGAATCGCTCTATATAAGTGCAGAAACATGTTTGTAACTTGAAAACACATTTATGATGCATGGATTATAGAGTTTGAGAGTGTCAGGCTTACCTCTTGCAAGAAGAATTCAAATTCTATGTTGGAGGTGTTACATATGTTGTGTAATGATCTGGACAGCTTCAATGGACCTCAAGTAATGTGTTTGAAAGCTTGGAATGGATTGAAACAACCTGGAACTTGTTGTGGCACCTCAACTGCAAGTAGGCCAAAAAGCTTGAGCAAATAGGGGTGACTTTGTGATTCTGATGTTCCAGATGTGTTTTAAGGTTATGGATCACTCATATATGATGTATGTGAGGTGTTGGCATGATTGGTTTTGATTGAATTGCTCTCAAATTGAAAATTTGATAGTGACTTAAAAGAGAAGCAAAATCTGGTTTTTTTAGAGTGATTGGAAGAAAAACATGAATTCAGATGTTTTAGGGTGGTTTGATCAGTCACACACGACCTCTATTTATAGTAGAGGAAGTTTAATTTGGAAGTAATAGTGTTTGGAGGCTTATCATGGCAGTAGCTTGTAGCCATTGACTTGGATAATCCAAAAGTGTCAAGTCAACTCTTCTTATCTTGACTCCATTAATCTTTGCAGGTTTGAATGCTCAGAGTTTGGACTGGAATCTTGACTGGCTTGGAGTGTTTTGATCTGGTTCATGACACCTCAATGCATTGCATTGATGTTACCTTGCCAAATTTGAATTTCAAACTTCATGTCATGATGGTTTTCACATGCCAAATTGAATTCCTTGCCCCTTTGATCATGAACCAAGTGAGTAATCAGATATTTTGTATTTTTGGAAGATGACAAAGTTGGCAAAGTGACAAGATTTGAAGGGAAAAATGGTGTGGCACAAGTTTTGGTTTTCATGCTGTCTTGAAAAATCAGGGTTTTAGGCCATGTTTCAAGGCTTGTAACTCCCTACTCAACTTGAGTTAGGATGAGTTCTTGTACTTTTTGGAAAGCCCTAATAACACACTTCAACTTTAATGTCCAACATTGGTCTTGAATCATCTTGGATCATAATGAAAAATTTCCTCAAAGTTGGTGAAAATTCAAGACAGATTATGTCCAAAATTTTCACTAAGTGTTGGAAAAAGTGTCATTTTCATGTTTTTGTGATTTTGATCAATCTATAACTCAAAATCCATGAGGATTTGGAATCTCTTGTAGTTGAAATTTTTGAAGTATGTAACGAGAGCTTTCATTTGAGCTTTGGATGGAAGAAAAAGGCCTTGTGGTTTGGAAGTTATGACCTAGCAAAGTTGGCACCAAATCACTTTTCTTCCATAACTTAGAAAATTTTAAGTTTCCCAAGGTTGCCCCTTTTGCAAGTAACCTCAATTTTCTTGATTTTTCTTGATGGATGATGATCCAAACCATGAATTAACATTGTTTTTGACTTAGGGAAGCCATGATTGTCAAGAAATTCAAAAAGTCAAACTTGGTTTTTGGCACAGTTGACTTTTTGTCAGATGAATTCCAAACTGTGTGATCCTCTATGAAATTATGTCCTTGATCTAATTCAAACCTGATGGATGGATTCTATAGGTGTTGTTGAGGGTCTTGAATCATGTCCCAATGTTTGGGATCATGTCTTGGTCAAAAGTCAAAGATACAGTTGACTTTTCATCAAGAAACCCTAATTGGCTCAGATGAATTTGAATCTTTGTATTGCTCATGAACCAAGTCCTTTGAATCAATCCAATCTTGTAAATGGATCAATATTATGTATTTGAGGTCTTCAAAATACTTCTTGATGTCTTGGCTCATGTCTTGTTCCAAAAGTCAACTTAGGGGTGAATTAGGTCAAGAAACCCTAATTCCTAATTTTTGATGAATGCATCCCCTGAGAATTTTTTTGACTCTATGATTGGAATCATAAAGTCCATTTGAGCTTCTTGGATCATGTTTTGAAGTATTGGCTCATTCCCCGAGGAAAATTTCCATCTGGAGGCCTTAGTCGACCAAAACCCTAATTTGGTGACGCTGGCGATCTTGAGACTTGATCCACTTGTAATGTTGCAACCTTGTGCTTGATTCTTGATGTGGGAGACCTATTGATCCTTTATGAGTGTTTAAGAGGCTAGAAAAGTTGAAGATCATGTCAATTCTTGATTGACCCTTTGTCAGAGTGCTCTGAAAGGGCTCAAACCCCTAATTCTTGGTTGTTCTGAACACTCAACAATCTTTGAGAGGCTTGATGAGGTATGAAAGTACATCCATATTATGGTGATGGTTTGCACAATGATGGGAAATCTTGTGGTCAAAATTTGGGGTATGACAGATGCCCCTATTTAATATTCTTGGACATGAAGGTGTGAATGGCGAAGATGTTCAGACATTCAAGGTAGAAGAGGATTAAATATTGGAATACCCAAAATTTTGACTGTGGTTATGAATGGTAGCGGTTTGCTCACCCATCTTCTTTTGCTAAACCATGTTACTTAGAAAAGGGTAAAACTTCCCCTCGATCCTGGTCTTCAGCCATGGATCTGGTCTCAGTTTTCTTTTGAAATAAACTTCCCCTCAATCCTGGTCTTCAGCCACGGAACTGGTCTCAGTTTATTTTGAAATAAACTTCCCCTCGATCCTGGTCTTCATCCATGGAACTGGTCTCAGTTTCTTTTGAAATAAACTTCCCCTCGATCCTGGTCTTCAGCCACATAACTGGTCTCAGTTTCTTCTTGTCGAGTTCCTTCCTCGACAAGGAATCCTATTTGTAGCGGTCTTCATCAACTTCTCGCCGAGTTTTTTTACTGGGGAGACGACATTTGATGGAGAAAGATTTGATGTCAGACTCTGGGGAAACCATTTATATGAACTGTAGAGGTGTGCAGACTTCTCTGTGGAGATGCCATTTATCAATCTACTGGGGAAAATAAGTCTCTTGAGAGATTGCCTTGTGCTTGGTAATATTACATCATACTTTCCTTCGAGACCTTTTTCGGAGGAGTGCCATGTGATGTAATCCAATTTTGAGGTGCTGATGACTTCATTGACAGCAAAATTTTTGGGGAGAAACCACCGTATTGCCAAGAGTCTTTCGTTGAGAGGCTTTCTCTGGGGTTTTTCTTTAATCCGAGAAAGCAAAATATCATCTTCAATGGTGAAGAGTGATGTTCCAAAGGTGTCTATCGAAAGTCTTACTTCCTTTCAGAGGTCAAAGTTATCAAAGTGGTCGAGGACAGTCTCCAATCCAGAAATAAATTGAGGAGAGATTGCTCAGACGATACATATCCAGACGAGGAAAGAACTGACAATTCTACCGGTGAGACGACATTTATAACTTTGGGATGAAAATGACCAGAGTAATATTAATGCAACATATGTATGAATATGAATCAATTATGCATGATGAAAACTCTGAGTGTTTTGCATAAATTTTGGTTAAACATAAATGTTGTGAAAGATGTTTCAACATGGAGGTTTTCAGCCCCAGAATAAAGATGTCAAGTAAAATGTCACAACATAAAGATTCGACATCATGACTGTTACAGCAATTTAGTTTTAAATCTGTTCCAAGATTCAAGGCATTTAGCAGTGGATTAGGGATCAAAATATGAAGCCCAACTCAGCAGAAAACTGTAAAAAGAAGACCAAGACCTAGACAGAAAGTGAGGAGAGTAGACGACATATACTTAGGAATCCTATTTTGTAAAGTAGATTTTAGGTTTGAGAGTCATAGGTTTCTCTTGTAAGTCTCCCTTTGTATCAGTTGATACACTGTGTAGATATTGGTGTCGCACAGATCCATAAGCCTTGAGGTATTGGATTGTGTATTGTTCTTGGATGAAGCTTTTAAGAAAATCCGAGTTAGCTTGTTTGTCAAGTATGCTTGACAAAATTCTGTATTGATAGGGATGATGTAGAAATCACAGTTGGTGATTAAGGGAAGTGAGTGGGGTATCTCATATCGGGGTTCTAAAGTTAGAGTTTAACCTTGGTAAAGATGTTCATTGGGTAGATGTTAGGTATGAAGTTGTAAACGGGGGAGTTTAACTTTGTAACAGTCTACAGATAGTGGAGTCTTCTTCCTGGATTGGTATCCCCCAGATGTAGGCGAGTTTGCACCGAACTGGGTTAATAATTACTGTGTTCTTTATCATTCTGCAGATTTATGTTATCTGTTAGGGTTCATGATAAACATGTTGGATCAGATGTCAGGACATCTGTGTGTATGCAGTTCTGATATTCAAGGTACCAGTCTGCTGTTGCGCCTCCAAGTTTAAATGATTATATAGCACAATGTCTTGACATATGTTAGGACATCTGCTGTCTGCATAGGCCAGAATTTCAATTGGTATCAGAGCAGGCATCCTGTCTGGTTCTGGATGAGATCTTTGGGAGATACTTTCTGGCGTTTAAACAAGGAGGAGTTTTGAAGATCAGATCAATCAACTCAGACATACCCAAGGGTATTAATGGATGAGATGGATGTTCTGGATCGAAGGGAGCAACCCGGAGGTTGTTCATGTTGCTGAGGAGATTCTACAACAACTACATGAGAAGTGGCTAGTTCTCTTGTTGGTGTATCTTATAAGATGTTGTGACATCTTATTAGGGCAAGCAGGATTTGTTCCTTGGTGGTTCCGCTGCATGTGTTTCTGATGGAAGAGCTCTAGGATTATGGGATTCTGGAGTTGTTACTGAATAAAGTTGGTGGAAGGTCTTAATCTTCAGCCTCTATATTTGAAGATATCTGCATTCTTTTATTCCAAAGTCGGGAGCGATGGAGTGAAAGAAGTTGTGGTTAGATATCTGGTATGATGACTTGGTACTTGGAAGCTTGGTTTCCTGGTGCAGTTTGGAGTCAGTTGAAGAGGAGAGGAGTTGAGTTAAGTTTATCAGGTTCTTGCTCTAGGAGTTTGATAAATGATTGGTCGGCTAGGTTGTCAAAGATACTTGAGAATTCTCTCAAGTCCACTCATAAAGACATCTATGTCATGTATCTGGAGTCTTCTAGTTACTCTTCTGACTAGAAGGTGTTTCTTTGAAACAGAATCTGAAGAAACTGGAGGTGATTTATTTTCACCATCCAAAAACAGCAAGGAAGGATTCATCTCTCTTGACCCTAAGAGTGGATTTAATCTTATTGAAGAATTGTTGAGGTAAATAAGATTTGTTCAGAGAAAGTCTTAGTTACTTTCTTCAAGGGTGGTAGCCTTGGTATCTCGACATTGTCCTTTGAAGAAGATACTTGCAAAAAGATTGAATACTTTATATGTGTTCATGACATGATCTGGTGGAGCTCGGCTACAGCAGTGAAGAAGGGTTACTGGACAAGGATTTAAAATCAATTGCTATTTATGGAATCCACAAGTATTTAATTGATTATCCTTGAAAGTCAAGATTGCTGATGTTCAACTAGATGTTGGAACATCTCATCATCAGAGTTTGTGCAGAATCATGGGAGGGGTACTGCATACACTTTAGCATCTGTCTTAGGTGGTGACCTAAGAAGTGGCTTCAGTCGGGAGTGACAGAAGCATGTGTTCTCTGGAGAGTTTCCTGGAAAGAAACTAGTCTAGACTTTGATGCTGTTGAAGATGAAGATGAAGACATCATAATCTTGATGGTTACAACTTGGATCAGTTTATTTCTGATCTAGGTGATTTGGAGCATTTTTTTTGCTCTGTTTGTGAAGGTCGAGGATAAGTCGCATTTATCTCTGGCTTTCTATTGGCGGCTCTACTAAGGGAAGTGGCATTCTTTGGTATGACTATAGGGTAGTCTTGGACTACTTACCTTCTGAATATTCAGACGTGGTAGGTTTGAAGTCTTTGGAGTTTCAATGCAGGATGGAGGTTGTCTACTCAAACTTTGTTGTTAAATCAAGTCTATGAGAGCATGGAACTCTTGTTCTGCAAAGGGAGGAGGTTCTTCTAAGTGGCAGAAGGAGGAGCTGAATTCAACAGTTGGATGTCATATCAGAATGTTCCGACATCTAGCTCAACATCAGAAGTCTCAGCTGGTGATGTGGCACATTAGCTTAAGATAAGGTGATCTACAGGAAGATGGAAGTTGTGGATGCTTCAAAAAGGTCTATCTCATGCAGTTTGCGGGAGCTGTGGATGGGAAGATGTTACATGACTAAGAGGCTTGGTGGATCCAAGATGTCTTGCTATGGGGAAAGTAGTTCATGTGACTTGAAGATCTGATTTCATCAGTGGATCAGTGTATTTTGTGGGAGTTCTAAAGATGAGTGAGGTCAATCAAAAAGTGGCATTTGATTGATTTCACAATGTGCGTTCAAGCAGGATGCTTGAAATTGATTGCTCTTTTGCATAAGAGTAGTTAGTTGAAATTGTAAGAAGGTTCTGGTTCTCTGCGAGCTTGTGGCAGAAGTTCTGGGTTGAGGATGGAAGCATACCTTCTTTGGTGGATGAGAGTTTATTTCTCTATGGGTTTCTGAAGTTTTCTTCGTTCAAGCTGGTGGCGCAGTGTTGTGTGAAGATCTTCAGTGTGGATTACTATGCTGATAGTAAGTCCAGTCGTGGAGCATATCAAGAACCATGGTGTGTAGTGTCTTTGATGTGTGGAAGATGTCTTAACTGATGTTAGAACATCTTTGGGTTAGTTTTCCTTGGTGAAGGATTACAGGTTCTGTGATGAATTGGTTACTTGCATCGTGTCTAAGAAGTATCTACATTGTCATATGGGAGAATGATGAAGTAGAAGAACTGTCTTGGAAGTTGGATGTAAGTGTTTTGGAAGACTGAAGTGGATCACGGGTTGATTGTATGAAGGTCTGTTTCTTGATGCGTTCAGAAGTAGAGATTCACCATAAATCAGAAGTATTCCAGGTTATCATACGGGAGAATGATAAGGAATGACTGTCTTGGATTGCGGGGTGTTTATCTCTAATGCTGACCTAGTGGGGTCAGTGGAAAATCTTGCATAGGGGATGTTGTCCTGGGTGTAAGTCATGCTAGTAATGGATCAGTTTAGCAGTTGTGAAGTTCTGGAGCATGCATACAATAGCTGACATCGTTATAACAAGCTAAGGGGCCCTGTGCGTCTCTTTGAGGAATGTGAAGCATTCTGATTCAATTGGTTTGTGCCTCAAGCAACTGGATGTCTATACATGAGAATTCAAGAGGAGTTTGTGTGGTGTATAAGATGGTTGTGGAATGAGGGGGATCAATGGGACTTTGATCTCAAGCCAAGAGTTTATTATGGTTTGTATACACGTCCTCACGGGATGCATGACAGTGACATGTGTGAGTGATTATTGTTTCTTGTCAGAGGGAACAATAAGATAGTTAATGATTGCGTTAAGCAGGTGTGTTGAACAGAGGGTGCGCTCTTGAAGACATGAAGATGCGTCTTATGTTTTTCAGTCATTAGCTTGGGTGCTCAGTGGAGGAGCACCAATTACCTTAGTCAGGGGGAGAGGCCCCTTGATCTAAGATGAATTACTGCGAGGATGCAGTGGATGATCCAGTTTGCATTTGTGCGTCAAGCAAGCTGAGATGTCAAGGAGGATGTCTTGACATTATTGTATTGTTGCAAGTTGGGGGAAACTTGGTAATACATGTGTATTGGGAATGGTTATTATTGGATGCTTAAGAATCATTGATGAGTCTGGGAGAATTTATTCTTCTCTACAGATTGTAGTCATGAAACTGTGAAGAGTTAATTCAATACAGAAATCTATTAGGGGCTAACTGGGAGAAATTGGTTTTCTGCGAATGGAAAGGAATGGCAAACAAACTCTATTGTATTCTTTACTACTAAATCTGGACTAAGTAAATCCTTACGGTGGGGACCATAAACCTGACAAATGCAGGATAGGCTTCAGAACACTGTTCAAAAGTAGGCTCAAAGACATGTCAGAAAAGGTGGAATCTCTTGAAACTAACTTGACCATCAGTTATCGCACTCCTTGACTAGTCTTTTGTCTGGATTTGCTTTACTCACATAACTTCTTCATATTTAAGGAAGGTCAAACTAGAACATCTTACTTAGAGAAAGATAAAATGAGTTTTGTTTGTGTGTGGGTAAGCATTATTTGGGTCTGGATGTGCATGGGCCATTTTTGTCAATTTTTGGCTAAAAAAGGGGGAGAATGGCTTGTTACTGCTCAGATTTGTATGGTGTATGTGTTATGTGCTACTGATCTGTGAAATGTTTCAAAGGATGCCTCGACAATCTTGAAGTATGCATATTTGTGTTTTGTGATCAGAGTTAGGGAGCAAGTTGTGTCTTGTGATCTGAGTTACATTCTCTATGTATCTGGTATCACAAGGGAATGAAGAGGGTAACTATATCTTATCTTCTTCCTCTTCCTTAGCACTTGCTTCAAGTACTTTTCCACTACATGCACTGTCAGGCTGAAAGGATGTTTTAACCAAAATTTTCCTAAAAGGGGGAGATTGAAAGCTCTGAGTGTTTTGTATAAATTTTGGTTAAACATAAATGTTGTGAAAGATGTTTCAACATGGAGGTTTTCAGCCCCAGAATAAAGATGTCAAGTAAAATGTCACAACATGAAGATTCGACATCATGACTGTTACAGTAAGTGTTTAGTTTTAAATTTGTTCCAAGATTCAAGGCGTTTGGCAGTGGATCAGGGATCAAAATATGAAGCCCAACTTAGCAGAAAACTATAAAAAGAAGACCAAGACCTAGACAAAAATTGAGGAGAGTAGGCGACATAGACTTAGGAATCCTATTTTGTAAAGTAGGTTTTAGGTTTGAGAGTCGTAGGTTTCTCTTGTAAGTCTCCCTTTGTATCAGTTGATACACTGTGGTAGATATAGGTGTCACACAGATCCATAAGCCTTGAGGTATTGGATTGTGTATTGTTCTTGGATGAAGCTTTTAAGCAAATTCGAGTTAGCTTGTTTGTCAAGTATGCTTGACAGAATTCTGTATTGATAGGGATGATGTAGAAATCACAGTTGGTGATTAAGGGAAGTGAGTGGGGTATCTCATATCGGGGTTCTAAACGTTAGAGTTTAACCTTGGTAAAGATGTTCATTGGGTAGATGTTAGGTATGAAGTTGTAAATGGGGGAGTTTAACTTTGTAACAGTCTACAGATAGTGGAGTCTTTTTCCTGGATTGGTATCCCCCAGATGTAGGTGAGTTTGCACCGAACTGGATTAACAATTACTGTGTTTTTTATCATTCTGCAGATTTATGTTTTCTGTTAGGGTTCATGATAAACATGTTGGATTAGATGTCGTGACATCTGTGTGTGTGCAGTTCTGATATTCAAGGTATCGGTCTACTGTTACGCCTCCAAGTTTAAATGATTATGTAGCACAATTCTTGACATATGTTAGGACATCTGCTGTCTGCATAGGCCAGAATTTCACATGATGTATGTATGTTTATGCTGACAAAACAGACACGACATACAGACTGGTGAGGAATACAACTGGATACTCGACCACTCTGGGAGATGGGGGTATCACTGGAGGTTCTGAAAGTTGGACGTCTACTCGAGAATAGGGATTCCTGTGTTCGTTCTGATTTCCGGAGATACAAACCTGCTAGGTATGGAAATCCGTTCTTGTTTTTCAAAGGTGGACCCTACTGGGGGGATAAAAACCAACAATTGGTTTTCAAAAGTATGAACTCCGTCGGGGACGTCAGAGGGGACATCCCATCTGAAGTAGTTAATCCTTTATTCAGGGTGTACTGGTCAAAAGGAGTACCTTGATCCTGCATTTTGAGGTTTAATCACTTCCAGAGAAGTAGTCGATATTCCTTTTTTGTGCTCATTAATCAAAAGGAAATTACCATCTTTGTTTTAAAAGTAAAACTTGAACTTCCCGTTTTGAAAAAAGTAAATTCATTTTTGTTTCAAGAATAGTTGATTATATTTAAATGTCATTTTGCGAAGCAGAATAAATGATAATTGCAAATAAAAGGCACACAGGCTCAAATTTATTGATAGAATGGTAATCAGCCAAGCGCATGATCCCATGGAACATTACAAAGTTTTGAATATGGTAATTTATAGGGAAAGGGGCTACATTGAAACATAACGACCATTATCCTTCCACCAACTTTGAATTCTGGACATTCTAAGCTTTTGTCAAAGATGGCCTCGATTGAAGTTTTCCTGACGGATGGAGTTACCGCTAGGGATCTAATCTTGTCGGACGTAGTTACTTGCCATGAATCCCTAACTTTTGCCTAGATTGCCCTTTCAAGTTTTCAATCCATCGGGATGACTTTTGCTTATGTCTCTAATTTTTGCTTGGACCGCCCTTTCGGGTTTTCAATCCATCGAGACGTTTATTTTTATTTTTATTTTATATTTAGGCGAAGTATTTCTTGACTACAACAACATTCGTGGGGTAGGTAAACTCCTCTCCATCCATGGTTGCGAGTCTCAAGGCGCCGCCTGAGAAGGCTTTCTTAACCACATAAGGGCCATCATAATTCGGAGTCCATTTGCCCCGGGAATCAGTGAGGAATGATTGTATCTTCTTGAGCACGAGGTCTCCTTTCCTGAAGACACGGGGTCAGACCTTTTTGTCGAACGCTTTCTTCATTCCTTACTGATATAGCTGACCGTGACATAAAGCTGTCATTCTTTTTTCTTCAATTAGGTTCAGTTCATCGTATCTGCTCTGACACCATTTAGCTTCTGTTAGCGTGGCTTCCATCAATATTCTTACTGACGGGATCTCTACTTCTATGGGGAGCACTGCTTCCATGCCATATACTATTGAGACAGGGGTTGCCCCTGTTGAAGGGCAGACAGATGTGCGATAACCATGAAGAGCAAAGGGTAGCATCTCGTGCCAATCTTTGTAGGTTACAACCATCTTTTGAACGATCTTTTTGATATTCTTGTTAGCCGCTTCTACCGCTCCATTCATTTTAGGTCAGTAGGGAGATGAGTTATGGTGTTCATCTTAAACTCGGCACACAACTCTTTCATCATCTTGTTCTTCAAGTTGGATCCATTATCTGTAATGATCTGGCTTGGAACACCATAACGGCAGATGAGGTTATTTTTTATAAACCGGACCACCACTTTTCTGGTCACATTGGCGTATGATACTACTTTGACCAACTTAGTGAAGTAGTAAATGGCTACCAGGATTAACCGATGTCCGTTTGAAGCTTTGGGTTGAATCATGCCAATCATGTCGATTCCCCATATAGAAAAAGGCCATGGAGAAGAAAGAACTTTGAGATGCGTTGGCGGTACATGGATTTTGTCAGCATATATCTGACACTCGTGACATTTCCTCATGTACTTGTAGCAGTCAGATTCCATTGTCAGCCAATAATATCCTACTCTTAGAACTTTTCTTGCCATTGTGTGTCCATTGGCAAGAGTGCCAAAGGAGCCTTCATGAATTTCTCTCATTAACATGGTCGCTTCTTGTTTGTCTACACATCTGAGCAAAACCATGTCGAAGTTTCTCTTATAGAGCGTATCATTGTTCAGGAAGAAATTGCTAGCCAGTCTTCTGAGAGTCTTCCTATCTTTTCTGGATGCCCCAGGTGGGTACTCTTGCCTTTGAAGGAAGCACCTGATATCATGATACCATGGTTTGTCGTTTATGACTGCTTCAATCGCGAAGATGTAAGCGGGCCTATCAAGGCGCATTATGTCAATCTTAGGTACGCCATTCCATTGACTAACACTAATCATGGAGGATAGAGTGGATAATGCACCAGCTATGTGATTTTCTTCACGAGGGATATGATGAAACTCGATTCTGTTGAAGAATGGTAATAACCTTCTCGCGTAATCTTTGTAAAGAATTAGTCTTGATTGGTATGTATTCCACTCTTCTTTTATCTGATTGATAACCAGGGCTGAGTCTCGATACACATCCAAGTTCTTTATCCTTAAGTCAATTACTTCTTCGAGACCCATGATACAAGCTTCGTATTCGGCCTTATTGTTTGTGCATCTGGATGTCAATATGGTAGTGAAAGGAATATGGGTACCCTAAGGTGTTACGATAATTTCCCCAATTCCATTCCCATAAGTATTGATAGCTCCGTCGAATATTAGTCCCCATTGGGAACCTGGTTCTGGCCCTTCGCTGGGTAACGTTTCATCGTAATCTTTCATTTTCAAGTACATGACATCTTCTTCAGGGAAGTCAAATTCGACTGATTCCTGATTGTCAATCGGTTGATGAGCCAAATAATCGGCTAAAATACTTCCTTTGACGGCTTTCTGAGCATGGTACTCGATGTTGTATTCTGATAACAACATCTGCCAACGGGCAATCCTTCCCGTGATAGCAGAATTTTCAAAGACGTACTTGATCGAATCCATTTTAGAGATTCATCAAGTAGTGTGACAAATCATGTACTAGCGAAGACGTTTGGCTGCCCAAGCCAGAGCGCAGCAAGTTTTCTCGAGCATAATGTATCGAGTTTCATATTCCGTGAACTTCTTGGTTATGTAGTAAATGGAAGACTCTTTTCTTTTCGTCTCGTCTTGTAGGCCAAGTACACAGCCCATGGAATCTTCCAAGACTGTTAGGTAGATGATCAATGGTCTTCCTTCCACTGGAGGAGACATAATAGGTGGATTCAACAGATATTATTTGATGTTGTCAAACGCTTTTTGGTAATCTTTTGTCCATACACAACTTTGATTCTTTCTGAGTAGTTTGAAGATTGGTACGCATGTGGCGGTCATAAGGGATATGAACCTTGAGATATAATTCAGACGTCCCAAAAATCCTCTGACCTGTTTTTCAGTCTTCGGAGAAGGCATTTCTTGATTGGTCTTGACATTGTCAAGATCAACCTCAATTCCTTTATGGATGACGATGAATCCTAAGAGTTTTCCTGAGCGAACACCGAACGTGCACTTATTAGGATTCAAGCGGAGTTTTTATTTTCTCAAACACTCGAATAACTTTGATAGGTGTTCCACATGCTCTTCTTCTGTTTTAGATTTGGCAATCATGTCATCGACGTACACTTCAATCTCTTTGTGCATCATGTCGTGAAACAGAGTTGTCATGGCCCTTTGATAGGTTGCCCCTATGTTCTTTAGACCGAACAACATTACCTTGTAACAAAAGGTGCCCCATGGGGCGATAAATTAAGTTTTCTCCATATCTTCCGGTACCATTTTGATTTGATTATAGCCAGAGAATCCATCCATGAAGAAGAAGACTTTGAATTTTGCTGTGCTGTCTACCAGCATGTCAATGTGTGGCAAAGGGAAGTTATCCCTTGGACTTGATCTGTTCAGATCCCTGTAGTCTACACACATTCTGACTTTTCCGTCCTTTTTCAGAGCTGGCACTATGTTAGCTAGCCATTGAGGATATTGTGAGGTGGCGAGGAAACCTGTGTAGATCTGCTTCTGCACTTCCTCCTTAATTTTGATGGCCATATCTGGATGAGTCCTTCTCAGTCTTTGTTTTACTGGAGGACATTCTGGTTTCAGTGATAAGTGGTGTTCCACGATGCTGGTATCCAACACTGGCATGTCCTGATAGGACCAAGCAAATTCATATGGAAACTCTTTGAGAAGTTTTATCAAACCTTCTCTGACAGTTGGGTTGAGCAGTGCTCCAATCTTAACTTCTTTCTTTTCTTCTTCAGAACCTAAATTAACCGTTTCCAACGGCTCTTTGTGAGGCTCAATAGACATTACCTATTGCCTGAGTAGTCGGGAGATCTCTTCTGGAATTTCTTTGTCCTTCTCTTCTTCAGCTTCAAATACCTGGAATCCAAAGTTGGGAGAAGGCATTGGATCGTATGTTTCAATGGGGTTTAAAACACGCAATCTGCATGATGTGATGATTCGTCTTTTAGAAAAGACAGAGAGAATGCAAGAGTGTGTGCAGTGTATTTTCTGAAAAATGCTTGTTTTTATTTTGGGTTTTTTTTAGGATTGCCATTTTCTAAAAAATGAAAAGTGAAAATAGCAATAAATGTGGGAATTCAAAATGACATTATTTATTCATGATTTGTCGATTCTTAAAACACAACCCTATAAAACAAAACACTAACGCTTTGGGTGAAGCGAAGAGGGACATTTACAGAAAAGTGAGCCCTATAAAACATCCATTTCACCCGGGCGAGGTGAAAGGTTAAAACAAATATGGTAATTACTTCGACCTATGGACAAATTTAGGGACATCGACTGTAACCGAATAGCGATGAACTCCTTGGTGAACCACAAAGTCTGGTACTTCCCTTCCTTGTCTGTCTTTAGAAATGGCACTGATTTCTGGTGGAGTAGGATCATTGGAGTCTTCTTCCCATGCAGAGTTATCATAAGAGGACTCTTCTATCGCATCTTCCATAGTGTTTTCACTCTCAAGAGGATCTCCCCATCCAGTTGGCTAGATGTCCTCGTATCTGACGCGAAAGCTTTCGGGAGTGGTGTATTTGACTAGAAAGTTGTACTTGCCGCTTGGCTGTCCCAAGGTATCCCAGGTTTCTGTGGGAATAGAGGAGTCATCTTCCTCAATGACGTTGACCTCAGGAAATGCATAGTTAAATAATTCTTGTCCTGTAATCTTTCCAAATTCATTACCAAGATGTTGGACATTTTCGGAATGTTCAGAGTAAGGATTCCATGACTCTGGGGGAGCAGGTGTATTCCTTTCAAGACTACTCAGCAGATTTTCTGGCTGACTCTTTTGTTCCGAGTCTTCTGTGTATGGCTTCCAGATAGGAAAGTCATCTAGGGGAACATAATAATCATAGTCAAAGTTGTCCTTCATCAGATTGTCTTCCTCTAATGAGTTAGGTAGAGCATGGCATCCTACGGGATCACAATCTCCATAGATCATCCTGAAGTTTAATCTCGGCATATATCTGGGGCTCTGCCTCGGGAAACAGAATGGCATGTGCACTTCTCCTTGAGATATATAACCGTCATTATTGAGATAAGACTTACACTGCTCATCTGTATCGGAGGAGTCATTCTTATCGATGGTGTGGACTTCTTGAGATACTGGGTGGAGGAATCCTCCGCTGTGAAAGAAATCCTGAATGGGATGAAAACTTTCATCCTTCTTAGCAGCCTGGGTACAAGTTGGAGAGAAACCAAGAACTTTCCTCGTCTTGTTATTGGTAGGAATTACAATCTGTCCCCATCCTTTTACGTCATCACTCTCAATTACTTTGAGAGCGTCTTTGTATGAGGAAATCGACGTCCCTTTTTCTTGTTGATTCTCATTGCTCACTAAGAGTGCTTGGAACTGGGTTCCAACAACCTCTTCTGGTTCTACACAGGAGAATGATGATAAGTTGCTCACGATCAAGGCTTGCTCTCTACACACTGTGACTAATTTGTCATTCTTGACGAACTTCAGCTTCTGGTGAAGTGTCGAAGTGATTGCCCCAGCTTCGTGTATCCAAGGTCTTCCTAATAAATAGCTGTATGCTGCCCGGATGTCCATGACCTAGAAAGTGACTTAGAAAGTGTGAGGACTAATGGTTATGGGAAAATTGACTTCGCCGATAACTGGTTTTCTAGATCCGTCAATGGCTTTGACGATGATCTCACTGCCTCTCATCGGAGTACCTTGAAAAGATAGTCGAGCCAAAGTTGACCTTGGCATGACATTTAAGGATGAACCTATGTCTACCAACACACTGTCTAAAGCATCGTCCTGACAATTGACAGTGATATTGAGTGCCATATTATGGTTCTTGCCTTCTTCAGGCAGGTGTTCATCACTGAATCCCAAGTTGTTGCAGGAAGTGATGTTGGAGATGATGCTGTCAAATTGTCCTACTGTCACATCTTGTTCCACAAAGGCTTGTTCTAAAACCTTATGCAGAGCTTCCTTGTGAGCTTCTGAACTAAGCAGGAGAGATAATACATAAATTTTAGACGGAGTTTGCAACAATTGGTCCACAATGTTTTACTCGCTTTTCTGGATGAGCTTCAGCATCTCATCGTTGTTCTTTATAGGTTCTGTATTGCTGGATTGACCGACTTATTGGTTGGGAACTTCCGTTTGAGGTTCCTTCTCCTTGGTAGGTTCTCCAACTCCTCTGTTGAAGACCCGACTGCTCCGGGTACCTCAACTGATGTTGGGAATGTTCACAACGGAGGGTAATGGAGTTTCTTTTCCATTTTCTATGGTCGTTGCACCATACTTATACAGGATAACTTTGTCTGACTTGTACGGTAATGGACCTGGCAAGTAGACGACCACAGGGGCTTTTTGGGCCTTTTGACTATCGTAGGCCACCTCGATCAACTCCAAGTTTGGAATCTTTCTATTGCCGAGAGATGCTTTTGACTCATTGAGAAGAGGAATTATGGCGCAAACATACTTGGTTATTCCATGATCGGAGATTATGACAGAGTTTTTGTTTTGACCAGGGAGGTAATCTTGTACCATGTTGATCGATTCAGCATTTGACCATGGTTAAATCTCCTTTTGGTCTAACTGGTGTTCGAGAGCTGCTCGCACTAGATAGCATCCTTGGTTATTTTCCGAGCATACCCTACAGTGTTCATAATTGTGAGGTGGTATCCGACCGTACCCACTTTGTATGTAGTGCATCTTTATTAGATCCATTTCCATTGAGGGGACATCACGACTTTGATGTCTACAGGATCTCCATCAGTCATGTTAATCTGTTATGTGTCTTCATCCAGGTAGATCAGAAGCCACTAGTGGTCCAATAGATGTTGAAGAGTCCTTTGCACAAGTGCATGCCCTTGGTCGTTTTCGCAGCATTCTTTACAATCTTGATAATCATGAGAAGCCAGAAAACCAAGTCTGACCTGCTTAGCATGTAATTCCACTAGACTGGTATTTATCAGGCTTATGTCAAAGATTTGAACCATATTGACTTGATGGTTATTCCTTTCATAGTAGTCCTGTATCCATCCAAGGTTCATTTGTCGCTGGAAAGCCTCTTGTACAAAAGAGCATCCTTGATTGTCATTTGAGCAGATCGGACAAATGCTGTAATCGTGTCGCGACAGATTATAATACTGACCTTGTCTTGAATGCATTGCCCCTGAATTGACGTTCATTGTACGGATGTCGTGGTTCTGAACAATTTTGGGATATGCATGGGCCATGTTTACTTCATGAATCCTGTGATCCTGAATCCAGCCCATATCCATTTGTTCTTGTAGAGCTGCTTGTATTATGGTACACCCTTGATTGTCCTTGGAACAAATATCACACTGATAATAGTTGTGAGATGGCACATGGTCGTACCCTCTCTGTTTGCAATGCATTTTCACCAGATTGGTTCCCAGTAAGCGTACATGGTGAATTTGATAACTGTTGATAAGTTCTTCTTCTATCAGGTTTACCGTAGTCTTTTCATGTTGTGGTAATGGGTTTGTCTGAACATTTGGATTAGTATCTTTGAAAGATAAAACCCCGTTCCTGACGAGCTTCTGTACATCAGACTTGAGGCTGAGATAATTCTCAATGTTATGTCCCGATCCTCCTTGATTGTAAAGGCAAGTTTGATATGCTGTGAACCAAAAAGGTGGATTTTCTGGTACTGTGAGAGGAGTCCTGTTTTGAACATGCCCCTTGGTCAGTAGAAGTGGAAATAGTTCTGCATACAACATCGGTATAGGGTCGAACCCTGATGGTCGTGTAGTACGATTGTTATTATTGTACTGCGGGTGAGCCTACTGAGAGGCTGTTGCGGCCTTTGCTGATATTGTTGTTGATTTGGTTGGCTCTGAGAAACCTGAGGTTGATAAGTCTGAGCCGGTGCCGGGTTAATAGCCGGAGTTATCGCTATTACCAGTTGATACCTTCGTCTTTGCTTTCCCAGAGAGATATTACTGATATCTTACTCTTTCTTCTTTTGGAAAGCACTACCGTATCTTTTGGTACTTCTAGATGGCTCTGCATCTTTGACCAATCGTCCTTCTCGGACTGCTTCTTCAAGGTGCATTCCTATATTCACCATTTTAGTGAAGTCACTGGGCACACTGGCAACCATTCGGTTATAATAAAACGAGCTCAATGTTTTCAGGAAAATCTTTGTCATTTCCTTTTCCTCGAGAGGGGGACAAATCTGGGCGGCAAATTCACGCCATCTCTGAGCATATACTTTGAAGGTTTCCTTATCCTTTTGTGACACTGCTCTGAGCTGGTCCCTGTCTGGTGCAATGTCCAAGTTGTATTTATACTGTTGAGTGAAGGCTGCTCTGAGATCTCTGAAAGTACTGATCTTGGTGCAGTTTAAACCCATGTACCATTTGAGTGCGACACCGGTTAAACTGTCTTGGAAGTAATGGATTAGTAGATGTTGATTATCTGTCCAGGTAGACATTTTCTGAGCGTACATCACCAAATGAATTTGAGGGCAAGAGTTGCCTTTGTATTTTTCAAAGTCGGGCACCTTGAATTTATGCGGGATCTTTACATTAGGGACCAAATAGATGTCGGCGCCGTCTTTTCCAATAAGTCTTGACCGCGAATGGCATGCAGTTCCTTCTGCATTTCCAAGAATTATTCCTGGAACTCATTCATCCTTTCATATAGGTCTTCGTTACCGCCAAAAATTACTTGGGAAATCTGTCCTTCTGGGATAGTGTGTACCACTGGCTATGGTATGGTCATTATGTTGGCGACTCTTAGCGCTTAAGTAACCTGAAGTTTGTAACCTTCAGGAGTTTCTGTTGTAACCTTTGCATCTTAATTTCCCTGAAGTTTGTAACCTTCAGGTCTGGCTGTTCTTGCTACGACTTTCGGATCCTCAGTGACCGGTGGGATGTATCCTTCAGGTATAAAGTTGTGAGGCATGCCCCAGGGAAATCCTTTAGGCATGTTGTCTTGAGGATGACTGCCATACGTCTTAAATGTTGTCGTAGACGTACCCTCCGAGATTATAGTCCTTTGATGTTGTTGCTCCTGGGCTGCTGCCAGGGATTGCATGTCATGGTGGAGTTTCTCCAAACTCTCCTTCAGAGCGTTGATTTCTTCTCTCAGCTCTCTGTTCTCTTCCTCGAGATCATCTATTTTCTTTTGTCGATTGGCCCGAGTATTGTACAAATGAGACAGTTTGACTCTAGAGTGTGACACATAGGTGAGATTCAAAGATAAAGATGTGTTATGTGAGAATGATGAATGATATGCAGAGACCGAAAATGATATATTTTTTTAGTTTTTGTTTAAAAGAACTGTAAACAATTATATTGCAAATATCACACAGCAGAGGGATACCCCTTTTATTGAACTTGAAAGATTACAGTATTTTACAAGGAAAAGTACGGTATTTTACAAAGTGCTGTAAGGAAAATTAGGCCTATGGATCACGAGTTCTCTCCGAGGAGAGCTCAGATGCTGGTTTCTAAACTTTTCTTTTCTTTGACTGGGCTTCTTTAGCAGTTGTCGGGTCGATGACTCTCTTCCAAGTGAAAGGAGTGAGCAAATTTCTTCGTTCTTCCTGACTTTCCATGGCATGCTGCTCTAATATCTCAATCAGAGTATCCTTCTCCTTTAGTAGTTCCTGAATCTCGGTATATTCCAAATTAAGAATCTGATATTTATTCTTCCAAGAGTTCTTCTCACGTTGGACTTTGTTGAGAGCGACTTGGAGTTTTTCTGCATCAGACATGAAATAAAGGATAGACACCTTTAAGGGAAAAACTTCTCGACGAGGGTAAGACATCCTTAGCTTGATAGCTCTAGTTTGAACCCAGTGGAGATAAGGTTCTGAAGAGGAACAATTTGGTTTTCCCAGGGATTCTCTCCCTTTCCTGTGAATATGTTGCCAGGCATGTACTATTTCTTTCTTTAGTGCCCTGTCATTTTCTCCTTCCTTGAAGAAAAGACCTTCCAGATGAGCATTATGTGGGATATTCTTCATCGGGTATCTGAGTTGACGGCGAGCTAGAATTGGATGATAGTTGATCCCTCCTTTAGTACCAATATGGGGTACATTGGGGAAATTTTCGCATCGGTCGATAATTTGTATCCTTTCGTAAATCCGATTGTACCAATCTATGTCTGTATTGGTGAGAGACATAATCTTCTGCAACCATCGCAAATTACTCTTGTGATCCCAAAAAGCAGCAGATTTGGGCAAGTGGGAAATAAACCATTTATATAGTAATGGTACACAACATGTGATCATCCCTCCACTATACAAATTCCTTAAGTGTACAGAATGATAAGCATCCGCGAGTAAGGATTGTACGGGGTTTCCAATCAAGAATATCTTAACAACATTGGTGTCGATGAAGTTGTCGATGTTGGGAAAAAGGAATAACCCATATGTGAGCAGGACAAAGATATCCTCGAAAGCAATTATATTTCCTATACTAGCAAAGTATAGGGGTTTCTCCATCAGGAATTTAGCTGGTAAACCCCGGATTCCTCCTTTGGTGGTCAAGTAAGTTCTGACTTCTGACTCATCCAAAGAAATTTCTCTTGCAATGGTTTATTCTTTTGGAATTTCTTCCAGTCGAGAAAATGGATCTCGATCAGTGATAGGTAAATCAATCAGGTGGGAGTATTCTTCCATTGTCGATGCGAGATGGTAATCTGGGAATGTGAAGCAATGGTAAACCGGATCATAGAACTAAATCAGCGTAGGCAGGATCCCTTCAACCATGTTGATCTTCAGAAGAGATAACAATCCTCCGTGTTTTGCTCTGAAAGTCTCGGGATTAGTAATCATCCTTCCTAATTTCCTTAGGTCATCCAATTTTGGAACCTTGAAGGTGTACTTGTGCATTTTTCTTCTTCCGAAATCCATAACACAACCTTTCTGATATTTGTAATTATTGTTTCAGTTCTTTTGCAAAAGATTTTTCTATTTTTAAAAAGAGTCTTTTAATGAATGCATGAATGCCTGAATGCAGCAAACAAAAACGCTTCAAAACATGGGTTTAAGGGTTCATTGTCACGAGCATGGAGCCATGGATCTACCCATCCCCAAAGGTGTGTACTAATTGGTCAATTTTTGTACCTGTAGAACGAGTTCTAAAAGGTTCCCAAATCATTGACCCCTCCTAGGGATATTATCAGCAAACTGATTCACTCGAGCGAGTTGTGATATCCTAGGATGAATCTCTTTTGAGTGTAGTATCGCGTGTCAACTATTCCCGATAGTCACCACACTACCTAATGGTTTAAATGGTTAAATGTCTACTAAATCCTTAGTGTCATGGGTACCGCACTGGGAACACTATGCTTTCACGACGATCGGTCGGTCAACATTAGAGAATCCACACGGGTACCTCGACTGATTCGGTGGACTACCAGGTCAGCTTGGTCGGGATTCACATCCTATAAGTCTTTCCTGGAGACGCCACCACTTATCTTAATTTTCTCTCAAACTTTCCACATGCGTATCAACTGCATTCCCAGTTAACAAATATTTAAACACGGGTAAATGTTTATATGTTTACAATCCCCAACAGATTCATTATTTTTCCGCAGCAGATCTCTTCTTCCTTTAGGCAAAGTTCATGTGAATTTTTATGATCCCCAAGAAGATTTAGAAAGATTTGGGTTATATGATTCCCCAATAGCTTTCCTTCCATCCTCAAAGTAGAGTCTATGTTATTATCCTCTTTGTGGATCGTTGATGTTAGAAGATTGATATTTGGGTTTCTCCCCAAGGAGTATCTTCCTTTCTCCAACAAGATTTGAGCCTTGTAGTAGGATTTATTTTCCTTTGATGGCTTTTGTTTATCTCTCGCAGGGTTCCCATTGAGTTTGTGCCTCGTGGGAGATATTTGTTTTAGCCTTCCTCCCTAGTGCATTATCTGGATGGAACTAATTCCCAATTGAGATATTTCCTCCTCGTGATGAGTCTTGTTTAACCGTTTCTCTTTGGTTTATTCCTGGATTGAACTTTGGTCCTTTTCTCTAACAATAGAGGCTTGTTACCTTTTGGTTGATTACCTCATCGTAACTGTCACTTGGTTGATAGTTGGTAATCCCTCTTTTTAAGCTTATCCCTTTGTCGTCCTGCCCATTTAGTTAGTAGTAGGTGATATAGCTGGCTTATTACCTTTGTCGTCCTACCCATTTAGTTGGTAGTAGGTAATATATCCAGGTTTGGTTACCTTTTTGTAGCTATCACTTAATTGATAGTTGGTAATCTCTCCTCTTTTTCGAGTTTATTACCTTTGTCGTCCTACCCTTTAGTTGGTAGTAGGTAATATTTCTTGTACCCTTTTGGTTGATTACCTCGTCGTAACCATCACTTGGTTGATAGTTGGTAATCCCTCTTTTTGAGCTTATAACCTTTGTCGTCCTGTCCATTTAGTTGGTAGTATGTGATATAGATGGCTTATTACCTTTATCGTCATGCCATTTAGTTGGTAGTAGATAATATAGCCGGGTTTGGTTACCTTGTTGTAGCTATCACTTATTTGATATTTGGTAATCTCTCCCTTTTTTCGAGTTTATTGCCTTTGTCGTACTGCCCTTTGTTGGTAGTAGGTAATATTTCTCGTACCCTTTTGGGTGATTGCCTTGTCGCAACTGCCACTTGGTTGGTAGTTGGCAATCTTTCCTTTTGATCATGCTACAACCGGATATCTGGTAGTAGATGATATTTTCCCCAGCGGAGATTTTTCCCTCCCTGTTGGGACGAGTTATCCCTCTTTTATTTCTGGCGTTAATAGTTTTCCTTTAGTGGAATCCTACTCTTTAGTTTTCCCCTACGAAGTCTTTTCTCTTTTCTCCCCAGCTTTAGTTTGTCTCTTGTGGCATTTTCTCCCCACAGAGGTCTTGTGTCTGCATATCATTTGCATGATCATATCATTTTATGGTCTCTTAGAGCCAAAAATTGGGTTTATTTATGTATTTAAGTCTCTTCTATCTCTTCGAGACAAAGATGCCCATTTTCGTATCTCCGGATAGAAGAAACTTAAATAGGGGTATAGCGTGCGATTTTTGTCGGTAACGTGACCACCTTACCGTAATGGTTGGAATTGGGTGCTACTTTCTGATTTCTTATTTATCCTATGAAGCTGGAAAGGAAAGGGACGATATCTAAAACTAACCTTGCATGCAAATGTTTTCTTCAATAACTGCTAAGAGATTGGGGATTCGGGGTCAGGTTATACAAAGGGAAGCTATTAACACCCAGTGTATATATGGTTATCCATAGATATTTTATTGCATGTTTCTCTGTTAATTTGAAATATTCTCCGGCGTTTATCTGCTGTGGCTTGGGAAAGTTTCTCCTTTGGGAGTGTTGAGAGAGTGGTTTTGTTGTTTTTGGGTTTTCCGTTGTTTTTGAAAAGGCACTGAACCTAAAGTTTTTTATTTGTGTGCTCGTTAAGATTTCACAATTTTATGCCTACGTATTCCCGTAAAGATATCTGGGAAATCAGAGCAATCGTAGTTCCTCCTATTTCTATGGGAGGAAAAATATTTGGTGTCTTGTTCAAAGCCCAAGATTGAAGCTAAAAGGGTGACTGAGAGAGAATTTGTCAGCTCTAAAGGGAGAATATCTCACCAATTCATCACAAATGTTGAGAAATTGATTATAAGGGAAATTATTTTAACTGGGATATGTGAATCCAGCAATGCCATAATTTCATTTATAAGGGTGGTGTCATGAAGGAAGAAACTTTAACTCAGTATTGAGCAATGCCATTTTTCCTTATGAATCTTTCATGCTAAGAGAGGGACATTGGCTTGGATGTTAAGGATCCAGAGGCTTGTCACTTACAGCAGTTAGATGAAAGATGATTTTTGACCAGGATAAGAGAAGGATTCCAGCTTGGATTTTGAATAAACAAGTGTGCCCCTTATAGCAATTATCTAGGAAAAAGGTTTTAACTGTTTGTTTTGATGTGATGTATAGGGGAAATGTCCTCCTGCAGAGTGGACTCATGGCCTCATTTGAGGGGATGATAATTTTTGTGTGCCTTGATCAAAGCTCAAGGTTAAAGCTAAAAGGTTGACTTTACTAGGGGAGGTTTATATCTGTCTTGTACAAAACCCAAGATTGAGGCTAAAAAGAGATTGATTCCACTGAGGAGGGATATATCTGTCTTGTACAAAGCCCAAGATTGAGGCTGACTGACTCCACTGGGGGAAGTTCTTATATGAAGCCTAAGAGGAGGCTATCTCTTGCTGAGGATTATTGAAATCCAAGAGCAGGTCCAAATTGTAATGGGGAAATTTAAAAGGGGTTTTGCTCTTGCTGAGAATCAGGGAAGAGTTGAGATATCAGATGCCATGAGGTTCTGATTCTATTGGGGATTTGTTGATGGTTGATTAACCCTGGCTGGGGAAAGTGAAAACTTAAGCCTTGTAAAGGGGTCAGGGTTTTAAAGTTGAGTTTGAAAACCTATAAAGGTTTTAACTCTACTAGAGATTAGTATATTGATGAAATGATCAGGTTTTTCCTGTACTTTTAGGAAACTTGAGGGTTTCTTGGTGAGATCCAAGAGGATATGAGACTTTCCAAGTCTACTTGTATGAAGCCCAAGAGGAGGCTGAGACTGTCCAAGTCTCTCAAGAAGTGGTAGGCTCTGGTGTAGAGAGAGATCTTTGTATGATTCCCAAGAAGAGGCTGAAGGTTTAAGGGATGAAGATCAACCCTAAAATGGTCTGATGTTCTATAATTTTGACTCTCCTAAGGATTGAACTAGTAAAGATGACTAATTTCTGTCCTATACCTGTAGGAGGCCTTTGGGTCCTTGTACTAAGCCCAAGAGGAGGCTTAAGAACTTCTAAGAAGCCTGAGGGTCCTTATACTAAGCCCATGAGGAGGCTGGGGATGCTTTTAGGAAGCCTGTGAGTCCTTGTACTAAGCCCAAGAGGAGGCTGGGGAACATCTAAGAAGCTTGTGGGTCCAAGCCTAAGAAAAAGTTCAAGAAAGGGTTCATCGAGAATTAATCCTTTCTTTGCTGAACAGTTCTAGGGTTTGAAGAAATTCAAAAGAGGTTTCACCGGGAATTAATCCTCTTTGGGGAAATTTATTTCTTGTACACAATATAATTTCTAAGTTTGATAGTCTTGAGAAAAGTTTCACCGGGAATAATGCCTTTCTCTGTTCCATATTGTATAGGGAAAACTCTGGTTTGACTATGTTGAAAATAACCTCTGGTTTGATCTAAACCTAGACCTAACTGCTAGGGAAAACTCTAAGCAAATATACACAAATATATATACAGACAATTATGCTGACATATATATATATATATAAGAAATAAGTCTTGAAACAGATATAGGGACTTACCTTCTGAGAATAAGTCCAAGCATATTGTGATCTGTAGTATTGACTACAACTGTATTCCCTTTTTTAGGGTTTCAAGAAATTGAAGAAAGTTTTGAAAACACATTGAATTTGAATTTGAATTAAAAGAAAGTTGTTTAAAAAAGATTTGTTTGGGGCTTATAGCTTAAGGAGAGGCCTAGATGACTTATTTGATAACATTGATCGCACTACGATACCGATAGACGTTGTGGGACTTATACTACAGCAGAGGCCCAAAATTGTTTTTTTACAAAGAGGGGTTGGGTCTTACACTCTATTAGAGGCCCAAAAGTTTTTGTAAAGAAATAATGGGGCTTATACTCAAGGAGAGTGAAATTCTGGTACAGATGTGTGATGTCTTTGTGCAATGTCACAACATCGCAATCTGCTGAACAAGGCAATAATAGAAACAGTAAATAACACACTGAATTGTTCACCCAGTTCGGTTTAATAACCTACATCTGGGGCCATACCAAGCCAGGATAGAAGTCCACTATTAGTAGTATCAAATTACAGACTCAACAGACCAGTTGACAATCTACCTAATTTAATCACTACCCAATGACCCTTCTACCTAAGTCCTCCCTAGGTAAGAGACTCCATCTCACTTCCTATCATCACAATGATGTCTAGCAGTCAACTACACCGTCACTGCATCAACAGCTTGTTTACCAACGACTTTTCTAACACAGAAAACCAGAAGACACACTTCCATGACTTACATTGGAGTTGCTTCAAAGCTTCCTCCAAGAACAAACCCAAACTCATTACCTACAGGTTTCTGAGTTAACCACAGTGACCATCTCACAACCCGAGTGGTTCACTTTGACAAAGCCCTAAAGATCTACATCTTGGACCCGTACCTCTTCTAGGATACAAGTATTCTATTTATAATATAATCCCAACTGGATTTGGGCCTTCAAATCATATCAAATCTTCTATAACAAATATGCAACAGATCCTGCTTCTAAATAGATCTTCAATCATATCTTCAATTAAATCTTCAATAATTAACTCTGAATATTCTCTAAATCTTTATGCTTTAAATTCGCAACAAACTGATCTTCATAACTGAATGCAACAGAATATATCTCTCCCTTGATCTTCGCCTGCATTCTCTGATTGTAATTAGCAGAATACCTCATTCACACCAGAAACACGTGCAGCCCTAAACACATTACAGTCTGATGTTTTAATGTTCTGGTATAGTGATGTTAAGACATCGCATGTGACATCACTCTTCAGCACTTTAACTCTTCAACAATAAACTAGAATGTTAGCTAAGACATACCTATACTGTTAGAAGCTCATGTTGTAACATCAACCAAGACAACACATTGTTTTAACAAAATTTCAGCCAATTACAAGAACTTACAATCTCCCCCTTTGGCTAATTTTGGCTAAAACATATATATAAATATTACAACTCAGATTACAGCAGTAATTACAACTCTATACTACTGTCAGTAGTTATCAGTAACCACTGAACCTAATAGTAACCATCAGTAGCTACAGTGAGCAACAATCCTGGAGAAACATCTTCTAGGGAATATTTGAATGATGTTAAGACATCATGTCTGACAACTTCTTTTGGCAGCACAGTCCACCACAATCACTTCAGGCAGCACATCAGGAGGAAGAAGTAGAAAGTCCCGAAGTTATGCACTCAGATTAAAGATATCTGGTGTACATGAGGAAGAAGATTTTAGACACTCCCCCTTAATACAACACATTTCTTTTTCCTTTCAACCCAAACCCGGAATCATTGTGGAAGACTCCCCCAGAAAAGAAATGTTTGTCTATTCATCAAAGACCAATGGTGGCATAAGATAATTCTGCACACCATCATTGATCAGACACTGGGTTTAGACCATAGCATAAGAGGAAACTTAAGAAGTGCCATTCTGCCAACCCAGGTAACTCAGAACACAAGTCACAACTGTGTTCATAACTCAGGACACAAGTCATAAAGACTCAACACCAACTAGAGGATGTACCATCCTGTTCTGCAGAATCAGAAACAACGGATTCCAGGCATAACATCTGTGCAAACCATTTAGACCATCTCTCTCCTTTCTCCCCCTTTTTAGCCACAAATTGGCAAAGGAAACCCTCATAAAACTAGACCCAAGAAGTGCTCACCCAAACACGAATAAATGCCATATGACTCACTGGCAGAAGGTGAACAAACTAACCCCTATAAATAGCTGACCAGTAACTTAGAAATTAACGAGCCTTGAATATGTCAATGTTCTTGGTCAAATAAACGCTATTTTAGGTATCAAAAACTGCATTCAAATTCAATGCCTACCTTCCAAAAACTGCCTTGACTGCCTTAAATATTTCACAACTGAATCTCACCATAAATTAGGCCAATAACGCTCCATGCAAATTCGACGCCACGTGTTTCACTTTATCCTAACACCACCGTCCAAAATACTTCCCTGTTTGGCTCAAGAAAAACATGTCCTATATCATGTTCTGACATCTCTTCAGACATTGCCTGCTGGCTCATTAACCCAAGACTCTACAAACACATCTTCTTATCTAATGGGTATAGATACAACTTTTTCTAGATTGCTTCCAACCATCAGCCAAGTACACCACTTTTGCTTTTCAGACCTCTCTTGTATAGACACTATCTTCACACAGCTATGACAGGTCCCATCATCACACTGCACAAGCTTGATCAGCACACATGCTGTAACAGGCTATAGTAAATAGTCTTACACTCAATGCCCTTTATGATATCCCACCAATAATGCCACATTCCTCATGGGGATTTTAGATACAAGATATGCCAAGTCCAATAAACCAAGGCCCATTTGATTGGAAATTTCTCACACAAGATAAACACCCTTCTGTCCTTACATTCACCAGCTCCTAATGAAGTCTTCAACATGAAAGTAGCCATGTATTTCCTGAACTACTTACCATCAAGATTAGAATCCGCCCATTCTAATCCACACTATGTCAGAACTGCCACTTCAGACTATAATGTTGCTTCTTCAAACTCCATAAGTATGGTACATACCCAACCATAATGTTGTAACAACATGTAGGACATCAGCACGAGACAAAAGACCATCCCACTTAACTAGACAAGACCTAACCTTATCCTACTAGGACCACTTCCACCCAAGCACCAAGCACGAAGTTCTGGTAACCAATATGTCAAGAAAAGCAGCTTCCCAAGAAAAAACAGATTCCCACACCAAAGACTACTCTGACTGGTCAGGCGATACAAACAATGCCAGATTATCCATTATAAATACCAAACCTCCTTGCTCCTATCAGCACACCAATGAAGGAAACATGAGTAAGTCTAACAAGAATACAACAAAGAGACACATGCAAGAGGACAAGAAGCCAGATCCTCAGAAGTTGAAGGACATAACACTGTCCAAAGCTGGAGCATCTTCTGGAGCAACAAGAACACGCAAGACATCAGAAACCAGGATGAAGACTATCAAGAAAAACCAAGTGCAGCTTCAAGCATCTGATGATGAATGGGATGAAGATTGGAAGACTTTTCTTGATTCGGGGGGTTGGGATAATCTTTAGACACTTTGTTTGTTGTTTTTACTAATCTTGTAAGCTTTCATCAATGCAATAAATTTCTGTTTTATTTCTGTTCCATTTACACAACTGTACAAGACACCAAATCCTCATGTAAACAACTAAGTGCCAACACCAAAAGCTCCCATAATATCATTCTCCCCCTATCAAGGCTAACCAGTGCACCTTTGCAAGAAGAACACCTTCCATCAACACAAACCCCTATTGAGTTCTTCCAGAAATTGCATAGAAACGCACATTCTCCACAGACAAAGCTGTCCTTCAGACTCCTCCTCAAAAACATGTGCACATATGATTCAAACAATTAGCTTCACACGGGTAGAACCATTTATGTCCACACCAACATGCCATCCAACAGCCTAATGTCATAACATGTTATCTGACATTATCTCCTCACAAGATTCAACCAATCTTCATAATCTTGATCAGCATATATACCTTTGCAGCCAAAATCCATAAACAAGTATTCCCCCTGTCATGGTTAACTAATGCTCTAGATGAGGATGAACAATAGAGCACACTTCTGAGCACATACATTTTGGTACCACTGTCCCTTTCTCTCAAGGCAGTCATTCTCTATTAAACTCTTCATCTAAGGCAAACCTTCTACTTCATCATTCTCCCGTATAATTATGTAGACGCTCCTTAAGCATGATGTAGGCATCAATCTTCTGAACCAGGGCATAATCTTCCTCTCATCCTTCTTCAAGAAGAATAGTCTCCTTGAGTTTTCCACTCATCGACCTACTGCCCAAGAGTAACTAAAACTCACCCCTGACAAATTGGATGATACTCCATAGTCACCAATCAACACCACCAGTTGATTCATCTCCAAAGTGGTTAACCAATGAAAATACTTCTCAACACTTCTGCAGTCCTGCACTTTAACCTCAGACAAATACAAAGTCTCCCGTCAATGTATATTGTCATCAGCTGACTGCACAACTCTATCCAAATCAGACAAATATGTAAGATACAACATTTTATCTGGTCTGACATCCTTTTTCTGCAGACTTGAGGCACTGATTGATCATTCTTTTGCTAATCCACCCCACTGATCACAATAGATTAGGTAAGTGGCTTGACCTGATACTTCACCGTGAGCATACTGTTTCAACATCACCAGTCACATGACCCACCATACTCTAATATTCCAAGAATCTTCAAACCTTTAATGCCATTCTCATTAGGTTACCACAACTAAGCTTAAGAGATAACTTATCAAGATCTTCACTCCCGCATGAAAACTTTGACAGTGATACTCTTTTGCTTTGGCTCTACCTTCTTCTGATCCTTCCAGCCACAAGGCTGATGCAAACACCAATTCCAATTGACCAAAGGCTAATTGACATATTAAGCTCAGCTTCTTTCTTGATGAATCTCCACACCACCCAGATGCCTCCTCTTCCAAGTCAGGAGTAGGTTCCAAACAGATGTGATCAACACATTTGTTTAGCCCCCAAGCATCTGCTGGTAAGACATAAGTTCTCTTCAAACCCAGAAGACCCTTTAACACAACCCAGAGATTGACCTTGTAAGGTTAGAGGAAAAATAATTTACTTCTTTCTTCCGACCTCTTTTCAAAACGCTCATATAAAAGTTCCTTTATGAGCTAGTTAAAGATGTCCTCATGTATCACCATACCATGTGATACATCTTCAGAGGAGAACAGAAAGTTGTAGCCTTGACACAAAACCACCAGGAATTTTCCATCAGATATACATATGCAGCGGAACATACACCAGAAAACTCCTTTACAACCTTCAGGCAAAACAAAATAACCCTTGCATAAACACGACACTCCAAGTGCAATAGGTCATCATAGGTTTGAAACTAAGTCAAACCACACATCAGCTCACCACTAAAGCTACAAGCCTGATAACTTTATTCTCCACTCCAAGGGATCATACAAAAATCTCTATGAACTGACCAAGTTCATAACTATCTTCCTCGCTCATGAACTAGAAAGTATCTTCCCAAGATCTCATCCAGAAACAGACAGGATGCCTGCTCTGATACCAATTAAAATTCTGGTACAGATGTGTGATGTCTTTGTGCAATGTCACAACATCGCAATCTGCTGAACAAGGCAATAATAGAAACAATATATAACACACTGAATTGTTCACCCAGTTCGGTTCAACAACCTACATCTGGGGGCATACCAAGCCAGGAAGGAAGTCCACTATTAGTAGTATCAAATTACAGACTCAACAGACCAGTTGACAATCTACCTAATTTAATCACTACCCAATGACCCTTCTACCTAAGTCCTCCCTAGGTAAGAGACTCCATCTCACTTCCTATCATCACAATGATGTCTAGCAGTCAACTACACCGCCACTGCATCAACAGCTTGTTTACCAATGACTTTTCTAACACAGAAAACCAGAAGACACACTTCCATGACTTACATTGGAGTTGCTTCAAAGCTTCCTCCAAGAACAAACCCAAACTCATTACCTACAGGTTTCTGAGTTAACCACAGTGACCATCTCACAACCCGAGTGGTTCACTTTGACAAAGCCCTAAAGATCTACATCTTGGACCCGTACCTCTTCTAAGATACAAGTATTCTATTTATAATATAATCCCAACTGGATTTGGGCCTTCAAATCATATCAAATCTTCTGTAACAAATCTGCAATAGATCCTGCTTCTAAATAGATCTTCAATCATATCTTCAATTAAATATTCAATAATTAACTCTGAATATTCTCTAAATCTTTATGCTTTAAATTCGCAACAAACTGATCTTCATAACTGAATGTAACAGAATATATCTCTCCCTTGATCTTCGCCTGCATTCTCTGATTGTAATTAGCAGAATATCTCAATCACACCAGAAACACGTACAGCCCTAAACACATTACAGTCTGATGTTTAAATGTTCTGGTATGGTGATGTTAAGACATCACATGTGACATCACTCTTCAGCACTTTAACTCTTCAACAATAAACCAGAATGTTAGCTAAGACATACCTATACTGTTAGAAGCTCATGTTGTAACATCAACCAAGACAACACATTGTTTTAACAAAATTTCAGCCAATTACAAGAACTTACAGAGAGGCCCAAGTGTTTTATTTGAAAAGGCGACAATCGTGCCGTGATTTTGAGAACCACTGAGGGACTTATACAATGACTGATGCCCAAATTATTTATGTACAAAGGGAAATTGGGTCTTACACTCTATTAGAGGCCCAAAAAGTTATTTTCATGCAAGAGTTGGGGCTCATAACTCAAGGAGATACCCAAATGAAAAACAGTGATCGCGCAGTTATTTTGACAATCGTATCGGGACTTATACAATGACTGAGGTCCAAAATGGTATATTTACAAAGGGGACGGGTCTTACACTCTATTAGAGGCCCAAAAATGTTTAAAAAGAAGAAAGATTGGGGCTTACAACTCAAGGAGAGGCCCAGATGAAAATTGTTTTGAAAATGGCGATCGCGCCGAGATTTTTAAAATCATATCAGGACTTATACAATGACTGAGTCCCAAAATCAATTATTTATAAAGGGATGAGACTTACACTCTACAAAGAGGCCTAAAATGTTTTGAAAAGAAGTTTGAAAAATTAAAATTAAGAGAAACCCTAATTTTAATTAAAAATATAAATTTTTAAAGGAAATTAAATATCAAATATCAAATATATTTAAAAATAAGTGGTAAGCTTTGAAAAATCATGTTTAATCCCATGAAAGCTTGGAATCCATTTGGTTTGGAAAAATCAAGGTGAGAATTTCATTTAAAAATGTTAAAAAACAATAAAAATGAAATTATTTACAAAAATTCAAGATATATTAAATAAATAATATAAATTTAATTTTTTTGTAGAATAAAATATTTTAACATTTTTGTAACTTTTTAAAAAAAGAACCAATAAAAAATGAGAGAGAAATTAATTTTTGAAATCATTTACCAAAAATATCAAATATTCATAAATTTAAATATTTGAAAATGGCGCCTAGGCCATCTTCTTCTTCCTCAAGACTACCCACCATATCCAATTTTTAAAACCTCTCATATCTCTCTGATTACTCAATGAAAATGACTTTTGTAAACATGAAAGTTGTGTGTTTTAGAACAAGGATTTCAATCATATAAATTAATTGCATTTATATTAAGTGTGGATTGAGAAATTAAGTGATGAACTCAAGAACCCTAATTTCTGCAAGAATACTATGAAATCTTATACACGAAAGCTACAAAGCAATTGATTGGGGGGAATCTCTCTATATAAGTGCAGAAACATGTTTGTAACTTGAAAACACATTTATGATGCATGAATTATAGAGTTTGAGAGTGTCAGGCTTACCTCTTGCAAGAAGAATTCGAATTCTATGTTGGAGGTGTTACAGATGTTGTGTAATGATCTGGACAGCTTCAATGGACCTCAAGTAATGTGTTTGAAAGCTTGGAATGGATTGAAACAACCTGGAACATGTTGTGGAACCTCAACTGCAAGTAGGCCAAAAAGCTTGAGCAAATGGGGGGTGACTTTGTGATTATGTTATTCCAGATGTGTTTTAAGGTTATGGATCACTCATATATGATGTATATGAGGTGTTGGCATGATTGGTTTTGATTGAATTGCTCTCAAATTGAAAATTCGTTAATGACTTAAAAGAGAAGCAAAATTTGGTTTTTTGAGAGTGATCAGAAGAAAAACACGAATTCAGATGTTTTGGGGTGGTTTCATCAGTCACACATGACCTCTATTTATAGTAGAGGAAGTTTGTTTTGGAAGCAATAGTGTTTGGAGGCTGATCATGGCAGTAGCTTGTAGCCATTGACTTGGATAATCCAAAAGTGCCAAGTCAACTCTTCTTATCTTGACTCCATTAATCTTTGCAGGTTTGAATGCTTAAAGTTTGGATTGGAATCTTGAATGGCTTGGAGTGTTGTGATCTGGTACATGACACCTCAATGCATTGCATTGATGTTACCTTGCCAAAGTTGAATTTCAAACTTCATGTCATGATGGTTTTCACATGCCAAATTGAATTCCTTGCCCCTTTGATCATGAACCAAGTGAGTCATCAGATATTTTGTGTTTTTGGAAGATGTAACACCCTTTTCTACCCCATGAATAAACACGGCAAAATACACAAAATATCAGAGTAATAATCACCTCAAATGGTGCACATTTCTCAATAAACTCAAAATAACACAATTGCCCTATACGCCAAGGGACTTCCATCAAAATTAAATACAAAGCCTTCACATGGCAGCGGAATTCTAAACTTCCAATTAAAACGGTTTTCAACAAACATCATAATAATTCAAATAAAACCACATCATCAAATAACACCAAAATAAAGAAACAACATAGTTCGACTCAAAGGACCCCAACCCGATGTTACACTATCAGAGCAAGACCCTCTAAATTGACCAAAGCAATTAAACTTCAAGTCCTTGAAAACATCCTCGGCTAAACCTGATCACCTGCACGTTACCCACGTGGAGGCAACATTCAAACAGGCAGGGTGAGTAATCACAATTCAATATAAATCATATAAAGAAAAGACATCAACAGGAAACAGTTGTTTTCATCACATACTACAGCTTCTCGCCCTAAACATCATATAAAACATCACATCACCAATATCACTCATATACAATTATGCAATGCCACCAAGGATGAAATGCAACATCATAGAATACATGTGGTACCAAATCATCATAATAATGGACACTAGGCCATCAACCCTCCACAAGGGAGCACGTCACAAAATACTCCAATCCGCACAATGGGATTGAAGCCACCACTGGACCGAGGTCCTAAATCGTCACTGGACCGAAGTCCTAACATCATAAATAGACCGAAGTCTAATTGCTATGAATGCATGATGCACAACGTCATAATCATCATCATCAACAAAATTCATTAAGTGCATCATCATTCATCAAATATCTTGTTAATCCACATCGTCATTTAATCATCAAAACATCATGAATCGTCATCTTATAATCGTCAATATACTCATGGTACTTCACATCATCATTTTATCCTCAAACATCACATACAAACATCTAATAAGCATCAATAACGTCATATCATCATATAATCATCAAAACATCATTTTCAGCACATATAACACGTCAACACATAGCAGAAATTCACCACAACATCACAACATCAATATAACACAAGATAGATATTTTTCATGAATTTTAATTCAATAAAAAATAATATTTTCAGTTCCAGGTTGCGCTAAGCGCGTCCCACCCGCGCTAAGTACGCTACTCACTCCCTCGAAGAGGCGGAATTTCTTCAGATCGCGCTAAGCGCGCTAGACCGCGCTAAGCGGGCTCTGCGATTTCTGCAGAAAAACCCTGCGATAACAGCACTTCCCCATCTGCGATTCCACACTCCAAAACCCATATTTTTCCTCAAATCGTTACAGATTATGTTATTATAACCTATAACTATCATATATACATCAATAACAACAATCATCACATAGTAAATCATCACAATTTATCATCCCTAACCTCAATTCCTAGGTTTTCCCACAAAACCCCTATTACCCACAACACCTAATCTTTATATCACAAATATTGTAAAGCGATACTCCCCATACCTTAGATTTTTGCTTCTTTCGATCTTCTCTCGAAGTTTCACCAGAAATCTTCTATGCCCTAGCCTCCCTCTCACTTGTTCTTCAGAGCACCTTTTCCTCTTCCTCAAGAAAATTACGAATAATGAGTTCCTTTCACTATTCTATCTTAAAATACCCCTAAACGTGCTCTTCCCATCTTACCCCCACTAATTCTCCTCAAATGTCCATTTCGCCCTTAATTCCTCTAATATTATTTAATTTAAATAATAATACATCATATTCCATAACATATGCTATAATTTAATTAAATAACCCAAAACTTCATAAAATCACCGACATCCACACAAATCACCGAAATTCATGAATATAATATTTAAATAAATAAATTAAATATTCTACGAAATTTGGGGCGTTACAACTCTCCCCCACTTAAAGAATTTTCGCCCTCGAAAATTACCTCAAGGGAATAAAGTCGGATACGACTCCCTCATCTGATCTTCACGTTCCCAAGTCCAACTTTCACTAGCTGGTCCACCCCACAACACCTTCACCAAAGTTATGTCTTTACCCCGCAGTTGCTTCATCTCTCGACCATCAACATGCACTGGCAATGCTTCCACAGTTAGATTATCCTTCACTTGTACATCATCCATTGAATCACATGCGACGGATCCGGAATGTACTTCCTCAATTGAGACACATGGAACACGTCATGCAAATTCGCAAGTGACGGTGGTAAAGCAATTCGATAGGCTACCTCTCCTATCCTCTGCGATATCTGATATGGACCAACAAAACATGGAGTGAGCTTCCTAGACTTCAAAGCTCGACCCACACCAGTCACTGGCGTCACTCTCAGAAACACGTGATCTCCCTCTTGGAATTCAAGTGCTTTCCTCCTCTTATCATGGTAGCTCTTCTGACAACTCTGCGAAGCTTTCATCCTCTCTTGGATCTTCCTCACCTTCTTAGTTGTCTCTTGCACAATCTCAGGTCCGAGTACAACACTCTCGCCTAACTCATACCAACACAAAGGAGTTCTACACCTTCTTCCATACAAATCTTCATAAGGCGCCATTCCAATACTAGCATGAAAACTGTTATTGCACGTGAACTCAATCAATGGCAAATGGCTGTCCCAGGATCCTCCATGATCCAACACACAAGCCCTCAGCAAATCTTCTAAAGATTGGATAGTCCTCTCTGTCTGACCATCCGTCTGCGGATGGTAGGCAGAACTCATCCTCAACTTAGTACCCAAAGCATCTTGCAAACTCTTCCAAAGTCTCGATGTAAACCTCGAATCTATATCCGACACAATACTCGGAGGTATCCCATGTAACTTCACAATCTCCTCAATGTACATCTCGGCTAACTTCTGCATGGAATGATTAATCTTCATCGGTAAGAAATAAGCCGACTTAGTTAATCTATCCATGATCACCCAAATTGAATCATTTCCCTTAGCAGTCTTCGGCAATCCCACCACAAAATCCATGGTAATACTATCCCATTTCCATTCTGGAATCCTCAACGGCTGCATCATACCTAAAGGCTTCTGATGCTCAACTTTAGACTTTTGGCAAGTCAAACACGCATAAACAAACTCTGCAACATCCTTCTTCATACCCGGCCACCAAAACAACTTCTTCAAATCATGATACATCTTCATAGCACCGAGATGAATACTCAACCTACTTCGATGTCCTTCTTCTAGAATACTCTTCTTGATTTCCGAAACATCTAGAACACACACTCTATCTCGAAACCTCATCACACCATTCTCGTCAATTCGGAAGTCACCTCCGTTACCTTGGTTAATCAAAGTAAATTGGTCAACCAACTTCAAATCGGATTGCTGACCCATTCTGATTTCTTCCAGAATGCCACTAATCAACTTCAACATTCCCAACTTCACACTGTCAGGAGTCACTTCACACACTAGACTCAGATCTCTGAATTGCTCAATTAGTTCCAACTCTTTCACCATAAGCATCGACATATGCAATGACTTTCTGCTCAACGCATCAACCACTACATTTGCTTTGCCCGGATGATAACTCAAATCGAAATCGAAATCCTTCAACAGTTCTAACCACCTTCTCTGCCTCATATTCAATTCCTTCTGATCAAATAAGTACTTCAAACTCTTATGATCACTGAACACCTCAAATTTAGAGCCAAAAAAATAATGTCTCCAAATCTTCAACACAAACACCACAACGGCCAATTCCAAGTCATGTGTAGGATAATTCCTCTCATGAACTCACAATTGTCTCGAAGCGTAGGCAACAACTTGTCCATTTTGCATCAATACTCCACCAAGACCCCTCTTCGACGCATCACAATATACTACAAAGGATTCACTCAGATTAGGCAAAATTAACACTGGAGCAGTAGTCAACCTCTTCTTCAGTTCTACAAAACTCTCTTCACAACTCACATCCCACACAAACGCTTGACATTTTCGAGTCAACTGAGTCAAAGGTAATGCCAACTTAGAAAAGCCTTCAATAAACTCGCGGTAGTAACCCACTAATCCCAGAAAACATCGTATCTCAGTAGCAGACTTCGGAGTCTCACACTGTAACACGACATCAATCTTAGAAGGATCAACAGCAACACCACCACTTGAAATCACATGGCCAAGGAAACTCACTTCCTTCAACCAGAATTCACACTTCGACAGCTCTGCATACAACTTCTTCTCTTTCAACACTTGCAACACAATCCTCAAATGCTCAGCATGCTCTTCTTCAGATCTAGAATATATCAAGATATCATCGTTAAACACCACCACAAACTTATCCAAATACTCATGGAAAATCCGATTCATGTACTCCATGAACACACCAGGTGCATTAGATACACCAAACGGCATCACAGTGTATTCATAGTGTCCATATCTCGTTCTGAAAGCCATCTTCGGATCATCAGGCTTAACTTGGATCTGATGATAACCTGGCCTCAAATCTATCTTGCTAAACACACAGGCACCTACTAGCTGATCCATCAAATCGTCGATTCTCGGTAGCGGATACTTATTTTTGATAGTCACTTTATTCAACTGCCGATAATCAATGTACAACCTCATACCTCCATCTTTCTTCTTCACTAACAACACCGGAGCACCCCACGGAGAAACACTTGGTTGGACAAACTTCTTCTCAAGCAATTCTTCCAGTTGTTTCTTCAATTCACTTAACTCAGAGGCTGACATCCGATAAGGAGCCATCGACATTGGACTCGTACCTGATATTAAGTCCACTGCAAACTATACCTCATGCTCTGGAGGCAAATCATTGATGTCGTCTGGAAACACCTCTGGGAATTCACGGACAACCGACAACTCCACACTCGCAGCTTCACGATCAATTTGCAATGATGCAAATATTGTAAATACCAAAGCTTCGTCTTCTTGAAGTTCGTCTACTTGCTTAGCAGACAAGAACATCCACTCCCCACCATCATCAATTTCAAGAAACTCTACAGCCTTAGTATAACAGTTGATGTGAACACGGTTGAACTCTAACCAGTTCATCCCAAAGATCACATCAATCTGGTGCAAGGGTAAGCACACTAAATCCATCACGAAACTCTTCTCAAAAATCGTCACCGGACATCTCAAACACACAAGGGTAGTAGTAACAGAAACATTAGCTGGAGTTTCTATTACCATATTACTATTCATATCAGATAACTTCAAACCCAATCTATTAGCACATTCAAGCAAGATAAAAGAATGAGTAGCACCAGTATCAATAATAGCAACCAACTCGATATTATTAATAAAACAAGTACCTCAGATCAGGTTATTCTTCTCTCGAACTTCTGCACCACTCAAGGAAAACACACGGCCACTGGTCTGGGCCGCAGTAGCAGTCTTCTTCGGCTTCTAACATTGAGTATTGATATGACCTTTCTCACCACAATTGAAACAGGTCAGACCTTCATCTTTGCAGTCAGTAGCCTTATGCCCCTTCTTACCACATCGATAGCACCTCACTACATTGTTGGTACACACATCAACACGGTGACCCTGCTCACCACACTTATGACACTTTTTAGAAGCGGGATCTGCTCTCCCACTTGTCTTTTTCCCATCCGAAGCCTTCTGCTTTCCTTTGTCCGCTGAAGTTGTATAAGGCTTACCCCTATACTGCCCTTTCTTCTCACTCAACTGCTTGTAGTGAGCAGATCGAGCTCGGCTATCCTCATCGTAGATTCTGCTCTTGTCAACTAACTCAGCATACCTGCGGATCTACTGATACCCAATACCTTGCCTAATCTCTGGTCTCAGCCCATTCTCGAACTTGAGACACTTAGACATCTCAACATCAACACAATTGTAGTGCGGACAAAACTTCACTAGCTTCTCGAACTTCGCGGTATACTTCGCCACATTCATATCTCCTTGCTTCAGCTCAAGGAATTCCACTTCCCTCTTGCCACGAGCATCCTCTGGAAAATACTTGCCCAGAAACTCCTACTTAAACACGGCCCAAGTTATCACAGTACCAACATCTGTGAGTCTCTGACGGGTATTATCCCACCAGTCCTCAGTCTTTTCTTCCAGCATATGCGTTCCGAACTGAACCTGTTGCTCATCAGAACACCCCATCACTCTAAAAATCTTCTTAATTGCCTTCAGCCACTTGTGTGCAGTTGCGGGATCATGCGTACCCATAAAAGTCGGTGGATTGTTTCTCTGAAACTTACCCAAAGCTTGAAACTCATCAGGAGCTCCACCTTTTGGATTCAGCTGCGCCACCACATTAGCAACCTATTCCAACACATCAGCAATTGCACGATCATTTCTTCCAGCCATCCTACACACCACCAACAAGATTAGAAGAACTAAAACATCGACAGTGTACACACACTCGTCGACTGACAGGGACAGACATCAAGTAAAAACCTGGCCGGACGGACCGACCTGCTCTGATATCACTAATGTAACACCCTTTTCTACCCCACGAATAAACAAGGTAAAATACACAAAATATCAGAGTAATAATCACCTCAAAGGGTGCACATTTCTCAATAAACTCAAAATAACACAATTTCCCTATACGCCAAGGGACTTCCATCAAAATTAAATCAAAAGCCTTCACATGGCAGCAAAATTCAAAACTTCCAATTAAAACGGTTTTCAACAAACGTCATAATAATTCAAATAAAACCACACAAATAACACCAAAATAAAGAAACAACATAGTTCGACTCAAAGGACCCCAACCCGATGTTACATTATCAGAGCAAGACCCTCTAAATCGACCAAAGTAATTAAACTTCAAGTCCTCGAAAACGTCCTCGGCTAAACCTGATCACCTGCATGTTACCCACATGGAGGCAACATTCAAACAGGCAGGGTGAGTAATCACAATTCAATATAAATCATATAAAGAAAAGACATAAATAGGCAACAGTTGTTTTCATCACATACTACAGCTTCTCGCCCTAAACATCATATAAAACATCACATAAAACATCACATCACCAATATCACTCATATGCAATTATGCAATGCCACCAAGGATGAAATGCAACGTCATAGAATTCATGTGGTACCAAATCGTCATAATAATGGACACTAGGCCATCAACCCTCCACAAGGGAGCACGTCACAAAATACTCCAATCCGCACAATGGGATTGAAGCCACCACTGGACTGAGGTCCTAAATCGTCACTGGACCGAAGTCCTAACATCATCAATAGACCGAAGTCTAAATGCTATGAATGCATGATGCACAATGTCATAATCATCATCATCAACAAAAGTCATTAAGTGCATCATCATTCATCAAATATCATGTTAATCCACATCGTCATTTAATCATCAAAACATCATGAATCATCATCTCATAATCATCAATAACGTCATATCATTATATAATCATTAAAACATCATTTTCATCACATATAACACGTCAACACATAGCAGAAATTCACCACAACATCACAACATCAATATATCACAAGACAGATATTTTTCATGAATTTTAATTCAATAAAAAATAATATTTTTAGTTCTAGGTCGCGCTAAGCGCGCCTCACCTGCGCTAAGCGCGCTACTCACTGCCTCGAAGAGGCAAAATTTCTTCAGACCGCGCTAAGCGGGATCTCCGATTTCTGCAGAAAAACCCTGCGATAACAGCACTTCTCCATCTGCGATTCCACACTCCAAAACCCATATTTTTCCTCAAATCGTTACAGATTATGTTATTATAACCTATAACTATCATATATACATCAATAACAACAATCATCACATAGTAAATCATCACAATTTATCATCCCTAACCTCAATTCCTAGGTTTTCCCACAAAACCCCTATTACCCACAACACCTAATCTTTATATCACAAATATTGTAAAGCGATACTCCCCATACCTTAGAGTTTTGCTTCTTTCGATCTTCTCTCGAAGTTTCGCCGGAAATCTTCTATGCCCTAGCCTCCCTCTCACTTGTTCTTCAGAGCACCTTTTCCTCTTCCTCAAGAAAATTACGAATAATGAGTTCCTTTCACTATTCTCTCTTAACATACCCCTAAATGTGCTCTTCCCATCTTACCCCCACTAATTCTCCTCAAATATCCACTTCGCCCTTAATTCCTCTAATATTATTTAATTTAAATAATAATACATCATATTCCATAACATATGCTATTATTTAATTAAATAATCCAAAACTTCATAAAATCACCGACATCCACACAAATCACTGAAATTCACGAATATAATATTTAAATAAATTAATTAAATATTCTACGAAATTTGGGGCGTTACAGAAGATGACAAAGTTGGCAAAGTGACAAGATTTGAAGGGCAAAATCGGGCGGCACAAGTTTTGGTTTTCATGCAGTCTTGAAAAATCAGGTTTTTAGGCCATGTTTCAAGGCTTGTAACTCCCCACTCAAGTTAAGTTAGGATGAGTTCTTGTACTTTTTGGAAAGCCGTAATAACACACTTCAACTTTGATCTCCAACATTGGTCTTGAATCATCTTGGATAATAATGAAAAATAGCCTCAAAGTTGGTGAAAATTCAAGACAGATTCTGTCCAAAATTTTCACTAAGTGTTGGAAAAAGTGTCCATTTTCATATTTTTGTTATTTTGATCAATCTATAACTGAAAATCCATGAGGATTTGGAATCTCTTGTAGTTGACAATTTTGAAGTATGTAATGAGAGCTTACATTTGAACTTTGTATGGAAGAAAAAGGCCTTGTGGTTTGGACGTTATGACCTTGAAAAGTTGGTACCAAATCACTTTTCTTCCATAACTTAGAAAATTTTAAGTTTCTCAAGGTTGCTCCTTTTGCAAGTAACCTCACTTTTCTTGATTTTTCTTGATGTATGATGATCCAAACCATCAATTAACATTGTTTTTGACTTAGGGAAGCCATGATTGTCAAGAAATTCAAAAAGTCAAACTTGGTTTTTGGCACCGTTGCCTTTTTGTCAAATGAATTCCAAACTGTGTGATCCTCTATGAAATCAAATCCTTGATCTAATACAAACCTAATGGATGGATTCCATAGGTTTTGTAGAGAGTCTTGAATCATGTCCCAAGGTTTGGGATCATGTCTTGGTCAAAAGTCAAAGATACAGTTGACTTTTCATCAAGAAACCCTAATTGGCTCAAATGAATTTGAATCTTTGTATTGCTCATGAACCAAGTCCTTTGAATCAATCCAATCTTGTAAATGGATCAATATGATGTATTGGAGGTCTTCAAAACACTTCTTGAGGTCTTGGCTTATGTCTTGTTCCAAAAGTCAACTTAGGGGTTAATTAGGTCAAGAAACCCAAATTCCTGATTTTTGATTAATGCATACCCTGAGGCTTTATTTGACTTTATGATTGGACTCATAAGGTCCTTTTGAGCTTCTTGGATCATGTTTTGAAGTATTGGCTCATGCCTAGAGGAAAATTTCCAACTGGAGGCCTTAGTCGACTAAAACCCTAATTTGGTGACACTGGCGATCTTGAGGATTGATCCACTTGGAATGTTGCAACCTTGTGCTTGATTCTTGATGTGGGAGACCTCTTGATCCTTTATAGGTGCTTGAGAGGCTAGAAAAGTTGAAGATCATGTCAATTCTTGATTGATCCTTTGTCAGAGTGCTCTAAAAAGGCTTAAAACCCTAATTCTTGGTTGTAGTGAACACTCAACAATCTTTGAGAGGCTTGATGAGGTATGAAAGTACATCCATATTGTGGTGATGGTTTGCACAATGATGGGAAATCTTGTGGTCAAAATTTGGGGTATGACAAGGGGCAGTTGTAATACCCTAATTTTTACCCCTAAGATCCACATATCATTTGCATCTCATACCACAAGCAAGATCATAAGCTTTGGTTCTCTTGCTTTCCTTTATAGGTTTTGTTGTTAAAAGAGATCACCAAACACCCCTATTTTCTTGTTTGCTTGATGTTTGTTTATGTTTATGTTTACTAACCTCTAATTAAAATCCAAAAATATGTTTGTTTTTTTCCCTTTACTAACTTTTTCAGGAAGAGGTTGGGACCAAGAATATCAAATATCAGTTCCTCAGCTCGAGTGAAATTCATCTGAACAAAATCAAAGTTGATTTGCAAATAATTCAAATGGTCTAATCAAGGGTTTCCCAAGATTTGATTGTCTATTATTCAAGAGATTCCATGCCTTCTTTGACAAGTCAAAAGAATCGAGCCAGAGCCACAACAGTGCAATAAAAAGCAAATTTTCACAATTTTTGATGTGTTAATCAGTTAAGGTAATATGGTTAATCGATTAACCAATGCATTTTTTGTGAAAATGAGCCAAATTCAAATTCTGCAGCATTTTGGCACCAAACTCCATTCCACCAAAATTTCCAAGCCTAAATCCTATAAATAGAGACCTCATTTCATTCATTTCACAAGCTTTTGATAGCCAAATTCACCTTGTCAAAATTATTCCTCATTTCCATTTTTCTTCATCTTCCCAAATTCACCAAAGCTCTTTCTTCCATTGAAAGTTAGTAAGTTCTACATTGGAGCTTACTAATCTTTGAGCTAAACCTTCATCCAAACACTTTTTCATCATTAATTTCTGTAGATCAAGGATTTGGAGTGTGGTTCTTAGAGTTGATTTGAAGAATTTTCAGATTTGAAGTGGTAAACTCTTGATCCACCATTGTTGTGCTTTATCCATCTTCCACAATGTTATCTATTATTAATTCTTGTTGCTTGATCTTTGTATCTTGCAAATTGTGTTCCATTGGTGTTATTTGCTGTTGTTTTACTTGAATTTTTGTGCTAATTTGCATTCACGATCATGAGGTGTTTGAAGAAATGATTGGATCATGAATGCTGATTTTTTTCAAATTTTTTTGTTGTCCTGTCATTGTTAATTGATTAAAATACAGTAGAATTTGGTTAATCGATTAACCAGTAGTAGAATTGTGATTTTGGTTCTGTTTTGGGACTGTTTTGGTTCTTTTCTCTTCTTCTTCCATTTCCTTTTGATTTTTGTCTTGGTTTTCACTTTTAAATGTCATATTCCTCTTTAAATTCATTGGACTTAGGGTGTAGATAAAGTTGGATAAACATTCACTAATTCAAATCTATCTTTAAAGTGAATTGTTCAATTCATTTTAGGTGCTTTGAGTTAATGATATGTTTAGTGCTTTAATCCACCAAGATGAGTGGATGAACTTAAAGATGGAATGATCTTGAAGTTGTAATTCAATTTGGCTTTCCCCTCCCTTCTTTTTCTTTTTCTTTTGATCAATGAAAATCTTCGATATCATTGGAACTTATTTTAAGTTCTTAATGAAGATGACATATTTTCCTCTTTTTTTTTTTTCGTGCGGTATTACTTTCGGAGAGTGATCTACATATCGCTTGTCTAGCATGCATTAGCACTAAAATTGTTAATGACCGGCCTCAGATAGTCGTGGATTCTACATAACTCTGATTACGATTACTTAACATAGCGCTAAATTGTCCCAAAATCAGAAAACTGTTGTGATTTGTAAGCGAATTATCAGTCTCCTATTCGTTCATTGCGTAGTTTAAAATAGATTGGCTATCTTTTGTTACCCGTGGGGGTTAGTTGACATACTCGTTGATTTTATCCGAGTTGGAGCCCTCCCCATGGTACTGTATGAGACCATGTTTTCATTCTCATGGATGTCTAGTCGAGCATTTCCGAAAACACAACAAAACTTGTTCTCTCATTTTGGATCAATATTGCTCTATATTGTATATTAATTTGTTTATGTTTATGCTTCCTTCTTACTCCTTATCTCTATTTTTTTTATGCTTTATGTTATCATATCGTATCATACCATTTGTTTATGTTTATGCTCTTTTTCTTTTGTCCATTTGGATCAAAAAAACATTAATAAAGGCTTAAACCCTTAAAAAAACTTGTTCTCTTAATGGTGGACTATGGTTACTATCCTTTGCATTGGACATGGAACTTTGGACTTAGAACTAGGATCATAACTTATGCTTGGAAGTTTGTGATGGAAAACCTTGGATTTTTGGGTACTCGAAGTTCTCTTTTGAAGACTTATTTTGATCAAGGCCAAATCTAAAGGAAATAATGCTTTTGCTATGGAGCTTGCTTGTGTGGTTAGACCGTTCTTATCCTTAGCTTTTATCTTTATGCAATAGGATAGTCCCTTCTTCTTCACCCCTTCTTTAATTTTCAAAATATCCTCTCTTTTTCAAAACCTTCTTGTTTTCAAACTTAAACTGCTTTCATAATAAAACCTTGAATTTTGTCAAGTGATTTTCAAACTTTGTTTTCTTTAATAAATGTCAATCAATGTTAATCATACTTTGACTAATTTCAAAAAGACATAAAAAAATACAAAACTCATTCAAACTTTTTGTGCTTTTGTGCACTTTTTATTTTAAACTTTTCAAAAAGATTAGACATGAGTCATTTTCTTTGATGAGATGTAAAGCTCCTAACCATGGTATTTTGTGTAAAGTATAGTCATTTTTCACTTAGATGTTGAAGTGATTAGTCTTTTTGATTTTAATCCAAGAAAATCCTCCATCTTAACGTGATGCAAATGCCTCTTTTACATACCATTGGGTAATTAGTTGAGTAATCTCTCTCGAGAATAACATGTTGTCTTTTCAAGATAAAATGAATCATAACCAATAAATTTTGTTATTTGTACCACGAACTACGAGGTTTTGATCCTGTATTGCACTTTGTGGGTACGAAGGCATGAGGCGATAAGTCTCTTCAAACACAAAAATCTAAACAAATATTTCTCTTCTCATCTCCTCAATCTCTTTTCAAACAAACCTTTCAAACAAAAAACCGTAGATATTTCAAAGGGCTCTTATAGAGTACTATAGACGTTTTGGGTGTTAACACCTTCCCTTAGCTTAACCAACCTCCTTACCCATTCTCTGCTTGTTCTTGTTTTAGAACTCTTTAGGTTTTGTTTGCTCTTTTTCCTTTTCTTTATTGGACAAATAAAAGTGCGGTGGCGACTCTTGCATTTTTTAGTTAAGTTAATCAACAACTTACACTCACAAATTTCCCCGCTACATAGTGGAATTAACATTCAAAATTCCCATTATCACATCATTCTGAGTCCAAACAAATTGAAAATTTAGATCTCGAAACTTTTCCAACAACGCATACTCAAACATCATCAACTCGACTTTATGTACTTCTTTCAGACTTAACGCATGTGCCACTTTATTCGCTTTACCTAGATGATACTTCAATTCAAAGTCAAAATCCTTCAAATACTTCATCCATCTCCTTTGACGCATGTTCAATGTTAGACTATGGCAATGATCTAGAAGGGGGGTTGAAAACATCACTAATTTTTAAACAGAGTCAACACTTAAAAAATTTGTTTTTAAAATGTGCGATAGCGGCCGAGGAACCAAATTGTCTAAACGAACCATTATGGAAAAGATCAGATATGCGACAAGCCAAATGGAATAACAAATCTAATGAGAAATCGAATCAATGGTTTAAGGATTAATCAATACAAATAAAACCACTTTAGTTTGTCCAATTTTCAATGACTTATAAAGTGTAAACTTAATTTGACAATATCACAAACAGTTTGTGTGCGATCAATTCGTCGAACACTTGGTGTGCAAAACATCCCACGTATTATTTCCTATGTAATTTTAGTGCAGAATTTTTGCAATTAAAATCCAAATGATTGTGAAATTCTGGCATAGCAGACATTAGATGTCCTAACACATGTTAAGACATTATTCTGCATAATTATTAAATAAGAACAGAACAGCAGACTGAAACCCATGATATCAGTAACTGCATAAACACAGATGTTTCGACATCTGTTCGGTGCAAATCAAAACTGAACTGTAAATTGCAGAATGATAAACAACACAGAATATGATGACCCAGTTCGGTGCAAATCACCTACATTTGGGGGATACCAATCCAGGAAGAAGAATCCACTATCAGTAGTATAGTTTTATGCAAACAACCTCAGGTTTACAGTAAACACCCACGTTTACCTATCACTACCCAATGAAGACTTTATCTAAGAACTCCATCCTAGATAAGAGAAACCCATCTCACACCCTAAATCACAACTTATAATTATCCAACAGTTACTGCACCATAACTGTATCATCCTATTGAAAGACACCCCTTTCAATACAAAGTTCAGTCAAGCATCCTTGACTAACAAGTTAACTTGGATTTGCTTCAAAGCTTCAACCAAGAACAACACACGATTCATTACCTACGGGTTTTTGAATCTGTACAAGTACCTATGTCTACCACAATGTATCAAATAGATATAGAGGGAGACTTACAACAGAAAACTATGACTCTCAAAACCCTAAACCCTACGTTACAAAATAGGAATCCTAAGTCTATGTCGTTCTCTCTCTCTCTTTTCTGCATTAGGTCTTGGTCTTCTTTTATATTCTTCTGCTGCATTGGGCTTTCAAATTTCTTTTGGCTAATTCCTTGATCCACAATCTGATTGCTCCTTAAATCTTGCACCTAATTTGTAAACATCCTGTTGTTAGTAATAGACACGATGTCCTAACATCGTGTTAGGATATCTTATCTGACATGTCTTCTTTTAGCAGGATTCTTCTTTGTTGTTAGAACATCTTGTGCAACAACCTATTTTACCAAAATTTGTTCAAATATTTAGAGTCTTCAATCTCCCCCTTTTGACAAATTTTGGCTAAAACTCCTTTTGCACAATAAAATCAGGATGCTCCTTATAGAGTAGAAAGTCCCGAAGTCATTTCAGCCGACAACTTACACTCTTCTCATGACGAAGCAGGCTACTACTCCGGGTATCTCAGAACACAGGACACGACTGTGTTCATAACTCAGATCACAGGACACAAGAAAGAATTTAGAACATATAGGGAACCAAAAATTCAAGACGAAAATATCAGAGCATTCTCTCCAACATCCTTTCAACCCAACTGCAAGGACTGACTCAACCCCTGTACTTCTCTCCCCATTTTTAGCCAAATATTGACAAACATGCCCAAGACAGAACAAAACCCTGCTGGAACACACCCAAAATCTGATAAATCTCATGAATACTCAGCACAACAAAAGAACAATCTAAGATACGAAGAAGCCAAAACCCCCTTTATATATCCGAGCCACTTCCATAGGATGTAAATAACCACTGAAAATAACGCAAGTCAATTCAAGATGAACATTAAAAGAGGAATGAAACTTCCAAAGAAAAATGTGCACCGGCCAAAACTCTTTTGACTATTTCTTCTTTCAAGGGGAACTGTCTAAGGAATGTACATGTCTTAAGACACGTGTTTAACACCCGTGTTTAAAACCATATTCTCTTCACCGTCCAAATCAGATAATTAAGGCACACCCACATGTCCTAATTAATTTTCTGACGCCGTGTCAGACCTTGTTTGGTCCACCTAAAGCGTAGTCACCTTTCCTCTCAACATGCCCCATGAATAATCAAAAGACCAAGAATAACTGATGAAGATGTTTAGACATTTCTTCAAACATCTCCCAGTTAGCAGCAAAGATTCCCATATACTTGTACCATCAGAGCAATGTCACGATATCTTGTTTGACATATCAACCTCACTTGAGGCAATCTATCATAAACTGCTTAAAACCACAAACAATCTTGATATTCAATCTCCACTACTGCACTCATATATCCAAAATAGAAGTCTAACTCCCCCTGTCGTAGATAACCAATGCTCATTTTCCAGAAGAACACCCTGAATGAATGGAAAACATAAGACGCATCTTCATGTCTTCAAGAGCGCACCCTCTATTCACACACTTGCTGAACGCATTCACCTAATGCTTGACCCTCAAGCAGTCCATGTACCACACTAGTACATTTAATAGACATAAGTTCTCCCCCTATCTTTCTCAAATGATGCTTCTTCAGAAATAAACACCTCAAAATCACCACATGATATCCCATGACAACTTCATGATCATATAGTGAGAGTACCAGGAATGCGTCCTTGTACCACAACCAACAAACTCATGGATTGAGACCAAAACACCTTGATCCCTCTCGTCCAGAACCCATCTATACACTACACGAATTCCTCTTGAATTCTCATGTATAGATCTCCTTGTTCCCTGAGATACAACCCAATTGAATCTGGAATACTTCATATTCTTCAAAGAGACATACATAGCCCCTTAGTTTGCTAGCTCGCCCAGACGTTCTTCACACTTGAAGGACATCAAACACATGCTCCATAAATCCTCAGCCTATTTGTTCCACAAGCACCAAACTGATCCACTTCTAGCTAGCATGCCACGTTCACATCATACTTCTAAGACAGTCCTTTACCCATTATTTTCCCGTACGACAAGATAAATACCTCTTAGACAAGACGTGAGTGTCAAGTTCTATACACAGAACTAAGAATCCTACTCCAAGGATAACCAACACAGAAGATGTTCTAACATCAGTTAGGACATCCTTCACATATCATAAACACCAACCAACATGGTTCTAGATATGTTCCACCACTGGACTTACTATCTGCATAGTAATCCAACTGAAGATCTTCAAACAACACTGTGCCACCAACTTGATCAACTAGAACTCCAGATAACCATAGAGAGAAATAAACTCTCATCCACCAAAAGAAGGTAATCTTCCATAATCAGCTTAGAACTTTTACCACAAGCTCCAAGATAGAACTAAACCAGAACCTCCTTACATCTTCAACCAACTACCCTTCTGTCTAAGAGTAATTAGTTCCAAGCACCCTGCTTGAATGCACAATAAAGATCAACCAAATGCCACTGTTTGGTTTATCTTAACTTTTCTTCAGAGTTTCAGACAATCTTCTGATCCACTAATGAAACCTAATCTTCAAGTTACATGATCTACTTACTCCATAGTAAGCCATCTTGGATCCACCAAGCCTTAGACATGTAACATCTTCTCTTTCCACAGCTCCCGCAAACTGCATGAGATATACCTTTTTGAAGCATTAATTCCATTTATTTTTTAGAAGATCAACTTATCTTACAATGATGCGCCACAACATCAACTAAGACCCTAAAGTTTATGCTTGATGTCCTGACATCTGATCAGACATCCAGCTGAGGAATTCAGCCCTTCTTTCTGCCACTTAGAAGAACCTTCTCCCTATAATAGAACAAGAGTTCCATGTTCTCATAGACCTGATTCAACAACCAAGTTTGAGTATAAAACCTCCATCCTACTTAATCATATCACATGTATTCAATTCAAGCTCACACCTTGATGAATATCTGCTTCACAACTCCAAAGAACTCAACGTGCCAAGTCTGATTCTTCAAAAAAGAAGTAGTCATAGACTACAGCATAGCCATACCAAAGAATGCCACTTTCCTTAGTATATCAGTCTGTAGAAAGTCAGAGATAACTGCCACTTATCCTTGACCTCCAAGATGAACAAGATCATATGCTCCTATGCAGCTAGATCAGAAATAAATTGACCCAAGTTGTGCCATCACCATCACCATATTCTGGACAAGTCTCTTGCCAGGACACTTTCCAGATAAACATCAGATGCTTCTAGTAACAACTGGTACACACTTGCTGCACTCTCATACTCCTAGATCAAAAATAAACTGATCCAAGAACTATTCATCAAGATTATGATGTCTTCTTCTTCATCTTCCACATCACCATTATCTAGACTAGTTTCTTGCCAGGAAACTCTCTAGAGATCAGATGCTTCTTCCACACCACACTGAAGCAGATTCTTAGGTCAACACCCAAGAGAAATAGATCTAAAAGCTTATGCAGTACCCCTCCCATGATTCTGCACAAACCCAGATGAAGAGATGTTTCAACATCGTGTTGAACATCAACAATCTTGAACTTCACATTCAAGGATAATTAATTAAATACTTGTGGATATCACCAATAGCAATTGATCTTAAATCCTTATTCAATAACCCTGCTTCACTGTTGAAGCTATACTCCAACAGAATACTCCATGAACACTTATCAAGTATTCAATCTTTGCAAGTATCTTCTTTGACAAACAAAGTGTTGAGATACAAAGGTTGCCACCCTTGACTCAAGTAACTAAGATTCTCTCTGAACGAACCCTATTTACCTCAACAGTTCTGAAATCTCCATTCAGATTAGATTCATCCTTAGGATTAAGAGAGATGAATCCTTCCTTGCACTTTTGGACGGTGAAAATAAATCACCTCTACTTTCTTCTGGTTTATGTTTCACAGAAACACCATCTAGTCAAAAGAATAACTAGAAGACTCCATTTGCACGACTGATGTGCCTTTATGAGTGGACTTGAGAAAATTCTCAAGTATCTTTGACAACTTAGCCGATCAATAATTTATCAAATCCCTAGAGCACAAACTTGATAACTCTAATCTCAACTCCCCTTCTCTTCAATTGACTTTAAGATGCACAAAGGAACCAAGCTTCCAAGTGCTAAGTCACCATAACAGACATCTACCAACCACTCTCTCCATTCCATCGCTCCCGACATTGGAATATAGAGATACATATATCTTCAAATATAGAGGCCAACGATTGAGATCTTCCACCATCTATCTTCAGTAACAACTCCAGAATCTCATTAAACACCAGAGTTCTTCCATCAGAAACATATGCAGCGGAACCACCAAGGAATAAATTCAACCTGCCCTAATAATATGTCAGAACATCTTATAAGACACCTTAACAAGAGAACTAGCCACTTCTCCTACAGTTGTTGTAGAACCTCCTCAGAAACATGAACAACCATCGGGTTGTTACATTCGATCCAGAACATCCTTCCCATCCATTAATACCCTTGAGTGTGTCAGAGTTGATGAATTGATCTCTAAAACTCCTCCTTGTTTAAAACACCAGAAAGTATCTCCTAAAGATCTCATCCAGAAACAGACACGATGCCTGCTCTAATATCAATTGAAATTCTGGCATAGCAGACAACAAATGTCCTAACACATGTCAAGACATTGTTCTGCATAATTATTAAACAAGAATAGAATAGCAGACTAAAACCCAAGATATCAGTAACTACAGAAACACAGATGTTTCGACATCTGTTCCAACATTTTAATCAAAACTGAACTGTAAATTGCAGAATGATAAACAACACAGAATATGATGACCCAGTTCGATGCAAATCACCTACATCCGGAGGATACCAATCCAGGAAGAAGAATCCACTATCAGTAGTATAGTTTTATGTAAACAACCTCAGGTTTATAGTAAACACCCACGTTTACCTATCACTACCCAATGAAGAATTTATCTAAGAACTCCATCCTAGATAAGAGAAACCCATCTCACTCCCTAAATCACAACTTGTGATTATCTAACAGTTACTACACCATAACTGTATCATCCTATTAGAAAACACCCATTTCAATACAAATTTCAGTCAAGCATCCTTGACTAACAAGTTAACTTGGGTTTGCTTCAAAGCTTCATCCAAGAACAATACACGATTCATTACCTACGAGTTTCTGAATCTGTACAAGTACCTATGTCTACCACAATGTATCAAATCGATACAGAGGGAGACTTACAAGAGAAACCTACGACTCTCAAAACCCTAAACCCTACTTTACAAAATGGGAATCTTAAGTCTATGTTGTACTCTCTCTCTTTTCTACATTAGGTCTTGGTCTTCTTTTATAGTCTTCTGCTGCGTTGGGCTTTCAACTTTTTTTGTCTAATTCCTTGATCCAAGTTCTGATTGCTCCTTAAATCTTGCACCAGATTTGTAAACATCCCGCTGTTAGTAACAGACACGATGTCCTAACATCGTGTTGGGACACTTTATCTGACATATCGTCTTTTAGCATGATTCTTCTTTGTTGTTAGAACATCTTGTGCAGCAACCTGTTTTACTAAAATTTGTTCAAATATTTAGAGTCTTCAGATTGTAATGAGTTTTCAAAACAAATTTTCAGCACTACACAACAACAGAAATTTATCGATCAATTATTTTACACAAACGTGAACAATTCAAAATGAAGAGATAGAGAAAGAGATAACAACACCGGATTTGTTTAGGCAGTTCCCCTTTCGTCCTCGCTCCGGGTACGTCTTCCCCCAACTCTAAAAACTAGAATTGAGATAAGTATTATCTTGTTGCAAAATTTTATACAAGAGAAGAAATAGTCACCACACACTCAAGCCTAACTGTTGATGTTGATACTATGTCTTCTCTCCCCTTGATTCAAGTCGAATCAAGTGCCTCAAACTTGTTGAACAAACCTCTGGTTCCCGCTACTTGTCTGAACAAACCCACCTGTCTTTAAACCTTTCACTCGGATGATTTCGATCACACACCATTCAAACTCAAATCTTTCTTACACAATCCTCCGGTTACCCCTACTTAATTGAACGAACCCACCATTCTTCAATCCCTTCGCTCGATTGAATCTGTGAAGCAAAGATCGGTGTAAAACCCCCAAATCCTCAAGATCATGGAGGACAAAACCCTAACGGATTTATTCATGAAAAACCCACCAAATACTTAATCCAAACTAAATACACAATCCTATGTTTAGACGTTATCACCTCAATGATGCAAAAGATCAACAAAAATTATTATGTGTAATTGTTGAAAGATGAGGATGAAGATGATGAGAAAAATTCAGTGTATATCTTTCACTTTTCTTGTTATATGTAGAAATGATGAGACAAAATGAATATATATGATGCCTAGGCCAACTAACAAACATAACAACATTTTAAAATTTGACAGAACAGAAAATTAGTCACAAGTCAGCGAACGGTCGACCTAAGCAACAGAGGGGGTCGACCTGAGCACACCCGAATGCACAATTATGCAAAAAATTAAGTTATGTGTCGACCGGAACAGGGCCATGCATCGACACAAGCTTGCTTCAAAATGAAAAAATTAAATGGTTACATTATGAGTCAACCAAAGGGTCGACGCGAGCACACCCGAGAGAAAAAGAGTGCAGATCAACATCTATGAGTCGACCTAAGCAGGGCTTTGAGTCGACTCAAACACCTTAAACATCCAAAAACGTTTTCTTTGCTCCATATTTTGGTCTACCTAAGCCATGTTTGTGCAGACCTAAGTTTCCTAACATGATCAAATGCAAACAAATCATATATGAGATGCTCCTATATGTATAGACACATGACCTTAGAATATTTTGTGCATTGTAAAACATGAATGCAACCTAAGATGCGATGATATCGTCCAAAGTACAATGTACGAGCTAATACAAGTTTTGACATCTTTAAAATAAGGACTAAGGTGCATTGCCCTCACATACTCCCCCTTTTTGATGATGGCAAAACATTTGCAAAATCTTCAACTTATCGAGTACTTTGAGAATCACCCTCCCCCTTAATTTATGCATTCTTCTGAAAGAAAATATGATCTATCTTTATGAAATGAAGTGCTCCTTTTTGTATTCTCTTCTCCCCCTCTGACAACATCAAAAATAGCGAAGCACAAGGTCAACGAAACCAGAATATATCCATATGAATAGAATCATATACTTTGCAACAGATACACATTAACAAACATCCACATAAAATAATGTTAATGCAAGGATTATGAACATAAATAAAACAAGAAGCATAAAGAGAAAACTTAGTGCAGTACATAACCAAAATGTTCAATACAACTTCAAGTCATAAAAACCAACAAGATATCAAAACATAAAATGACATGCAAAATAAAACATGAGATGCACTACATCAAAACAACTCAATCCACTAAGGTCTCCTCCCCCTATATGGATGACCTCTCCCTCTAAAATAGTAATCTGGAGGTGGTGCTTGTTGCTCACCCAATCATTTAGTAAGTTCCAAGACAACCTTGTTGAGAGTATTAAAACTGTTCGTGAGAGCGCGATTCTGACCATCAGCAGTTTCAACCAGAGTATTAAACCGTTTGATCACAGTGGAGGCAAACAAATCAAAGTTCTCACTTTGAGCTTGAAGCTGATCCTGTAGAGTGATGTACCTTTCCTCTGGAGCAGTAGAAAAATTTTGTTGTTGGACCTGCATGTTTCTCAACATGTTAAGAACTTCATCATTATTTTGTTGAGGTCTAGGTGGAGAAGGAGGCATGTAGTATGAATCTTGCTGATTCCAGTCATTTGTTGGAGGCATGTAGGATGAACCTAGAGTTGTCCAGCCTGTGTGTTGCCACTCACCCAGCCTTGATTGGCATAGGGATCTTGAGCAGGTGAGTGACCTAACCAATCACTGTTATCATGATTAGCATCATGATGATCAGTCTCCATCTCATGAGCTTCCACTTCCTCCTCTTCATCTTCAACTTCATCTTCATCTTCACCATCATCTGAATCTTGACCCTTGAACTTGAGGCTTTCACCTTGAACTTGTAGCACTTCTCTTGACGATCCCAAATATAACCCATCATAGTTAGGGTCTTTTGACTAAATTCCTGATCAGCCGTCAAAGAAACTTATGGAATACCTTGGACACCAGCCTTAGCCCGATTAAGAACACTTTGAATAAAAGAGGCATAGTACAAAGCAGTACCTCGACCAGATTCCTTCAGAGCGAATATCCTACTAGCCATGTAATGAGGCCAATGAATCCTTATCTTATTCTTCAACACATAAACCAAATGTACCTCAGCTTGGTAAACTCTAGAGTAACCTCCCTTCTTAGGACGGAGGATGTGAGATACGATCCATTGTAGAATTCTATCAATCAGCTTCAAACGACCAATAGTAACAGTTTTAGGAAACAAGTCACTAGCCACAATATGATCAACACAGGGATCCTTCAACATTGAGTTCAGAGCAGTCTTAAACTCATAGCATATAGCCAATTTGGTATCGGTGATCTTAGGATAAGGGGACAACTGTGGACACATATCGAATAAATCCTTCCAAACATTGGCAGCAACAGAGACACTTTTACCGCCTATCTTACAACAATAATCATAACCATCAAACTTCCCATGTATACCCGTATAGAATAACCTGACTAATTCATCATTATATTTTGTATCACATTCTAAAAACTGATCAAACATTTGAAAATCAAGCAGTTCAGCAACTTCCTGAATATGCATGCGCTCAGCCATTTTCGGATAATACACAAATTGCTTGATAATTGATCTTTTACTAAAGTTCTCCCTATAGGTTGTAGCCAGTTCATCAGAGAGTAAGGAAAGAGCATTTACCGAAATGTTTGACCGGTTGTGAAGTACCTGCCTGAGATGTTGAAGCTCTTGTGGTTCTTTTTCCTGTTGTTCTTGTAGAAGCCATGGAAACTCTAATTTTAGTAAAGATGAACAGTACCTGAGTATGGATTGATAATGAGAAACCCACTTGAAAGCTTATGAAACCATGAAATTTTTGTTTTGATGAAGATTTGAAAATGGGTTTTGAGGGTTTTGTAGAGATTTCTAGAGTGTAAGAGAGAAGAAATAAGTGGAAGAGAGTTCTAGATGCAAATGATGATGATTTGAAAGTTTTGAAATGAGTCAATGCTATTAATGAGTCAAAATTCCCAAGAAAAAAAATGAAACGCTTCAATTTCCAAGGAAATTTTTTAGCATTTTGCAACGACGCGTCGACCTAAACCTAGGATGTGTCGACGCAAGATGTACAAAAATTCACAAATTTGAATTCCAATAGTGTGATCGACCTATGGGTGGACCTGTGCTTACCCGATTCAAACATATTTAAATAGGAAGGGCATGAGTCGACCTATGCCCTGTTTTGGTCGACGCATGCAGTACAAACATGTAAAAATGCACAATTTCAAGTTATGTATGCATCAACCAAGAATAAATAACAAGTTCACAAATATTTCAAACATAGAAATGGATTAAAATTGGTCCAAACCATAGAATAAACATCAAGATAACACACATCACAGCACAATTTATTACACATATGTGTTATCAAGAATAGTCAAATAGAGAGGAATGATATAACCTTCAATGAAGATGGATGATGGATGCCCTCACATAGCTTGATCTTCTCAATATAGTTAATAAAAAATATAGACAAGCATAGATATAGAGCATGCAACCATTCAATTTTAAACACGATCCGAGATATCGAGAACACCGAGTTCCCTACAGATGTTAAAGAAAAGCTCTGTCGCAAGTGGTTTTGTGAAAATATCAGCAAGTTGATTCTTAATATCAACATGCTCAAACACAACATCACCTTTCTCTACATGATCCCTAAGGAAATGATGGAGAATTTCAATATGTTTCGTGCGTGAATGTAGTACAGGGTTTTTGGCTAAGTTAATGGCACTTGTATTATCACAAAAAATGGGAATACGTTCAAGTTTAACATTGAAGTCATGTAATTGTTGCTTGAGACACAAGACTTGAGCACAACAACTATCGGCCACAACGTATTCCACCCCGGCTATTGACAAAACAACGAAAACTTGCTTTTTGCTATGCCAACTCACTAAGGAATTTGAGAAGAAATGACAAGTTCCAATCGTGCTTTTCCTATCTGACTTGCAACCGACAAAGTCGAAATCAAAATAACCAACCAAAGAGCAATCACTTCCCTTGGAATACCAAAGCCTATACTTTGGAGTACCACATAAGTATCTAAGTATGCGCTTGAAGGCTTTTAAATGCGACCTTGGGACATGATTGATACCTAGCACACATACATACCCTAAATATAGAGGAGAGAACCTATCATACCTCTATATTTCTTTACATCCACATCCTTACCATTCTCATCTCGATTCAAGTTTACACATGTAGGCATTGAAGTGTCAATTGCTTTAAAGTTAGCCATGTCGAAGCATTTGAGTAGCTCATAGAAATACTTCGTCTGGCTCACGAACGTTCCTTCTTCGAGTTGCTTGATTTGCAATCCGAGGAAGTAGTTTAGCTCCCCCATCATGCTCATATCGAAGTCTCCCTACATCAACTTAGAGAACTCCTTGACCATATTCATGTTAGTAGATCCAAATATTATATCATCTACGTATACTTGTACCAAAATGGAGTGTTTTCCTTGACTTTTAATGAAGATAGTTATATCAAACTTCCCTCTTGAGTACCCTTTGTCTAGTAAAAATTTGCTAAGACGCTCATACCAAGCCCTAGGGGCTTGCTTGAGACCGTACAAAGCACGTTTAAGCTTATAAACATGATTAGGATACTCATGATATTCAAAACTAGGAGGTTGAGCTACATAGACCTCTTCATTAATGTATCCATTTAGAAAAGCACTCTTTACATCCATTTGAAATAATTTGAATTTTTTAGCACATGCGTAAGCAAGCAAAAGACGTATAGCCTCGGGCAACAGGAGCATAAGTTTCCTCATAGTCTATGCCCTCATCTTGGTTATACCCTTGCGCCACTAAGCGCACTTTGTTTCTTCTTATGACTCCATTTTTGCCAAGCTTGTTCCTAAACACCCATCTGGTGCCAATTACTTGATGGCCTCGCGGAGGAGGGACAAGGTCCCAAACCTCGTTCCTTTTAAGTTGATTTAATTCCTCTTGCATTGATAAGAACCATTGTTCATCGAGTAAGGTCTCTTTAGAGATTTTAGGCTCAATCTGACAGACGAAAGCAAAGTGATAACAAAAGTTACTTAGCTTAGATCGCGTAGTTACTCCCTTTGAAATGTCACCGAGTATGTTGTCGGTAGGATGGTCTTTAGAGGACTTCCAAGCTAGAGGAGGGTCATTGTTGTTATTTGGATGATCCTCCTCAATCTCCTCAGGATGGTGATCTTTTTCCTCCTCAACTTTCACTGCTTCAGGTTGATCAGTCCCTTTTTCAGTGTCCTTGAGTATGTCTTCTGAAGATACACCTGCACCATGAAAAGAGATACCTTTTCCGACATTTTTCGGATAAGATTCATCAAAAGTAACATGTACGGATTCTTCTACAGTAAGTAACCTTTTATTATATATCCTATATGCCTTACTAGTTTGAGAGTATCCAAGAAAGATACCTTCATCGGCCTTAGAATCAAACTTGCCAAGGTTCTCCTTACCATTATTCAAAACAAAACATTTACAACCAAAAACGTGAATGTGTGATACGTTGGGCTTCTTCCCTTTCAAAAGCTCATATGGAGTTTTGTTTAGATTAGGACGGATGAGCACCCTATTCAAAACATAACAAGCCGTACTAATGGCATCAGCCCAAAAGTATTTAGGAAGGCCACTCTCAAAAGCCGAAAAAGTATCGCTCTTGCTTGCTAAGAAAATAGTCCATCAAAACCTAGAGTAGTCGTCGATAATCACAAAACCGCAGTAGTTACCACCTAAGCTTTTAATCCTAGATGGTCTAAAGAGGTCCATATGGAGGAGTTCAAGGGGTCTCGTGGTTGAAACAATATTTTTAGACTTAAATGAGATCTTTGTTTGATTCCCCATTTGGCACGCATCACCTAAGTGATCCTTTGAAAACTTGATTTTGGGTAAGCCGACTACTAGGTCTTTAGAGACTACCTTATTTAGCAAATCGAAATTGACATGCGCCAAACGCCTAAGCCATAACCATGAATCTTCACTCATGGTGACAAGACATTTGTTGCTACTAAACGATACCTCACTCAAGTCAAGCATATAGACGTTATTAACCCTAAGGCCTTTAAACACATCCACCTTTTTCTCATTATTTTCAATTATGCATCAATCTTTTGAAAATGAGACTTTGTAACCCTTTTTGCATAATTGACTAATTCTAATTAGGTTGTGTTTAAGACCCTCAACTAATAGCATGTCTGAGATAGTAGTAGAAGATGGATTACCTACACTACCTTTTTCGAGTATTGCCCCTTTATTGTTGTCTCCGTAGGTCACAAATCCCTTCTTCTTTGCCACAAAGTCAATGAATAGGGAAATGTCTCCCGTCACGTGTCTTGAGCATCCACTATCGAGAACCCATCTTCTCTCCGTAGACTCAAGACATTGTACCTACACAGTCAAACAAGGGAAACAGGTACCCAATTTTGTTTGGGTCCTTGGTTGTGAGTGAATCTTTGGTAGCATTTGGGCAACCATTGGCAAACGCCTTTAGGAACTAAAAACCTCCTAAAGCGACATTTTGCAATGGTATGACCCCTCTTGCAACAATACAAGCAAGTAAGATTAACATTGGTGTCACTTTTGCTAACTTGATCTCTAATCACATAAGTATACTTTTGGTAGGGATTATTCATGCTTTTCTTAAAATGTGATCTATCAATAGCAAAAGTGACCTTTGGTTCTAGAGCCTTGTCAAGTTTGGCTCTAAGAGTTCTAACCTCTTTTTGCCAAATATGACAAGTTTCACAACCCCAATTTAACCAAATACTCTTGTCTTCCTAAACTTTTGTTTTTGTTGCTTCCACCATAGACATTTTGAGAACCTCTAATTCCTTTTCAGAATCGGAGATCTTTTTCTCTAAATGAGAGAAAATTTGTTTGTTTAAAGCTAAATGTTTAAAGGCTTATTTAGCCTCATGGTGTAAAGTATCAAAAGCATGTTTTAATTCAGAATGAGACATTTTATTAGAGTTATCATATTTAACATGTCTTACCTTTTTATTCATTTTCCTTTGATGAGCGGAGAGACAAAGGTTGGCGGACTCTTCTTCGTCACTTGGACTGTTTTCACTAGATGACTCACTGTCGCTTTCCCAAGCAATGTAAGCTCTTCTAGGTTTACTTTGTTTCTTTTATGGACGATTCTTTTCCTTCCTCTTGTCCTTCTTCATCAAAGGACAATCCGACTTATAATGGCCGACTTTTCCACAATTATAGCAAGACCCTTTTGTTTTTCGACTCTTGTTTCCTTCATTCTTGGAAGATCTTGTTTGTCTTCTAAAGTTGACGAGATTCTTTTCCAAATGTTGATCACCTCACAAACAGTCCCATATCCTCATTCGTATCTTTATCATCGTCATCACTCGATTCACTATCACTTAGCTCTTTTGCAGAGGACTTTGAGCTAGAAGCCTTTAGAGCTATTGACTTCTTTTCCGCATCTTTGTTCTTTTCTTTCTTTTCCTTATTCTCAAATCGGTCAAGACTAATGAGCACTTGTTCATGTTCCTCAAGCTTGCCAAATAAATTTGTGATGTCCAAAGGCACGACTTCATTGGCTTCCTTTATGGCCGTGACCTTTGGTTGCCACTCCCTAGTAAGACACCTCAAAATTTTATTATTAGCAACATCATTGGTAACCAGTCTACCAAGTGAGTTTAGTCGATTGATTAAATGAGTAAATCTCTTTTGCAAGTCGGCAATGGTTTCCCCTTGCTTCATGTGAAAGAGATCAAACTCTTGTGTCAAAGTGTTAATTCGAGCTAGTTTGACTTCATTAGTTCCCTCATGGGCAACTTGGAATGCGTCCCACATAGCTTTAGTAGTCGTACAATGTGAAACTCTATAATACTCATCAACTCCTAAAGAGGAGATTAAAATATTTCTAGCTTTCCAATCGTAGTTATACTTTTTCTCATCTTCTTCGTTCCATTGTGCTTCCAGCTTAGGCACAACAACGTTATCCGCATTGGTCATGGTAATTTCCATAGGACCATTTTGTATAACTTTCCATACCTTTCTATCAATAGAATTAATATGCACGCGCATACAATCTTTCCAATAACTATAGTTCTCACCGTTAAAAATCGGTGCTCTATTGTACGCCCCTTTTGGTTCGTTATCCATTTTCTAAAAAGTTATATGCAAAACACTAGATGAACCGGTGCTCGTGATACCACTTGTTAGACGATGGCAATGATCTAGAAGGGGGGTTGAATAGATCACTAATTTTTAAACAGAGTCGGCGCTTAAAAAATTTGTTTTTAAAATGTGCGGAAGCAGTCGGGGAACCAAATCGTCTAAACGAACCGTTATCAAAAAGATCGGATATGCAACAAGCCAAATGGAATAACAAATATAATGAGAAATCGAATCAATAGTTTGAGGATTAATCAATACAAATAAAACCACTTTAGTTTGTCCAATTTTCAATGACATATAAAATGTAAACTTAATTTGGCAATATCACAAACAGTTTGTGTACGATCAATTCGTCGAACACTTGGTGTACAAAACACCCCAAGTATTATTTTCTATGTAATGTTAGTGCAGAATTTTTGCAATTACAAACCAAATGATTATAATGAGTTTTCAAAACAGATTTTCAGCACTACACGACAATAGAAATTTATCGATTAATTAATTTTACACAAACGTGAATAATTCAAAATAAAGAGATGGAGAAATAGAAAACAACACTGGATTTGTTTAGGCAGTTCCACTTTCGTCCTCACTACGGGTAAGTCTGCCCCCAATTCTAAAAACTAGAATTGAGATATGTATTATCTTATTGCAAAATTTTATACAAGAGAAGCAATAGTCACCACACACTCAAGCCTAATTGTTGATGTTGATACTATGTCTTCTCCCCCCTTGATTTAAGTCGAATCAAGTGCCTCGAACGTGTTGAATAAACCTCCGGTTCCCGCTACTTGTCTGAACAAACCCACCGATCTTCAAACCTTTCGCTCGGCTGATTTTGATCACATGCCGTTTGAACCCAAATCTTTCTTACACAATCTTCCGCTTACTGCTACTTAATTGAACGAACCCACCATTCTTCAATATCTTCGCTCGACTGAATCTGTGAAGCAAAGATCTGTGCAAAAACCCCCAAATCCTCAAGATCGTGGAGGACAAAACCATAACAGTTTTATTCAAGAAAAACCCACTGAATACTAAACCCAAACTAGATACACAATCCTAAGTTTGGACGTTTTCACCTCAATGATGCAAAAGATCAACAAAAATTATTATGTGTAATTGTTGAGAAAATGCAAGAATGAGGATGAAGATGATGAGAAAAATTCAGTGTATATCTTTCACTTTTCTTGCTCTATGTAGAAATGATGAGAAAAAATCAATATATATGACGCCTAGACCCACTAACAAACATAACAACATTTTAAAATATGACAGAACATAAAATTAGTCACAAGTCCGCGAACGGTCGACCTAAACAACAGTGGGGTCAACCTGAGCACACCCGAATGAAAAACTATGCAAATAATTAAGCTATACATCGACCGGAACAGGGCCATGTGTCGATGCAAGCTTGCTTCAAAATGACAGAATTAAATGGTTATAGTATGAGTCGACCAAAGGGTCGGCGTGAGCACACCCGAGAGAAAAAGAGTGCAGATCAACATTTATGAGTCGACCTAAGCAGAGCTTTGAGTCGACTCAAACACCCTAAACATCCAAAAATGTTTTCTTTGCTCATATTTTGGTACACCTAAGCCATGTTTATGCATACCTAAGTTTCCTAACATGATCAAATGCACACAAATCATATATGAGATGCTCCTCTATGTATAGACTCATGACCTTAGAATATTTTGTGCATTGTAAAGCATGAATGCAACCTAAGATGCGATGATACCATCCAAAGTACAAAGTACGAGCTAATACAGGTTTTGACATCATTAAAATAAGGACTAAGGCACATTGCCCTCACATTCAACTCCTTTTGATCAAATAAATACTTTAAGCTCTTGTGATCGCTAAACATATCAAAACGAACCCCATACAAGTAATGACATCATACCTTTAAGGTAAAAACAATAGCCGCTAACTCCATATCATGAGTTGGATAATTCTCTTCATAAACCTTCAACTAACAAGAGGCATAAGCGATGACTTGACCACCCTGCATTAAAAACCCACCTAATCCCTTCTTAGATGCATCACAAAATACTTCATGTGACTTACTAGGATCATGAATGATCAAAACAAGTGTAGACGTCAATCTCTCCTTCAAATTCATAAAACTTTGTTCATAACTTGAATCCCAACTGTAAGGAATCTCCTTACGAGTAAGTCTATCATTGGTAAGGCCAAATGAGAAAAGCATTTAATGAACCTCCTATAATAACCTGCCAATCCTAAGAAACTTCTGACTTCGGAAGCATTCTTCGGTCTCTCCCAATTAATCCCCACCTCTAACTTTGAGGGATCTATTGCCACACCTCCTTGAGATATCACATGACCAAGAAAATTTACTTCCATCATGCAAAACTCACACTTGCTTCACTTGGCAAAGAGTTGTTTCTCTAGAAACACCGATATAACAATTCTTTGATGTTCTCCGTGCTCTTGTGTAGTACAAGAATAAATAAGAATGTCATTAATAAATATCACCACAAATTGATCCAAATAAGGTTGAAATATTTGATTCATGTAATCCATGAAAACAACTGGAGCATTCGTCACACCAAAAGGCATCACAAGAAATTCATAATGGCCATATCGGGTCCTAATGCAGTCTTTGGTACATCGGAATTCCTCACACAAATTTGATGATATCTCGACCACAAATCAATCTTCGAGAACACACAGGCTCCTTTCAATTGATCTAACAGATTGTCTATCTTGAGTAGAGGATACTTATTCTTGATGGTGACTTTATTCAACTGGAGGTAATCAATACACAAACGCATACCTCCATCCTTCTTCTTTACTAGCAGTATTGGGCTCCCCATGGTGAGACACTAGGTTGAACGAAATGCTTAGCCAATAACTCTTCCACTTACTCCTTCAATTCTCCTAACTTCAGTGGTGCCATCCAATACAGAGAAACGGATATTAGAGCCGTTCCCGGTACCAGGTCAATAGAGAATTCCACTTCCCTCTTCGGAGGAAGAGAAGTGAAACCCTCGGGGAAAACTTGTGGAAACTCACAAACTATAGAAATTTGTGAAACTTTCTGGTCGTCACTCATCTCTTAGGTGAGAACTAAGAGGACAGACTTATCCTTCTCAAATAAGAAATTAATCATGCCAACCGTACCTTCCAAAATAGTAGTTAACACATCCTTTGGAGTAGCTTCACTAGACAGAATGATGATTTAACTTCTCCTCAGAACCTATAAACACCTAATTAGCAGAATCCAATCCATCCTTAAGACTATATCAACTTTCTTAAGCGGAAAATAGATAAGGTCAATCTGGAAAACTCTACCATCCACTGATAACGAATAATTTTCAAAAATCAACGATGTCTCGACAAAATCATCCATGGTGGTAGTAACCACCATGGGAGGAGACAAAGGAATTGCTTGCAACCTAAGTCGCTTCATGCATTGTATCGACACAAAAGAGTGTGTTGCTCCAGAATCAAATAATACATAACAAGGATGTCCATTCACGAAACAAGTACCGACAATCAAAGATTGTTACCTTTAGCCTTCATCACATCAAAAGTATAAACCCATCCGGTATTCTTCCCTTGCATCTGATTCCTATTCTGAGGACAATCTCTAGCCATATGGCCCGTTCCTTGACATTGATAACACCTCACACTTCCGGTACTATACCTTCCAAAATGAGTCTTACCACAAATACGGCATAAGGGAGGAGTGTTAGGTCTAGAATTCTGCACTTGTTTTCCTTTAAAGGGTTGTGGTCTAGGCCTAAGCTGGTGACTTGGTCTTCCTTGGTCCTTCTGAACAATCCTACCCAAATCCCTTTCTTCCTGAACTTTTTTCAAACTATTCTTGACCACATAACATTGTCTTATCAATCTAGCATAAGTGGTAAACTCCCTCTAAGATACACTGTGAGAAATCTCAGCCCTTAATTCAAATAGAAACTTGTCAATTTTCCACTTCTCATCCGATGCATACGAAACCTGCCTAGAATAAGCAGCCATATCCTCAAAATTCTCAGCATAAGTAGCCACCGACATGTTACCCTGTCTAGTTGCTAAAATTCAAACTCTTATTGGGTCCTCAAGGAGCTAGGAAAATACTTGTCCAGAAAGGTAGTCTTAAAATGTTCCCACACCCTAGGAATTCCTTGGTTAGTCTTCAGAGTTGAAACACTTTCCCACCATCTCATAGCGGGACCTCTCGTCGCGTGGGAAGCAAACACCATCTTGTTCTCCTCACTACAAGGAACTATATGAAATATTCTTTCCATACCAGACACTCATTCACGAGCCTTTATAGAATCCAGCCCGCAATGGAATTCCAGAGGATTCATGTGGAAGAAATTTCAGAAACTCCCACCGTAGCTTTTGGTGGAGTCACTGGAGGGTGAAAACCTCCATTCAACTGTTGCATCCTCTGCTACATGAATTGATTCTGTTGTTGTTGCACAAATTGAGGCCACTTAACACTTTCACTACCACCTGGAGGATTCAAATCGAAAGTCTGAGTTCTGGGCCTACCAAGGCTTCTGCGTCTGTCAACATGATCCTAAACGTCATACAAATAAAATCAAGTTGATCAGACTCAATACCATTAGTATAATATCTAGGACAATGATGACAACACACATATGAAGCAGAAAGAAATACATATAATATTTCATGGCTAGGTCGAGGATATGACCTGCTCTGATACCAACTGTAACACCCATATATAACATATGTCTATAATATTCATATTATACATGGTTGCAAATTTTGGTATTGAAATATACAAGTTCCTAATAACACATTGTACATAGTACATGACAAAACAAAACAACTAAAAGTGACATAATATATACAAGATGTTCAAAAATAAAACTAAGAACTAGATCATTAAAGAATGATCTCAAAACAAGAGTCTTCACAGTGGAAAAGCCATCCAAAAAGTGTGATAAGTAAGGACATCAAACTACCTTGTCCTTACCCTTCGCCGAATAGGAACTACCTAAAAAATAATCAACAACATGGGGTGAGATAATAATCCCAGTGGGTTCCATATCTTATGGGTTCTCTCGGTTCTACATGGTTCTAATCATCTAGTACTTCAAGTCCCAAAGGGAAGGGAGGAGACTTGAATTCATAAAACTTGCACTATATGGCAACATGTTGCTTGAGTTCAACAACTGAAACTATCATTAATCGGAAACCATACCAAGGCATATTTCCCCGACCATCCCCACATCTAGAGTTATCGACACAGGTCACTGATCCTTGTATCTACTTTGACATATAAAATGGATTCGAATTCAAGGTACTTTCCACATGAATCGTCGCTTCCCATGGGACCACCCCTATCTCGAGCCTTTTACCCGTAGGCTCCATTCGTACACACGAGACTCAAACCTGTCAAAGTAATAGTGCGTACATCCCAAAGAAGCTCTACATAAGTGTAGTGTGCGATTTTTGTCAGTGGCGCGACCACCTTACCACAATGGTTGGAATTGGGTGCTACTTTATGATTTCTTATTAATCCTATGAAGCTGGAAAGGAAAGGGAAGCTATCTAAAACTAACCTTGGATGCAAATGTATTCTTTAACAAATGCTAAGAGATTGGGGGTTCGGGGTCAGGTTATACAAAGGGAAGTTGTCAACACCCAGTGTATATATGGTTATCCATAAACTTTGCATTACATATTTCTCTGTTGATTTAAGTGTTTTCTTGTGTTTATCTGTCATGGGTTGGGAAAGTTTCTCCTTTGGGAGTGTTGAGAGTGTGTTTATGTTGTTTTCGGGTTTTCCGTTGTTTTTGGTAAGGTACTGGACCTAAAGTTTTTTATTTGTGTGCTCGCTAAGATTTCACAATCTTATGCCTACGTATTCCCGTAAAGAAAACTGGGAAATCAGAGCAATCGTATTTCCTCCTATTCTATGAGAGGAAAGATGTTTGGTGTCTTGTTTAAAGCCAAAGATTGAAGCAAGATGAGTATTTGTGTCTTGTTCAAAGCCCAATATTGAAGCTAAAAGGGTGGCTGAGAGAGAATTTCTCATCTCTAAAGGGAGAATATCTCACCTATTCATCACAAAATGTTGAGAATTTGATTATAAAGGAAAATTACTTTAACTGGGATATGAGAATTCAGCAATGCCATAATTTCCTTTATAAGGGTGATGTCATGAAGGAAGAAACTTTAACTCAGTATTAAGCAATGCCATTTTTCCTTATGAATCTTTCATGCTAAGAGAGGGACATTGGCTTGGATGTAAATAATCCAGAGGCTTGCCACTTATAGCTGTTAGATGAAAGACGATTTTTAGCCAGGATAAAGGAAGGACTACAGCTTGGATTTTGAATCAACAAGTGTGCCACTTACATCAATTATCTGGGAAAAAGGTTTTGGATGTCTGTTTTAATGTGTGATGTATAGAGAAAATATCCTCCTGCATAGTGGACTCAGGGTCTCATCTGAGGGGATGTTGATTTTTGTGTGCCTTGATCAAAGCCCAAGGTTGAAGCTAAAATGTTGACTCTACTAGGAGAGTTTTATATATGTCTTGTACAAAGCCCAAGATTGAGGCTGAAAAGAGATTGACTCCACTGGGGAGGTTTATCTGTCTTGTACAAAGCCCAAGGTTGAGGCTAAAAAGAGATTGGCTCCACTGGGGAGGTTTTATCTGTCTTGTACAAAGCCCAAGGTTGACACTGATTCTACCGAGGAAAATCATTATATAAAGCCTAAGAGGAGGTTGGTTGGGGGAAATTCTTATATGATGCCTAAGAGGAGGCTGGCTTCTGCTGAGGATTATTGAAATCCAGAGACACGTCCAATATGTGTTGAGGAATCAACTCTTGCTGGGGATTGAAGAAGAGTTAAAATATCAGATGCCCTGAGGTTCTGATTTTGTTAGGGTTTTATTGATGGCAAATTGACTCTGGCTGGGATTTTTAAGGTAAAGGTTAAATATTGAGTTTGAAAACCTATGGAGGTTATTACTCTGCTGGAGATTAGTGAAATCATCAGGGTTTTTCCTGTGCTTTGAGGGTTTTTCTTGGTGAGGTCCAAGAGGAGATGAGACTTTCCAAGTCTACTGGTATGAAGAGGTTGCCTCTTAGCTGGAGAATGATCTTTGTATGATGCCCAAGAGGAGGCTGAGACTGTCCAAGTCTCCCAAGAAGAGGTAGACTCTAGTGTAGAGAGAAATCTTTGTATGATGCCCAAGAGAAAGCTGAGGTTTTAAGGGATGAAGATCAACCCTAGAATGGTCTGATGTTCTGGAATTCTGACTCTCCTGCGGATTGAACTAGTAAAGATGACTAATTTTTGTCCTATACCTGTAGGAGGCCTTTGGGTCCTTGTACTAAGCCCAAGAAGAGGCTGAGAAACTTCTAAGAAGCCTGGGGGTCCTTGTACTAAGCCCAAGAGGAGGATGGGGATGCTTTTAGGAAGCATGTGGGTCCAAGCCTAAGAAAAGTTCAAGAAAGGTTTCACCGGGAATAAGTCATTTCTTTGCATAACAGATATATAAATAAGTATGTATTGAAGACATAGTGGGACTTACAGTCTGATGAAAGCCTAAGCATATTAACTACAGCTGCATGGTTAGGTTTTCAAGAAATTGAAGAAAGTATTGATAAAACTTTGAATTTTAATTTTAAATAAAAAAGAAAGTTGTTTTAAAAGAATGTTTGGGGCTTATACTCAAGGAGAGGCCTAGATGATATTTTTTGAAAAGGCGACGATCGCGTCGTAGTTTTGAAAACCACAGAGGGACTTATACAATGACTGAGGCCCAAATTATTGTATTTTACAAAGAGGATGGGTCTTACACTATTAGTGGCCCAAAAGTGTCATTTTTATATAAGAGTTGGGGCTTATAACTCAAGGAGAGGCCCAGATGAAAAACAACGACCGCACTATTTATTTTGAAAATCGCGTAGGGACTTATACAATGGCTGAGGCCCAAATTATTTATGTACAAAGGGTGTTGGGTCTTACACTCTATTAGAGGCCCAAAAGTGTTTAAAAAGAAGAAATATGGGGCTTACAACTCAAGGGGAGACCCAGATGAAAATTGTTTTGAAAATGGCGATCGCGCCGAGATTTTTAAAATCGTATCGGGAGTTATATAATGACTGAGGCCCAAATTTATTTATTTACAAAGGGATTGGACTTACACTCTACCAAGAGGCCAAAAATGATTTTGAAAAGTGTTTGATAAATTAAAATTAAGAGAAACCCTAATTTTAATTTAAAAAATATAATTTTTAAAAGAAATTAAATATAAAATGATACAAAATATCAAATATATTCAAAAACAAGTTGTCAAATTTAAAAAATATTTTGAAAAATCATGTTTAATCACATGAAAGCTTGAAATCCAATTGGTTTTGAAAAATCAAGGTGATAATTTCATTTTAAAAAATGTTTAAAACAAATAAAATTAAATTAAATTCAAAAATCAAACTATATTAAATGAATAATATAAATGTGATTTTTTTCTAGAATAAAATAATTTATTATTTTTGTGACTTTTTAAAAAAAGAACCAATAAAAAATTATAAAAAATGAGAGAGAAATTAATTTTTGAAATCAATTTAATAAAACATCAAAAATTCAAAAATTTTAAAAATGGCGCCAAGAACACATGTTCTTGTTTGCGCATGTTCTTCTTCCCCAGATTTGCAAAACCTCTCATATCTCTCTAATTACTCAATGGTTTTGACTTTTGTAAACATGAAACTTTCTCATTTTTGAACAAGGATTCCAATGGTACCAATTAATTGCATTTATATTAAGTGTGGAGTGAGAAATCAAATGATGAACTCAAGAACCCTAATTTCTGCAAGAACACGATGAAATCCTATACACGATTCATACATAACAATTGATTGAGGGGAAACACTCTACATAAGTGCAGAAACATGTTTGTAACTTGAAAACACATTTATGATGCATGAATTATAGAGATTGAGAGTGTCAGGCTTACCTCTGCAAGAGGAAATCGAATCCTCAGTTGTAGGTGTTACAGATGTTGTGTAATGATCTGGACAGCTTCAATGGACCTCGAGTAATGTGTTTGAAAGCTTGGAATGAATTGAATCAGCTTGGAACTTGTTGTGGCATCTCAACTGCAAATAGGCCAAAAAGCTTGAGCAAATGGAGGGAGACTTTGTGATTCTGATGTTTCAGATGAGTTTTAAGGTTATGGATCACTCATATATGATGTATTTGAGGTGTGGCATGATTGATTTTGATTGAATTGCTCTCAAATTGAAAGTTCGATAGTGACTTTAAAGAGAAGCAAAATCTGTTTTTTTTTAGTGAGATTTGGAGGAAAACATGTATTGCTATGCTTTGGTGTACTTGAATTGATCAGAAAGAAGCTCTATTTATAGTTGAGCAAGTTTGTTTTGGGAGTAATAGTGAATGGAGGCTGGATCACTCTGTTATCCAATGAACTTTGTCTTGTTGCCAAAGTCTCCTCTAGCCATTGACTTGGGTCAATCTTGCAGGCCTATGGTCCTCTGATGCTTGAGTTCATCTTGACTCATTTCGTTGATCATAGAATGATACATGCCAGCTCTAAGCATCCCTTAAATGCCTCATGACAAAATTGGAGTTTTTGGATTTTGAACTTTGAATGTCACATTCCAAATGATGATGTTTTTGACTTGCAAGGCTCTATGGTTTTGTAGCTCTGCAGAGATCATGTTCATTGTACTTTGGAAGCTTGTCTTGCATGGTGACAAGGCTTGCCAAGTCATGGAAATGAAAAAATTATGTGGCAAGTACAAGGTTGTCTTGTAAAACCAGTCATGGAGGTGTCATGTTTCCATGCTTGTAACTCCCTACTCAAGTTGAATTAGGATGAGTTCTGGTACTCTTTGGAAAACTTGTATATCCTACTTTAACTTTGATGTCCAATATTGGTATTGAATCAACTTAGATCATGGTGAAAAATGGCCTCAAAGTTGGAGGTCTTCAAAACACTTCTTGAGGTCTTGGCTCATGTCTTGCTCCAAAAGTCAACTTAGGGGTGAATTAGGTCAAGAAACCCTAATTCCTGATTTTTGATGAATGCATCCCCTGAGGCTATTTTGACTCTATGATTGGGTTCATGAGGTCCCTTTGAGCATCTTAACTCATGTTTTGAAGTATTGGCTCATGCCCATATGGAAATTTTCATCTGGAGGCCTTGGTCGACCAAAACCATAATTTGGTGACACTGGCGATCTAGAGGCTTGATCCACTTGGAATGTTGCAACCTTGTGCTTGATTCTTGATGTGGGAGGCCTCTTGATCCTTTATGGGTGTTTAAGAGTCTAGAAAATTTAAGGATCATGTCTATTCTTTATTGATCCTTTGTCTGAGTACTCTGAGAGGGCTCAAAACCCTAATTCTTGGTTGAGGTGAGTGCTCAACAATCCTTGAGAAGATTGATGAGGTATGAGGGTACATTCATATTGTAGTGATGATTTGCATAATAATGGGGAATATTGTGGTCAAAATTTAGGGTATGAAAGATGCCCCTATTTAATCTTCTTGGACCCGAAGGTGTGAATGGCAAAGATATTCGGACATTCAGGGTACAAGAGGATTAAATATCTGAATACCCGAAATTTTGACTGTGATTATGAATGGTAGCTGATTTGCTCGTCCATCTTCTTTTACTAAGTAATGATACTTAGAAAAGGATAAAACTTCCCCTCCATCCTGGTCTTCTGCCACGAAACTTGTCTCAGTTTTTTTGTCGTAAACTTCCCCTCGATCCTGGTCTTCAGCCATGGGAGTAGTCTCAGTTTTCTTATGAAATAAACTTCCCCTCGATCCTATTTTTCGGCCACGGAACTGGTCTCAGTTTCTTCTTGAATAAACTTCCCCTCGATCGTGGTCTTCAGCCAAGGAACTGGTCTTAGTTTCTTCTTGAATAAACTTTCCCTCGATCTTGGTCTTCAGCCACGAAACTGGTCTCAGTTTTCTTCTTAAATAATATTCCCCTCGATCCTGGTCTTCATCCACGGAACTGGTCTCAGTTTCTTCTTGAATAAACTTCCCCTTGATCCTAGTCTTCAGCCACAGAACTGGTCTCAGTTTCTTCTTGTCGAGTTCCTTCCTCAACATGGAACGCTATTTGTAGGGATTTTCATCAAACTTCTTGCCCAGTTTTTACTGGGGAGACCCCATTTAATGGAGAAAGATTTGATGTCAGACTTGCTGGGGAAACCCATTTGTCTGAACTGCGGAGGCATGCAAACTTCTCCGTGGAAGATGCCATTTGTCGACCTACTGGGGGGTAAAATGAGTCTCTTGAGATATCACTTTTTTTCTTGGTGAGGTTACATCATACTTTCCTTCGAGAACTTTTTTGGAGAAATTCCATGTGATGTAATCCAATTTTGAGGTGCTGATGACTTCATTGAAAACAATTTTTTCGGGGAGAAACCGCCGTATTGCCAAGAGTCTTTTGGTGGAGAGACTTTCTCTGGGGATTTTCTTTAATCCTGGAAAGCAAAAATATCATCTTCAATGGTGAAGAGTGATGTTCTAGAGGTGTCTATTGAATGTCTTCTTGCCTTTCAGAGGTTCAAGTTATCAAAGTGGTCGAGGACAGTCTCTAATCCAGAAATAAACTAGGGAGAGATGCTTAGGCGGTACTTTTCTGGACGGGGAAAAAATTGGCAACTTTATCGGTGAGAGGACATTTATCACTCGGGGATGAAAATGACCAGAGTAATATCAATGCAACATGTGTATGAATATGAATCAATCATGCATGATGTATGTATGTTTATGCTGACAAAACAGACCCGACATACAGACTAGCGAATGAACATGACCGGATACTCGGGCACTGCGGGGGGGTAAAAAGTATCATTGGTTCAAGATAGTAATCCTTTTCTATTTAGGAGGGGTAGACCCTACTGGGGAAAACATACCAATTATCGGTTCTCGGAGGTAACACATCTACCGGAGATGTCAGATGGGACATTACATCTGAAATAGTTGATCCTTTATTCAGTGTGTACTGGTTGAAAGGAGTACTTTGATTCTGTATTTTGAGGTTTAATCACTTCCGGAGAAGTCGTCGATGTTCCTTCTTGTGTTCAGTAACTTTTAATTCATTTTTGTTTTTTTTCAAGAATCGTTGATCATGTTAAAAAATGTCATTCTATAAAGCAAAATAAATGAGAATTGCAAATGAAAGCACTAGGGCTCAAATTTTATTGATAAAATGGCAATCAGCTAAGCGCGTGATCCCATAGAGCATTACAAGTTTAGAAAATGGTAATTTTAGGGGAAAGGGGCTGAATTGAAGTATAACGACCGCTATCCTTCCACCAACTTTGAATTCTGGACATTCTGAGCTTCTGTCGAAGGTGACCTTGACATGAAGTTTTCCTGACATATGACATTACCGCTGGGGATCTAATCTTGTCAGACGTAGTTACTTGCCATGAATCCCTAACTTTTTCCTGGATTGTCATTTGAGGTTTTCAATCCATCGGGATGACTTTTGCTTGTGTCTCTAATTTTTACCTGGACCGCCCTTTCGGGTTTTCGATCCACCGAGATGTTTTTTTAATTATTTAGGCGAAGTATTTCTTGACTACATCAACATTTGTAGGGTAGGTAAACTCCTCTTTATCCATGGTTGCGAGTCTCAAGGCACCGCCTGAGAAGGCTTTCGTAACCACATAAGGGCCATCATAATTCGGAGTCCATTTGCCCCGTGAATTAGTGAGAAATGATTGTATCTTGAGCACGAGGTTTCCTTTCCTGAAGATATGGGGTCAGACTTTTTTGTCGAACACTTTCTTCATTCTTTGCTGATATAGCTGACCGTGACATAAAGCCGTCATTCTCTTTTCTTCGATCAAATTCAGTTCATCGTATCGGGTTTGACACTATTCAGCTTCTGTTTGCCTGGCTTCCATCAATACCCTGATTGATGGTATCTCTACTTCTATGGGGAGCACTGCTTCTATGCCATATACTAGAGAGAAAGGGGTTGCCCCTGTTGAAGTGCGGACAGATGTGTGATAACCATGAAGAGTAAAGGGTAGCATCTCGTGCCAGTCTTTGTAGGTTACAACCATCTTTTGAATGATATTCTTGATGTTCTTGTTAGCCACTTCTACCGCTCCATTCATCTTAGGTCGGTAGGGAGATGAGTTATGGTGTTCGATCTTGAACTCATCACATAACTCTTTTATCATCTTGTTGTTCAGGTTCGACCCATTATCTGTAATAATCTGGCTTAGAACACCATAACGGCAGATGAGATTGTTCTTGATAAATCGGACCACCACTTGTCTGGTTACATTGGTGTATGACACTGATTCGATCCACTTGGTGAAGTAGTCAATGGCTACCAGGATGAACTGATGTCCGTTTGAAGCTTTGGGTTCAATCATGCCAATCATGTCACTTCCCCATATAGAAAAAGGCCATGGAGAAGAAAGAACTTTGAGATGCGTTGGCGGTACATGGATTTTGTCTGCGTATATCTGACACTTGTGACACCTCCTCATGTACTCGTAGCAATCGGACTCCATTTTTCAGCCAATAATATCCTGCTCTCAGAATTTTTCTTGCAATTGTATGTCCATTGGCATGGGTTCCAAAGGATCCTTCGTGAATCTCTTTCATCAACATGTTTGCTTCTTGTCTGTCTACGCATCTGAGCAGAACCATGTCGAAGTTTCTCTTGTAGAGTGTATCAGCGTTCAGGAAGAAGTTGTCAGCCAGTCTTCTGAGAGTCTTCCTATCTTTTCTGGATGCCTCGGGTGGGTACTCTTGTTTTTGAAGGAAGCACTTGATATCATGATACCAGGGTTGTCATCTATGACTGCTTCAATTGGGAAGATGTAAGCGGGCCTCTCAAGGCACATTATGTCAATCTTAGGTACATTATTCCAATGATTTACCGCAATCATGGAAGAGTGAGTGGCTAGTGCATCAGCCATGTGATTTTCTTCACGAGGGATGTGATGAAACTCGATTCTGTTGAAGAAGGGTAACAACCTTCTTGCGTAATCTTTGTAAGGAATCAATCTTGATTGGTATGTGTTCCACTCTCCTTTGATTTGATTGATAACCAAGGCTGAGTCTCCATACACATCCAAGTTCTTTATCCTTAAGTCAATTGCTTCTTCAAGACCCATGATACAAGCTTGGTATTCGGCCATATTGTTTGCGCATTTGAACGTTAATCTGGCAGTGAAAGGAATGTGGGTACCCTGAGGTGTTACTATGATTGCCCCAATCCCGTTTCCATAAGTGTTGACAGCTTCGTTGAATATTAGTCTCCATTGGGATCCTAGTTCTGGCCCTTCGCTTGGTAGCGGTTCATTGCAATCTTTCATTTTTAAGTACATGACATCTTCATCTGGGAAGTCGAATTTGACTGATTCCTGATTGTCAATCGATAGATTAGCCAAATGATTGGCTAAAATACATCCTTTGACGGCTTTCTGAGCATGGTACTCGATGTCGTATTCTGACAACAACATCTGCCAACGGGCAATCCTTCTCGTGAGAGCAGGATTTTCAAAGACGTACTTGATCGGATCCATTTCGGAGATTAACTAAGTAGTGTGACAAATCATGTACTGGCGAAGACATTTGGCTGCCCAAGCCAGAGCGCAACAAGTTTTCTCTAGCATATTGTACCGAGTTTCACAGTCTGTGAACTTCTTGCTTAAGTAGTATATGGCAGACTCTTTTCTTTTTGTCTCGTCATGTTGGCCAAGCACACAACCCATGGAGTCTTCCAAGGCTGTTAAGTAGATGATCAGTGGTCTTCCTTCCACATAAGGAGACAGAATAGGTGGATTCAACAGATATTCTTTGATGCTGTCGAAAGCTTTTTGGCAGTCTTCTATCCATACGCAGCTTTGATTATTTCTGAGTAGTTTGAAGATCGGCGTGCATGTCGCGGTCATGAGGGATATGAATCTTGAGATGTAATTCAGGCATCCCAAAAATCCTCTGACCTATGTTTCAGTCTTCGGTGAAGGCATTTCTTGAATGGCCTTGACCTTGTGAGGATCAACCTCAATTCCTTTTTGGCTGACGATGAATCTTAAGAGTTTTCCTGAGCAGACACCGAATGTGCACTTACTGGGATTCAAACGGAGTATATATTTTCTCAGACGCTCGAATAGCTTTGATATGTGTTTCACATGTTCTTCTTCTGTTCTAGATTTGGAAATCATGTCATTGACGTACACTTCAATCTCTTTGTGCATCATGTCGTGAAACAGAGTTGTCATGGCCCTTTGATAAGTTGCCCCCGCTTTCTTCAGATCGAACGACATTACCTTGTAACAAAAGGTTCCCCATGGGGTGATGAATGAAGTTTTCTCCATATCTTTCAGCACCATTTTGATTTGATTATAACAAAAGGTCTACCAGCATGTCAATGTGTGGCAAGGGGAAGTCATCCTTTGGACTTGAGTTGTTCAGATCCCTGTAGTCTACACACATTCTGACCTTTCCGTCCTTTTTCGGAACTGGCACTATGTTAGCTAACCATTGAGGATATTCTTAGGTGGCGAGGAAACCTGCGTTGATCTGCTTCTGCACTTCCTCCTTAATTTTGATGGCCATATCTGGATGAGTCCTTCTCAGTTTTTGTTTTACTGGAGGAAATTCTGTTTTTAGTGGTAAGTGGTGTTCCACGATGCTGGTATCCAACCCTGGCATGTCCTGATAGGACCAAGCAAACACATCTGGAAACTCTTCGAGAAGTTTTATCAAGCCTTCTCTGATAATTGGATTGAGCAGTGCTCCAATCTTAACTTCTTTCTTTTCTTCTTCTGAACCTAAATTGACCGTTTCCAACGGCTCTTTGTAAGGCTCAATATACCTTTCCTCTTGCCTGAGTAATCAGGAGATCTCTTCTGGAATTTCTTCGTCCTCTTCTTCTTCAGCTTCAAATATCGGGAATTCAAAGTTGGGAGAAGGCATTGGATCGTATGTTTCAATGGGGTTTAAAACAAGCAATCTGCATGACGATATGATTCATTTTTTAGAAGAGACAGAGAGAATGCAAGAGTGTGTGCAGTGTATTTTCTAAAAAATGCTTGTTTTTATTTTGGGTTGTTTTTAGGATTACCATTTTCTGGAAAAAGTAAAAAGTGAAAACAACAATAAATGCAAGAATTCAGAATGACATTATTTATTCATGATTTGTCGATTCTTGAAACACAACCCTATAAAACAAAACGTTGTCGCTTTGGGCGAAGCCAAGAGGGATATTTATAGAAAAGTGAGCCCTATAAAAACATCCATTTCACTCAAAGATTGTAATTACTTTGACTTATGGAAGACTTTTGGGACATCGACTACAACCCAATGGCGACGGAGTCCTCTGTGAATCACAAAGTCTGGTACTTCCCTTCTTGGTTTGTCTTCAGAAATGGCACTGATTTCTGGTGGAGTAGGATCATTGGAGTCTTCTTCCCATGCAGAGTTATCATAAGAGGACTCTTTTGTCGCATCTTCCATAGTGTTTTCACTCTCAAGAGGATCTCCCCATCCAGTTGGATGGATGTCCTCATATCTGATGCGAAAGCTTTCGGGAGCAGTGTATTTGACTAGAAAGTCGTACTTGCCGCTCGGCTGTCCCAAGGTGTCCCAGGTTTCTGTGGGAATAGATGAGTCATCCTCCTCAATGAAGTTGATTTTAGGAATCACGTAGTTAATGAATTCTTGTCCTGCAATCTTTGAGAATTCATTAGCATGGTGTTGGACACTCTCGGAGTGTTCTGGGTAAGGATTCCATGACTTTGGGGGAGCAAGTGTATTATTTTCAAGATCACTCAGCTGATAGGCATTGTCTGGCTGACTCATTTGCTCTGAGTCTGCCGTGTATGGCTTCAAGATATGCAAGTCATCCAGGGGATCATAATAGTCGTAGTCAAAGTTCTCTTTCATTAGATTGTCTTCCTCTAATTAGTTGGGTGGAGCACGACATCCTTCGGGATCATAATCTCCATAGATCATTCTAACGTCTAATCTCAGTATATATCTTGGGCTCTTCTTTGGAAAACAACATGACATATGCGCTTCTCCCTGAGACATATAACCTTCATCGTTGAGATAAGACTTCTATTCCTCATCTGTGTCAAAAGAGTTGTTCCCATCGATGATGTGTACTTCTTAAGATACTGGGTGGAGGAAACCTCCGCTGTGGAAAAAATCCTGAATATGACAAAAACTTTCATCCTTCTTGGTAGTCTGGGTACAAGTCGGAGAGAAACCAAGACCTTTTCTTGTCTTGTTATCCGTAGGAGTGCTTGAAACCAAGTCCCCATCCTTTTATGTCATTACTCCCGATCACTTTGAGAGCATCTTTGTATGAGGAAATCGGCGTCCCTCTTTCCTGTTGATTCTCATTGCTCACCGAGAGTACTTGAAACTGAGTTCCAACAACCTCCTCTGGTTTGACATAGGAAAATGATGATAAGTTGCTCACGATTAAGGCTTGCTCTCCACACACTGTGACTAATTTGTCATTCTTGACGAACTTCAGCTTCTGGTGAAGTGTCGAAGTTATTGCCCCAGCTTCGTGTTTCCAAGGTCTCGCTAATAAATAGCTGTATACAGCTTGGATGTCCATGACCTGGAAAGTGACTTGGAAAGTATGAGGACCAATGGTTATGGGAAGATCGACTTCGCCGATAACTATTTTTCTAGATCTGTCAAAGGCTTTGACGATGATCTCACTGCCTCTCATCAGAGCTCCTTGAAACGATAGTCGTACCAAAGTTGATTTTGGCATAACATTCAAAGATAATCCTGTGTCTACCAGTACGCTGGGTAAAGCATCGTCTTGGTAATTGACTGTAATGTTGAGTGCCATATTATGGTTCTTTCCTTCCTCCGGCAGTTCTTCATCACTGAATCCTAAATTGTTACAGGAAGTGATGTTGGAGATTATGCTATCAAATTGTCCTACTGTCACATCTTGTTCTACAAAGGCTTGTTCTAAGACCCTCTATAGAGCTTCCCTGTGAGCTTCTGAACTAAGCAAGAGAGATAACACTGAGATTCGAGACGGAGTTTGGAACAATTGATCCACAATGTTGTACTCACTTTTTGGATGAGCTTCAGCATCTCATCGTTGTTCTTTACAGGTTCTGGATTACTGGATTGACCGACTTGTTGGTTGGGAACTTCCGTTTGAGGTTCCTTTTCTTTAGTAGGTTCTCCAACTCCTCTGTTGAAGATCCGACCGCTCCTGGTGATTCGACTGATGTTGGATATGTTAACTACGGAGGGTAATGGAGTCTTTTTTCCATTTTCTATGGTCATTGCACCGTACTTGTAAGGGATAGCCTTTTCTGACTTATACGGTATTGGACCTGGCAAGTAGATAACCACATGGGCTTTTTGGGCCTTTTGACTGTCGTAGGCAACCTCGATCAGCTCCTGGTTGGGAACTTTTCTACTATCAAGTGGCATCTTTGATTTATTGAGTAGAGGGATTATGGCGCAAATGTCCTTGGTTATTCCATGATCGGAGATTATGATAGTGCTTTTATTATGACCAGGGAGGTAATCTTGTATCATGTTGATCGACTCAGAATTCAAACATGGTCAAATCTCCTTTCGGTCTAACTGGTTCTGGAGGGCTGGTCGTACGAGATAGCATCCTTGGTTATTTTCTGAGCATACTCTACAACGCTCATAATTGTGAGGTGGTACCCGACCGTACCCTCTTTGTATGCAGTGCATCTTTACTAGATTTGTTTCTATTGAGCGGATATCACGACTTTGATGTCTAACAGGATCCCCATCATCCATGTTAATCTGTTGTGTGTCTTTATCCAGGTAGATCGGAAGCCACCAGTGGTCCAACAGATGTTGAAGCATCCTTTGCATAAGCGCACACTCTTGGTCGTCTTCGCAGCATTCTTTACAATCTTGATAATCATGTGAAGCCAGAAAACCAAGTCTGATCTGCTTAGCATGTAATTCCACTAGACTGGTATTCATCACGCGTATGTCGAAGATTTGAACCATATTGACTTGATGGTTACTTCTTTCACAATAGTCTTGGATCCATCAGAGATCCATTTGACGTTGGAGGGCCTCTTGTATAAAAGAGCATCCCTGGTTGTCTGTTGAGCATATTGGACAGGCGTTGTAATCATGCCGCGGCAGATTGTAATACTGACTTTGTCTCGAATGCATCGCCACTAAATTGACGTTCATTGCACGTATGTCGTGGTTCTGAACAATGTTGGGATGTACATGGGCCATGTTTACTTCACGAATCCTATGATCCTGAATCTAGCCCAGATCAATTTGTTCTTACAGAGCTGCTTGTACTATGGCACACCCTTGATTGTCCTTGGATCAGATATCACACTGATGATAGTTGTGAGATGTCACGTGACCGTACCTGCTCTATTTGCAATGCATTTTACCAGGTTGGTTCCTAGTAAGCGTACATTGTGAATTTGATAACTATTGACAGGCTCTCTTTCTATCAAATTCACTGCAGTTTTCTCATGTTGCGGTAATGGGTTCGTCTGAAAATTTGGATTTGTATCCTTGAAAGATAAAACCCCGTTCCTGACAAGCTTCTGTACATCAGACTTGAAGCTGAGACAATTCTCAATGTTATATCCCGATCCTCCTTGATGGTAAGGGAAAGTTTGATCTGCTTTGAACCAAAAAGGTGGATTTCCTGGAACTGCGAGAGGTGTCCTAATTTGAACGTGCCCCTTGGCCAGTAGAAGTGGAAATAACTCTGCATACAACATCGATATAGGGTCGAACCCTGATGGTCGTGTAGTACGGTTGTTACTATTGTACTGCGGACAAGCCTGCTGAAAAGGCTGTTGCTGCCTTTGCTGATACTGTTATTGATTTGGTTGGCTCTGAGCAACCTGAGGTTGATAAGTCGGAGCTAGCGCCGAGTTGATAGCGGGAGTTATTGCTGCTATCGGTTGATACCTTCACCTTTGCTTTCCCAGAGAGATATTACTGATATCTTGCTCTTTTTTCTTTTGGAAAGTACTATCATATCTCTTAGTACTGCTGGATGGCTCTGTATCTTTAACCAATCGTCCTTCTCGGACTGCTTCTTCAAGGCGTACTCCCATGTTCACCATTTCAGTGAAGTCACTGGGCGCACTGGCAACCATTCGGTCATAATAAAATGAGCTCAACATTTCCAGGAAGATCTTTGTCATTTCCTTTTCCTCAAGAGGGGGACAGATCTGAGCGGAAATTTCACGCCATCTCTGAGCATATTCTTTGAAGGTTTCTTTATTCTTTTGTGACATTTCCCTGAGCTGATCCCTATCTGGTGCCATGTCCAAGTTGTATTTATACTGCTGAACGAACGCTGCTCTGAGATCTTTGAAAGTACTGATCTTGGTGCGGTTTAAACCCATGTACCACTTGAGTGCGGCACCGGTTAAACTGTTTTGGAAGTAACAGATCAGTAGCTGTTGATTATCTGTCTGGGTAAACAGTTTTCGAGCATACATCACCAAATGACTTTGAGGGCAAGAGTTGCCTTTGTATTTTTCAACGTCAGGCACCTTGAATTTGTGCGGTATCTTTACATTAGGGACCAAACAGAGGTCGGCGACGTCCTTTCCGAATAAGTCTTGACCGTGAATGGCAATCAGTTCCTTCTGCATTTCCAAGAATTGTTCCTGGAATTCATTCATCCTTTCATATACTTCTTTGTTTCTGCCAAAAGTGACTTGTAGAATCTGTCCTTCCGGGATAGTGTGTACCACTGGTTGTGGTATAGACATTACGTCGGTAATTCTTGGCGCTTAGTGCCCTAAACTTTAGGAGTTGCTGTCGTAACCCTTACATCTTCATTTTCCTGAAGTTTGTAACCTTCAAATCCAACGGTTCCTGCTACGGCTTTTGGGTCTTCAGTGACCGGTGGGATATATCCCTCAGGTATAAAGTTGAAAGGCATGCCCTAGAGGCGATCTTTAGGTAATTTGTACCGAGGATGACTACCATGTACCTCGAATACGGGTGTAGATGTAATCTCTGAGATCACAGTCCTTTGATGTTGTTGTTCCTGGGCTGCTGCCAGGGTTTGCATGTCGTGGTGGAGTTTCTCCAAACTCTCCTTCAGAGCATTGATCTCTTCTCTCAGCTCTCTGTTCTCTTCTTCGAGATCGTCCATTTCTTTTTGTCGATTGGCCCGAGTATTGTACGAATGAGACAGTTTGACTCTAGAGTGTGACACATACGTGAGACTCAAAGATAAAAAATGCGTTTTGTGAGAATGAGGAATGATATGTAATGACATATTTATTAGTTTTTGTTTTCAAAAGAAACTTTAACAATTAGATTACAAATATCACACAGTGGGTGGGGGAGACCCCTTTTATTGTATTCGAAAAATTGCAGTATTTTATAAAGAAAAGTACAGTATTTTACAAAGTGTGAGAAGGAAACGTCTAAGCTCACGGATCCTGAGTTCTCTCTGAAGAGAGCTCAGATGCCAGTTCCTGTATTTTTCTTTTCTTTGATCGGGCCTCTTCAGCCGTTGTCGGGTCGAAGATCCTTTGCCAAGTGAAAGAAGTGAGTAAATTTCTCCAGTCTCCCTGACTTTCTATGACATGTTACTCTAATATCTCAATCAGAGCATCCTTTTCCTTTAGCAGTTCCTGAATCTTGGTACATTCCAAATTAAGGATCTGGTATTTGTTCTTCCAAGAGTTTCTCTCATGTTGGACTTTGTTAAGAGTGACCTGGAGTTTTTCCACTTCAGACATGAAATAAAGGACAAATTACTTTAATGGAAAAACTTCTTGACGAGGGTAAGACATTCTCAGCTTGAGGGCTCTAGTTTGCACCCAGTGGAGATAAGGTTCCATGGAGGTACAATTTGGTCTTCCCAGAGACTCTCTCCCTTTCCTGTGAATATGTTTCCAGGGATGAACTATTTCTTTCTTTAGTGCCCTTTCATTTTCCCCTTCCTTGAAGAAAATACCTTCCAGATGAACATTATGTGGGATATTCTTCATCGGGTATCCGAGTTGACGGCGAGCCAGAATTGGGTGATAGTTGATCCCTTCTTTAGTACCAATGAGGGGTACATTGGGGAAATTTCCACATCTGTTGATGATATTTATCCCTTCGTAAATCCTATTGTACCAATCTATGTCAGAATTGGTAAGAGACATAATCCTTTACGACCATCGTAGAGTATTCTTGTGATCCCAAAAAGCAGCAAACTTGGGCAAATGGGAAATGAACCATTTGTAGAGTAATGTTACACAGCATGTGATCATCCCCTCATTGTACAAGTTCCTTAAATGTACAAAATGATAAGCATCTGCGAGCAAGGTTGGTATGTGGTTTCCTATTAAGAATATCTTAACAGCATTGGCATCGACGAAGTTGTCAATGTTGGGAAAGAGGAATAACCCATATATGAGCAAAACAAAGACGTCTTCGAAGGCAGTTATGTTTCCTACACTAGTGGTCATGTGAGTCCTAACTTCTGACTCATCCAAAGAGATTGCCCTTTCAATGGTTTAATCTTTTGGAATTTCTTCCAGTCTGGAAAATGGAGTTTGATTAGTGATAGGTAAATCAATCAGGTGGGAGTACTCTTCCAGTGTTGGTGCAAGTTGGTAATCCAGGAAAGTGAAACCGTGGTAAACTGGATTGTAGAACTGTACTAGCGTAGACAGGATCCCTTGAACCATGTTGACCTTTAATAGAGACAACAATCCTCCGTGCTTAGCTATGAAAGCCTCGAGATTGGTAATCATCCTTCCCAATTTCCTTAAGTCTTCTAGTTTCAGAGACTTGAAGGTGTACTTGTGCGTTTTTTTCTACCGAAATCCATAATGCAACCTCTGATATTTGCAATTATTGTTTTAGTTCTTTTGGAAAAAGATTTTTTTTCTTGTTTGAAAATATTTTTTTAATGAATGCATGAATGCAGCAAACAAAAACATTTAAAAACATGGGTTTAAGGGTTCATTGTCACGAGCATGGAGTCATGGATCTACCCATTCCCAAAGGTTGTACCCTTTGGTCAATTTTTGTACCTGTAGAACGGGTTCTAAAAGGTTCCCAAAATCATTGACCCCCTCCTAGGGATATTAACAGCAAGTTGATTCACTCGAACGAGCTGTAATATCCTAGGATGAATCTCTTTTGAGTGTAGTATCACGTATCAACTATTCCCGATAGTCACCGCACTACCTAATGGCAAAATGGTTAAATGTCTACTAAATCCTCAGGGTCACGGGTACCGCACTGGGATAACAATGCTTTCACGACAATTGGTCGTTCGACATTACTATTTCCACACGGTTACCTCTCCTGATTTGGTGGACTGCCAAGTTAGCTTGGTCGGGATTCACTCCCTATAAGCGTTTCCTGGATATTCCACCACTAATCTTAATGTTCTCTCAAACTTTCCACATGTGTATTAATCGCATTCCCAGTTAACAGAAATTTAAACACGGGTATCAAGTAATATAGCAGTACATGATATATATAGCAGAAAACTGAGAAAATAAATAAACAGAGAAATAAAGCAAAGCCTAGACCTTTTAGGAACTCTAATCCTAAAAGTCCCCAGCAGAGTCGCCATTTTTCTATAGCGTGCGATTTTTGTCGGTGACGCGACCACTTTACCGCAGTGGTTGGAATTGGGTGCTACTTTCTGATTTCTTATTTATCCTATGAAGCTGGAAAGGAAAGGGATGCTATCTAAAACTAACCTTGCACGCAAATGTCTTCTTTAACAAATGCTAAGAGATTGGGGGTTCGGGGTTAGGTTATACAAAGGGAAGTTGTCAACACCCAGTGTATATATGGTTATCCATAGACTTTGCATTACATATTTCTCTGATGGTTTAAGTGTTTTCTTGTGTTTATCTGTCATGGGTTGGGAAAGTTTCTCCTTTGGGAGTGTTGAGAGAGTGTTTTGGTTGTTTTCAGGTTTTTCGTTGTTTTTGGTAAGGTACTGGACTTAAAGTTTTTTATTTGTGTGCTTGCTAAGATTTCGCAATCTTATGCCTACGTATTCCGGTAAAGAAAACTGGGAAATTAGAGCAATCGTAGTTCCTCCTATTCTATGGGAGGAAAGATGTTTGGTGTCATGTTTAAAGCCTAAGATTGAAGCTAGATGAGTATTTGTGTCTTGTTCAAAGCCCAAGATTGAAGCTAAAAGGGTGGCTGAGAGAGAATTTGTCATCTCTAAAGAGAGAATATCTCACCTATTCATCATAAAATGTTGAGAATTTGATTATAAAGGAAAATTACTTTAACTGGGATATGAGAATTTAGCAATGTCATAATTTCCTTTATAAGGGTGATGTCATGAAGGAAGAAACTTTAACTCAGTATTGAGCAATGCCATTTTTCCTTATGAATCTTTCATGCTAAGAGAGGGACATTGGCTTGGATTTAAATAATCTAGAGGCTTGCCACTTATAGATGTTAGATGAAAGATATTTTTATCCAGGATAAAGGAAGGACTCCAGCTTGAATTTTGAATCAACAAGTGTGCCACTTACAACAATTATTTGGGAAAAAGGTTTTGGATGTCTGTTTTGATGTGTGAAGTATAGAGAAAATATCCTCCTGCGGAGTGGACTCAAGGTCTCATCTGAGGGGATGTTGATTTTTGTGTGCCTTGATCAAAGCCCAAGGTTGAAGCTAAAATGTTGACTCTACTAGGAAAGTTTTATATCTGTCTTGTACAAAGCCCAAGATTGACTCTGAAAAGAGATTGACTCCACTGGGGAGGTTTTATCTGTCTTGTACAAAGCCCAAGATTGAGGCTGAAAAGAGATTGACTCTATTGGGGAGGTTTTATCTGTCTTGTACAAAGCCCAAGGTTGAGGCTGATTCTACTGAGGAAAATCATTATATAAAGCCTAAGAGGAGGCTGGTTGGGGGAAATTCTTATATGAAGCCTAAGAGGAGGTTGGCTTCTGCTGAGGATTATTGAAATCCAGAGACAGGTCAAATATGTGTTGGGGAATCAACTCTTGCTGGGTTGAAATATCAGATGCCCTGAGGTTCTGATTTTGTTAGGGTTTTATTGATGGTAAATTGACCCTGGATAGGATTTTTAAGGTGAAGGTTAAAGATTGAGTTTGAAAACCTATGGAGGTTTTAACTCTGTTGGAGATTAGTGAAATGATCAGGGTTTTTTCCTGTGCTTTGAGGGGTTTTCTTGGTGAGTCCAAGAGGAGATGAGACTTTCCAAATCTACTGGTATGAAGAGGTTGACTCTTAGCTGGAGAGTGATCTTTGTATGATGCCCAAGAGGAGGCTGAGACTGTCCAAGTCTCTCAAGAAGTGGTAGACTCTAGTGTAGAGAGAGATCTTTGTATGATGCCCAAGAGAAGGCTGAGGTTTTAAGGGATGAAGATCAACCCTAGAATGATCTGATGTTTTGGAATTCTGACTCTCCTGAGGATTGAACTAGTAAAGATGACTAATTTCTGTCTTATACCTGTAGGAGGCCTTTGGGTCCTTGTACTAAGCCCAAGAGGTGGCTGAGAAATTTCTAAGAAGCCTGGGGGTCCTTGTACTAAGCCCAAGAGGAGGATGGGGATGCTTTTAGGAAGCCTGTGGGTCCAAGCCTAAGAAATGTTCAAGAAAGGTTTCACCAGGAATAAGTCATTTCTTTGCAGAACAGTTATAGGGTTTGAAGAAATTCAAAAGAGGTTTCACCGGGAATTAATCCTCTTTGGGGAATTGAATTTCTTGTACACATATATTTCTAAGTTTTGGACAGTCTTGAGAAAAATTTCACATGGAATAATGCCTTTCTCTGTTCCATATTGTGGAAGCCCAAGAAGTGGCAAGACTGTATATGGAATTTCCTATGGGGAACTAGTTTTGACTATGTTGAAAGAGTAACCTCTGGCTTGACCTAAACTTAGACCTAACTGCTGGGGAAAACTCTAAGCAGGTAAGTACAAGCATACATATATATATATATATATATATATATATATATATACAGATGAAATATATATAAACATGTATGTATTGAAGAGATAGTGGGACTTATAGTCTGATGAAAGTCCAAGCATATTAACTACAGCTGCATGGTTAGGTTTTCAAGAAATTGAAGAAAGTTTTGATAAAACTTTGAATTTTAATTTTAAATAAAAAAGAAATTTGTTTTAAAAGAAAGTTTAGGGCTTATACTCAAGGAGAGGCCCCGGATGATCTTTTTTGAAAAGCCGACGATCGCGTCGTAGTTTTGAAAACCACAGAGGGACTTATACAATGAATGAGGCCCAAATTATTACATTTTACAAAGAAGATGGGTCTTACACTCTATTATAGGCCCAAAACTGTTATTTTTATATAAGAGTTTGGGCTTATAACTCAAGGGGAGGCCCAGATGAAAAACATTGAACGCACCGTTTATTTTGAAAATCGCGTAGGGACTTATACAATGCTTGTGACCCAAATTATTTATGTACAAAAGGGGTTGGGTCTTACACTCTATTAGAGGCCCAAAAGTGTTTGAAAAGAAGAAAGATGGGGCTTGCAACTCAAGGGGAGGCCCAGATGAAAATTGTTTTGAACATGGCGATCGCGCCGAGATTTTTAAAATCGTATCGGGACTTATACAATGACTGAGGCCCAAATTTATTTATTTACAAAGGGATTGGACTTACACTCTACCAAGAGGCCCAAAATGATTTTGAAAAGTGTTTGATAAATTAAAATTAAGAGAACCCTAATTTTAATTAAAAAAATATAATTTTTTAAAGGAAATTAAATATAAAATGATACAAAATATCAAATATATTCAAAAACAAGTTGTCAACTTTAAAAAATATTTTGAAAAATCATGTTTAATCACATGAAAGCTTAAAATCCAATTGGTTTTGAAAAATCAAGGTGAGAATTTCATTTTTAAAAATGTTTAAAACAAATTAAATTAAATTAAATTCAAAAATTAAACTATATTAAATGTATAATATAAATGTGATTTTTTTGTAGAATAAAATAATTTAACATTTTTGTGACTTTTTAAAAAAAGAACCAATAAGAAATGAGAGAGAAATTAATTTTTGAAATCAATTTAATAAAACATCAAAAATTCAAAAATTCAAATATTTAAAAAATGGCGCCAAGAACACATGTTCTTGCTCGCGCGTGTTCTTCTTCCCCGGATTTGCAAAACCTCTCATATCTCTCTGATTACTCAATGGTTTTGACTTGTAAACATGAAACTTCCTCGTTTTTGAACAAGGATTCCAATGGTACCAATTAATTGTATTTATATTAAGTGTGGAGTAAGAAATCAAATGATGATCTCAAGATCCCAAATTTCTGCAAGAACACTATGGAATCCTATACACGATTCATACATAGCAATTGATTGAGGGGAAACACTCTACATAAGTGCAGAAACATGTTTGTAACTTGAAAACACATTTATGATACATGGATTATAGAGATTGAGAGTGTCAGGCTTACCTCTACATGAGGAAATCGAATTCTTAGTTGTAGGTGTTACAGATGTTGTGTAATGATCTGGACAACTTCAATGGACCTCAAGTAATGTGTTTGAAAGCTTGGAATGGATTGAAGCTTGGAACTTGTTGTGGCACCTAAACTGCAAATAGGCCAAAAAGCTTGAGCAAATGGAGGTGACTTTGTGATTCTGATGTTCCAGATGAGTTTTAAGGTTATGGATCACTCATATATGATGTATGTGAGGTGTTGGCATGATTCGTTTTGATTGAATTGCTCTCAAATTGAAAATTCGATAGTGACTTGAAAGAGAAGCAAAATCTGGTTTTTTTAGTGAGATTTGGAGGAAAGCACGTATTGCTATGCTTTGGTGTACTTGAATTGATCAGAAAGAAGCTCTATTTATAGTTGAGCAAGTTTGTTTTGGGAGCAATGGTGAATGGAGGCTGGATAACTCCATTATCCAATGAACTTTGTCTTGTTGCCAAAGTCTCCTCTAGCCATTGACTTGGGTCAATCTTGCAGGCCTATGGCCCTCTAATGCTTGAGTTCATCTTGACTTATTTGGTTGATCATGAACTAATACATGCCAGCTCTATGCATCCCTTAAATGCCTCATAACAAAATTGGAGTTTTTGAATTTTGAACTTTGAATGTCTCATGCCAAATGATGAGGTTTTTGACTTACAAGGCTCTATGGTGTTGTAACTCTGCAGAGATCATGTTCATTGCACTTTAAAAACTTATCTTGCATGGTGACAAGGTTTGTCAAGTCATGGAAATGACAAAATCGTGTGGCAAGTACAAGGCTGTCTTGTAAAACCAGTCTTGGAGGTGTCATGTTTCCATGCTTGTAACTCCCTACTCAAGTTGAATTAGGATGAGTTCTGGCACTCTTTGGAAAGCTTGTATATCCTACTTTAACTTTGATGTCCAACATTGGTCTTGAATAACCTTGGATCATGGTGAAAAATGGCCTCAAATTTGGTGAAAACCCAAGACAGATTCTGTCCAAAATTTTCACTGTGTTGGAAAAAGTGGTCATTTTCATGTTTTTGTGATTTTGATCAATCCATAACTCAAAATGCATGAGGATTTTGAATCTGATGTAGTTGACAATTTTTAAGTGTGTAATGAGAGCTTTCATTTGAGCTTTAGATGTAAGCAAATGACTTTGTGGTTTAGGAGTTATGACCTTGCAAAGTTGGTACCAAATCACTTTTCTTCCATAACTTAGAAAATTTTAAGTTTTTCAAGGTTGCCCCCTTTTCAAGCCACCTAACTTTTCTTGATTTTTCTTGATGGATGATGATATAAACCATGAATTAACATTGTTTTTGACTTAGGGAAGCCTTGATTGTCAAGAAATTTAAAAAGTCAAACTTGATCTTTTGGCACAATTGACTTTTTATCAGATGAATTCCAAACTGTGTGATCCTTTATGAAATTAAGTCCTTGACCTAATTCAAACCTAATGGATGGATTCCATAGGTGTTATAGAGTGTCTTGAATCATGTCCCAAGGTTTGGGAACATGTCTTGGTCAAAAGTCAAAGATACAGTTGGCTTTTCATCAAGAAACCCTAATTGGTACAAATGAATTTGAATCCTTGCATTGCTTGTGAACCAAGTTCTTTGAATCAATCCAACCTTGTGAATGGATCAAAATGAGGTATTTGAGGTCTTCAAAACACTTCTTGTGGTCTTGGCTCATGTCTTGCTCTAAAAGTCAACTTAAGGGTGAATTAGGTCAAGAAACCCTAATTCCTGATTTTTGATGAATGCATCCCCTGAGGCTATTTTGACTCTATGATTGGGTTCATGAGGTCCCTTTGAGCCTCTCGACTCATGTTTTGAAGTATTGGCTCATGTCGAGATGGAAATTTTCATCTGGAGGCCTTGGTCGACCAAAACCCTAATTTGGTGACACTGGCGATCTTGAGGCTTGATCCACTGGGAATGCTGCACCATTTTGCTTGATCCTTGATGTGGGAGACCTCTTGATCCTTTATGGGTGTTTGAGAGGCTAGACAATTTGAGGATCATGTCTATTCTTGATTGATCTTTTGTCTGAGTACTCTGAGAGGGCTCAAAACCCTAATTCTTGGTTGAGGTAAGTGCTTAACAATCCGTGAGAAGATTGGTGAGGTATGAGGGTACATCCATATTGTGGTGATGATTTGCATAATGATGGAAAATCTTGTGGTCAAAATTTGGGGTATGACACTAAGCATCAACACTTGGGATGACACATCTCAAGGGTTGTTTCTGACTACGTGATCAAATACACAAATCATGATCGTATTCGACAATCTCAAGGCAAACACATTTACCTTCATCACAACCAACACAATACCATACATGTTCCATATAATGCCTCACCTCTCCACTAGACAACTACTTGTAAAAGATACACACCTAGGCATCAAATGCACACGCATTGTCATCTAAGTTATCCATTTTGTCCTAAGTATCTTACTACTTCATTTCATTAGTTTTCCTTTAAGGTTTCGTCAACATTCTCACTTATTTTTAATCATGTTATCACACATTCACAAACAATTAATCATGGATAGAAAACATGTATAAGAACCATAGTAATCCATATAAAGTAATTTAGGCTATAGCTAAACAAGTATGCAAAGTAACCAAACAAGGAACAAAAGAATTTATCAAGGTTCTATCAGCGTCGCCTAGCGACCGGAAGGCGAGCTAGCTCGTATTCAGTTTGCATTGAGAACTCAAGGTGAGGGATAGCCAGTGGCAAAACGCCACCGTGGTCGTTGTTTAACTGCGGGCGAGGTATCAATTTCTGTTCGCTAGACCTCGCATAGCGACCATAGCAGAACTCAGTCACTTTCAGTCCACTTGAAGCTTGTTGTGCGAGCGCGTCGATATCTACTTACTGACTTCCAGAATCAGACAGTAACAAGGGGATTTCAAACCCCACTCCATACACAAGTTTAACCATAACTGAAAACCAACTTATAGCAACAATTTCACCATGATTAACATGAATACAACAAGAAACATAACATTTTCATGGAAATGGAAGCAATACATATCAAAACTCAATCTTCATCAATCTATCTAACAATATTAACCAAGAGCAGCTATCTAGAACCCAACTCAAGATGAAGATAAAGAAGTTGGAATGATAAAGATGAGATGATGAATGGTGAAGAATGATGAAGAACTTTTTCTTCTTGGTTTTCCTTCTCTTCTCTCCTTTTTCTTCCCTTTCTCTCTATTCTCTTCTCTTACTATCTTTCTTTAACTCTCCCACTTAGTTGGAAAGAATGGAAAATGAAAAGAAACTATATTTAGAAATATCCAAAAAGCTATTAAGACCAAAAGATATTTTTTTGTGGTAGAAAAGAGTATTAATTGGTAAAATGTCCAATATTAATGTTATCAAAATGTCCAATTGTACCAATTAATAAAAGGTCAAAGTCGAATAATATAAATTAAATCAATCTGAGCTCACTAATTACTCTAATTATCCTCCTTCGATTATCTTCATAACTCTTTTGACGATCTTGTGCCTTCTTTACTTTGTCATGTATCATCCTTATCTTCTCCGTAGTTTCTTGCACAATTTCCGGTCCTAGAATCCATTCTTCACCAAATTCTGTTTAACACAAAGGTGTTCTACATTTCCTTCCATACAAAGCTTCATAAGGAGCCATTCTGATTCTTGCGTGGTAACTATTTTTGTATTCAAATTCAATCAATGGCAAGAGTTCTTTCCAGTTTCCTCCATTTTCAAGCACATAAGCTCTCAACATATCTTCTAATGTTTGTATCGTCCTTTCCGTCTGACCATCCGTCTGAGGATGATTCGACGTACTTAAACGCAACCTAGATCCCATGTCTTATTGGAAACCTCTCCAAAATCTTGAATTAAACTTTGGATCTCTATCGGATACAATACTAGAGGGGACACCATGTAGTCTCACAATTTCCTTAACAAACAACTGTGCAAGATGACTTGCCATATAAGTAGTCTTCACCGCTAGGAAATGTGCGGACTTTGTCAACTGATCCCAATCACCCATATAGAATCATAACCACCTTGCGTACGAGGTAAACCAACTTCAAAATCCATTGAAATGCTATCCTATTTCCATACCAGAATCTCCAACGGTTGCAACAAACCACCCGATCTTTGGTGCTCAATCTTCACCTGTTGGCACACCACACATTCATACACATATTCTGTAATGTCCTTTTTTATCCCTGACCACCAATAGTCCTTCTTCAAGTCTTTATATATCTTTGAGGAACCGGGTTGTATGGTAAAAGCGCCTTTATGAGCTTCCTCCAAAATCTTCCTTTTTAACTCTACATCATCCGGAACACAAATCATTTGATTAAAAATAACAAATCCATCTTGGCAAGGGTAAAACCCAATTGATCCAACATCCCTTGCAACTTCGTATCCGTCATCTTCCCTTGTTGAATTTCTTCCCTTATAGTGGAATTAACATTCAAATTTCCCATTATCACACCATTCCGAGTACAAACAAATTGAAGATTTAGATCTCGAAACCTTTCCAACAACGCATACTCAAACATCATCAACTCGACTTTATGTACTTCTTTCTGACTTAACGCATTTGCCACTTTATTCGTTTTACATGTGCGACCGCAAGGATAGGTCCCGATTTCCGTTCGCTGGACCTCGCACAGTGACAGTAGCAAAACTCCGTCGCTTTTAGTTTGCTGGAAGCTCGCTGTGCAAACGCGTCGATTTTTGCATACTGACTTCCAGAATCAGACAGTAACAAGGGGATTTTAGACCCTATTCCATACAAAAGTTCAACCATAACTCAAAACCAACATATAGTAACAATTTCATCATGAACAAAATGAATACAACAAGAAACATAGCATTTTCATGGCAATGGAAGCAATACATATCAAAACCAAATCTTCATAAATCTATCTAACAATCCTAACCTAGAGCATCTATCTAGAACCCACCTCAAGATGAAGATGAAGAAGTTGGAATAATGAAGATGAGATGATGAATGGTGAAGAATGATGAATAACTTCTTCTTCTAGGTTTTCCTTCACTTCTCTCCTTTTTCTCCTCTTTCTCTTTATTCTCTTATCTTACTATCTTTCTTCAACTCTCCCACTTAGTTGGAAAGAATGGAAAATGAAAAGAAAAGATATTTAGAGATATCCAAAAAGCTAGTAAGACCAAAATATGTTTTTGTGTGGTAGAAAAGAGTATTAATTGGTAACATGTCCAATATTAATATTATCAAAATGTCTCAATTATAGCAATTAATAAAAGGTTAGAGTCGAATAATATTAATTAAATTAATCTGAGCTCACTAGTTACTTTAATTATCCCAACTGTTAACCCTCATAGCACATAGGAACTCATTTGATTTCAACTAATATTATTTAGAGCACATAGAATAATACGGGGTATTACAAGGAGCCCCCTCTCATCTTTTAAAGCTCCGGTTTTTGGTGGTGCCGTCTGGACTTGAAGAGATGAGACTGTGAGAGTGTTTGGAACTTTGAAAATTTTCTCCTTTCTCTTAGTACGAGTTGTGACAGAAATTGAGTGTGAATAGAGTTTGTGTTTGTGTGAAATTGAAAAAGTGAAAGTGAGAAGAAACGAAAAGAGTGAGTGGACTTGAAAAAAGTGAAAGTGAGAAGTAACCCCAAAAATTTGAAAAACAATATATGGCCAATGCACCTTTGGTCCAAAGTGTAAAAAAATTAAAACCCAAACTGATGTGGCAAAAAACCTTTTCGCGAGCTCTCCTAGCGAAAATATGTCAACATTTTCGCGAGCTCTCCTAGCGAACTTAAAGCGAGTTCGCACAGCGAGCTCAAGGCGACCGTGACAGATTTGAAAATTCTGGTTTTTCACATTTGGCCTTTCACGATACCTTTCCTTAACTCTTAACAATCCTAAAAATGCTAAAAATGCAGTAAAAACATAATTACTTAAAACGTTGGGTGCCTCCCAAAAAGCGTTTTATTTAACGTCGTTGGAGCTCGACGGTCAAAAGTGACTCAAGGATCGAAAACCGGAATTGTTGCCGCACTCCAGCCGATATCACCACCAAGGTAAATTTTCAGTCTTTGACCGTTGATTGTCCAACCTGCTTTTGTCACAAGGTCTTCAAGAACAATTACTTCATAGTGTTTGACCTCCTTAATCCAGAACGAACCAGACCACTTGGATTTCAATTTAACCCGAAACAACTTTAGTCTCGAATTGAACAATAAAACCAACTGCCCTGCTTTGAATTCTTTGTTGACAATCTTCCTATCATGGTAATTTTTCACCTTTTTCTTGTAGAGTGTGTTGGATTCATAGGCTTGAAGTCGCAATTCCTAAATCTCATGTAGTTGCAATTTTCATTTTTCACCACTCAACTTTGGATCAAAATACAAAAATTTCAAAGCCTTGAAAGCTTTATGCTCCAACTCTACCAGTAAATGACAAGTTTTGTGAGACCAATCGGAGCTTTGAATGCGGTCCGATAAGCCCATAATGCTTCATCTAGGTTGTGGGACTAATCCTTTCTCAAAGAAGAAACAGTTTTCTCTAGAATTCTCTTAATCTCACAATTTGATACCTTTGCTTGAACATTAGCTTGTGGATGGTATGGTGTTGTAACTTTGTGATTCACACCATAATGCTCCAAAGACTTATCAACACCCTTGGAGTACCGAAACGTGAAAAAATGTTTTTCTTCAGAAATTTCATCACGGTTTTACCGTCAGCTTTCGCACAAGCTATTGCTTACACCCATTTAGACATGTAGTCCACATCAACCAAGATGCATTCACAATAAAATGATGGTGGAAATGGGCCAACAAAGTCAATGCCCCAACAATCGAACACTTCAAACTCTAACATATTTTGCAACGACATCTCGTTTCTTTTAGTAATCCCTCCACTCCTTTGGCAATTATCACAACTTTGAGCATGTAAATGCGCATCTTTAAAAAGAGAAGGCCAATAAAAGCCTGATTGAAGGACTTTTGTTGCCGTTGTTAACCCATTATAATGACCACCATAAGGTGAGTTGCGACAATGCCAAAAAATACTTTTTGACTCCTCCTTTGAAACACACCTTCTCAAAATATTGTCAACACCAATTTTAAACAAATACGGTTTACCCCACACAAAATACTTAGCATCAGACAAGAATTTCCTTTTCTGGTTCGAAGTTAGATCCTCTGGTATCAACCCGCCTGCTTTGTGAGTTGCAAAGTTGGAAAACGACGGTCTAACTTTAACCATGAGCAACTTTTCATCTGGAAACTCTTATTTTACCTCAATTTCTTGTTTGGTCACCTCAACATTGACCAAACGGGACAAGTGATCTGCTACCAAATTCTCAGAACCCGTTTTGTCGTGAATTTCAAGATCAAATTCTTGAAACAAAAGGATCCAACGAATAAGCCTTTGCTTAGAAATAGGTTTGGTAAGCAAATACTTTATCGCCGCATGGTCCATGTAAACAACGACTTTTGAACTAATAAGGTAGGACTAAGATTTCTCCAACGTATACACTATTGCAAGAAGCTCCTTTTCAGCTGTTGCATAATTTATTTGAGCTTCATTCAATACTTTACTTGCATAGTGTATTGCATGAAAATTTTTTGTCCTCCTTTGACCAAGTACCGCACCAACGACATAATCCCTCGGGTCAAACACATTATTTCAAAATCTAGTTTCCAATTGGGCGCGATGATTATGGGTGCGGTAGTCAAACTTTTTTCAAAGAAGTAAAAGAAATCAAGCAAGAATTATCAAAATCGAAAGACTTATCTTTGTTGAGCGTGTTGCTCAAAGGCTTTGCAATTTTGGCGAAGTCTTTATGAACCTTCGATAAAATCATGCATGACCAAGAAAACTTCTTAATACCTTCACATTCAAAGGCGGTGGCAACTTCTTGATGACTTCCACTTTGGCTTGATCAACTTCAAGGCCCTTTGAGGAAAATTTGTGGCCAGGCACAATTTCTTCCGTTACCATGAAGTTGCATTTTTCCCAATTAAGCACCAAATTGGTTTTCACGCACCTTCCCAACACAACATCCAAATTCTTTAAAAAAAGATCAAATGACAGTCTAAAAACCAAGAAATCATCCATAAAAACTTCAATACACTTCTCAATCAAGTTAGAAAAGATCGCGTGCATACACCGCTGAAAAGTAGTCGGTGCATTACACAACCCGAAGGGCGTCATTCTATAAGCAAAGATTACGAATGGGCATGTAAAAGCTGTTTTCTCACGGTCCTCCGGGTTATCAATAATTTGGTTGTAATCCGAATAACCATCTAGAAAACAATAAAATTCCTAACTAGATAGTCTTTCAAGCATTTGGTCTATAAAAGGTAGAGGGAAGTGATCTTTCCTTGTAGCTTGATTAAGCCTATGGTAATCGATGCACATCCTCCACCCGGTCATGACTCTAGTCAGTATCAACTCATTCTTTTCATTTCGAATGACTGTTGTCATACCCTAAATTTTGACCACCAAGATTTCCCATCATTGTGTAAATCATCATCACAATATGGATACGCCATCATACCTCATCAATCTCCTCAAGGATTGTTGAGCACTCACCTCAACCAAGAATTAGGGTTTTAAGCCCTCTTAAAGTACTCAGACACAGGATCAATCAAGAATGGACATGATACTCAACTTTTCTAGCCTCTCAAACACCCATAAAGGGTCAAGAGGTCTCCCACATAAAGAATCAAGCATAAGGTTGCAACATTCCAAGTGGACTAGGCCTCAAGATCGACAGTGTCACCAAATTAGGGTTTTGGTCGACCAAGGCCTCCAGATGAAAATTTTCATCTGGGCATGAGCCAATACTTCAAAGCATGACCCAAGATGCTTAAAGGGACCTCATGGACCTAATCATCAAGTCAAAACAACCTCAGGGGGAGCATCCATAAAAAATCAGGAATTAGGGTTTCTTGACCTAATTCACCCCAAAGTTGACTTTTGAGGTAAGACGTGAACCAAGACCTCAAGACATGGTTTGAGGGCCTCAAACATACCACATTGATCCATTTACAACCATGGATTGATCCAAGAAGCTTGATTCACAAGTTTCAATTTCATTTGGACCACAATTAGGGTTTTGAAGAAAAAGTCAACTGTATCCCTGACTTTTGACCAAGACATGCTCCCAAACCTTAGGACATGATTCAAGACACCCTAAAACACCTATTGAATCCATCCATTAGGTTTGAATTAGGTCAAGAACTTGATTGCATAGAGGATCACACAGTTTGGAATTCATCTGGCAAAAAGTCAACTGTGCCTAAAATCAAGTTTGACTTTTTGGAATTTTTCACAAATATAGCTCCCATAAGTCAAAATCAATGTTAATGTATGGTTTTGATCATCATTCATCAATAAAAATAAAAAAGTGAGGTTTCTTGCAAAAGGGGCAACCATAAGAAACTTAAATTTTTCTAAGTTATGGAACAAAAGTGATTTGGTACCCACTTTGCAAGGTCATAACTCCTAAACCACAAGGCCTTTTTCTTCCATCAAAGGGTCAAATGAAAGTTCATCTTACATACTTCAAATATATCAACTACATCTCATTCCAAATCCTCATGGATTTTGAGTTATGGATTGATCAAAATCACAAAAAATGAAAATGGACATTTTCATTCCAACACTTAGTGAAATTTCCAAGTCAGAATCTGTTTCACTTTTTCCAAACTTTGGAGCCATTTTTCACTTTGATCCAAGCTAAACCAGGACCAATCTTGAACATCAAAGTTAAAGCATGTTATGAGAGCTTTCCAACAAGTACCAGATTGTCTCCAAATTCAATTTGAGTAGGGAGTTACAACCCTTGGAACGTGGCATCAAAGACTGGTTTCTTCCCAAGACAGATTATAGGTCATTTGCTTGAATTGACCAATTTGTGCAATTACAAGTCTTGTAATCCTTCTAGAAACATTGAAGATCAGATCAAAGCAAAAGATCTCTGAGCCATAAGCCTCCCAAGACAAAAGATCATCATGTAGGCATGTGAAATTCAATGTTCCAAATCCAAAAACTCCCATTTTGTTTCAAGGCATTCAAGAGGTACATTGAGGTGGCATGGACTAAGTCTTTGAACACTAAATAAGTCAAGCTGTATCATTGCAACAAAGGACCATAGACCTGCTGCACTGACCCAAGTCAATGGCTAGAGAAGACTTGGATTCCTTTATGCAACCATTGGCCAAAGACATGTACCAGTTGCCATTCACTATTCCTTGAAAAAAAAACTTGCTCTACTATAAATAGAGCTCATTTGTGATCAGTTTAAGTACACCAAAGCACCCCAACAAATGTTTTCCTCAAAATCACTCTCAAAAAACTAGATTTTCCTTCTATTTCAAGTCACTATCGAATTTTGAAATAGGAAGGAATTCAAACCAAACCAATCATGCCAACACCTCATATACATCATATATGAGTGATCCATGGCCTTGAAACACATCTGGAACACCAGAATCACAAAGTCACCATCCATTAGCTCAAGCTTTTGGTCTGTTTGCAGTTGAGGTGCCACAACAAGTTCTGAACTGATTCAATCCATTCCAAGCCTCCAAACACATTACTTGAGGTCCACTGAAGCTATCCAGGTCATTACACAACATCTGAAACACCTCCAACATAGAATTTGATCACCAGTTGCAAGAGGTAAGCCTGAAGCCTTCAAACTCCATATTACATGCATCATAAATGAATTTTTGAGTTGCCATCTTGTTTTTTCATGTATATAGAGTGATAACCCTCAATCAATTGCTATGTATGAATCGTATATGGAATTTCATAGTGTTCATGCTGAAACTAGGGTTCTTGAGTTCATCCTCTAATTTCTCACTCCATACTTAATATAAATGCAATTAATCTATATGGTTGTGATCCTTGTTCAAAAAAGAGCAAGATTGGTGTTTGAATCGTGCAAAACCATTGAGTAATCAGAGAGAAAAGTGACAAAATGCAAATCTGGGGAAAATAGGGCACGCGGGCAAGAACGAGTGTTCTTGGCGCCCTTTTTCAAATTTTCAAATTTTTGAATTTTTGATATTTTATTTAATTGATTTCAAAAATTAATTTCTCTCTCATTTTTTATTGGTTCTTTTATTAAAAAGTCACAAAAATGTTAAATTATTTTATTTTACAAAAAAATCCAATATTATTTATTAAATATAGTTATAATTTTTGTAATTAATTTCATTTTATTTGTTTTTTTTTACATTTTTAAATGAAATTCTCACTTTGATCTTTTCATTCCAAATGAATTTTGAGCTTTTATGTGATTAAACATGATTTTTCAAACATTTATCCAAGATCACAACTTATTTTTCCACACATGTTTGATAATTTTGATCATTTAAAATGTTTTTTTATTCAAATTAAAATACATTTTTTTTACCAAATTAGGGTTTTGATTATTTTCACCCTCACAAATATCTTGAAAAACACTTTTGGGCCTCTAATAGAGTGTAAGACCCATCCCTTGTCACACACAAACTTTTTTGGGCCTCAGTCATTGTATAAGTCCCGATACGTTTTAAAAATCTCAGCGCGATCGCTATTTTCAAAACAAATTTCAACTGGGCCTTCCCTTGTGTTGTAAGTCCCATCTTTATTCCTTTCAAACACTTTTATGAGCCTCTAATAGAGTGTAAGACCTAACCCCCCTTTGTACATTAAAAAATTGGGCCTCAGTCATTGTATAATTCCCAGTACAGTTTTCAAAACGACGGTGCGATCTCTGTTTTTCACTGGGCATCTCTCTGAGCTGTAAGCCCCATCTCTTGTACAAAAATAAACTTTGGGCCTCTAATAGAGTGTAAGACCCATCTCTCTTTTAAATACAATAAATTTGGGCCTCAGTCATTGTATAAGCCCCTCTGTTGTTTTCAAAACTACGACGCGATTGTCGCCTTTTCAAAAGAATTCATCTGGGTCTCTCCTTGAATATAAACCCCAAACTTCCTTTTATAACAACTTTACCTTTGATTTAGATTCAAATTCATAGTTGTTATCAAAACTTTCTTCAATTTCTTGAATACACTAACCATACAGTTGTGTTTATAATGCTGGAAGCTTGCAAACCTGTAAGTTCTACTATTGCTTCAATACATACCTGCTTATGTATTTCATCTGTATATATATATATATGCCTGTATATACTTATTTAGAGTTTCCCCAACAATTAGGTCTAAGATTTAGATCAAGCCAGTGTTTACTCTTTTAACACAGTCAAAACCAGTTCCCCATAGGAAATTCTAGATACAGTCTTGCCTCCTCTTGAGCTTATACAATATGGAACAAAGAACAGCATTATTCCCGGTGAAACTTTTCTCAAAACTGTCACTACTTAGAAATTTGTACAAGAAATTCATTTCCCCAGAGAGGATTAATTCCCGGTGAAACCTCTCTTGAATTTCTTCAAACCCTAGAACTGTTCACTAAAGAAAGGATTATTCCCGGTGAAACCTTTCTTGAACTTTTCTTAGGTTTGGACCCACATGCTTCCTAAAAGCATCCCCAGCCTCCTCTTGGGCTTTGTACAAGGACCCTCAGGCTTCTTAGAAGTTCTCAGCCTCCTCTTGGGCTTAGTACAAGGACCCAAAGACCTCCTACAAGTATAGGACAGAACTTAGTCATCTTTTGCTAGAGCAGTCCTCCAAAGAGTCAGAACATCAGACCAGTTTAGGGTTGATTCTCATCCCTTAAAACATCAGCCTCCTCTTGGGCATCATACAAAGATAAACTTCATACCAGTAGACTTGGAAAGTCTCATCTCCTCTTGGATCTCAAAGAAACCCTCAAGTTTCCTAAAAGCACGGGAAAAACCCTGATCAATTACCAGCAGAGTTTAAAACCTCCAGAGGCTAAAAAACTCAATCTTTAAGCTTTCACTTTAAATTCCCCCAGCTAGGGTCAAATCACTATCAATAAACCCTCAATTAGAACCTCAAGGCATCTGATATTTCAACTCTTCTACAATCCTCAGCAAGAGTTGATTCCCCAATTTGGACCTGTCACTGGATCTCAAATAATCCTCAGCAGAAGTTAGCCTCCTCTTAGGCTTCATATAAGAAATTCCCCAACCAGCCTCCTCTTAGGCTTTGTATAATGATTTTCCCTCAGTAATTTTAGCCTCAATCTTGGGCTTTGTATAAGACACATATAAGTACTCTCCAGCTGAGTCAGTCAAATCTTTTAGCCTCAATCTTGGGCTTTGTACAAGATACATATAAAACCTCCCCAGTGGAGTCAATTCCTTTTTTAGCCTCAATCTTGGGCTTTGTACAAGACATGTAAAATATTCCCCAAAAAGAGTCAATCCCCTTTTCTAGCCTCAGTATTGGGCTTTGTACAAGACAGAAATAAAACTACCTAGTAAGGTCAACCTTTTAGCTTCAACCTTGGGCTTTGATCAAGGCACACAAAAATCAACATTCCCTCAGAGGAAATCAAAATCTCTCTGTAAAAGGAAATTTCTTTGTACACTCACACATCAAAACAAACAATCAAACAAACCCTAACCCCAGATAATTGTTGTAAGTGGCACACTTGTTGATTCAAAAATCCAAGTTGTAGTTCATCTTTTATCCTGGTAAATCCCTTCTTTCATCTAATTGTTGTAAGTGGCAAGCCTCTGGATTATTTACATCCAAGCCAATGTCTCTCTTAGCATGAAAGACTCCTAAGGAAAAATGGCATTGCTCTACACTGAGTTAAAGTTTCCCCTTTTAGGACATCACCCTTATAAAGGAAATTATGGCATTGCTAGATTCTATACATTCCAGTTAAAGTAATTTTCCTTTATAATCAAGTACCCAACAACTGTGATAAACAGATGAGAAATCCCCCTTTAGAGATGATAAATTCTCTCTCAGTCAAACCTTTAGCTTCAATCTTGGGCTTTACAAGACACAAATACTCAGTTAGCTTCAATCTTGGGCTTTGAACAAGACATCAAACATATCTTTCCTCCCATAGAATAGGAGGAACTACGATTGCTCTGATTTCCCTGTTATCATTACGGGAATACGTAGGCAAAAGATTGTGAAATCTTAGCGAGCACACATATCAAAAACATTAGGTCCAGTACCTTACCAAAAACATCGAAAAACCCGAAAACAACAAATACTCTCTCAACATTCCCAAAGGAGAAACTTTCCCAACCCATAACAGATAAACACCAGTAAGTAGATGATAGAAGAAAATACCAAACAATCTATGGATAACCATATATACGCTGAGTAATTGACAACTCCCCATTGTATAATTTGACCCCGGACCCCCCAATCTCTTCGCATTTGTTAAAGAACACATTTGCGTGCAAGGTTAGTTTTAGATAGCTTCCCTTTCCTTTCCAGATTCATAGGATAAATAAGAAATCAGAAAGTAGCACCCAATTCCAACCAATGTAGTAAGGTGGTCGCGACACCGACAAAAATCGCATGCTACAGAAAAATGGCGACTCTGCTGGGAAGTCCTAGGTTTAAAGTTCCTAAGAGGTCTAGGTTGTTTAGTTTTTCTATACTATACTATATATATATATATATATATATATATATATATATATATATATATAAATAAATATATATATATATATATATATATATATATATATTTACTGTTATTCCTACTTGATACCCATGTTTATTTTTATGTCAAATGGGAATGCGATTGATACGCATGTGGAAAGTTTGAGAGAACATTAAGATAGGGGTGGCATATCTAGGAAACACTTATAGGGGGTGAATCCCGAAAAAGCTATCTTGGCAGTCCACCGAATCAGTCGTGGTACCCGTACAGAAGTATCGATGTTGAACGACCGATTGTCGTGAAAGCATTGTCTTTCCTAGTGTGGTACCCATGACCCTGAGGATTTAGTAGACATTAACCATATGACCATTTGGTAGTGCGCTGAGTATCGGGAATAGTTGATACGCAATACTACACTCAAATGAGATTCACCCTAGGATATTACAGCTCGCTCGAGTGAATCAACTTGTTGTTTATATCCCTATGAGGGATCAATGACTTTGGGAACCTTAGAACCCGTTCTATAGGTACAAAAAATTGACCAAAATAGTACAACCTTTGGGGATGGGTAGAGCCATGACTCCATGCTCGTGACGTTGAACCCTTGAACCCATATTTTCAAATGTTTTTGTGTGCTGCATTCATGCATTCATCTAAAAAACTCTTTTCAAACAAGAAAAACAATATTTTTTTCAAAATAAACTAAAAAAATAATTGCAAATATCAGAGGTTGCGTTATGGATTTCGGTAGAAGAAAGACGCACACGTACACCTTCAAGGCTCCAAAACTAGAGGACTTAAGGAGGTTAGCAAGGATAATTACCAATCTTGATGCTTTTAGAGCTAAGCACAGAGGACTATTGTCTCTGTTAAGGGTTAACGTGGTTGAAGGAGTCCTGTCTATGCTGATTCAGTTCTACGATCTGGTCTACCACTGCTTCACCTTCCAGGATTACCAACTAGCACCAACGCTGGAAGAGTATTCTCACCTGATTGATTTACCTATCTCTTATCAAGCTCCATTTTCTAGACTGGAAGAAATTCCAAAGTACCAAACCATTGCAAGAGCAATCTCTTTGGATGAGTCATAAGTTAGGACTCACATAACCACTAAAGAAGGAATCCAGGGATTACCAGCTAAATTCCTGATGGACAAAGCCCTATACTTTGCTAGTATAGGTAACTACTTTCTAAGATATCTTTGTTCTGCTCATATATGGATTATTCCTCTTTTCCAACGTCAACAACTTCGTCGATACCAATGCTGTTAAGATATTTCTAATTGGGAACCCCGTACCAACCTTGCTCGCAGATACTTATCATTCTGTACACTTAAGGAATTTGTACAACAGAGGAATGATCACATGCTGTGTACCGTTACTCTACAAATGGTTCATTTTCCATTTGCCCAAGTCTGCTGCATTTTGGGATCACAAGAGTACTCTACGTTGGTCACAAGGGATTATGTCTCTTACAAACTCTGACATAGATTGGTACAATAAGATTTAGGAGGGGATAGAGATCATCGACAGATGTGGAAATTTCCCTAATATACCCCTCATTGGAACTAAAGGAGGAATCAACTATCATCCAATTTTAGCTCGCCGTCAACTCGGATACCCGATAAAGAATATTCCACATAATGTTTATCCGGAAGGTCTTTTCTTCAAGGAAGGGGAAAATGACAGCGCACTAAAGAAGGAAATAGTGCATGCCTGGCAACACATTCACAAGAAAGGAAGAGAGTCTCTAGGAAGACCAAATTGTACCTCCAAGGAACCTTATCTCCACTGGGTGCAAACTAGAGCCCTCAAGCTGAGGATGCCTTACACTTGCCAAGAAGATTTTCCATTAAAGGAATATGTTCTTTATTTCATGTCTGATGCGGAAAAACTCAAGGTCGCTCTCAACAAAGTTCAACGTGAAAAGAGCTCTTGGAAAAACAAATACTGAATCCTTAATTGGAGTGTACCAAGATTCAGGAACTATTAAAGGAAAAGGATGCTCTGATTGAGATATTAGAACAACATGCTATAGAGAGTCAGGAAGACCGAAGAAATTTGCTCGCTCCTTTCACTTGGCAAAGGACTGACAACCCGACAACGGCTGAAAAGCCCCGGTAAAAGAAAAGGAAAATACCGGAACTAGCATCTGAGCTCTCTTCAGAGAGGACTCAGGATCCATGAGCTTATGATATTTACAATCTATATGTTGAAGTTTCTTTTGAATAAAACAAAAACTAAAAAAAATATGTCATTGCATATCATTCTTCATAACGCATTTTTCTTATCTTTGAGTCTCACGTACGTGTCACAATTTTAGAGTTAAACTGTCTCACTCATACAATACTCGGGCCAATCGACAAAATAAAATGAACGATCTCGAGGAAGAGAACAGAGAGCTGAGAGAAGAAATCGACGCTCTGAAGGAAAGTTTGGAAAAATTTCACAGTGACATGCAATCCTTGGCAGCAGCTCAGGAGCAGCGGCATCAAAAGATTGAAATCTCAGAGATCACATCTACGCCCAATATGGAGACACGTGAGAATCATCCTCAGTACAACATGCCCAAGGGTCATCCCTGGGGCATGCCTCTCAACTTTATATCTGAAGGATACATCCCGTCGGTCACTGAAGACCCAAAAGCCATAGCAGGAACCGCTGGACCTGAAGGTTACAAACTTTGGGAAAGCGAAGATGCAAGGTTTACAACAGCAATCCCTGAAGGTTACAAACTTCAGGGCACTGTAGCACCAAGAGTCACCGCTATAATGTCTATACCACAATCAGTGGTACACACTGTCCCAGAAGGACAGATTCCATAAGCAATTTCTGGTGGAAACGAAGACATGTACGAAAGGATGAATGAGTTCTAGGAATAATTCTTAGAGATGCAGAAGGAACTAGATACCATCTGCGGTCAAGACTTATTCGGAAAGGATGCCGCAGACCTCTATTTGGTCCTTAATGTAAAGATACCGCACAAATTCAAGGTGCCTGACTTTGAAAAATACTAAGGAAACTCTTGCCCTTAAAGTCATTTGGTGATGTATGCTCGAAAAATGTCAACTCAGACAGAAAATCAACAGCTATTGATCCATTACTTCCAAGACAGTTTAAGCGGTGTCGCACTCAAATGGTACATGGGTTTAAACCGTACCAAGATCAGTACTTTCAGAGATCTCGGCGCTGCCTTCGTTTAGCAGTATAAATACAATTTGGACATCGCACCGGATAGGGATCAGCTGAGGGCAATGTTACAAAGGGACAAAGAAAATTTTAAAGAATATGCTCAGAGATGGCGTGAAATTGTCGCTCAGATCTGTCCCCCTCTTGAGAAAAAGGAGATGACCAAGATCTTTTTGAAAACCTTAAGCTCATTCTATTACGACCAAATGATCGCCAGTGCGCCCAGTGACTTCACTAAAATGGTGAACATGGGAGTACACCTTGAAGAAGCAGTCCGAGAAGGACAATTGGTCAAAGATGTAGAGCCATTTGGCAGTACCAAGAGATACGGTAGTGCTTTCCAAAAGAAAAAAGAGCAAGATATCAGTAATATATCTATGGGAAAGAAAAGGCGAAGGTATCAACCAGTAGCGGCAATAACTCCCGCTATCAACCCTACGCCAACTCCGGCTTATCAACCTCAGGTTGCTCAGAGCCAACTAAGTCAACAACAGTATCAGTAAAGGACGCAACAACCTCTTCAGCAGGCTCGTCCCCAGTTAGGGGTGGGAATAGGCCAGGCCAACTAACAGGGGCCTACGACCTAGCCTACATAGGCTCAGGTCAGGCCAGGCTTTTTCTTAAATAGAAAAGGCCTAGGCTTTTTTATAAGCCTATTTAGCTAAAGAGGCTAGGTCACAGGCCGTAAGAAAGGCCTTTTAAGCCTATCAGGCTAGCCTATTTAAGAAAAAATCAATAAATTTATTATTATATTCTATTTTGTACTTTGAATTAAAATACGAAAATAAAACTTAGTTATCTTGAAGAACTTATGAAAATAAGTTGAAAAAACATTATAAACAATGTCGTAAGTTGTTGTCATAAGATTTTCTCATAAGTTATCTTCAACAAATAGTATCACCAAACTTATGCTAATAAGAAAACTTGAACGAGACAATGAAAACAAACATTTAATGTCATTGATCTTTTAACTTGTTAGTCTATTTAACATTAGTCGAATTTCTTATTTACATATGTTCAAATGAAGTAGGCTTTTAAATAGGCTAGTAGGCTAATCAGGCCTTCGAAAAGGCCAGGCTTAGGCCTAAAAATAAGCTTATGATAGGCTACAGGCCAGGCTTAGGATTTGAATTTTTTAGCAGGCCAGGCTCAGGCTTGGCAAAGCCTAGCTCGACCTAGCCTATTCCCACCCCTATCCCTAATACAACAACAACAACCGTACTACACGACCATCAGGGGTTGACCTTATACCAATGTTGTACGCAGAACTATTTTCACTTCTACTGGCCAAGGGACACGTCCAAACCAGGACTCCTCTTACTATACCGGAAAATCCGTCTTTTTGGTTCAAAGCGGATCGAACTTGCCCTTACCATCAAGGAGGAACGAGACACAACATTGAGAACAGTCTTAGCTTCAAGTTTGATGTACAGAAGCTTGTCAGGAACGGGATCTTATCTTTCAAAGATACTAATCCAAATGTTCAGACAAACCCGTTGCCGCAACATGAAAAGACTACAGTGAATTTAATAGAGGAAGAATCTAGCCGCATTTATCAAATTCACGATGTACTCCTATTAAGAACCAATCTGGTGAGGATACATTAAAGACAGAGCGGGTACAGTCATGTACCGTCTCACAATTATCACCAATGTGATATCTGCTCAAAGAACAATCAGGGGTGTTCCGTAGTGCAAACAGCATTACAAGAACAAATGGATCTAGGCTGGATTCAGAATCACAGGATCTGGGAAGTCAACATGGCTCATACACATCCCGAAATTGTTCACAACCACAACATTCTTGCGATGAATGTCAATTTGGTGGAGATGCATTCAAGGCCGAGTCAGTACTATAATCTGCCATGACACGATTACAGCACGTGTCCAATCTGCTCGGTAAATAACCAGGGATGATCTTTTGTACAAGAAGCCCTCCAACGTCAGATGGATCTCGGATGGATCCAAGACTACCGTGAATGAAATAACCATTAAGTCAATATGGTTCAGATCTTTGACATACGCTTGATGAATACTTGTCTGGTAGAATTACATGCTAAACAAGTCAGACTTGGCTTTCTGGCTTCACACGATTATCAAGACTGTGAAGAGTGTCGTGAAGACGACCAAGGGTGTGCACTTGTACAAAGAACACTCCAACATCTGTTAGACCACTGATGGCTTCCAATCTACCTGGATGAATACACAATGGATTAGCATGACTGACGGGAATCCTGATAGACGTCAAAGTTGTGATATCCACTCAATGGAAATAGATCTAGTAAAGATGCACTGCATACAAAGCGGGAGTGGTTGGGTACCACCGCACAATTATGAGCGTTGTAGAGTATGTTCAGAGGACAACCAATGATGCTATCTCGTACGAGCGGCTCTTCAAAATCAGTTGGACCTTGAAGAGATTCGACCACATTCAAGTTCTGGGTCGATCAACGTGATACAAGGCTATCTCCCTGATTAAAGCAAAAACATTATTGTAATCTCCTATCATGGGAAAACCAAGGATGTTTGGGCCATAATCCCTCTACTCAATGAATCCAGAATCCCTCTTAATAGTAGAAAAGTTCCCAACCAGGAACTGATCGAGGTTGCCTATAACGGTCAAAGAAACCAAAAAGCTCATGTGGTTATCTACCTGCCAGGTCCAGTACCGTACAAATCAGAGAAGACTATCCCTTACAAGTACGGTTCAACAACCATCGAAAATGGAAAGGAAGCTCCATTACCCTCCGTCGTGAACATTGCTGACATCATTCGAGTTACCCGAAGCGGTCAGATCTTCAACAGAGGAGTTGGAGAACTTGCCAAAGAAAAGGAACCTCAAACGGAAGTTCCAAATCAACAAGTCGGTCAATCCCGTAATCCAGAACTTGTAAAGAACAACGATGAGATGCTGAAGCTCATCCAGAAAAGCGAGTACAACATTGTGGACCAACTGTTGCAAACTCCGTCTCGAATCTCTGTACTGTCTCTCCTACTAAGTTTCGTAGCTCATAGGGAAGCTCTGCAAAAAGTCTTAGAGCAAGCCTTTGTGGAACAAGATGTGACAGTAGGATGATTGGACAACATCATCTCCAACATCACTTCCTGTAACAATTTAGGATTCAGTGATGAAGAACTGTCGGAAGAAGGAAAGAATCATAATATAGTGCTTAATATTACAGTCAACTGCCAAGACGATGCTTTAGCCAATGTATTGGTAGACACGGGATCATCTTTGAATGTTATGCCAAAATCAACTCTGATACGACTATCATTTCAAGGAGCTCTGATAAGGAGCAGTGAGATCATCATCAAAGCATTTGACGGATCCAGAAAAACAGTTATCGGCAAAGTCGATCTTCCCATAGCTATCGCTCCTCACACTTTCCGAGTCACTTTCTAGGTCATGGATATCCGGGCAACATACAGATGTTTATTAAGAAGACCTTGGATACACGAAGTTGGGGCAGTCACTTCGACACTTCACCAAAAGCTGAAGTTCGTCAAGAATGACAAGCTAGTCATAGTTTGCGGAGAGAGGACCTTAATTGTGAGCAACTTATCATCATTCTCCTGTGTAAAACTGGAGGAGGTTGTTGGAACCCAGTTCCAAACACTCTCGGTGAGCAATGAGAATCGACCAGAAAAAGGGACATCGATTTCCTCATACAAGGATGCTCTCGAAGTAATCAAGAGTAAATAACACAAAAGGATGGGACGGATTATGATTCCTACTGATAACAAGACAAAGAAAGGTCTTGGTTTCTATGTAACCTGTACCCAGACTGCCAAGAAGGACGAAAGTTTTCATCCCATTCAGGACTTTTTCCACAGTGGAGGCTTCCTCCGCCCAGTGTCTCAAGAAGTACACACCATCAATGAGAGTGACTCCTCCGATACGGACGAGGAATGTAAATCTGATCTCAATGATAACGGTTATATGTCTCAGGAAGAAGTGCACATGCCATTCTGTTTTCCAAAGCAGAATCTAAGATATATACCAAGATCAGACGTCCGGATGATCTATGGAGTTTGTGATCCCGAGGGATGTCGTGCTCCACCTAACTCATTAGAAGATGATCTAATGAAAGACAACTTCGATCAAGACTATTATGATCCCCTGGATGACTTGCCTATCTGGAAGCCATATACAGAAGGCTTGGGGCAAAAGAGTCAACAAATGATGCTTATCAGCTGAGTAATGTTGAAAAGAATACCCACGTCCCCATGAACCATGGGATCATTACTCGGGGCATTCCCAAAATAACCAGCACAATGATGAATCTGCAAGGATTGCAGGACAAGAGTTCATCAACTATGTTTTTCCTGAGGTCAACCTCATCGAGGAAGATGACTCGTCAACTCCCACAAAAGTATGGGACACTTTGGGACAGCCAAGTGGAAAGTACAACTTCTTAGTCAAGTACACCGCTCCTAAAAGCTCTCGCATCAGATACAAGGACATCCAGCCAGCTGGATGGGGAGATCCTCTCGAGAGTGAAAACACTAGGGAAGCTACAACTGAAGAGTTTGCTTATGACAATTCTGCTTGGGAGAAAGACTCCAATGATCCTACTCCTCCAGAAATCAACGTTATTTCTGAGGACAAACCAAGAAAGAAGGTACCAGACTTTCTGATTCACAGAGGAGTTCGTCGCCAATGGGTTGTTGTTAATGTCTCGAAAGTCGTCCATAAGTCTAAGTAATTGCCATCTTTGTTTTAACCTTTCACCCTGCCCAGGTGAAACAGATGTTTTTATAGGGCTCACTTTTCTGTAAATGTCCCTCTTCGTTTAGCCCAAAGCAATAGAGTTTTGTTTTATAGGGTTGTATTTCAAGAATCGATAAGTCATAAATAAATAATGTCATTCTGATTTCCCGCATTTATTGCTGTTTTCACTTTTCGTTTTTTCAGAAAATGGTAATCCTAAAACAACCCAAAATAAAAACAAGTATTTTTAAGAAGGGTTAATGAAGTTTTTGGTCCTCATAAATATCTCAATTTTACTTTTAGTCCTTCCAAATATTTCTTTCAAAGAATGGTCCTCATAAAATTTTTAATTTTAACTTTTGGTCCCTCCTGCCAATTAGCGATGATTTTTACAACTTAGAGACAGAATTAGCGACAGTTTTAGCCGGTTTTAGCGACGGTTTTTTATTTAGCGACGAAAATAGCGACGGTTTTAGCGACGATTTTGGCAGGAGGGACCAAAAGTTAAAATTAAAAATTTTATGAGGACTATCCTTTGAAGGAAATTTTTGGAGGGACTAAAAGTGAAATATGAGATATTTAGGAGGACCAAAAACTTCATTAACCCTTTTCAGAAAATACACTGCACACACTCTTACATTCTCTCTATCTCTTCTAAAATTGAATCATCATGTCATGCAGTTTTCTTGTTTTAAACCCCATTGAAACATACGATCCAATGCCTTCTCCCAACTTTGAATTCCCAGTATTTGAAGCTGAAGAAGAAGAGGGCGAAGAAATTCTAGAAGAGATCTCCTGGTTACTCAGGCAAGAGGAAAGGTCTATTGAGCCTCACAAAGAGCCGTTGGAAACAGTTAATTTGGGTTCAGAGGAAGAAAAGAAAGAAGTTTAGATTGGGGAGCTGCTCAATCCCACTGTCAGAGAAAACTTAATAAAACTTCTCAAAGAGTTTCCAGATGTATTTGCTTGGTCCTATCAGGACATGCCAGGGTTGGATACCAGCATCGTGGAACACTGCTTACCACTGAAAATGGAATGTCCTCCAGTGAAACAAAGACTGAGGCGGACTCATCCAGATATGGCTATCAAAATTAAGGAGGAAGTGCAGAAACAGATCGACGCAGGTTTCCTCACCACCTCAGAATATCCTCAATGGCTAGCTAACATAGTGCCAGTTCTGAAAAAGGACGGAAAAGTCAGAATGTGTATAGACTATAGGGATCTGAACAAAGCAAGTCCAAAGGATGACTTCCCCCTACCATACATCGACATGCTGGTAGACAGTGCATCAAAGTTCAAAGTCTTCTCCTTCATGGATGGATTCTCGGGCTATAATCAGATCAAAATGGCGCCGGAAGGCATGGAGAAAACTTCATTCATCACCCCATGGGGCACCTTTCGTTACAAGGTAATGTCGTTCGGTTTGAAGAACGCGGGGGCAACCTATCAAAGGGCCATGACGACTCTGTTTCACGACATGATGCATAAAGAGATTAAAGTGTACGTCGATGACATGATTGCCAAGTCTAAAACAGAAGAAGCGCATGTGACACACCTGTCAAAGTTATTCGAGCGTCTGAGAAAATACAAACTCCGCTTGAATCCTAACAAATGCACGTTCGATGTTCGCTTAGGAAAACTCTTAGGGTTCATCATCATCTAGAAAGGAATTGAGGTTGATCCTGACAAGGTCAAGGCCATTTAAGAAATGCCTTCACCAAAGACTGAAAAATAGGTTAGGGGATTTTTGGGACGTCTGAATTACATCTCTAGGTTCATATCCCTTATGATTGCGGCATGCGCCCCAATCTTCAAGCTTCTCAGAAAGAATCAAAGTTGTTTGTGGACAGAAAATTGCCAAAAAGCCTTCGAAATCATCAAAGAACATTTGTTGAATCCAGCGATTCTGTCACCTCCAGTGGAAGGAAGACCACTGATCATCTACCTAACAGTCTTGGAAGACTCTATGGGTTGTGTACTTGGCCAACAAGACGAAACAAAAAGAAAAGAGTCTGCCATTTACTAATTAAGCAAAAAGTTTACTGACTGTGAAACTCGGTACACTATGCTCGAGAAAACTTGTTGCGCTCTGGCTTGGGCAGCCAAAGGTCTTCGCCAGTACATGATTTGTCACACTACTTGGTTAATCTCTGAAATGGATCCAATCAAGTACGTCTTTGAAAAGCCTACTCTCACGGGAAGGATTGCCCGTTGGCAGATGTTGTTATCAGAATACGACATTGAGTATCACACTCAGAAAGCAGTCAAAGGAAGTATTTTAGCCCATCATTTGGCTCATCAACCGATTGACGACCAGGAATCAGTCAAATTTGACTTCCCAGACGAAGATGTCATGTATTTGAAAATGAAAGATTGCGATGAACCTCTACCCAATGAAGGGCCAGAACCAGGTTCCCAATGGAGACTAATATTCGACGGAGCTGTCAACACTTACGAAAACGGAATTGGGGCAATCATCGTGACACCTCAGGGTGCCCATATTCCTTTCACTGCCAGACTGACATTCAAATGCACAAACAACGAGGACGAATACGAAGCTTGTATCATGGGTCTCGAAGAAGCTATTGACTTAAGGATTAAGAACTTGGATGTATATGGAGACTCAGCCCTGGTCATCAATCAGATCAAAGGAGAGTAGAATACATACCAATCAGGACTGATTCCTTACAAAGATTACGCGAGAAGGTTGTTACCATTCTTCTACAAAATCGAGTTTCATCACATTCCTCGTGAAGAAAATCACATGGCTGATGCATTTGCTACTCTCTCTTCCATGATTAGTGTAGGTCAATAGGACGACGTACCTAAGATCGACATAATGCGCCTTGAAAGGCCAGCCTACATCTTCACAATTGAAGCGGTCATAGATGACAAACCTTGGTATCACGATATCAAGTGCTTCCTTCAAAAACAAGAGTACCCACCTGAGGCATCGAGAAAAGATAGGAAGACTCTCAAAAGACAGGCAGGTAACTTCCTCCTGGACGGTGATACACTCTACAAGAGAAACTTCGACATGATTTTACTCAGATGCGTAGACAGTCAAGAAGCAAACATGTTGATGAAAGAAATTCACGAAGAATCCTTTGGAACTCATGCCAACGAACACACAATGGCAAGAAAAATTATGAGAACAGGATATTATTGGTTGACAATGGAATTCGATTGCTACAAGTACATGAGGAAATGTCACAAGTGTCAGATATACGCTGACAAAATCCATGTACCGCCAACGCATCTCATAATTCTTTCATCTCCATGGCCTTTTTCCATATGGGGAATCGACATGATTGGCATGATTGAACCAAAAGCCTCAAATGGACATCGGTTCATCCTGGTAGCCATAGACTACTTCACCAAATGGGTCGAAGCTATAACACCCCAATTTCCATCGCGGATAAATAATACATAATTAAATCAGAGTGAATGAATAAAAAAATGTTTTTCGACAGAAATAAGGATGCCACATTTGAGAAAAACATAATCCACCTGCTCATAACTTTGATACATAACACAAAGTGGAATAAATAATAACAGGAATATTTTTCCAGCAAAAGGAAAGTTCAATTATGGAATAAAGCGGAATAATCCATAATTGACTCGTTTTGCAAAATAAGTTGTTTCATAACATCAAAATATACATACGAGTTATCAAAATATATACGTTCACATATATAAACATAAATAACAAAAGCGTCCCCCCGACTCCCGTGTTACGTATCAGAGCAGACACCAAAGATCTAAGTAAAATGAAGATCTAACTCTTACACTTGCCTCCACAGCGGCTAATCTGCATTATGCCATAAAAAGCATATTCCAGCAGAAGGGTGAGAAACACAATTATAATATAATTGCATACAATTATGTAATAACATGAAATACGCATGCAAAAACATTCTCACCACAACGTATACCATAATTCAAATACAAAACACAACAATTCATGCATCCATCACAAAGGCATATCAATCATGCTCAATACATTTATCACCATTGTATATCAACTCATCAATCCCATTCACAAATTCCCATACATAATCAATCCATTCACAATTTCCCACACATAATCAATCCATTCACAATTTCCCACACATAATCAATCCATTCATGATTTCCCACACATAATCAATCCATTCAAAATTTCCCACACATAATCAATCCCTTCATGATTTATGCAAATGCACAGAGACCGACACAACGACTCCATGCATTGAGGTATCATTTCATCCATCATTCTCATCATCATTAATTCACTCAGGAATTATTGGAATCATCGCTTGTTACTTAGTGTAACTCCCCATCGGGCAAACGATGTTCCCCGTTGCTTTAGGTCCTCTTTGTATAAGGCTCATGATGTTTATGGATCACTTTAGGTCCTCTTTGTATAAGGCACGCGATCTAATTGCTTTAGGTCCTCTTTGTATAAGGCACACGGTCGCCTATAACGTCGCTTTAGGTCCTCTTTGTATAAGGCACACGACCGTTACAGTAGATTCCCTCTGGAATTGTTTCGTCGCTGACACTCCACAAGGGCACACGACATCACATGGTGCATATTCATGTTGCATGGCATACCAATGACTCATGACAATCAAATGCATATACATATATAACCATGTGAACCATCTCAACATCAATAATCATGCATTGCAATCAAACCCAAAACAATACATTTATTTGCCATAAGGCCACAAACCATCATCACAACATCTCATCACATGCATTCACATCATATAACAGCACACAAGCTATACATTATATATCAAAAGCATATCGCATGATAACACATCAATCGCACACACTTACGACGGTAAAAGTCGACAAAACGACACATTTCCAACTTCCCGACACAATTAAATCGACCACTAATATCAAAAACTTTTTTATATGAAAGAACATCTCATTAGATTTCCAACGCTTCGAACGGCGGCCAAAACGTACTTACGGTTCAAAAGTTATGAAGAAAACAAAATCTGACATTTTGGAAAAATCTGTGACCATGAGCCGACACATGGTTCTATGAGTCGACGCATAATCCTAGAGGTTTCACTTGGGTCAGTGCACGCAGACCATGCGTTGACGCATAGTTGCAGTGAGTCGACGTATAGTTGCAGTGAGTCGACGCATAATCCTGGGGGGTCGGCGCATACTGCGCAGATTTGGCTAAAAACTCAGTTTTCGACCGTTAAATGCCTTCCAGACCTCCGATTTCGATTCCGTAAAAAACCCCAGTCTCAGAATTCAACATACTACAATATTTTCACCATTAAAAAGCCATCCAACACATTTTCCATTTTTAAAATATTTTGAAACATAATTTTATCAATTTAACCCAACTCCAAACTCGATCAAAACCACTCGAAAACACACAAACAACCATTCCCGATTAATTTCTATCCTCACCCGACTATACTACACAACTTGTTCTGCATTCCAACCGTGAAAACATCGATTTCTACTCATTTTTCTCATTTCAACCTAGAATTGAAAAAAACTATGAAAAACAAGTAAACATTCAAACACACACATACATAATCATACACAAGCATAGAATAATCGAGTTTCACACCCTTACCCGATTAATCGTGCTTGAAACGGAGTATTGAAGATTTCCTCTTCTCCTCTCTTTCTCTCCTCTTCTTTCCCTTCCTTTCTCTTTCTCTTCTTTTCTCTTTTTCTTTCACCTCTATTTCTACTTATATAAAAATATATATTTCTAAAAAAATATCTAACCTCCAAAATGACCATTTTGCCCTTACGCTCAAACGCTCTCAAAATGCGATAAAACATAAACAACGATGTAATATATTTTGGGAAATAAAAGTTGAAAAAAAATTATAATTTATTGCAAAAATTTTACCTATTAGGGAAATTAACCAATTAATTCAATTAGCAGGTAAAATACAATAAATTCACACATTTCACAAAATTCACATAAGTGAAATAAATAAATACAATTAAATAAATCGGGGCGTTACAACTCTCCCCCACTTAGACATTTTCGTCCTCGAAAATATACTTGGTGCAAACAACTCCGGATACGACTCTCGTATCCGACTAACCCACTCTCATGCCATTAAAGGCAACACCACGAATAACACAAACCGACAAAACACCTTACTAACAGCAACTACTACAATGACACGACAACGGCAAGATGCAATGCCCATACAATGCACTTGACGACCAACTCACTACTCAGAGAATACCCAAGGTATGAACACACTGGTTCACTCTTGTAGCGAAACACAACAAGATCGTTACCCTCACCATAGGTAACACTCCCCTAATTCCCCACAAGGAATTAGCTACTCGCGCTCGAACCATCATGATGGAAACGAGGCAACAACACAAACAAGAACATAAAGTTCCACGACCCAACATCGTTTCAACAACCTCTACATAACCACAATACCAACATCCTTGTCACACAACAATATTACAACAATGCTACGATTCACCAATCGAACATATAACCAAAACATCCATTGACATAGTAGCCCATGAATAATATTTAAACCTTTCACCTAACACTTCCATTCTGAAATGTCCAACGGTCTCATCATTCCTACATGTTCCCAATGTTCAACCTATGAACTCTTACAAGTCACACACGCATATACGAATTGTGCCACATCACGCTTCCGTTGCGCACTCTCATGACTCGTAACCATCAAATCTACCAGTTTCACGTCCAAAGTCTAACTCTTGCTCATATTCACCAAAAATCACTGTTCACTTTTAATATACCCAACCTCACACTCTGCTGTGTTAGCTTACACACCAGACACAAGTCTCTGAACTGCTCAACCAACTCTAATTCTCTGACCATCACAAGATCTTCTTCAAATCTTGATACATTTTATTAGCTCCCGGATGTATACTCAAATTACTCCATTGTCCTTCCTCTAAAATCATTTTTTCAATTTCGAATCATCAGGAATACAAATTCTACCACGGAATCTCAAAACAACCTGATCATCCACTTTAAAGTCACCATTCACACCTTTATCTCCATCCGTCATTAAATCAACAAATTTCACATCCAGCCTCTGTTTCTCGCTAACGGTCAACAGAAAATCATTAGTGACCATTAACATACCAAGCCTCACGCTATCAGATGTCAATTCACACACCAAACTCAAATCTCTAAATTCTTCCAAAAGTTCCCACTCTTTAACCATCAAAGCAGACATATGCTAAGATTTTCGACTTAACCATCAGGCACGACTGTAGCGAGCGATTTTGGACGTGGTTCTTAAGCGCTGGCCGCTCTCTGCGGTTGAGCTTAAAACTACAGGTCGATTCATTTTTTATCCTATTAAAGCTGATGAAGGAAGGGAAATAGATGTCTCCAATTAACCCTGCTTTGCATACTGAGTTTAAACAGCGGTTTGTTAGGTTACGAATGCTATCAATGTGGGGGGCCTTTCTTGTGCTATTTAACAGAATGACAGGTTTCTGGCGGGGAACAAGGATTAGGATGTTAGGACTGATGCTTTTGAATTACTGCTTTTGATATGGGATTTTGGGTTTTTGTTTAGTGTGCTCGCTAAGATTTTTCTTTCAATCTTATGCCTACGTATTCCCGTTTATCCAAAACAGGGAAATCAGAGCGTTCGTAGAAATGGTTGTTTTTGGTGTCTTGTTCAAAGCCCAAGACGTGAAGCGAAAAGGTGGTTTGTATCTTGTTCAAAGCCCAAGATATGAAGCTGAAATTCTATTTGTATCTTGTTCAAGGCCCAAGATATGAAGCCAAAAGTTTGACTTTAGAGAGAATTTGTCATCTCTAAAGAAGGGGTTGTATGTCACAATTGTTTATAAAGGAGAATTACTTTAACCGGGATATGTGAATCCTAGCAAGGCCATAATTTCCTTTATAGGGTAGTTTTAACCTGAAGGGGAAGACTTTAACTCAGTGTAGAGCAATGCTATCTTTCCTTAGGAATTTCTCATGCTAAAAGAGGGACAGTGGCATGGATGTAGATGATCCAGAGGCTTGTCGCTTACAGCGATTAGATGAAGGGAGTTGTTTGATGTTTGTGTACTGTGAACGAGGCACAACTTTGATGCTAAAAGGTTGATTGGATCATCCAGTGGTTTTCTTATACAAAGCCTAAGAGGAGGCTAGAATGTGTCTCGTACAAAGCCCGAGAGAGAGGCTAAAAGGTTTTGACTCAACGAGGGAATCTTTTGGTATCTCGTATAAAGCCCGAGATAGAGGCTATTTGACTTAACAAGGGAGTTTTTTGTATCTCGTATGAAGCCCGAGATGGAGGTTGTTGGTTGTTTGGCTCAATAAGAACCTTTTTGTATCTCGTACAAAGCCCGAGATGGAGGCGAAAGGGGTGATTGACTCAACGAGGGAGTCTCTTATGCGTCTCGTACAAAGCCCGAGAGAGAGGCTAAACGTTGTCTTAGTTAAGTGGCAGGTCCAGTATACTGATTTTGAAAGAGAAAATCAGTTCTTATATGAGCAACACTGTACTCATGGATTTGATTCAAGGATCCGGGTTATTTCCTTTTCTTTGAGGAAACTGGAAATCCAAAGGGTATTGAGACTGTCCGAGTCTGCAGGTTTCCTTCCTATTTAACGAAGGGGTCACTTGAGAATGTCTTTGAGACTCAAGGAAGTTAGACTGTCCAAGTCTAGAGTTTCATCTTTGGTACTATGCTTTGAGAAACAGTAGTAGACTCTTTGAAAGGACGGTTCTATGCAAATGACTAAGTTCTATTCCTATACCTCTAGGAGGTCGTCGGGACAATTTGTACGAAGCCCAAGAGGAGGCTGAAATCTTTTAAGAAGCCGATCGGTCCTTGTACTAAGCCCAAGAGGAGGCTATTATTCCCGAAGGAAGAGATCATTATACGAAGCCTAAGAGGAGGCTGTGAATACTTCTAAGAAGCCGTAGGGTCCTTGTACTAAGCCCAAGAGGAGGCTAGGTTGATTTTAGGAAGCCTGTGGGTCCTAGTACGAGGCCCAAGAGAAGGCCGATGCTTTTAAGAAGCCCATGGGTCCCTAAACCCCGAGAAATTCAAGGCAATGCTATTCGCCGAGAATAGATCAAAGTCAGGAAAGTTTGAGAATTTGGAAGAAACTCAAAGATGCCATTCACGGAGAATACATTCATCTCTGGGAATAGAGTTTCTTGACAATTCCTAATGAGGACAGCCGAAGAGAAGACTGTATCTGGTGATCCTATTGGGGATCTAGTTGTCTATTTCTATGACTAAACGAAACGGCGTCACTTAGTTCTAGACGTAGTTGTCGGGGAAACTCTAAATATCAATACTATTATTACACAGTCGATATGAGTTTATGAAAGAAGACTTACAGTGAAACAGCCCCACAATACATTTATATGTATATGAAAGCGGTAAATGAAAGCAATAACCACTTACTCGGTTGTAGAGCTTCCATGCTGTTTGGTTAGTTGTTCAACAAAGAAAGATTGAAAACAACAGTATATTCAAAATCAAAGAAGAAAGTGCTTTGAAAAAGAAAGTTTTGGGGCTTACAGCTCAAGGAGAGGCCCAGGGTTTTATCAGTGAGCGCACTGTTGAATTTGTACAGAGGGACTTATACAAGTGACTGTGGCCCAAAAATTGTTTTCTGTACAAAGGGATGGGTCTTACACTCTCTTAAGAGGCCCAAAAAGTTTAAAGAAAAAGAGTGGGGCTTATAACACGAGGGTAGGCCCATATAATTTTTTCGTTTGAAATGGCGATCGCGCCGAGGTTTTCTTTTAACGCAGAGGGACTTATACAATAAGTGAGGCCCAAAAAGATTTTGGTTAAAAGGGGATTGGGTCTTACACTCTAATAGAGGCCCAAAGTGTTTTGAATGGGTCTTATAGCTCAAGGAGAGGCCCAAAAGGTTATTTTTCAATAGGGCGACGATCGCGCCGTTTGTTTTTTACGGTATCGGGACTTATACAATACACTGAGGCCCAAAATGTTTTGGTCAAGAAAGGATTGGGTCTTACACTCTATTAGAGGCCCAAAAAGTTTGAAAATGATTTATGAGGGTTGAATTAATCCAAAAACCCTAATTTGTTTTCAAAAATGTATTTAATTGAATAAAAATTCAATTAAAATGATCAAAATTGTTTAACATGTGAAAAACAAATTGTGATTTTGGATTAATGCTTCAAAAATTAAGTATTGACCTACAAAATAATTAGAAAGCATTAAAAGTTGCAAAATCAATGTGGAAAAAAATATTTAAAATGTCAAAAACAATTAAAATATTAATTCTTTGTAAAAATATCAATTATATGAAATAAATAATATTTTTGGGAAAATAAAATATTTTAACATTTTTGTGAATTATTAAAAAAAGAATCAACTCAAAATCATTAAAACTCAGAGAGAAATTAATTTTTGAATCAATTAAACAAAAATCACAAAATTCAAATATTTGAATTATTCAAAAATGGCGCCAAGAACACACTAAGAACACGCGCGTGTTCTGGGTTTGGCTGATTTGCATTTTCTCCTCAATCTCACTGAATACTTGCTTATATCATACAATCCACATATCATTATGCTCGTCTCAAACTCACGATCATGTCTATAACACTTAATTTCATTTAAATTAAACATATAACAAGAAATCATGAAAAATCCTCAAGAACCCTAATTTCTGCATGAAGGCTAGGATTTTTGATACACGATTCAAACAATGCAATTAATTGAGGGAAAACATTCCATGCATGATTATGAACATATGGCCAAATTATTGTGCGAGGAAATATGCATAGATTGAGAGATGACCAAGTATATGCTTACCTCTAAGCCGTGACAGCAAGTGCAATGCGATTTTTGATTTGGAGGTGTTACAGATGAGTGGTGATGATCTGAATAGCTTCCCTACACCCTATGGAGTGTGTTTGAATGGTTGGACTTGATTGAAATTGGCTGGATCAATTTGTGGTACCTCAGCTGCAACTTGGTTGAAAATTTGAGCAACCAGCTGGTGATTTTGTGAAATTGGTGTTTCAGAAGTGATCTAAGTGTTTGATCAGCTCATATGTGATGTATGTGAGGTGTGTGAGTGATTGGTTTGATTGGAATTGCTCTCAAACTCAAAACCCGATAGTGACTTGCCTTAGAAGGCAAAATTAGAGTGAAAGAAGAGATTTTGAGGAAAGCATCTGTTTGATGGCTTTGGTGTACTCAAACTGATCACAATTGAGCTCTATTTATAGTAGAGCAAGTTTGTTTTGCACGGAATAGTGAATGGCAGCTGGTAAGTAGGTTTGGCCAATGTTGGCAAATGAAAATCCAAGTCTCTTCTAGCCATTGACTAGAGGTTAGGGCACAGAGCTTTGGTTCCCTTGGTCTTGGATAAGTCTTGACTGATTTCAGATGAGAATGGCTCAGTCCATGCCACCTTGATGCTTGCATTGAATGCTTCAATCCAAATTTGGAGTCTTGTCCCTATTTTGGCCATTTTATGTTCAACATGCTATTTCTTGTTCCATGGACTTTGGAGGCTTGGCTCAGTGATTGTCCCCTTTAGATTCAATCCTCAGATGTGTCCAAGTGGATAGGACCATTTAAATTTGGCTGATTTTGGCAAATCGAGCAAAGTTGCAAATTCTGCCTTGCCTTTGACAGATTTCAGCAAGGCAACTTGACAATGTCATATCTCATGGTGTAAGTTGAATTTGGAAATGTTCTTGGCCATTTTGGAAAGCCCTTACATGATACAACAACTGTTTGAACAAGTTTGGTTTTGATCTCTTTTGATTCCAAGTGAAAAATCCCTCTACATTTGGCAAAAAGTGAAGCAAAATCTGACTTAGTGAAATTTTCACTAAGTGTTGGAACAAAGTGTGATTTCTTGATTTTGATCACTCCATAACTCAAAATCCTTAATGAATTGGACTTAGGTCTAGTTGAAGTTTTTGTAGAGGGTAATGAGGGATACAAATCCATCTTTGGATGAGAAAAATTGGCCTTGTAGTTTAGGAGTTATGATCCTCCAAAGTTAGTGTATTAGTGGTACTTTTTCCATAACTTAGAAAAATTTCTAAGTTTTATGGTTACCCCTTTTACAAGTTATCCAACTTTCTTTGATTTTTCTTGATGAATGATGATTCAAATCATACATTAACATCACTTTAGGGTTAAAAATCCATTTTGGTGAAAAATCTCAAAAAGTCAAAGTTGACTTTTGTGCACAGTTGACTTTTTATCAGATGAATTCCAAACTGTGCAATTCTTCAGGAAATCATGTCCTTGACCTAAATCAAACTTGATGGACATGTTCCATGGGTGTCATAGGGTATATTGGGGCATGTCCTAGGGTTTGGGAGCATGTCCTGGTCAAAAGTCAAAGTTACAGTTGACTTTCCCCGCGAAACCCTAATTGTGGTGCAGATAAAAATGAGACTTGTTGCTCAAGCTTCTTAGATTAATCCATTGTTCCAAATGGATCAATATAGTTCATTAGAGACCCTTAAATCATGTCTTGAGGTCTTGGCTCTTGAATTGTCCCAAAAGTCAAGTTAGGGGTGAATTAGGTCAAGAAACCCTAATTCCTGATTTTTGATGTATGCATCCCCTGAGGTCAAATTGACTTGATGCTTGGGTCCATGAGGTTCCATGGAGTAAATTAGGTTGTGTTTTGGATCTTTGGCTTATGCCCAGATGAAACTTTCCATCTAGAGGCCCTGGTCGACCAAAACCCTAATTTGGTGATACTGGCGATCTTGAGACTTGATCTACCTAGAAGGGAGCAACCTTGTGCTTAATCCTTGAAGTAGGAGTCCTTTTTGATCCATTGTGGATGTTTGAGAGGTTAGACAAGTTGAAGATCATGTCATTCCTTGATTGATCCTTTGTCTAAGGCTCTGAGAGGGCTTAAAACCCTAATTTTGATTGTAGTGAATGCTCAACAACCCTTGAGGCATGATGGTTCATCCATATTGTGATGATGATTTGCACAATGATGGGAAATCTTAGTGGTCAAAATTTGGGGTATGACAGATGCCCCTATTTAATCTTCTTGGACCCGAAGGTGTGAATGACGAAGGTATTCGGGCATTCGGGGTGCAAGAGGATTAAATATCGGAATACCCGAAATTTTGATGGCTATGAATGGCAGCTTGCCCATTCATCTTCTTTTGCTAAGCAGTGATGCTTAGAAAAGGTAAACTTCCCCTCGATCCTGGTCTTTAGCCAAGGAGCTGGTCTCAGTTTTCTTTTGTCAACTTCCCCTCGATCCTGGTTTCCTACCAAGGAACTGGTCTCAGTTTCTGATTTAAACTTCCCCTCGATCCTGGTTTCCTACCAAGGAACTGGTCTCAGTTTCTTTTGTCAATAAACTTTATTGACAAGGAACGCTATTTGTAGCGGATTTCCTTCAAACTTCTCGCCGAATTTTCCTGGGGAGATGCCATTTGAGAGGAAAAAGTTTTGATGTCAGACTTGCTGGGGGACCCCAGTCGTCTGAGTTGTAGAGGTGCACAAACTTCTCTGTTGGAGACGCCATTTGTCGATTCTACTGGGGGAAAGCGAGTCTCTCAAGAGACTGTTTCCACTTGGGGATCTTACATCATACTTTTCTCGGGATCTTCCCAGAGAAATGCCATATGATGGGGTCCAATTTTGAGGTGCTGATGACCTTTTCATCAGCGGATTTTCGGAGAAATACTGATGCACTGCCGAACCTTTGCTTAAGAGGCTTTCTCTGGGGATTTTCTTTAATCTGGGAAAGCAAGGATATCATCTTCAATGGCGAAGAGTGACATCTGTTGAAGGTTCTCTGGCCTTTCAGAGGTTCAAGTTATCAAAGTGGTCTAGTTCCGACTCTGATCTAGAGATAAACGGGAGAGAGATTGCTTAGATGATTCACTTCCTAACGAGGAAAGGTCCGACAACTCGATTGAGAGGACTTTTATCACTAGGGGATAAGACCGACTAGAGTGATAGCGATGCAATATGAAATGTAAATGCAAATCAATAATGCATGATGTATGTATGTATATGCTGACAAAACTGATGCGACACACAAACTAAAAGATGAACATGACTGGATACTCGGCCATCGCGGGGCGTATAGAGATATCGCTGGTTCAAGATAGCAATTCCACCTTGCTTAGGAGAGATAGTCCCTGCGGGGAATACCGTTGATCGGGCTTTAGGAGATAAGAACTCGGCCGAAGCGTGTCAGACGAAACAAGGTCTCTGACACAGTTGATTCCTTCATTCAGGCGTACTGGGTTAGAAGGAGTACTTTGATTCTGCACTTTGAAGTTCGCTTACTTCTGGAGAAGCGGTTGATGCTTTTTCGATGTTTAACAGTCAAAAGAAATTGCCATCTTTATTTTAAAAGCAGAAAAAGTTTTAACAAGTAAATTCATTTTTGTTTTATTTCAAGAATCGTTAATTATGTTAACAACGTCGTTCTGTAAAGCTAAAACAAATGAGAATTACAAACAAAAGCACAAGGCTCAAATTTTATTGATAAGATGGAGATCAACCAAACGCGTGATTCCATTGAGTATTTACAAAGTTTGAAAATGGTAATTTACAGGGAAAAGGGATACGTTGAAACATAACGACCACTATCCTTCTACCAACTTTGAATTCGGGGCATCCTGAGCTTCCGTCGAAGATGACCTTGACTGGAGTTTTCCTCTGATGGATGATGTAACTGCTGCTGCTGAGGGACTTACCTCTGTTGAACATAGTTACTTGCCATTATCCCTAATTTTTGCCTGGATTGTACTATGATGTTTCCAATCCATCGGGATGATTTTTTTATATGTCTCTAACTTTTGCCTGGACCGCCCTTTCGGGTTTTCAATCCACCAAGATGTTTTTTTTAGGCGAAGTATTTCTTGACTACATCAACATTCGTGGGATAGGCAAATTCCTCTCCGTCCATGGTTGCAAGTCTCAAGGCGCCGCCTGAGAAAGCTTTCGTGACCACATAGGGGCCATCATAATTTGGGGTCCATTTGCCCCGAGAATCAGTGAGAAAAGATTGTATCTTCTTGAGCACGAGGTCTCCTTTCCTGAAAACACGAGGTCGGACCTTTTTGTCGAACGCCCTCTTCATTCTCTGTTGATACAACTGACTGTGGCATAGTGCCGTTATTCTCTTTTCTTCGATCAGATTCAGTTCGTCATGTCGACTTTGACACCATTCAGCTTCGGTGAGCTTAGCTTCCATCAATACTCGGATTGATGGGATCTCTACTTCTATGGGGATAACTGGCTCCATGCCATACACTAGAGAGAAAGGGGTAGCCCCTGTTGAAGTGCGAACAGATGTACGATAACCGTGAAGAGCAAAGGGTAGCATCTCGTGCCAGTCTTTGTAGGTCACAACCATCTTTTGAACAATCTTCTTGATGTTCTTGTTAGCCGCTTCTACCGCCCCGTTCATCTTGGGTCGGTAGGGAGATGAGTTATGATGTTCAATCTTGAACTCTGCGCACAACTCCTTCATTATCTTGTTGTTCAAGTTAGATCCATTATCAGTAATGATCTCGCTTGGAACACCATAACGGCAGATGATATTGTTTTTGATAAATCGGACCACCACTTGTCGGGTTACATTAGCGAATGACGCTGCTTCGACCCACTTGGTGAAGTAGTCAATGGCTACAAGGATGAATCGATGTCCGTTCGAAGCCTTGGGTTCAATCAAGCCAATCATGTCGATTCCCCATATGGAAAAAGGCCACGGGGAAGAAAGTACTTTGAGATGTGATGGCGGTACATGAATTTTGTCGGAGTATATCTGACACTTGTGACACCTTCTCATGTACTTGTAGCAGTCAGATTCCATGGTCAACCAGTAGTACCCTGCTCTCAAAAATTTTCTAGCCATTGTGTGTCCGTTGGCATGAGTGCCAAAGGATCCTTCGTGAATTTCTTTCATAAGCATGTCTGCTTCTGGTCTGTCTACGTATCAGAGCAAGACCATGTCAAAATTTCTCTTATAGAGAGTGTCACCGCTCAGGAAGAAGTTTCCAGCCAATCTTCTGAGGGTTTTCCTGTCTTTTCTGAGTGCCCCAGATGGGTATTCTTGTTTCTGAAGGAAGCATTTGATATCGTGATACCAAGGTCTGTCATTTATGACTGCTTCAATCGTGAAGATGTAAGCGGGCCATTCAAGGCGCATTATGTCGATCTTAGGTATGTCATTCCATTGACCTACACTAATCATGGAAGAGATAGTGGCTAATGCATCAGCCATGTGATTCTCATCACGAGGGATGTGATGAAACTCAACTCTGTTGAAGAAGGGTAACAACCTTCTTGCATAGTCTTTGTAAGGAATCAATCCTAATTGGTATGTGTTCCAATCTCCTTTTATCTGATTGATGACCAAGGCTGAGTCGCCATATACGTCTAAGTTTTTGATCCTTAAATCAATCGCTTCCTCGAGACCCATGATACAAGCTTCGTATTCGGCCTCATTGTTCGTACATTTGAATGTAAGTCTAGCAGTGAAAGGAATGTGGGTGCCCTGAGGGGTAACAATGATTGCCCCAATTCCGTTTCCATAATGATTAACTGCTCAGTCAAAGATAAGTCCCCACTAGGAACCTGGTTCTGGCCCTTCACTGGGTAGCGGTTCATCGCAATCTTTCATTTTTAAATACATGACATCTTCGTCTGGGAAGTCAAACCCGATTGATTCTTGATCGTCAATCGGTTGATGAGCCAAATGATTAGCTAAAATACTTCCTTTAACGGCTTTTTGAGCGTGGTACTCTATGTCATATTCTGATAACAGCATCTGCCAACGGGCAATTCTTCCCGTGAGAGCAGGTTTTTCAAATACGTACTTGATTGGATCCATTTCGGAGACCAACCAAGTAGTATGATGAATCATGTATTGGCGAAGACGTTTGGCTGCCCAAGCCAAAGCGCAACAAGTTTTCTGAAGCATCGTGTACCGAGTCTCGCAGTCGGTGAATTTCTTGCTCAAATAGTAGATGGCAGACTCTTTTCTTTTAGTTTCGTCTTGTTGGCCAAGTACACATCCCATTGAGTCCTCTAGGACTATAAGGTAAATGATCAGTGGTCTTCCTTCCACTGGAGGTGATAGAATCGGAGGATTCAATAGATATTCCTTAATACCGCCGAAGGCAGTTTGGCAATCTTCTGACCAAACGCAATCCTGGTTCTTTTTCAGTAATTTGAAAATCGGCGCACATGTGGCGGTCATAAGGAATATGAATCTGGAGATGTAGTTTAAACGTCCCAAGAATCCTCTGACTTGTTTTTCAGTTTTCGGAGAAGGCATTTCTTGAATGGCCTTGACCTTGTCAGGATCAACCTCAATTCCTTTCTGGCTGACGATGAACCCTAGTAGTTTCCCTGAACGGACACCGAAGGTGCACTTGTTGGGATTCAAGCGGAGCTTGAATTTTTCTTAGACGTTCGAACAATTTTGACAGATGTTCAACGTGCTCACTCTCTGTTTTTTATTTTGCAATCATATCATCAACATATACCTCGATTTCCTTATGTATCATGTCATGAAACAGAGTAGTCATGGCCCTTTGATAGGTTGCCCCGGCGTTCTTCAAACCAAACTGCATTACCTTGTAACAAAAGGTACCCCATGGGGTAATGAACGAAGTTTTCTCCATGTCTTTCGGCGCCATTTTGATCTGGTTATAGCCCGAGAATCCATCCATGAAGGAGAATACTTTGAACTTTGCTGTGCTGTCAACCAACATGTCAATGTGTGGTAAAGGAAAGTCGTCCTTTGGACTTGCCTTGTTTAGATCTCTGTAATCAACACACATTCTGACCTTTCCGTTCTTTTTGGGAACCGGTACGATGTTGGCTAACCATTGAGGATATTCAGCTGTAGCGAGGAAACCCGCGTCGATCTGTTTCTGTACCTCCTCTTTGATTTTGATGGCCATGTCCGGATGAGTCCGTCTCAACCTCTGCTTTACTGGCGGATATTCCGATCTTAACGGTAAGTGATGTTCCACGATGCTGGTATCCAACCCTGGCATATCCTGATAGGACCAAGCGAAAACATCGGGAAATTCTCTGAGAAGCTTTATCAAACTCTCTCTGGCAGTTGGACTGAGCAGTGCCCCGATCCTGATTTCTTTTCTCTCTTTTTCTGAACCCAAGTTTACCATTTCCAACGGCTCTTTGTGAGGTTCAATGGACCTTTCCTCTTGTCTGAGTAGTTGAGAGATCTCTTCTGGAATTTTGTTGTCATCTTCTTCTTCAGCCTCGAATACCGGGAACTCAAAGTTGGGAGAAGGCATCGGATCGTATGTTTCAACTGGGTTTAACACAAGCAATCTGCATGACGTGATGATTCGTGTTTAGAAGAGGTAGAGAAAAATGCAATTGTGTGCAGTGTTTTATTTTACTGCTTGTTTTTTATAGTTTTGTTTTTTGAGGATTACCATTTTCTTTGAAAAAGCAAAAAGAGAAAACAACAATTAATGCGGAAATTACAGAACGACGTTATTTTATTAATGAACAAGTCGAGTCTTGAAACTACAGCCCTATAAAACAAAACTCTGTCGCTTCGGGCAAAACGAAGAGGGATATTTACAAAAAGCGAGCCCTATCAAAACATCCGTTTCACCTGGGCAGGGTGAAAGGTTAAAGGTGGCAATTACTTTGACTGATGAATGACCTTCGGAACCTCGACGGCAACCCATTGGCGGCGAACTCCTCGATGAATCACAAAGTCTGGCACCTTCCTTGATTTGTCTTCAGAAATGACGCTGATTTCTAGTGGAGCGGGATCATTGGAATCTGTCTCCCAGGCAGAATTGTCGTAGGAGGATTCCTCTATTGCATTCTGCAGAGTATTGGTGCTCTCAGCTGTATCTCCCCATCCAGTTGGCTGGATATCCTCGAGCCTGATACGAGAGCTTTTGGGAGCGGTGTACTTGACCATGAAGTCGTATTTTCCACTCGGTTGTCCCAAGGTGTCCCAAACTTCTTTGGAACTGGAGGAGTCATCCCTCTCGATGACGTTGACCTCGGGAAAAGCATAGTTGATGAATTCAAGTCCTGCGAACGTTGCGAATTCATCTTCATGTTGAGTAGTTTCCGAATGACCTGAGTGTTGATCCCATGACATGGTGGGGACACAGGTATTCTGTTCAATGACAGTCAGCTGATTTTCATTGTTCGGCTGACTTTCTTGCCCCAAGTTTCCTGGGTAAGGTTGCCACATTGGCAGACCATCCATTGGGCCATAGTAGGTGTAGTCAAAATTATCTTTCATCGGAGTGTCTTCCTCTAATGAATTTGGCAGAGCGCGGCATCCTTCCGGATCACAATCCCCGTAGATCATTTCGACATCTACTCTTGGTATAAATCTCGGACTTTCTGTAGGAAAGCAAAAAGGCATAGGCACCTCTTCCTGAGACATATAACCGTCCTTGTTAAGGTAGGACTTCCATTCTTCATCTGTGTCAGAGGGATCTTCCTCATTGATAGCATGAACTGTCTGAGACACTGGGTGAAGAAAACCTCCACTGTGGAATAAGTTTTGAAGGGGATGAAGACTTTCATCGTTGGCAGCTTTCCGGGTACAGGTTGCAGAAAAACCAAGACCCTTCTTTGTTTTATTGTCAATGGGAATGACAAGCTGTCCCCATCCTGTCGTATCGGTACTCTCAACCGCTTTAATAGCATCTTTGTATGAGGAAATCGAGGTTCCTCCTCTGAACTAATTGTTCTCGCTTACCGACAGTGCTTGGAACTGAGTTCCAATAACCTCCTCGGGTTCTATACCAGTAGATGATGACAAGTTACTCACGAGCAAGGCTTGTTCCCCACAGACCGTGACAAGTTGATCGTTCTTGACGAACTTTAGCTTTTGGTGGAGGGTCGAAGTAACTGCCCCAGCCTGATGTATCCAAGGTCTTCCTAATAAGTAACTGTATGTTGCCCGGATGTCCATGACCTGGAAAGTGACTTGGAAAGTGTGAGGACCAATAGTTATGGGAAGATCAACTTCGCCGATGACTGTTTTTCTGGATCCGTCGAATGCTTTGACGACAACCTCGCTAAACCTCATCGGAGGTCCTTTGAATGATAATTGCATCAAAGTGGACTTCGGCATAACATTCAGGGCTGACCCTGTGTCTACCAGTACGCTGGCTAAAGCATCGTCCTGACAGTTAACTGTGATATTGAGTGCCATGTTATGACGACGACCCTCTTCAGGTAATTCCTCATCACTAAATCCCAATTTGTTGCAGGAAGTGATGTTAGAGACAATACTATCGAACTGTCTGATTGTTACATCCTGTTCCACAAAGGCTTGCTCCAAGACTTTATGTAGAGCCTCCCTGTGGGCTTCTGAACTGAGTAACAGTGATAATACCGAGATCTTTGAAGGAGTTTGTAATAGCTGATCAACAATGTTATATTCACTCCTTTGGATGAGCTTCAGCATCTCATCATCATTTTTCGAAAGGTCGGGATTACTGGATTGACCAACTGGGGGATCGGGAGCTTCTGTCTGAAGTTCCTTTTCCTTGTTAAGTTCCCCAACCCCTCGGTTGAAGATTCTACCACTCTGTGTTACTCGATTGATGTCTGCAATGTTCACAACGGAGGGTAATGGAATTTCCTTTCCATTTTCAATTATTGTTGCACCGTATTTGTAAGGGATCGCCTTAGCTGATTCATACGGTAGCGGTCCTGGTAGATAGATGACTACAGGAGCCTTCGAATTTTTCTGACCATCATAAGTAATCTCGATCCGTTCCCGGTTGGGAACTTTAGATTCGTCAAGTAGAGGAATAATGGCAAAAACATCCCTGGTCCTGTGATGACCAGCGATCGTGACAACATCCTCAACTTGCTCGGCAAGGTAGTTTGGCGACCAGTTGATGGGTCCAGAACCCGAATAGGAACGAATTTCTCCACGATCGACCTGACCTTGAAGAGCTGCTCTCACAAGGTAACACCCTGGTTACTTTCCGAACAGACGCTACAACTGTCATAGTTGTGTGGTGGCACCTGGCCACGCCCACTTTGAATACAATGTAACCTCACTAGGTTAGCTTCCACTGATCGGACATCCTGACTCTGACGCTGAGTGGGGTTTCTATTACTGATACTAATCTGCTGAGTATCTTCATCCATGTAGATTGGCATCCACCAATGATTTAACAAGTGCTGAAGTGCCTCCTGGACAAGGGTACAACCTTGATAGTTTTCGCAACCCGCTTTACAGCTTTGATAGTCATGTGATATTAAGAATCCGAGTCGGACCTGCTCATCATGTAACTCTACCAGGTTGGTATTCATTACGCGAATATCGAAGATCTGAACCATGTTGATTTGATAGGAGTTCCTATCATGGTAGTCTTGGATCCATCCAAGATCCATCTGACGCTGGAGGGCCTCTTGTATGAAAGAGCATCCCTGTTTGTTTACCGAGAAAATCAGACAAGAACTGTAATCGTGCCGCGGCAGATTATGATACTGCCTTTGCCTTGAGTGCATCGCCACCAAGTTGACATTCATTGCATGGATGTCGTGGTTCTGAATGACGTTAGAATTCGTGTAGACCATGTTAACTCCACGAACTCAGTGCTCCTGGATCCATCCGAGATCTATTTGTTCCTGTAAAGCTGCTTGCACTACCGAACATCCTTGATTGTCTTTAGAGCAGATATCACACTGATGATAATTATGAGGTGGCACATGGCCATATCCACTCTGTCTACAATGCATCTTAACCAGATTGGTTTTCAACAAGAGTACATCGTAAATTTGATAAACATTGTTAGTCTCTCCTTCTATCAAATTGACTGCAGCCTTCTCGTGTTGAGGCAGCGGGTTCGTGAGAACATTAGGATTCGTATCCTTGAAGGATAAGACCCCGCTCCTAACAAGTTTTTGCACGTCGGACTTGAAATTGAGGCAAGTCTCAATGTTATGCCCTGAACCTCCTTGATGATAAGGGCAAGTTTGATCCACCTTAAACCAAAAAGGCAGATTTTCCGGTACTGTAAGAGGAGATTTAGTCTGAATGTGCCCCTTAGCCAGTAGTAATGGAAACAGTTCTGCATACGTCACGGGTATAGGATCAAATCCTGGTGGCCGTGTTGTACGGTTGTTGTTATATGGAGGACGAGGCTGCTGAAGAGGCTGTTGTGTCCTTTGCTGGTCAGGTTGGCTCTGCGCAACCTGAGGTTGATACGTAGGAATAGGCGCAGGGCTGATAGCAGGAATCACAGCTGCTACCAGCTGATAACGTCGTCTTTGCTTTCCGAGAGAGATATTCCCAATATCTTGCTCTTTTTTCTTAGGGAGAGCACTACCGTATTTTTTAGTACCGCTCGTCGATCCAGTGTCTTTTACCAAACGTCCTTCTCGAACGGCCTCCTCAAGACGTACGCCCATGCCGACCATCTCGGTGAAATCACTGGGCACACTAGCAACCATTCGGTCATAGTAAAATGAGCTTAAGGTCTTTAAGAATATTTTTGTCATCTCTTTTTCCTTAAGAGGCGGACAAATTTGAGCGGAAATTTCACGCCACCTTTGAGCATACTCCTTAAAGGTTTCCTTGTCCTTTTGCGACATCGATCTGAGTTGATCTCTGTCGGGTGCCATGTCCAAATTGTATTTGTATTGTTGGACAAAGGCGGTACCAAGATCTATGAATGTGCTAATCGTAGCACGGTTTAAACCCATGTACCATTTGAGTGCGACACCGGTTAAACTATCCTGAAAGTAGTGAATTAGTAGGTCCTGATTCTCCGTCTAGGCTGACATCCGCCGAGCGTACATCACCAGATGGCTTTGAGGGCAAGAGTTACCCTTATATTTTTCAAAGTTGGGCACTTGGAACTTGTGCGGGACTTTCACATTTGGGACCAAGTAGAGATCTGCGGCGTCCTTTCCAAATAGATCCTGACCGCGAATGGCTTGCAGTTCCTTCTGCATTTCCAAGAACTGTTCCTGGAATTCATCCATTCTGTCAAACATAGTTTCCTTCTTACCAGAAGGTGTCTATGGAATCTATCCTTCCTGGATAGTGTGCACCACAGGGGGTGGGACCGTGACTACGGCAGTGAGTCTTGGCGTTACCCAAAGTTTATAACCTTCAGGAGTCTTCAGTATGCCCCTGGCATCTTCGCTTTCCCGAAGTTTGTAACCTTCAGGCCCAATGGCTTCTGTTGTGATTCCCTGATCTTCAGTGATCGGCGGGACATATCCTTCCGGGATATAGTTAACAGGCATGCCCCAAGGACGATCTTTCGGTATCTGATACCTAGGATCATACCTCTCCACTACGGGCGTTGAGGTGATCTCTGAGATCATAGTTCTTTGTAGCTGAGCTTCTGCCATGGCTTGCATGTCGTTACGAAGCTTTCTCATATCCTCTCTCAGAGCGCCAATCTCTTCTTTCAACTCTCTGTTTTCTTCCTCAAGATCATCCATCCTTTTCTGACGATTAGCCCGAGTATTATACGAATGAGACAGTTTGACTCTAGAATCGAGACACAAATGTGAGATTCGTAGGGAAGAAGAATACGCGATGTGAGAATGATGAATGCAATGATTATATTAATTGTTCTTTTGGTTTAATCAAAATAAACTTCAACAATTAGATTGCAAATATCAAACGGTGGGGAAACCCTTTTTTATTGAAATTCAAAAGATTACAGAAGTGGAAATACAGTAGATTACAAAGTGCAGAAACAGAAACCTAAACTAATGGGTCCTGAGTCCTCTCTGAAGAGAAATCAGGTGCTGATTCTGGTATCTTTCTTTTCTTTGACCGGGGCTCTTGGGCCGTTGTCGGGTTGTCATTCCTTTGCCAAGTGAAAAGAGCGAGCAAATTCCTTTGGTCATCTTGATTATCTATAGCATGTTGCTCCAAAATTTCAATCAGAGCATCCTTTTCTTTCAGTAATTGCTGTATTTTGATGCACTCTATGTTAAGGGTGCGGTACTTGTTCTTCCAAGACCTCATCTCCCGTTGAACTTTGTTGAGAGTAACGTGAAGCTTTTCAGTTTCCGTCATGAAGTACATGACAGATTCCCTTGGCGGAAGAATTCCGTAACGAGGATAAGGCATTTTCAGCTTGAGAGCTCTAGTTTGTATCCAATGGAGATAAGGCTCCATCGAGACACAGTCCAGTTTTTCCAGAGACTCTCGTCCTTTCTTATGAACATGCTTCCAAGCTTGCACTATTTCCATCTTTAGTGCTCTGTCATTTTCCCCTTCCTTGAAGAAAAGACCTTCCAGATGAACACCCAGTGGGATGTGTCTCATCGGGTATCCAAATTGACGGCGAACCAATATCGGATGGTAGTTGATTCCTCCTTTAGTTCCTATAAGGGGTACGTTGGGGAAGTTTCCACAACGGTAAATGATCTTGATTCCCTCATAAATCCTATTACACCAATCTATATCAGAGTTGGTAAGAGACATGATCTTCTGCGACCAACGTAAGGCACTCTTGCAATCCCAAAAAGCAGCAGACTTGGGCAAGTGAGAGATAAACCATTTGTAAAGCAAAGGTACACAGCATGTGATCTCCCCTCCGCTGTACAAATTTCCCAGGTGTACAAAATGATACGCATCGACGAGCAAAGTCGGTACAGGATTTCCAATGAGAAAAACCTTAATGGAGTTAATATCGACGAAGTTATTGATGTTAGGAAACAAAAATAACCCGTAGGTGAGCAAGACAAAGATGCTTTCAAAAGCAATCACGTTTCCTATACTGGCGAAGTACAGGGCTTTCTTTGTCAAGAACTGGGCTGGCAAACCTTGGATGCCACCCTTAGCGGTCATGTGAGCCCTGACCTCAGACTCGTCCAAATGAATTGCTCTTGCAATAGTCTGGTTCTTTGGAATTTTTTCCAGTCCAGAAAATGGAGCTCGATCAGTGATGTGTAGATCAATTAGATGAGAATACTCCTCCAGCGTTGGTGCAAGCTGGTAATCCGGGAATGTGAAACAGTGATAAATCGGATCATAAAACTGAATGAGCGCATTCATGATTCCCTCAATCACATGGACTCTTAATAGTGGTAGCAAACCTCCGTGCTTGGCTCTGAAAGCCTCTGGGTTAGTGATCATCCTCGCTAACCTTCTCAAATCCTCTAGTTTTGGAACCTTGAAGGTATACTGGTGAGTTCTCCTTCTACCGAAATCCATTAGTGCAATCCTTTTCTCTGATATTTGCAATCACAGTCTTAGTTTATTTTGAAAGAACATAGAGACTAGAAGAGAAGATTTTTTGAATGTTTTAATGTTTTTTAGATGAATGCATGAATGCAGCACACAAAAACATAGAAAAAACATGGGGTCAAAGGGTCGTTGTCATGAAGTCAAGGCTCTACCCATCCCCAAAGGTTTATACTAGGGTGATTTTTGTACCTGAACTCATTATCATCAGCTCCTCCTAGGAAAGCAAAACAACAAGCGGATCGCCAGCGAGTTGTAGAGCAATCTTAGAGTAAGTGTCATTCACCGAGAATAGATCACCAGCCTCAAATGAGGGTAGTATCGCGTAACAACTATTTCCGATAGTTTCCGTACTACGAAAGGGTTTGGCTCCTCAGCTTCTCAGACTTAACAACCGGCCCATTGTCTAGGTGAGAGAATAGGTTGCGTTGGTCAGCCTCCACTGAGGTTGATGGTCGACCCCGTCGCCATCACTTATCTTAGGTGTATACTCATTCTTTCCACATACGGCATCACCCGCATTCCCATTAGCAGAAAAATAAACATGTATAGCAATTAGGAAAAGCAGTATATATATTCGTCCTAATCATCCTAGACCTATGAAGCTAAGAATCCTATGTTCCTGACAGAAAATTGGTTCCCCGGCGGAAGCCCCAATCTGTGGTATTCACACAAGAGATGAAAAGGGAAATCAGAATTCGGCCCCACGGTGGGCGCCATTTTTCTGTAGCGAGCGATTTTGGACGCGGTTCTTAAGCGCTGGTCGCTCTCTGCAGTTGAGCTTAAAACTACAGGTCGATTCATTTTTTATCCTATTAAAGCTGATGAAGGAAGGGAAATAGATGTCTCCAATTAACCCTGCTTTGCATACTGAGTTTAAACAGCGATCTGTTAGGTTACGAATGCTATCAATGTGGGGGGGCCTTTCTTGTGCTATTTAACAGAATGACAGGTTTCTGGCGGGGAACAAGGATTAGGATGTTAGGACTGATGCTTTTGAATTACTGCTTTTGATATGGGATTTTGTGTTTTTGTTTAGTGTGCTCGCTAAGATTTTTCTTTCAATCTTATGCCTACGTATTCCCGTTTATCCAAAACAGGGAAATCAGAGCATTCGTAGTTCCTCCTATTCTATGGGAGGAAATGGTTGTTTTTGGTGTCTTGTTCAAAGCCCAAGACGTGAAACGAAAATGTGGTTTGTATCTTGTTCAAAGCCCAAGATATGAAGCTTAAAGTCTGTTTGTATCTTGTTCAAGGCCCAAGATATGAAGCCAAAAGTTTGACTTTAGAGAGAATTTGTCATCTCTAAAGAAGGGGTTGTATGTAACAACTGTTTATAAAGGAGAATTACTTTAACCGGGATATGTGAATCCTAGCAATGCCATAATTTCCTTTATAGGGTAGTTTTAACCTGAAGGGGAAGACTTTAACTCAGTGTAGAGCAATGCTATCTTTCCTTAGGAATTTCTCATGCTAAAAGAGGGACAGTGGCATGGATGTAGATGATCCAGAGGCTTGCCGCTTACAGCGATTAGATGAAGGGAGTTGTTTGATGTTTGTGTACTGTGAACGAGGCACAACTTTGATGCTAAAAGGTTGATTGGATCAACCAGTGGTTTTCTTATACAAAGCCTAAGAGGAGGCTAGAATGTGTCTCGTACAAAGCCCGAGAGAGAGGCTAAAAGGTTTTGACTCAACGAGGGAATCTTTTGGTATCTCGTATAAAGCCCAAGATAGAGGCTATTTGACTCAACAAGGCAGTTTTTTGTATCTCGTATGAAGCCCGAGATGGAGGCTGTTGGTTGTTTGGCTCAATAAGAACCTTTTTGTATCTCGTACAAAGCCCGAGATGGAGGCGAAAGGGGTGATTGACTCAACGAGGGAGTCTCTTATGTGTCTCGTACAAAGCCCGAGAGAGAGGCTAAACGTTGTCTTAGTTAAGTGGCAGGTCCAGTATACTGATTTTGAAAGAGAAAATCAGTTCTTATATGAGCAACACTGTACTCATGGATTTGATTCAAGGATCCGGGTTATTTCCTTTTCTTTGAGGAAACGAGAAATCCAAAGGGTATTGAGACTGTCCGAGTCTGCAGGTTTCCTTCCTATTTAACGAAGGGGTCACTTGAGAATGTCTTTGAGACTCAAGGAAGTTAGATTGTCCAAGTCTAGAGTTTCATCTTTGGTACTATGCTTTGAGAAACAGTAGTAGACTCTTTGAAAGGACGGTTCTATGCAAATGACTAAGTTCTGTTCCTATACCTCTAGGAGGTCGTTGGGACAATTTGTACGAAGCCCAAGAGGAGGCTGGAATCTTTTAAGAAGTCGATCGGTCCTTGTACTAAGCCCAAGAGGAGGCTATCATTCCCGGAGGAAGAGATCATTATACGAAGCCTAAGAGGAGGCTGTGAATACTTCTAAGAAGCCGTAGGGTCCTTGTACTAAGCCCAAGAGGAGGCTAGGTTGCTTTTAGGAAGCCTGTGGGTCCTTGTACGAGGACCAAGAGGAGGCCGATGCTTTTAAGAAGCCCGTGGGTCCCCAAACCCCGAGAAATTCAAGGCAATGCTATTCACCGAGAATAGATCAAAGTCAGGAAAGTTTGAGAATTTGGAAGAAACTCAAATATGCCATTCACGGAGAATACATTCATCTCTGGGAATAGAGTTTCTTGACAATTCCTAATGAGGACAACCGAAGAGAAGACTGTATCTGGTGATCCTATTGGGGATCTAGTTGTCTATTTCTATGACTAAACGAAACGGCGTCACTTAGTTCTAGACGTAGTTGCCGGGGAAACTCTAAATATCTATACTATTATTACACAGTCGATATGAGTTTATGAAAGAAGACTTACAGTGAAACATCCCCACAATACAGTTATATGTATATGAAAGCGGTAAATGAAAGCAATAACCACTTACTCGGTTGTAAAGCTTCCATGCTGTTTGGTTAGTTGTTCAATAAAGAAAGATTGAAAACAACAGTATATTCAAAATCAAAGGAGAAAGTGCTTTGAAAAAGAAAGTTTTGGGGCTTACAGCTCAAGGAGAGGCCCAGGGTTTTATCAGTGAGCGCACTGTTGAATTTGTACAGAGGGACTTATACAAGTGATTGTGGCCCAAAAATTGTTTTCTGTACAAAGGGATGGGTCTTACACTCTCTCAAGAGGCCCAAAAAGTTTAAAGAAAAAGAGTGGGGCTTATAACACGAGGGTAGGCCCATATAATTTTTCCGTTTGAAATGGCGATCGCGCCGAGGTTTTCTTTTAACGCAGAGGGACTTATACAATATGTGAGGCCCAAAAAGATTTTGGTTAAAAGGGGATTGGGTCTTACACTCTAATAGAGGCCCAAAGTGTTTTGAATGGGTCTTATAGCTCAAGGAGAGGCCCAAAAGGTTATTTTTCAATAGGGCGACGATCGCGCCGTTTGTTTTTTACGGTATCGGGACTTATACAATACACTGAGGCCCAAAATGTTTTGGTCAAGAAAGGATTGGGTCTTACACTCTATTAGAGGCCCAAAAAGTTTGAAAATGATTTATGAGGGTTGAATTAATCCAAAAACCCTAATTTGTTTTCAAAAATGTATTTAATTGAATAAAAATTCAATTAAAATGATCAAAATTGTTTAACATGTGAAAAACAAATTGTGATTTTGGATTAATGCTTCAAAAATTAAGTATTGACCTACAAAATAATTAGAAAGCATTAAAAGTTGCAAAATCAATGTGGAAAAAAATATTTAAAATGTCAAAAACAATTAAAATATTAATTCTTTGCAAAAATATCAATTATATGAAATAAATAATATTTTTGGGATTTTTTGGGAAAATAAAATATTTTAACATTTTTGTGAATTATTAAAAAAAGAATCAACTCAAAATCATTAAAACTCAGAGAGAAATTAATTTTTGAATCAATTAAACAAAAATCACAAAATTCAAATATTTGAATTATTCAAAAATGGCGCCAAGAACACACCAAGAACACGCGCGTGTTCTGGGTTTGGCTGATTTGCATTTTCTCCTCAATCTCACTGAATACTTGATTATATCATACAATCCACATATCATTATGCTCGTCTCAAACTCACGATCATGTCTATAACACTTAATTTCATTTAAATTAAACATATAACAAGAAATCATGAAAAATCCTCAAGAACCCTAATTTCTGCATGAAGGCTAGGATTTTTGATACACGATTCAAACAATGCAATTAATTGAGGGAAAACATTCCATGCATGATTATGAACATATGGCCAAATTATTGTGCGAGGAAATATGCATAGATTGAGAGATGACCAAGTATATGCTTACCTCTAAGCCGTGACAGTAAGTGCAATGCGATTTTTGATTTGGAGGTGTTACAGATGAGTGGTGATGATCTGAACAGCTTCCCTACACCCTATGGAGTGTGTTTGAATGGTTGGACTTGATTGAAATTGGCTGGATCAATTTGTGGTACCTCAGCTGCAACTTGGTTGAAAATTTGAGCAACCAGCTGGTGATTTTGTGAAATTGGTGTTTCAGAAGTGATCTAAGTGTTTGATCAGCTCATATGTGATGTATGTGAGGTGTGTGAGTGATTGGTTTGATTGGAATTGCTATCAAACTCAAAACCCAATAGTGACTTGCCTTAGAAGGCAAAATTGGAGTGAAAGAAGAGATTTTGAGGAAAACATCTATTTGATGGCTTTGGTGTACTCAAACTGATCACAATTGAGCTCTATTTATAGTAGAGCAAGTTTGTTTTGCAAGAAATAGTGAATGGCAGCTGGTAAGTAGGTTTGGCCAATGTTGGCAAATGAAAATCCAAGTCTCCTCTAGCCATTGACTAGAGGTTAGGGCACAGAGCTTTGGTTCCCTTGGTCTTGGATAAGTCTTGACTGATTTCAGATGAGAATGGCTCAGTCAATGTCACCTTGATGCTTCCATTGAATGCTTCAATCCAAATTTGGAGTCTTGTCCCTATTTTGGCCATTCTAGGTTCAACATGCTATTTCTTGTTCCATGGACTTTGGAGGCTTGGCTCAGTGATTGTCCCCTTTAGATTCAATCCTCAGATGTGTCCAAGTGGATAGGAGCATTTGAATTTGGCTGATTTTGGCAAATCGAGCAAAGTTGCAAATTCTGCCTTGCCTTTGACAGATTTCAGCAAGGCAACTTGACAATGTCATATCTCATGGTGTAAGTTGAATTTGGCAATGTTCTTGGCCATTTTGGAAAGCCCTTACATGATACAACAACTGTTTGAACAAGTTTGGTTTTGATCTCTTTTGATTCCAAGTGAAAAATCCCTCTACATTTGGCAAAAAGTGAAGCAAAATCTGACTTAGTGAAATTTTCACTAAGTGTTGGAACAAAGTGTGATTTCTTGATTTTGATCACTCCATAACTCAAAATCCTTAATGAATTGGACTTAGGTCTAGTTGAAGTTTTTGTAGAGGGTAATGAGGGCTACAAATCCATCTTTGGATGAGAAAAATTGGCCTTGTAGTTTAGGAGTTATGATCCTCCAAAGTTAGTGTATTAGTGGTACTTTTTCCATAACTTAGAAAAATTTCTAAGTTTTATGGTTACCCCTTTTACAAGTTATCCAACTTTATTTGATTTTTCTTGATGAATGATGATTAAAATCATACATTAACATCACTTTAGGGTTAAAAATCCATTTTGGTGAAAAATCTCAAAAAGTCAAAGTTGACTTTTGTGCACAGTTGACTTTTTATCAGATGAATTCCAAACTGTGCAATTCTTCAGGAAATCATGTCCTTGACCTAAATAAAACTTGATGGACATGTTCCATGGGTGTCATAGGGTATATTGGGGCATGTCCTAGGGTTTGGGAGCATGTCCTGGTCAAAAGTCAAAGTTACAGTTGACTTTCCCCGCGAAACCCTAATTGTGGTGTAGATGAAAATGAGACTTGTTGCTCAAGCTTCTTAGATTAATCCATTGTTCCAAATGGATCAATATAGTTCATTAGAGACCCTCAAATCATGTCTTGAGGTCTTGGCTCTTGATTTGTCCCAAAAGTCAACTTAGGGGTGAATTAGGTCAAGAAACCCTAATTCCTGATTTTTGATGTATGCATCCCCTGAGGTCAAATTGACTTGATACTTGGGTCCATGAGGTTCCATGGAGTACATTAGGTTGTGTTTTGGATCTTTGGCTTATGCCCAGATGAAACTTTCCATCTAGAGGCCCTGGTCGACCAAAACCCTAATTTGGTGATACTGGCGATCTTGAGACTTGATCCACCTAGAAGGGAGCAACCTTGTGCTTAATCCTTGAAGTGGGAGTCCTTTTTGATCCATTGTGGATGTTTGAGAGGTTAGACAAGTTTAAGATCATGTCATTCCTTGATTGATCCTTTGTCTAAGGCTCTGAGAGGGCTTAAAACCCTAATTTTGATTGTAGTGAATGCTCAACAACCCTTGAGGCATTTGGTGAGGCATGATGGTTCATCCATATTGTGATGATGATTTGCGCAATGATGGGAAATCTTAGTGGTCAAAATTTGGGGTATGACAACGACATTAACTTTACCAATAGGATCATTCGAGCCAAGGTCATAACTAATCAAGAATTCTAACCATCCTCGTTGTCTCCTACTTTATTCCTTCTGACCAAACAAGTACTCTAAACCCTTGTGATTACCAAACACCTTGAACTTAAAACCCTCAAAATAATACCTCTATATTCTTCAACACAAAAGTAACCGCAACCATCTTGAAATCATGAATCCTCAATTGTCGTAAAGCATAAGAAATAACTTTACCCTCTCGCATTAACACACTAACTACACTCATCAATGACGCATCCCAATATTCCATAAACAGTTTATTAGGATCAGGCAGAATCAAAATTGGAGCCGTAGTCAATCTTCTCTTCAGCTCACTAAAACTTACTCACAACGAACATCCAAAACAAACGACTCACCCTTTGCAAGTCAACTGAGATAACAGAAGCACTAACTTAGCAAAGTCTTCCATAACCTGCAGTAACAACCAACTAAGCCCAAAAGTTTCTAATCTCCTTAACCGGCTTTGGAGTCTCTCATTGTAGAACTACATCTATTTTGGATAGATACACAACAATACCATCATCGGAAATAACATAACCAAGAAAACTAACCTCCTTCAATAAAAATTCTCACTTCAATAATTTAGCAGAAAGCTCCCTCTCTTTCAACCCTTGTAACTCAATCCTCAAATACTCTACATACTCATCCTTTGATTTAAAATAAATCAAAATATCATTCAATAAACATCACTATAAACTTATCCAAACAAGTATGGAAGATACGATTCATATACTCCACAACCATAACATATACAACCCATAACAAAAGTAATACCATCAAGGAATTTCAAATCGTTCGCGATTCGTCACAATTCAAAACTCAAGCTATCTAGAACACAACCGCAAGTTCCCATACTACTCACTGATTAACACGCAACCTCATGCTATCATCCTTTTCCTTACCAACCATGTTGGACCTCTTCAAGTCGACACACTAATGTTTCATCCAAAAACACATCTGAAACCATGCACAATTGACGGCCCATCACTGTGGCTTTCCTGCCAATTTCTAGAACACTATCATCACAAACATGACAAACATCTAAGTTTCACTTCCTAAAAGTTCTCCTACTTACTTAGCAGATCCAAACCTCAAATCCTCACCTTCGTCAAATTTGAGTTCACACTCTACTCTCTGAGAACAACCATTAACGATACCCAATCGTTCTCTCTCAATGACTTCCCAACTGGACCAACATACCAAAACCTCTAATCCGTCTCATCTTCCGATATTAGAATCTTCATCGACTCAACAAAACAATCTGTACTCACTTGGCTTAGCTCCAAACGATTCACAAAACATACTATCAAAGCTGGAAAGACACGTTTATTCTATCCAACATAATTCCGTCTACTATCAACAAGAGATTAAGGGTGATCAGTTCCTCAATTTGTCAATAGACAGCCAACAATCATGATGGGGCATAAACCGTCTTTACCAAACTATAATAGCATTTCTTGCATCTTGTGCACAAAACTACCTAAGGCACAAATCCTTAGTTGACATAAACCTTACCTCCGCATTCCCTCCAGAACCGGGAACAACACTGTCCAAACAACACTTACAATCTTGCAATCTACAACACACTGAGCCAACGCTCCACACCTGAAGCAACTTGGAGAAGCACCAGCTTCTCCCCCACTTATCTCATTCTAAATCCCGCAGACAAGGGATTAGAAAAACCAGAAAGTACTGACAGTGTTTCACACACATATCACATACTAAGGAACAAACAACATCGACAGTATTCAACTGTTACACCAACTGACTCAACAACTTGGTCGGACGGACCGACCTGCTCTAATACCACTTGTAACACCCTAATTTCCATCGCGGATAAATAATACATAATTAAATCAGAGTGAATGAATAAAAAAAAGTTTTTCGACAGAAATAAGGATGCCACATTTGAGAAAAACATAATCCACCTGCTCATAACTTTGATACATAACACAAAGTGGAATAAATAATAACAGGAAACTTTTTCCAACAAAAGGAAAGTTCAATTATGGAATAAAGCGGAATAATCCATAGTTGACTCATTTTACAAAATAAGTTGTTTCATAACATCAAAATATACATACGAGTTATCAAAATATATACGTTCACATATATAAACATAAATAACAAAAGCGTCCCCCCGACTCCCGTGTTACGTATCAGAGCAGACACCAAAGATCTAAGCAAAATGAAGATCTAACTCTTCCACTTGCCTCCACAGCGGCTAATCTGCATTATGCCATAAAATGTATATTCCAGCAGAAGGGTGAGAAACACAATTATAATATAATTGCATACAATTATGTAATAACATGAAATACGCATGCAAAAACATTCTCACCACAACGTATACCATAATTCAAATACAAAACACAACAATTCATGCATCCATCACAAAGGCATATCAATCATGCTCAATACATTTATCACCAATGTATATCAACTCATCAATCCCATTCACAAATTCCCACACATAATCAATCCATTCGCAATTTCCCACACATAATCAATCCATTCACAATTTCCAACACATAATCAATCCATTCACAATTTCCCACTCATAATCAATCCATTCATGATTTCCCACACATAATCAATCCATTCACAATTTCCCACACATAATCAATCCATTCATGATTTATGCAAATGCACAGAGACTGACACAATGACTCTATGCAATGCGGTACCATTCCATCCATCATTCTCATCATCATTAATTCACTCAGGAATTATTGGAATCATCGCTTGTTACTTAGTGTAACTCCCCGTCGGGCAAACGATGTTCCCCGTCGCTTTAGGTCCTCTTCATATAAGGCTCACGACATTTATGGATCGCTTTAGGTCCTCTTTGTATAAGGCACACGATTCGATCGCTTTAGGTCCTCTTTGTATAAGACACACGATCGTCTATAACGTCGCTTTAGGCCCTCTTTGTATAAGGCACACGACCGTTACAGCAGATTCCCTCTGGAATTGTTTCGTCGCTCACACCCCACAAGGGCACACGACATCACATAGTGCATATTCATGTTGCATGGCATACCAATGACTCATGACAATCAAATGCATATACATATATAACCATGTGAACCATCTCAACATCAATAATCATGCATTGCAATCAAACCCAAAACAATGCATTTATTTGCCATAAGGCCACAAACCATCATCACAACATCTTATCACATGCATTCACATCATATAACAACACACAAGCTATACGTTATATATCAAAAGCATATCGCATGATAACACATCAATCGCACACACTTACGACGATAAAAGTCGCTAAAACAACACGTTTCCAACTTCCTGACACAATTTAATCGGCCACTAATATCAAAACCATTTTTATAAGAAATTACATCTCATTAGCTTTCCAAAGCTTCGAACGGCAGCCAAAACGGACTTACGGTTCAAAAGTTATCAAGAAAACAAAATCTGACATTTTGGAAAAGTCTGTGACCATGAGCCGACGCATAATCCTGGAGGTTTCACTCGGGTCAGCGCACGCAGACCATGAGTCGACGCATAGTTGCAGTGAGTCGACGCATAATCCTGGGGGGTCGGCGCATACTACACAGATTTTGCTAAAAACTCACTTTTCGACCGTTAAATGCCTTTCGGACCTCCGATTTTGATTCCGTAAAAAACCTCGGTCTCAGAATTCAACATACTACAATATTTTCACAATTAAAAATCCATCCAACATATTTTCCATTTTTGAAATATTTTGAAACATAATTTTATCAATTTATCCCATCTCCAAACTCGATCAAAACCACTCGAAAACACACAAACAGCCATTCCCGATTAGTTCCTATCCTCACCCGACTATACTACACAACTTATTCCGCATTCCAACCGTGAAAACATCGATTTCTACTCATTTTTCTCATTTCAACCTAGAATTGAAAAAAAAACTATGAAAAACAAGTAAATATTCAAACACACACATACATAATCATACACAAGCATAGAATAACCGAGTTTCACACCCTTACCCGATTAATCGTGCTTAAAACGGAGCATTGAAGATTTCCTCTTCTCCTCTCTTTCTCTCCTCTTCTTTCCCTTCCTTTCTCTTTCTCTTCTTTTCTATTTTTCTTTCCCCTCTATTTCTACTTATATAAAAATATCTATTTCTAAAAAAATATCTAACCTCCAAAATGACCATTTTACCCTTACGCTCAAATATCTCCCAAACGCTCTCAAAATGCGATAAAACATAAACAGCGATGAAATATATTTCGGGAAATAAAAGTTGAAAAGAAATTATAATTTATTGCAAATATTTTACCTATCAGGGAAATTAACCAATTAACTCAATTAGCAGGTAAAATACAATAAATTCACACATTTCACAAAATTCACATAAGTGAAATAAATAAATACAATTAAACAAATCGGGGCATTACAGAAGCAGCGTCATACACTAATGTAACCAGACAAGTAGTGGTCCGATTTATCAAAAACAATCTCATCTGCCGTTATGGTGTTCCGAGCCAGATCATTACGGATGAGCCAGATCATTATGGATAATGGATATAATCTAAACAATAAAATAATGAACGAGTTGTGTGCTGAGTTCAAGATCGAACACCATACCTCATCTCCCTACCGACCTAAGATGAACGGAGCGGTAGAAGCAGCTAACAAGAATATCAAGAAGATTGTTCAAAAGATGGTTGTAACCTACAAAGACTGGCACAAGATGCTGCGCTTTTCCCTTCACGGTTATCGCACATCTGTCTGCACTTCAACAGGGGCAACCCATTTCTCTCTAGTATATGGCATGGAAGTCGTGCTCCCCATAGAAGTAGAGATCCCATCAATCTGGGTATTGATGGAAGCTAAGTGTTATACCCCAAATTTTACCCCTTAGATGTCATAGCATCTTGCACTTACATTTAGGTCTCAATCATCTATGCATTGTTAACTAACCCATACCTTTGCTAGTCTGTTTCTTTTGTGAAAATTAGGATTGACACAAGAAAGAGGACAAGAACAATTAACCAAATTCTCATATGTTTCAAGGTCTCCTAAGACATCCTCTGGTTTCATACCATCATCACAAATGTTCACCAGTTTGGGATCTCAAGACTTTGGGGTCAAATCAAGTCAACAAGAGATTATCAGACCAAAGTTGAGGAATTAGGGTTTTAACCTGAAGAATCACTGAAGAGGTTTGTCATGATCAGTCAAGGTTTGATTGGTTCATCAACCAATTGAACTTAACTACTTCAAGAGGTATTACTCAACAAGAAATCAAGATTATCTGGCTTTCATCACTAGTACAAAGAGTCACAAGTTCATCTTACCCTCAAACTAGGGTTTTGTCAAGACAAGTTAGCCATTGCCTTTGGTTTGATAAGGCATGTTCCCAAGCTTGGAGACATGGTTCCATATGTTCATAAACATCCTTAGAAGTCATCTTTGAACCTTGGAAGAGATTGAAGAAGCCATATCCTCAAAGATCATCTAGTGGAATTCCTGAGGAAATTAGGGTTTTGACTGACGAAGTCAAGCCTCTGACTTTGATGTTATTGGCCCAATATGAAGTATTCAAGTCCCACCCGATCTTAACATGTTCAATCCTTGAATAAGAGCATGAGAGACCACCATTTGAAAGGTTTCTTGCAAGAAGGGCAAGGTTTTGTTCTTAAAACTTTCTAAGTAAGGAAGAATCCACTTATTGTGCGAAATGGGAAAAGTCATAACTTTCAAACCACACATCCAAATTTGGTGACTCAAAGCTCAAATTGAAGCTCATCATGAACTTCAAAACATATTAGAGGACCCTTCTCAAGTTAAGGCTTGGTTTTTAAGTTAAAATGCTTGGGAGTTCAAAACACTTAAGGACTTAGTGAAATTTCACTACTTTTTGCCTAAAAGCCAGCTGGCTTCATCTCCACTTTTCACCAAGATCCCTTGTGATTCAGAACTTGGGTTGAACATGAAAGTTTTAGAGGAAATTTGGGGCTTTCCAAAAAGTACAAGAACTCCTCAATCCATTGAGTGAGCTAAGAGATTCGAATGAAAGAAGTTTGAGGTCCATTTCTTGATTTTCAAGTTACCAACTTATGCATAATGATGCATTACTCTTCCTAATCACCAAAACCTTCACTTTTCTGATGATTAGAGACCAACCTAACCATATTTGAACCTCTTACATGATTTTTCCAAGCCGAGACATTAAAATATTGAAGTATTATGCAAGTGGATCAAGTTGACTTAAGGAGAGAGAAACTTTTCAACAAAGCGTGGCAGCTTCTTTTCCTCCTTGTAACTTAGACTCTGAACCAATCCAATCAGTCCACATTACAACTGAGCCTAGGGATAGGGCTTTGAAGACCCTTGAATTAGCCAAGCCAGCTCACACAAAGGAAACTTCTCAAAAGGGCAAACTTGGCAAGTTTCCATTTCTGACCATGCCTTGAACCCTCAGCTTTCCCTATAAATAGGGCATTGTTCTACACTCCAAAACACACCAGAATCAATCCAAGAAGAGGATGATTGCTCACTCCACTCTCTCATTCACATGTTCTTACAAATCTGTAAGAACTGCTCAAACACTTATTTCGCTCGTGCGTTTCCTCTCTAACTCCACAAATCTTCTCTAAGCATTGAATAGAGAAGCTTTAAACAGATAAACCCTAACTGTAACACTTTCATCATCATCTGCCATTTTTGAACTTCAACTTGCATAAAGGATCGGGTTCCATATTCCAAGCACCTTCCAAAGCTTCTAAGCATATGTATCTTCTCTCCAAGGTCCAACCAGTTCCCAGAAGGTGGTTTTTCTTATTTATAAGTGCTATAGAAGAGGCCTTGGACTTTCTCCAAGATGTAGGGTTTCCATCTCTGAAACTCACATATTCATGCATTGTTTTGTTGTTGTTTGAACGTGAAAATGTAGTTTGTTTATTGCTTTGTGATTCTGAATAAAAGTGTGCCATGTTTGGTTGAAATATTGCATCTTATATCATGTCGAAATCTTATGATATTGCATTGTTGACTGAGATTTTGTGGATCATATAATGGTTGTTATTGAAAACTAAAAGCATGTTCGTGTTCCTGGGTGTTTTTACTCCAACTTTGATGTTTATTTCACCTGATTTGGTTGAGGGACGAGGGAGATATGATGGCTGGAAAATTTGGCCATGTTTGATGTTTTAGGGTTCGAGAGAGAAGAGAATGAGAACGAGGAAGAAGAAAGGGTGGCCCCCAGTCAGTCCCATGTGGCGCTGAGGTGGCCGTTTAGGGGTTGTTTTAAAATAAAAATAATTTGAAGTGTATAATGTTTGGATGAGAGCGTAGCACCGCTGGTCCATGGAGGAGTTTGTAGGTATTTGCAAGCGAAGGGTCTGGGGTTCGAATCCCCCTCGCCCCTGACCTTTTTCCTTTTTATTTTTTCCCATCTATTTCACTTGCCTTGATATTTTATTTCATGCATGCCTTTTATTTTCACACTGCGCGCGCAACCCAGTTGGCAAGGGTTTTGTGCACTAAGATCCATGGCCTGAGTTCAAGTCCCATGTGGGACATTTCCTATATTTTTATCACTTGGTCATGTTATTTTTTTTAGTTTGTACCTTGTTTTCAAACATTCATAACTTACTCATTTTTCACTTTTTTTGATCCATTCTTTTTGAAAAATGTTCCTTAACATGTCTATTTTCTATTATAAAAAGAAATTGGTGAAAATAATTAATTTTGAAATATTCGTTAATGTTGAAAGTGAAAGGCCTTTTTTAGGGTTTCATAAGAACATCTTGATTTCTTTGCCATGTTTCCTTGTTTATATTGATCAAATGAGACATAAAGCATGTTACCTTGAACCCTACTTGATGTGGTGACTTTGTATGTTGGTGTTTCACTTTAATTCCTTGATGTTTGTTGTGTTTTTACATGAAAATATCCTTTGAAATACCATGAGATCTCTTTAGATCATTTGTCTTGTAACATGAGCTTGTTTGATCAAATATGTGACATGTTTATGTCCTGAAACTTGAATACCATGTTTGGAACCATTTTTGAGTGCTTGTATGCCTTGGATTATCATTTTTGATTACTTGAACTTTAAGATGTTGTCACATTCTTTTGGTTTACCTATACCACTTATGTTTGTTAAGACATTTCCACATGTTCTCCCTATGAAATGTTTTGGTTATCACCATGCTCATATGTTCATCTTGTTTAGGATATTTGTTATTTTATAACTCTATTAAGTCTTCCCCAAGTGAGGCAAGCTCCTTAGCTCTCCTCCTTAACCCTCATGGTTCCCCTCCTTCCAAAGGAAAGACTCTCTATTGACTTTTAAGTCATAGATAGCTCATATACCATCTTGGCCTCCTTAGAGCCATTCCCTATCCTCACAAGGATTCACCATTGGCCTCCTTAGAGCCTCTTCTCCCTTTAACCTCATTAGGTTCCCCCTTTGTGAGCATTATCCTCATAGTTGCTCACTTCTCACCTTGGCCTCCTAAAGAGCCACTTACCTCATGACTTAGGTTTCACTTAGAGTTCTTCAACTCTATGTGAGCATCATCATTATGATGTTCCTTCCCCTTTGGCATCCTTAGACCCATTTACATTTAAACTTAGAATTAAGTTAGAGTTCTTCAACTCTATGTGATTTTCATCATCATGTGTATTCACTTACCCTTACAACTTAGACATAGAGAGTTCTTCAACTCTATATGAGCTCACACTCATTTCCCCCTTGGAACTTTGGCTATGATCAATGGTTCCACAATCCACCTTTAGGTAGGTGAACTACAGTTGCTCTGATTCTTTAGCCTGGATACGTAGGCACAAGATGCGACGTCTTGGCGAGAAAACTTAGGATATACCCCCACAGGTCTTTACCTTCACCTTCAATGTCTTGGCCTTTACCATAGGCCTTCATCCATGCCATTAGGTCCTCACCTTTGACACTTTGGTCTTCACCATAGGTCTTTACCTTACCTTTAGCAGATTTTCTTTAGCAAGCAAAACATAACATAACACAATACAAACAAGAGGTTCCTATAGAGTACTACAGATACTTAGGGTGCTAATACCTTCCCTTAGTATAACCAACCCCCGAACCCCCGATCTCTTAGCTGTGTCTTCACATGGTGCAAAAGGTTTTTCTTTCGATCTTTACCCTTTCCTTTGGATAAATTAAAGCTCGGTGGTGAATTCAAAGATGTGTGATTCAATTTAATTAATAGCTTGACATCCGATTCTCACCGCAACAGAAAATGGCGACTTCACTAGGGACAATGTAATTGAGGGTTAAGCCCACCTTGTTGGTGCTTGTGTGTTATTTATGTTTTTGCCTGTATGTTTGTATATATATGTATATCTGTATACTTGCTTGGTTTCTTCTGTTTGGCAGGGTGTTACTTTTGAGTGGTGAGATAAGTCCTAACCCGGACTTGAGTGCACTTATTATAGGACGATGGTATATTCAAGGAGGCTTTGAGGGAATTGATTCCCGAAAAATTTAACTTGAGACGCCATCACTCAGTTGAGGCCCTCTTGAGAGTCTAGTCATGTTTAAAGAGTCTATTCGTGAAAATGTGCTACTCTCGACCTAGGTGCCCTTGATATTGAGAACCGTAGTTACCTCAAACCTCATTTAGCCTTTTTAGGATGTAGTGCGAGGACTATGAGGGAGTCTATTCTTGAATTGGTTGCTACACGATACTACACTCAGACGAGATTCTCTTGAGAATATTATTGACTATCGGGTCATTCGGGAAATTGATAATATCTGAAAGATGGGTTGTCAACTCTGGGAACTTCTTAGAACCTTGTTCTACAGTTGACGAACCCATAGTACATACCAATTGGGAAGGGTGAACCATGGCTCCATGCTCATGACCTTAACCTTAGCCTTTTGTCTGTGTGATTGTACATTTGTAAATATGTGTGCATCTATGTGTTTGTGCTTGATTTTGCATTCATACATCATAAACATTCATTTCATGTCAGTTTCATGGAACTCAGACCTCCTTTTGTGAATATCATAGGGATATCATGGACAGTGCAAGAAGGAATACCGTGAAATACACTTTCAAGAGTCCTAAATTGGACGACCTAAGAAGATTGGGAGATTTGCTGACAGACCCTAAAGGATTCAAAGATAGATATGGGAAGCTGTGGATCTTGTTGAATAAGAAAGTTGATGAAGGACTCCTCTCTACTTTGCTTCAATTCTATAACCCAAAGTACCATTGTTTTACTTTCCCTGATTATCAAATCTTGCCTACCCTTGAAGAGTATTCTCAGATAGTTGGTTTACCTATTAAGGATGAGTCTCCTTTTCCTATCTTCGAGAAGAACCCCAAAGAAGAAGAAATTGCTAAAAAGACTCACTTGGAGTTAGTTGACATCCAAAACAACTTGACTGCCAAGGGTGGAATATTTGGTTTGACTGCTAAGTTCTTAATTGGAAAGGCTCAATACTATGCCAAACACTCAAATAGGGATGCCTTTGAAGCCATTTTTGCATTACTCATCTATGGACTCCTTCTATTCCCAAACTTCGATGACTTTGCGGACATAAATGCTATCAAGATCTTTTTGAAGAAGAATCATGTACCAACCCTGCTGGCCGATGCTTACCATTCAGTCCATTTGAGGAATGCCCATAATGGAGGTCAACTCACTTGTTGTACCCTTGTGTTGTATATATGGTTTATTTCGCATCTACCGAAGGCAGGCGCATTTTGGGATCTCAAGAAAGGATGGTGGTCTAAGAAGATTATGGCTCTTTCTCATTCCGACATTGATTGGTATAACCGTGTGTATGATGGGATAATGATCACTAACAGTTGTGGAAACTTTGGCAACGTACCTCTTCTTGGTACCAAAGGAGGAATCAGCTACAACCCTGTATTGGCTCGTCGACAATTAGGGTACCCTCTAAAAGATAAACCTCTTGGTATTCATTTGGAAAACATTTTTTTTGAAGGATATGACAAATTTGAAGAGCAGAAAAGATTGATCTTGAATACTTGGGGTAGCAGGCACAGGAAGGGAAGGAGTGCTATGGGAAAACCTATCTGTGTATCCTTGGAATCGTATCTCCAATGGGTCCGAAGAAGAGCTATTGAGTTGAAGATGCCTTATGCTAGATAGGAACCAATTACCTTGAAGGAAGAACCCATTTTGTTTTTCATGTCAAAAGAAGAAGAGTTGAAGATTGCATTAAACCAAGCCCAACAAACAGGAGAAGCTTGGAAGCACAAATATCAAGTGGTTGTTGAGGAGAACCTAGAACTTCAAAAGCAACTACAAACCAAGAATGAAGAGCTGCTTTCATGCTAGAAGAGGAAGACCCAAGAAGGACCAAGTACCTCTGATACTCAATCTACTCCATGGAAGTTGATCGTCGACAAGCTCGTCAAGGAAAAGGCTCAGATGGAGAAGGAAATTAAGAAGCTCAACATGAGGCTCCTAGGAGAATCTCCTTAGGTCTTTTTAGCTTTTATTTAGCCTTATGTTTAGGACTTTTGAAAGTGTATTGACTTTTATAATTCACTTATTTTTAATGAGAATGAGACTTTTTTATATCCCTTGGTATTTCACGAGTGTCTGAATTCCATGAAACTTTGCATTTGCATATGCATTTTCATTTGCATCATGTCATAGCATGTGCATTTTCTTCCCTGTCTTATCTCATGTCACCATATTCTCTTCAGAACCGTCACACTGAGTTCCCGACACCGTTACAACACACGAGCCCAAGCTCGTCAAAAGATGTTAGAACAAGACTTTGATATGGACAGAGTTAACAATGAGCTGAATGAGCTACGAGGAGGAATGAGGCAGATTCTGGAGGCTATACAGGTTTTAAAAGCAAAGATGGATACACAGGCCACTGTGGTCTCTGAGGTTATCACTCCTACTATGGAACCCCCAACTACTACTACCTTAAACCCCACCTTGGGTATGCCTTTTGACTTCATACGTCCATCGGTTCCCACTTCTACTCAACAAGCTATTCCTTTGGGTAATGAGAATCATCAAGCTATTCCTACCTTTACTCCACCGGTAGTGCAAACTCAAATGCACCCTGTTTTTCACAACCCGCATCTGGTTTATGATTACCCTAAAATGTCTAAAGAGGGTGACGAGTGGCATGAATGACTGAAAGAGAGTGTTGAGACCATACAGAGAAAAATGAAGGCAGTGGATGGAAGCAATGTATTTAGTACTGATGCTAAAGACATGTGCTTAGTCTCAGGCTTGATAATTCCACCCAAGTTTAAACTACCCAATTTCGACTTATACTCTGGTGCAACGTGTCCTAAGGCACATCTGATTATGTATTTCCAAAGAATGGTTGCATTTATGGACAATGATAAGTTGATGATACACTGCTTCCAAGATAGTTTGAAAGGGGCTGCTACAAAGTGGTATTTGACTTTGGACCAATAAAGGATCTGATGTTTTCAAGACGTATCTGATGCTTTTGTAAAGCATTACAAATACAACATGGATTTGGCACCAGATCGTAGACAACTTCTGAGTATGTCACAAAACAATTCCGAGTCTTTTAAGGAGTATGCGCAGAGATGGAGAGAGATGGCTTCACAGGTAGAGCCACCTTTGTCTGAAAAAGAATTGGATGATTGGTTTATGGATACGGTGAAGCCAGATTTCTATGAGAGGATGATTGGTAATGTCAGTACTAATTTCGCTGATATCGTCGCTGTAGGCGTGAAATTAGAAGGTGGACTGAAAAGTGGAAAGGTAGTCAGTTCCTCAAGCAGTTCAACCAATACCAATACCAAGAAAGCTCCTAGCCATTTACAAAAGAAGAAAGAAGGAGAGACTAATGCTATCATGATAGGGAAGAAAAGGAACCCAGTGTGGAAACAGCCAATGTATTAACAATAGTTGGTCCCGAACTTTACTCAACAGCCGATCTATCCCATGCAGTATGCTCCCCAACACTATGTAGCAGCTGTGACACCTACCTTTAATCATCAAGTAGCGCAGCAGGCACCGACCTATCAATAATAACCAGCTTATCAGCAAGTGCCAAATGCTCAGAGTTATCATCAACAAAGACAACAAGCTCCTCAGCAGAATGTTCCCTACAGAAGACAAGGGGGAACGACTACATTTCTGCCCTTACCAATGTCTTACACTAAACTCTATCCTTCATTAGTGCAATAAGAACTAATTGTTACTAGACCTCTGGGTCCACCCACGGAGAATTCTTTGCCTTTCCACAATCCAAATGTTAATTGTGCTTTTCATCAAGGGGGAGCCGGTCATGACTTAAGGGTTGCCTAGCACTGAAACATGCAGTGAAAAGGTTGATGGAAAATAAGATCCTATCTTTTGCCGACAATCAGCCAAATGTAAAGAATAATCCATTGCCTACACATGGAAATGCTAATTCCATTGAAGATGAGAAGGATGAGGTGTTAATAATGGACGCGTCAAAAATCAAAACTCCTATCAGGGACTTCCATGCTAAACTATTCGCAGCTGGATTGGTAAAAATCTGTCATGGTGATTGTGAAGAATGCAATATCAATTTCAAGGGTTACCAATTGATCCGAGATGATGTTCATAGGTTGATTGATGAGGGATTTCTGCAAGTGTTCAGCAAAGAGAGGAAGGATGAAGTTGCAGTAATTGAGCCTGTATTCAACTTGCCAAAATCAAGAGAAAAGTTACCTGTGTTCAATCTACCAAAGTCTGGTTCTGTGACTCTTGTGTTTAACAAGCCAGTACCAGTCTTCAACAATTCTGAATCCGTTGTTGCTTCCAGTGTTAATCATTCAAAGCCAAGCAACATTCGACAACCTGTTCCATTCTGCTTCAGAGGATCAACAGCTATGCCATGGATTTATGAGAATACTGTGGTTGATAAAAGGCATGAAGAAGTGGTTCCAAGGAATGAGGTAGGAACCACTAATGAAGAGGTGACCAACATAATAGGGACTGGGAAGATAACTCACAGTGGTAGAGTTTACACTCCTCCATTCAAAGGAACTGTGCCCTAGGAGACTGTTGTTCCTGTACCCTCCAAAGACAAAGAAAAATAGGTGGTTACGAAGGAAGATGATGATGAGTTTCTGAGAATTATCAGGAGAAGTGATTACAAAGTGGTGGGCCAGCTTCACCAAACTCCATCCAAGATTTCAATTTTGTCTCTGCTGATGAATTCTCCTACCCACAGAGCATCATAGCAGAAAATTCTAGCCAAAGCACATGTAGCCCAAGACATTACTGCTGGACAATTTGACCACATTATTGCTAACATCACAGCCTGCAATACGCTCAGTTTCAGTGATGAAGAATTACCCTGAGGAGGCTGAAACCATAATCTTGCCTTGCATGTATCCATAAAGTGCCAAGAGGATACTTTAGCCAGAGTGCTTGTAGATACTGGTTCATCTCTAAATGTTCTGCCGAAGAGAAATTTGGAAAAGTTGACCTATCAAGGAGTTGGGATGAAGCCTACTTCACTCGTTGTCAAAGCCTTTGATGGCTCGAGATAATCAGTAATGGAAGAGATTGAGTTACCTATTCGGATTGGTCCTCATGTGTTGAACATCATTTTCCAAGTATTGGATATCAACCCCGCTTACAGTTGTCTGTGGGGGAGGCCTTGGATTCACGAGGCCGGTGCCGTAACATCGACTTTGCATCAGAAGATGAAATTTATAACTGATGAGAAGTTGGTCATTATCCATGGTGAAGAAGATCTAACCTGTCATCTTTCTAATACATTGAAGCTGATGAAGATGCTTTGGAAACTTCTTTCCAAGCTCTTGAGATAGATGATGATGTTATGCTTGATAATAAAGAGCTAGTGGCCTCGAATAACCCCTCTTTTGCTTCTTTCAAGAGTATCCAATCTGCCCTAAAAGAAGGAGTACCTGAAGGATGGGGCAAAGTCATCGAGATTCAAGAAAGAGAAAAGTACCAGGGGTTGGGTTACAAACCAACTCTTGATGGAACAACAACTGCTACTGCGACAAGACGGTCGAAGACGATTCAGGAGGTATTTGTCAGCAGAGGACATCAAGTTCATGCCATCATTGAAGACGCTGAAGAAGAGGACATTAGCCACTTAGTTTTTCAGTGTAACGCCGCATTGAGTAATTGGGAAGCTATTGAAATCCCTGTTTCTTACCTTATGCCAGAGTAATTTGCTTGCTTTTGTTGTTGTTTTCAATTCCGTAGCCTTGCCCGAGGCTATCGGATTATTTTGTATGGGCCACCACTTTTAATTCTTATTAATCAATGAAGTTGATGTTTTGTTAATTTCTTTTGTATTTATTTACTATTTTTGCTTTTAAGGAAAAATGGCAATCTTTTCAAAACTACAAAAACATTTTCTTCTTGCATTTGATCTTTGTGCATTTTAGTGAAAAAAATCCCTCCATCATGCAGAATAAACCCCAAACTTGTTATATTCAATGACCCTACTCTCACTATTGACTTTGATTCACCCATCTATCAAGCTGAGGATGAGGAAGAAGAAGATTATGGGGTCCCAGATGAGTTGGTAAAAATATGTGAGTACGAATACACGGCTCTACAGCCGTATGAGGAAGAAATTGACACCATCAATCTTGGTACTGATGAAGACAAGAAGGAAGTCAAGATTGGGGCATTGATATGATTGGGGCTATTGAGCCGAAAGCTTCCAACGGTCATCATTTCATTTTAGTGGCCATTGACTACTTCACGAAATGGGTTGAAGCTGCTTCCTACACCAATGTGACCAAGCAGGTGGTTGCTCGTTTCATCAAGAATAATATCATTTGTCGTTATGGAATCCCTAACAAAATTATAACGGACAATGGAACCAATCTGAACAACAAAACAATGAAAAAGTTGTGTGACAATTTCAGGATTGAGCATCATAATTCCTCGCCTTACCGTCCAAAGATGAATGGAGCTGTCGAGGCTGCCAACAAAAACATCCAAAAGATCCTGCAGAAAATGGTCAAGACTTATAAGGATTGGCATGAGATGTTACCATTTGCTTTGTATGGATACAGAACTTCGGCTCAAACTTCAACAGGAGCAACTCCCTTTTCTCTAGTGTATGTGATGGATGTTGTTCTCCCCATTGAAGTAGAGATACCATCGTTAAGAATTTTGATGGAGACCAAGCTTGATGAAGTGGAGTGGGTCCGAGAAAGATATGATCAGCTGAACCTCATTGATGAGAAGCGATTGACTGCCATGTGTCATGGTCACTTATATCAGAGAAGGATGAAAAGAGCTTTTGATAAGAAGGTCCGTATTCGTGAATTCCGTAAAGGAGAACTCGTACTCAGAAAGATCTTGCCATCTCAGAGGGATGCTCGCGGAAAATGGGCGCCCAACTATGAGGGTTCGTTTGTGGTGAAAACTGTTTTCTCAGGAGGTTCCTTATTCCTTATAACGATGGACAGTGAACAACTCTCACACCCTGTGAATGGTGACTCAGTACGAAAATATTACGCCTAAAAAGCCTGCTAAGTCAAAAACCAGAAATGGAGACTTAGGAAAAAAAGGGTATCCCAGTGGGTCATAACCTATGAAGGAGACTCAGGAAAAAGTTAGGTATCAAATAAAAAGAAAAAGAGCTTGCTACGTTGAAAACCCGAAAGGGCGGCCTAGGCAAAAAAGAGCGTCCCGGTGGACTGAAAACCTGAAAAGGCGGCCCAGGCAAAAGTTAGGAACAAAGGCGTTTCACTGTGTCAGACGGGGTTGTCACCTATGTCAAGGGATTGAAATAAGTTCAAGTTCATTTTCCCTCATCAGCAACAAAGTTCATTTTTTGGACTCTTAGTCATTAGGGATGGTAGCGGTCATTGAATACGATGTAACCTTTTCCCAAATTTCCAGTATTCCAATTATAATGTTCCATGGAGCTTTGCCATTGGCAAGTTACCATTCTAATAAAATCAGATTTTTGGACCATTCTTTGTTTGACATTTATCATTGCTCTATCATTTTTCTTGTTATGCAAAACTTCACTTACTCATTAAAGCGGTTTTGAAAGCGGAAAATGTTTTGGAAAAATCTTTTGAGAAAACACAATGAAAATATAATTCGTTTTGGCATTAGGGACGATTTAGTGAAATCATTTGCTCTCCCCAATAAACTCTGCTTGTGACGAAAGCACTATCAAACCATTTTGGCGTATGTTTCCCCAGTGATACAAGTTCAAACTCGGCAATGTTTCCTGGATCGGACACTTCAGTAATGACTTACTACCACGATATAAAGGACTTCTCCCCCCAGTATCTTCACAGATGTTTATGGAAGATTTTATTTCCCCAGTGAAGGAAGATTATTCCCTATTCAATCCCCAGAGGGGCTGTTCTCTTGAGATTTAGTGTGACTCCTGGCAGTGGATGCGTTATCCATCCACTCACTTTTCCCAAGTCTATCATATTGTAGCGTGCGATTTTTGTCGGTGATGCGACCACCTTATCGCGGAATTTGGGTTTTCTCCTCAATAAAGAGGAGGGGGTGCTACTTTCTGATTTCTTATTTATCCCGTGAAGCTGGAAGGGAAAGGGAAGATATCTAAAACTAACCTTGCACGCGAATGTTTAACTGAACAAATGGTTAAAGAGATTCGGGGAGTTCGAGGTCAGGTTATACAATGGGGAGTTGTCAGTTACCCATCCTATATGTGGTTATCCACAGGTTGTTAGTTTTAGGTTCTGCTTTGTACTTGATGGTGTTTATCCGTTGATGGGTTGGGAAAGTTTCTTGGGAAATATGAGAGAGAGTGAGTTTTTGATTGATATTCGGGTTTTTCTGATGTTTTTGGTAAGGTACTAGACCTAAGTTTTGATTGATATGAAGGTACTGGACCTAGAGTTTTTGATTAGTATGCTCGTTAAGATTTCATAATCTTATGCCTACGTATTCCCGTTTAAATGAAACAGGGAAATCAGAGCAATCGTAGTTCCTCATATTCTAAGGGAGGAAAAATATATTTTGGTGTCTTGTTCAAAGCCTGAGATTGAAGCTAAAAGGTTGAGTATTTGTGTCTTGTTCAAAGCCCAAGATTGAAGCTAAAAGGTTGACTGAGAGAGAATTTGTCATCTCTAAAAGGAGACATCTTGTCTGTTTATCACAACTGTTGGGTGACTTGTTTATAAAGGAGGATTACTTTAACTGGGATATGTGAATCCAGCAATGCCATAATTTCCTTTATAGGGATGTTATCCTGAAGGAGAAAAATTTAACTCAATGTAGAGCAATGCCATTTTTCCTTAGGAATTTCTCATGCTAAGAGAGGGACAGTGGCGTGGATGTGAATAATCCAGAGGCTTGCCACTTACAGCAATTAGATGGAAGAAAGGGATTTACCAGGATAAGAGATGGACGACAGCTTGGATTTTTGAATCAACAAGTGTGCCACTTATAGCAGTTATCTGGGCTTAGGTTTTGTTTGAATGTCTGTTTTGATAAGTGATAAAAAGAGAAATGACTTCCTACAAAGGGATTTTGATTTCCTCTGAGGGGATGTTGATTTTTGTGTGCCTTGGTCAAATCCCAAGGTTGAAGCTAAGAGGCTGATTGACTCCACTAGGGAAATCCTTATACAAAGCCTTATAGGAGGCTGAAAGGATTGACTCCACAAGAGAGTGTTTATATATGTCTTGTACAAAGCCCAAGATTGAGGCTAAAAGAGACTGACTCTTTGGGAATATCATTATACAAAGCCTAAGAGGAGGTTAAAAGTCGACTTTTCTGGGGAAAATGTATTTTGTCTGTCTTGTACAAAGCCTAAGATTGAGGCTAAAAAGGATTTTGAATCCGCTGGGGAGGGTTTGTATGTGTCTTGTACAAAGCCCAAGATTGAGGCTGAAAAGGAAGACTGACTTTGTGGGAAAAAAATCTGTACCTGTCTTGTACAAAGCCCAAGATTGAGGCTGAACGGAGACTTTACTGACTCGGCTGAGGATATTTTAGGTGTCTTATACATAGCCCAAGATTGAAGCTGAAATGAGTTTGACTTTGTGGGAGAGTATTATTTGTCTTGTACAAAGCCCAAGATTGAGGCTGAAAAAGAGGGTTTACTCTGCTTAGGGAAATTTATATGGTGTCTTGTACAAAGCCCAAGATTGAGGCTAAAAAGGATTTGATTCAACAAGAGAGTGCTTTTATCTGTCCTGTACAAAGCCCAGAATTGTGGCTGAACAAGCTGGAGAAATCATTATATAAAGCCTAAGAGGAGGCTGACTTTTGCTAGGGGAAATCTTTATACAAAGCCTAAGAGGAGGTTGTAAAAGATTATCTCAACAAGAGAATGGTATTATCTGCTTGTACAGAGCCCAAGATAGAGTCTAAAAAGGGTTTGACTCACCAAGAGAGTCTGAAAAGGTAATTGACTCAACAAGAGAGTCTGAAAGTTGATTGACTCAACAAGAGAGTCTGAAAAGGTGATTGGCTCAACAAGAGAGTCTGAAAGTTGACTGACTCAACAAGAGAGTCTGAAAAGGTTAGCTCCGCTGGGGAGAAAATCTTTGTACAAAGTCCACGAGGAGGCTAACTATGCCGAGGAAAGGAAGAATCATTATACAAAGCCTAAGAGGAGGCTAGCTTCTGCTGGGGAATTATTGAGATCCCGAGGCAGGTCCAAATGGGGAATCAACTCTTGTTGCGGGTTACAGAAGAGTTGAGGTATCAGATACCTTGAGGTTCTGATTTGGGATAGTGTTATCCTGATGATAAACTGACCCTGGCTGAGGAATTTTAGGAGAGAGACTGGGTTTTAGAACCCACAAGTTTTTACTCTGCTGGAGATTAATCCAGAACGACCGGGGTTTCTCCTATATTTGTAAAGTGCTTGAGAATGTCTTTGAGACATAAGAGGGGATTTAGATTGTCCAAGTCTACTGGAATTGTTTATCTTTGTATAATGCCCAAGAGGAGGCTAACTCTTTTAAGGGATGAGTATCAACCCTAAAATTGGTCTGAGGTTTTGACTCTTTTTAGAAAGACAGCTCTAACGAAGGATGACTAAGTTCTGTCCAATACCTTTAAGAGGTCTTTAGGGTCCTTGTATTAAGCCCAAGAGATGGCATGAGAACTTCTAAGAAGCGGGAGGGTCCTTGTACAATGCCCAAGAGGAGACGAGGATGCTTTTAGGAAGCTTGTGGGACCAAACCAAAGAAAAGTTCAAGAGATGTGATTCACCGAGAATGAATCATTTCTGAACAGTTCTGGGGTTTGAAGAAATTCAAGAGATGTCATTCACCGAGAATGAATCATTTCTGGGGAGTAGAATTTCTTTGACAATTTCTAATAGTGACAGTCTAAGAAAAGGTTCACCGAGAATATTGTCTTTCTCTTTGTTCCATATTGTTGAAGCCCAACAGAAGGCAAGACTGTATCTGGAAATCCTATGGGGATCTAGTTTTGACTGTATTAAAGAGTGGCCAACTGGATTTAACTAGTTCTAGACCTTGTTGTAGGGGAAAACTCTAAATAGATATACTAGTATAGATATACAGTTGATATATGACAAGTATTTAAAAGAGTATGAAAGAAAGACTTAAAGGGGAGCAGATTCCCACAATACAATTATATATATATATATATATATATATATATATATATATATATATATATGAAAGCAAGTAAATGAAAGCTAATAAAAACTTACAGGTGAGCAAGCTTCCATGCTGTATTGTTAGTTGTTCAAAGAAATTAAAGAAAGTTTTGATAACAACTCTATATTTGAACCTAAATCAAAAGAGAAGTTGTTTTTGAAAAGATTATTGGGGCTTATACTCAAGGAGAGGCCCAGATAAAAAAAATAGTAATTTTACCATTGTTTGTAAACTGTAATGGGTCTTATACAATGACTGAGGCCCAAAGAGGTTTTTTGTACAAAGGGATGGGTCTTACAACTCAAGGAGAGGCCCAAGGAGTTTTAAAAGAAGTGGGACTTATAGCTCAAAGAGAGGCCCAGAGTGAAACAATGATCGTACCGTTGTTTTGAAGATTGTACTGGGACTTATACAATGATTGAGGCCCAAAATGTTTTGTATTTACAAAGGGGTTGGGTCTTACACTCTATTAGAGGCCCAAAAGTGTTTAAAAAAGAAGAGGGAATGGGACTTATAACTCAGGGAGATGCCCAATGAAAGACAATGATCGCACCGTCATTTTAAAAATCGCGTCAGGACTTATACAATGACTGAGGCCCAAACAAGTTTTAGTATTTACAAGGGATGGGTATTACACTCTATTAGAGGCCCATGAGTGTTTTGAAATGTTTGATAAGGATAAAAAATCAAAGAAACCCTAATTTTCATCTCTTAAAGTAATTCTTTAAAGAAAATTAATAAAAATGATAAAAATACCTAATAAGTTTAAATTAACCACTTGTGATTTTTGGTCAAGGTTTGAAAAATGAGGTTTTAATCACAAGATGATTTAGAACTCATTTGATTTTGATTTTCAAGATAAAAAATCACTTTTAAAAATGTTTAAAAATAATAAAAATTAATTTATTCACAAAAATACCAACTATATTAAATAAATAATATAAATCTGATTTTTTTTTGTAGAATAAAATACTTTAATATTTTTGTGATTTTTCAGAAAAAGAACCAATAAAAAATGATTAAAATTGAATGAGAAATTAATTTTCAAAGTTATTAACAAAAATAATATGAAAAATAAAAATAGTAAAAAAAAATGAAACAAGTGATAAAAAAGAGGTCTGGGGCGAGGGGGATTCGAACCCCAGACCTCTCGCTCGCTAATACACACAAACCAGTTGATCAACCACTGGGGCGCAATGCCAATTCAAGAATAATATTTCAAGTGAAAATTATATAGTAAAACAAGTTGATTTCTGAAGCATGGCGCCATGGCCATCTTCAACCTCAAGCTCAGATATGTGAAGGCTCCTATCTCCCTCATCTCTCAATCATTTCACATGATCCAAATATGAAAATCGTGCATTTTCAGATGAAGAACACAATGGCAATACCCAATTTTATTGAAATTAATTGAATCAGAACATATCATGATAAAACCTAAAGAACCCTAAAATTGGCATGAACTCAATGAAATCCTATACCCGAATTGTAAACAACAATTGATTGAGGGTAAATGACCTACAAAAATCCAGAAACACAATGGTAACAAGAAAACATGTTTATGGTGCATGATTCATTGAGTTTGAGAGTTCAAGTTTTACCTCTGTAAGTGAGAATTGAATTCTACTTTGGAGGTGTTACAGATGAGTTTCAATGATTTGGACAGCTTCCTTGTACTTCAAAGGATGTGTTTGAATGCTTGGGTTGATTTGAAATGAGCTGGAACTGGTTGTGGCACCCTAACTGTAACTCTGCTAAAAGCTTGGGCAAATGGATGGTGATTTCGTGAATTTGGTGTTCCAGATGTTGTTTTAGTGTTTGATCAGCTCACATATGATGTTTGTGAGGTGTGTGTGTGTGTGTGATTGGTTTGGTTGGAAACACACTCTAACTCAAAACCCAATAGTAACTTGCATTAGAAGGTAATTTTGGAGTGAAAGTTGTGATTCTAAGAAAGGCATCTGTTTAGGACCTTTGGTGTACTTAATTTGAGCACAAATGAGCTCTATTTATAGCAAATTGTATTGAATACCTTGGTTCTTTGGTCAAGGGTCTCCTCTAGCCATTGACTTATGCCAAACTTTGCAGGTTTAGGTCCTCTGTTGTATGAGCTTATCTTGACTCATTTGGTTGATCATGGACTGATACATGCCAGCTCTATGCATCCATTGAATGTCTCAAAACAAAATTGGAGTCTTGAGGCATCTTTAGCTTTTAGGGGTGGCACACCTACATGTAGTTCCAAAGACTTGGGAGGCTTATGGATCAATGTTTTTCCCTTGGTTATTCTCCCTTGAGGTGTGCAGATGGATAACCATGTTTGAATTTGCCCAAACTGATCAATTCAAGCACTAAGGCACAAATCTGCCTTGCAAAAACAGTTTGCAGCAAGGCATGTTGCAGCTGTCACAACCTCTAGCTCAGGTGGAGTTTGATGGAGTTCTTGAACATTTTGGAAAGCTGACATATCCTATTTCAACATGATGTCCAACTTTGGTTTTGAATCAACTTGAATTACAATGAAAAATTTCTTTACATTTTGGAAAAAATAAGACAGATTCTGACTTAGTGAAAATTTCACTAAGTGTTGCAAAAAATGTCATTTTCATGTTTTTTGTGATTTTTCTCAAACAATAACTCAAAATCCATGATGAATTGGAATGAGGTCTAGTTGACATATTTGAAGTATGTAACATGAACTTCAATCTGAGCTTTGAATGGGAGAAAAAGGCCTTAGGGTTTGGGAGATATGGCCTTGCAAAGTTGGTACCCTAGCCACTTTGTTCCATAACTTAGAAAAAATTCTATGTTTTTTATGGTTACCCCTTTAACAAGTTAACTCATTTTATTTGATTTTTATTGATGAATGATGATTCAAATAACATATTAACATTGTTTTAGGGTTAAGGAACCTTGGTTGACCCAAAATCCAAAAAGTCAAACTTGGATTTTTGTACAGTTAACTTTTTTATCAGATGAAATTTTGACTTTGTGATCCTTTTGTGAAATCAATCCTTGGGCTCAATTAAACTTCATAGATGGCCTCCAAGGGTATTTAGGAATGTCTTAGACCCCTCCGCAAGGTTTAAGATCAAGCTTAGGTCAACAGCCAAGGATAAGGTTGACTTTTTCCGCCAGAAACCTTAATTTGGTGACACAGGTGATCTTAAGGCTTGATTCACCTGGTATATTGCAACCTTGTACTTGATTCTTGATGTGGGAGTCCTCTTGATCCTTTGTGGATGTTTGAGAGGCTATACAAGTTGAAGATCATGTCATTTCTTGATTGATCCTTTGTCTAAGTGCTCTAAGAGGGCTCAAAATCCTAATCTTTGATTGTAGTGAATGCTCAACCATATTTGAGGAGATGGACGAGGCATGATGGTTCATCCATATTATGATGATGATTTGCAAAATGATAGGAAATCTTGGTGGTTAAAATTTGGGGTATGACAAATGCCCCTATTTAATCTTCTTGGACCCGAATGTGTGAATGACGAAGGTATTCGGGCATTCGGGGTGCAAGATGATTAATTATCGGAATACCCAAAATTTTGATAGTGGTTATGAATGGTAGTTTGCTTATTCATCTTCTTTTGCTAAGCGTTGATACTTAGAAAAAGGGTAAAAGCTTCCCCTCGATCCTGGTCTTCAGCCAAGGAACTGGTCTAGGTTTCTGAAATAAACCTCCCCTTGATCCTGGGTTTTACCCACAGAACTGGTCTCAGTTTCTGAAATAAACTTCCCCTCGATCCTGGTCTTCGGCCACGGAACTGGTCTCAGTTTCTTTAATGAACTTCCCCTCGATCCTGGTCTTCGGCCATGGAACTGGTCTCAGTTTCATTGACAAACTTCCCCTCGATCCTGGTCTTCAGCCACAGAACTGGTCTCAGTTTCTTTTGTCGATAAACTTCCTTGACAAGGGACGCTATAGGTAACTGTCTTCCTCAAACTTCTCTCCGAGTTTTCTACTGGGGAGACGCCATTTGATGGAAAGAGTTTTGATGTCAGACTTGCTGGGGGAACCCATACGTCTGAGCTGTAGAGGTGTGCAAACTTCTCTGTTAGAGACGCCATTTGTTGACTCTACTGGGGAAAACGAGTATCTTGAGAGACTGTTTCCTGTTGGGGGATATTACAACATACTTTTTTTCGAGATCTTTTCAGAGAAATGCCATGTGATGTAATCCAATTTGGAGGTGCTGATGACCTTATTGACAGCAAACCTTTCGGAGAGAAATTGCTGTATTACAAAGAGTCTTTGGTTGAGAGGCTTTCTCTGGGGATTTTACTTAAATCTGGGAAAGCGTACATATCATCTTCAATGGTGAAGAGTGACGTTTGTCGAATGCCTTCTGGTCTTTCATAGGTTCAAGTTATCAAAGTGGTCGACGACCAACTTCATCCCAGAAATAAACTGGGGAGAGATTACTTAGATGATTCGCTTTCTGACGAGGAAAGAACGGACAACTTGATTAACAAGAGGACTTTACCACTTAGAGCTAAGACCGACTAGAGTGATAGTGATGCAATATGATTATGAATGCAAATCAATAATGCATGATGTATGTATATTTATGCTGACAAAACTGACACGACATACAGACTAGTGGATGAACACGACTGGATACTCGGCCACTGCTGGGGCCGAAGAGGTACCATTTGGTCCAAAATAGCAATTCTGCCTTGCTTAGGAGAGATAGTCCATGTGGGGAAAAACGTTGGTCGGGCTTAGGAGGTAAGAACTATGTCAAGGATGTCAGATGAAATATTTGCATCTAACACAGTTGATCCTTCATTCAGATGCACTGGTGTTGTACCCCAAATTTTACCTCTTAGATGTCATAACATCTTGCATTGACATATAGGTTCAATAATCTATGCATTGTTTAACTAACCCACATTTTGCAGTTTGCTTCTCTTATGTCTGAAATTAGGGTTTACACAGAGAGATTCAAGGCCTCCTAAGGTATTCTCTGGCTCCATATAATCATCACAAAGATTCACCAGTAGTTTGGAACCAAGATCCCAAGACCTTGAATCAAGTCAAGTCAACAGAGGATCACCAGACCAAAAGGTGGAATTAGGGTTTTAACCTGAGGAATCATTGAAGAATTAGGGTTTTAACTTGAGGCTAGCAGGTTCAATGTGTGTGCAAGTACTGATTTGATGGTCAGAATTTTCGCCTTTGGTATGAGGATTCGTCAGGTTGTTCAATCAAGATCATTCCAGGTTAAATTTGAGTTTGTGGAGGATCGGTGGCAGTCAAGTGCGTTTGTGGAATTTTTAAATATTGGGGAGGCATGTTACCTTTACCCATTTTTCAAACAATCCATTTTCTAATCCATTTCCATCATCGTTGTCCAATTTATTTCCCAAGTCAAATACCCTTCCTCTTTTTTTTCTTTCTCTAAATCAATATCCATACCTATATCCATAAAAATCCACGTCTTTCTTTTAAATCCATTTCCAAATTCAAATTGCATTTTATCCATTTACTCACTATTATCCAATTTCTATTCAAATGTATTTTATCCATTCTTCTTTTTAATTATCCAATGTCATTCCATATCATCTAAATCCATTTTTTTTACAAATCCAATTCAAATCTATACCACATGTAACTTATACCACATTACAAGCCGAATGTTATCACAAACCATCTCAAGATAATATGACAAAAAAAAATTACTTTTTGCTTGCACCAGTACATTCCAAGCGAACCACAATCCTCAAAGTTTGAAAAGGACATGTCCATGCCAAACTACATGCTGCAAAATCCCGAGTTACATCAACAGCATAAGAAAGCAACCTCACTCCAACCTTGACCAACTGACCCACACAACTCTCCAAATTTGACCTACGAACAAGCTGCTAAAGTTCTGCTACTATCCTGCTACAACCTACCATCAAGCAACAACAACAATTCAACGCAAAAACCGGCTATGAGAACAACAAGACAACAACTTTTCCTGCAGTTGAAAGCAACATCACAAATAAACCTCCCTTTTGAACCTTTATTAATCACCTTCTTCTGGACCCGTGATGGGTGGGACCAACACGCTTTCCTCTCGCCGAATTACTTTTGATGTGTTGTTCGTAAATCCAGACGAACCAACAATCACCAATAATGAGAGCATAAACAACACATATCAGAACTTTCACACAAGAGATCTTCAACACTTTCTCATACCTTCTCCTTTGTTTGACAAATCGTCAACACACAAAAAACACATCACCACCCAACAACCATCAAAACCAACAATCAGAACAACAGCCCTCACTCAAGAAAAAACAATACTTCGTCCTTTCATTGTTTCTTCCAAAACACCATCAGAAGTTGTTTCTCTCATTACTTTTCACGACAAAACCACAACCTCTTTTCATTCCCTCCCTTTTGAACAACACCATAAACTTTTTCCTCTTGGTATGACAACAAACCATTAGAACCATAATAAACACCTGAGAACCACCAATAGAATAGCCATCAACAACATCAACACAACATAAACAGAACCTCTGTCATTCATACACATCACTCGAAATGGTAGAAAATGAGCTTGTATGCCGCTGAAGGAAAGACGAGGTGCACACTTCAAGTGTCTTGAAGATCACTATCATTCAAAAGGAGGTGGGATTTCTAAGCTCCATGAGGAAGAAGCAGTGGACTTGACTCCACTTGGTAAGTTCACATCATGCCATTATGCTTCCATGATCAATGCTTAGCTATTTATAACTGAACCCATTGTTTCTATGCTGTGCATCTGAATAGTTTAAATGATAGTGTGAATCGTTAGGGAGTTTGCATTATCTTTTGTTTTGTTAAGAATATGTTAGTTTTGGAACGCATGTTTTCATGCCTTTTTCTCCAAGCTTTAGTTGTTAGCTTTTGTTGTCGAGGGTTTAGAGGTATTCTACTATGAAAGCACAATAAGATGGTGCTTTATTTCGTGACTTTTGGTTAAGATTTGAGGTCGTAATCGTTTGAACAAGATGAGGATACGCCATGGCCATCTGCTACTGTTTCACGATAGTTATAGGATTTGTTTCATGCATGCATGAAGAGGGTGGAGGCGTGGTGAGCCGGGATTGGTCAGGATTTTGCTTTTTCGTTTTGTGACTTAATTAACATGTGACCGGTTGAGCCAAATGTTACATATGTTTTGTACGCGTTACATTTTCATTCTCACTCTGCTGAATTTATTTCGCTCCCTTCAGACCATGGGCCTTGCCCAAATGCTATTCGCACCCCCACTGCAACAGGCCCATGCGCCTGGCAATACAACTCTGTTCATATTAAATTCATTAAAACACCCCCTCTGATTTTAATGGTCCCAAACATTTTATTTTTCTTTTTTTATCCAATCCTATTTACTTAAAAATATTTTCTTTTGTCCAAATTCCAGAAAAGTTCACAAATACATTCTAATGTATAAATTATTTTTTATAATTTTTATTTTGGTATTTATTTCTAAAAAATTACAAAAACATGAATATCCTCTTGTTTAATTTTTGAACCTCTTTTGAAAATCAACTTTTCTTGAGAATCTTTTTGAGAGCTTTCCTTGGAACGTTTTGTGACATATAAGAGGTTTCTCCTTGACCTTAGATATAGTCATTTTATTAGGGTTTTATTTGTACCTTTGTGTTCTTTGTTGCTAAGCCTCATCTCTTGGAGGTTTTGTCTTTGATTTCAAACTTTTGAGGATGTTATCTTTGTCACACTTATGTGTTCACCTATCCATGCTTGTTGTGAATTATCTCACTATCTTTTGCCATATATTGATGTTTGAATTATACTTTTGATGAATCATGCCTAATTGTTGTATACCTCCTTTAAGTTCTTGACTCATATTGTCCATTTAACTCAATCCCCTTGTAACATACTTGTTCACAAGAAGTTACTTCCCTCCTTCCAAAGGAAAGTCTCTCTATTGACCTCAAAGTCATAGATAGCTCATTACCCTCCCTTGACCTCATAGTCATAGGATCCACTATTGACCTCATAGTCATAGAGCCACCTCTTACTTTTGACCTCATAGGGTCCCACCTTGGCCTCATAAGAGCCATTTCCCACCTTGGCCTCATAAGAGCCATTTCCCACCTTGGCCTCATAAGAACCTTTCCCTTGTCTTGGCCTCATAAGAGCCATTGAATCATAACTAGAAGTAGGATAGAGCTTATAAACTCTACGTGGGCTCATCACATTGAGTACCCACTTTTCCCCATCATAACTTAGACTTAGAGAGTTTCTTTAAACTCTAAAATGAGCGTACACTCATTTCGCCTTGGAACTTTAGCCATAGTCAATAGTTCCTCAAATTCACCCTTAGTTAGGTCAACTACGGTTGCTCTGATTCTTTAGTCAGATACGTAGGCATAAGATGCGACGTCTTGGCGAGCAAACTTAGTGTACATATCCCTTAGGTTTTTACCTTTACCTTTAGCAGATATCTTAGCAAGCAAACATAACACAACACAAACATAAACAAGAGGTTCCTGTAGAGTACTATAGATATTAAGGGTGCTAATACCTTCCCTTAGTATAATCAACCCCCGAACCTTAGATCTCCCCCTCCTTTAGGTTTTCTCGATCTTGAACCTTTCCTTTAGATAAATCAAAGTCGGTGGTGAATTCAAAGAAATGTGATGCAAGTTAATTAATAGCTTGTTATCCGATTCTCGCCGCAACAGAAATGGCGACTTCATTGGGGACTAATTATTTGAGGATTAAGCCTACCTTGTTTTGCTTATGTTATTTATGCTTGCTTACTATATTTGTACATATGTCTGTATATTTGTTTGGTTCCTGCTGTGGGCATGGTACTATTGAGTGGTGAGATAAGTCCTAACCCGGACTTGAGAGTACATTTGATTAGGATCGTGGACATAGTCAAGGAAACTTCGAGGGAGAAATCCCAAAGGAGTTGACTTGAAGTTCCACACTCAGTTGAGGCCCTCTTGGAAGTGGTATATGTTAAACGAGCAATTGTGAATGCGTTACTACTTTCAACTTTGGTGCCAGGGATACTGATGACCTTTAGTTACCCCTTTTACCCCACTTGGCCTATCTATGATGTAGTGCGATGACTATGAGGGAGTAATCCTGAATGGTTGCTACGCAATACTACACTCAGACAAGACTCTCTTGAGAATTTTATTGATTACCGAGCAATTGGGAAGTCGATAAAATTTGAAAGATGGGTTGTCGACTCTGGGAACTTTTTAGAACCCTGTTCTACAGATTGTGAACCCATAGCACACACCTATTGGGATGGGTATGACCATGGCTCCACTCATGTGACTCCTAAACCTAGGAATTGTGTGTTTTGGATGTGTGTACATATGTTTGTGTTTATGCATACATCCATCTATTCATGTTAGCCCTTTGGTTCTAAGGAATTTAAGTTTTTTTTCCTTGCAAGATCAATAAAGATCATTGGTTTTAAAGCCAAACTCTCCAGCTTTCAAAAAGTTTGCAACTTGCCTTTGAGTCCCTTGAAACCATTTGGCTTGCATTCTCATCCCATGCGCATGTCGTCGCATTCGCATCTCATTTGCATCTCTCAATCTTGAGTCTCCCTTCTTCTTCTATGTCTGAAGGATACCTAGCACCTATTCAAGACAATGGTAGCAATGAAATAAAATCTAAAGAACCAGAAAGACCTGAAAGAGGAGGTCAGAATCCTCAAATTCCAGATGAATTGGGTTTTGAAAACTTTGCAAGCTCTAATGAGGAAGGAGGAGCATGCTCACCCAGTTGCTCCTAGAAAAGTTGTCAGTCCATCACTCTTTGTGGTTCCTCTCACCCAAGGACCTCCTCAGTATCAAAGGTCAGACCACCGTCAACCGCGTCATCATGCACGACCAAGGCCAAGAAAGCTAGAGAAGCACTTCTTTCCACTATCCATGTCATACAGTGAGATTTTACCAGTCCTGATCGAAGGTGGATTGATAGTGCCAAAGGAATTAGAGCCAGTCCCGTTTCCGTATCCACCAGGCTTTGACGCCAATGCTCGATGTGACTACCATACTAGGGCACAGGGGCATTCAGCTGAAGACTATAAGGTGCTCCCGAGTAAGGTTCAGAATCTGTTAGACTCTGAGAGGATCTCATTCACGCCTCAAGGCATTCAAATCAACAATCCTTCTCCATCTCCTGTGGTTCTCCTATACCAAGGATCTGCCTTTGGGGAAACTTCATGTCAGCCAACATTTGGTCTTGGTCTTGCACCAGAATGTCATCATCAGCCTCTGAATGCCTAGTTGGCATATCAACATTCATTGGTCGTCCCTCTTCAAGGTCGTCAGACTCGGAACAAGAATTAGAATCGGAACAAAAGGAACAAAGTTCATGATGAACGGATTCTCGTGCCACTTAGCAAGCTCTACCCACTACTAGTCCAGAATTCTTTGATAGCTCCTCTCACATTTGTGCCAGCTTCGTATACATGGTACAATCCTGATACAAATGCAACATGTGAGTTCTGTTGGAGGACATGATTTGGATACTTGTTCTGAATTAGAAGCCTTCGTACAAAAATTGATCCACAACAAGAGTTTAATCTTTGAAGAAGACCATTCAGATATCGAATGTGGATATTGTACTAAGACAATGGGGCACCTCGTAGGGGAGTGCAAGAGTTTCAAGCTCAGGTTACAAGATGTGATAGAGTCATTAGCACCCTAAGGAGGAAGACCAGATGTTGATATCTCGAGTTCAGAAACAAATTCTGAGCCAGATGGCAACAAAGGAAAAGGACCTGTGAGGCCTCTTAAGGTCTTATACCACAAGGAATAAGTCATATTCTGAGCATCAAAGAAGTGACACCTCTGGGCCCGAAAACTGAAGTCTTTTGAAATCAATTCGCCAAAGCTGGCTGTATTTTGTTCATTTCAGTACTTTCAGTTGTATTTTCTTTGCATGTTTGAATTTGTGTTTGCTTATAAGCTTTGTTGTACTTTTCAAATTGGCAAGATTAATGAAGCGTTTATGCATCTTTTGATTAAATTCATTCGTTTCACTCATTCACTTTTATGATCATAAAAGCAAAAAATATTTATCTGTTTATCCTTATCAAAATTGTTGTTAAGCAAAGATTGGGGAGGATGATGAACATATTATCCATAATTGTTGTGGTATGCTTTTGACTAATCTTGCTGGGGATGTAAGGCATTGTTTCAATTCCCAAACACTGGAGAAATAAGGAAGATAATCCCTCGTTGACCCTTCGAGCCTAGAAGTAGGAGTTTTCTTTCCTTACACAAAAAACCCTTAATCTCAACCTTGGGGTGGGTAGTTCTCAGTTTAACTTCGTTATGCAGTCAAGTGCAAGCGCTTCATGCAAGACACCAGTCAACTTTCTCCAACCAAGTGGATAAGTGTTGTACAAGTTGTTCCCGAAGTGATAAATAAGGAAGGATCATTGAGAAATCCTTAATCGAAGAATGAGCCGAGTCCCTTTCATGGCGAAAGTCAAGAAATATGGGAAGCCCAAAGTGTTGCCTTATACAAGAAGGTTTGTACAATAATCGAGACAAAGACAAGGTCCCAAAACATCAGCAATAAAGGATAACCAAATGTTGTAAGGGAGTAATGACTACCCCAGGTGTCTGAATCATCATCAACTATCATCAATTCATTCCTAGTCTATAGGAACGTAAATGTGTAGCTTAAGCTAACTGAGCATAGGACTAGAGTTCATCACGAAGATGAGGTGGGACAAATAAACTTTGAGCCTTTATCCTTTGTTTCATAAACCGTGAACTAGGCCACGTTACAACCCTTAAAAGACCTAATTGAGGTAAGGTTGTTTTGAAAAGCATACTACAACAAGGTTGATTAACCTAACTCCTAATGATCTTTGCTATTTGCGTGTGTTGATCACTTCATCTGTCATTCTGTAAATGACTAGATCCACTTTATTTTTTATTTAATTACTCCACCGTGTGTGTTTCATCAATAAAACTTGATTTCAAAAGCTTGCATGAATATCGCATTGAAATTGCCAATTTTTAATGAACAATACTTGTTTGTAAAAACAATTTAATATCAAAGAAATCCCAACAAACGCAGCCAACTAGGGAATTTAACTTGATAAAGGAAGCTCAGTCAGGGGCAACCAAGCGGAAGGATCTGCCGATCCACCATTCTAGGAGTCATTGAATCAAGGGCAGAACTCTTCAAATTTAGGATATTGGGGCAAGCCTTCTTGAGGTCACCTTATGACCAGTTTAGACTCCAACAGGGGCAAGTTTACTCCCTAGTTATTTCTACCACAGTATGAGGACTTTGTATCGCGAATACCATTAATCAGGGGTGTCGTAACCCAAAATTTGACCCCCCTCTTTTGCCTTTTGCATAAGCATAATCATTCGCATCGCTGGCATACGCATTCGCATTTTTCTCTGGTGTTTTGATTGCAGGATATTCAGGTTTTCCAAGCCCGATTAATCATATCCTCACAAGGTCATCACCTCATCAAAACAAGCACAAAATGAAGGTTTCCATACCTATTCCTCAATACAAGGGGTGGAAAATCGAAGCCGGGACCACATCACCCTTTTTTAGGCAAATTGGGCATATTGTGGCCTGGTTAATCGATTAACCATTTGCAGTGCAATTGTGTTAATCGATTAACACAGGAAAAATAGGCACAATTTGCTACTTTTTCATGACAGCACCTTTGCACACATTTTGGTCTTGGATTCTAGCAGCATATGGAATATTTTAGACACCTCTAAACATTTCCAAGCTACTCAATTCATTCCAAGTGCATTTGCTATAATACTTCACTTCAAATCAAGTGCACCATGTTCCTTATTTTCCAAGTAATGTGGATCTTTGGATGTTGGAATTCACCTTGGGATGGTTACCGAGTTGGTTCTAACTAACCGAGTTAACCGCCTTGACTTGATGAGTCAAGTCCAACTAACTCCTAACCTAGCTCCAAACCCAAAGCTAATTCCAAACCATCTCATATTCCAAACCTAAAGCCTATATAAACACACCTTCACTCACTTTTCAATTCCTCAACCATTCTCTACCATTTTTCACCAAACTTCTCACATTTCACTCTCAATTCTCTCACTTTTTCTCTGATTTCTCTACTCATTCTTCATCTTCATCTCAATTCTTCTCCATCAAACCTCACCAAAAGCTCTCATTCTTGAAGGATAATCACTTTTCACATTGAAAGTGATTAATTCTTGAGCTTAACCTTCATCATTTGGCATTCTTTGGTTGGATTTCTAGAATTAGATCCCATTCTACTTCAATCCAAGGGTTTCACACCATTTATTTTGGTGTAAGTTCAATTTCGGTGCTTTTTCGCATTTTTGATCGGTTTCGATGCGTTTCGTCTACAATTCAAGGGTCCTCTGGTTTTCTTTAATCTTTTGCACCAAGATCACTTTGCAACATTTACCAAGGCACATCTCAGCCTTGTAGGTTGGTGGATTTCATTCATTTTATCATTTCGATCATTTTCGTATCGTTTGCGATGTAATTTCGATATTCTTGCATGTGAATTAATTACACTTTCGATAGATCCATGATCTTGATTGTTAATTGATTCTATTGTTGGTCATTTGCAGTTTCTAAGCTTGATTTTTCATGCATAATTGTTTGCCCTAGCATTAGAGTGATTGCACAATCAAAAAGTTGGCCAAAAGCACTTTTCAAAATTGATTTTCTGCTCCCTGTACAGTGTTAATCGATTAACTAGTGTTTTTTTGCACTTTTTCAAGTGTTAATCGATTAACACTTTGCAGTGCAATTGTGTTAATCGATTAACACTGAACTAGAAGGCCATTTTCTTTCATTTTCAAGTGTGTTTGCCATGCTTTCTTCATTTTAACCTCCATTGATTGTCATGCTTGATTTTATGGATGTTTTTAATGTCATTTCACTTCTGGTTGAAGCAAATTCATGAACTTTCGATGCACATTTTCGATTATTCAATTGTTTCATGTTCTTAGCATTGTATGAACATATCAATTCTTGCACTATCTTTGTTCACATGACACATGATTTTGTGTGGCATTTTGTTGATCATTTGGCACTGTTTTACACCTTCCATTTCAGATTTGCATTAAGTTTATTCTTCATGGATAAGCTTAATCTTGTATAATCAATAATTCACTCCTTTTTGCTCTAATGACTTTTCATCCTCTTTGGAAAGTTGTTAGCATGTTTATCCCTTGATTAATTGATCGAAACTTTGTTTCGATTAATCGATCTTCCCTTTTCCTCTTTTTAGGCCTCCTTTAGAGCTTTCTCTCTCATTCCCCCCGTGGAGTTGGAGTTTCGCGTTGCGCCTTGCAACGGAGCACTGTACAAATTGACGCTGTTATGCTGTCCGCTTCTCTACGCAGGAGCACTGTACAACTTGGAGTTGTTGAGCCGTCCGGTTCAACTTCCGCATTACACCCTGTGTGTGTTAGGGAAGGGATGAGAAGGGAGAATTCCTACTCTCATTCTGACTACTTCAGGTAGGGGACGAATGACCCTGTGCTTGGCTTAGTCATCTCTATCTCCAGGCGGTAATGTACTTTCCTTCCCCAGTCGAGTTGATCCTTGATCACTCTTCTCTCTTGGTGATCCCTTTTGATCCTTGATCACTCCTATCTCAATCTCTCTCTTGATCTATCACCATTCTTCTTGGTTACGATCCTATCTTCCTTGGGTTAGCAAGCTTTCTTCGTTTCAATACCCTATGCTTTTCTTGCGATCAATCATTGCTTTTTGATTCCCCTGAAGGGTTTCAATTCTCTCTCTTTAGTCCAACACAGTTTTCCTGTCACGACCATTTTTCCCCTGGAGTTCGCAACCTGCTCTTGGTTCTTCTCCTTTCTTGGGTTAATCACCTTCTCTTTGTTAATCACCCGTTTCTTCAATTAATCACAGTCCGTCTGTTAATCACTGAGCACCTCTTGGGTTAATCACCTACTCTTGGTTAATCACCCGTCTCTTCAGTTAATCACAGTCCATCTGTTAATCACTGAGCACTTCTTAGGTTAATCATCTTCGCTTGGTTAATCACCCATCTCTTCAATTAATCACAGTCCGTCTGTTAATCACTGAGCACTTCTTGGGTTAATCACCTTCGCTTGGTTAATCACCCGTCTCTTCAATTAATCACAATCCGTCTGTTAAAATACTGAACCCTTTTGAGTTAATCACCTTCTTTTGGTTAATCACTCGCTTTTATCTTCAGTTGGTCATAGTCCATCTGTAAACACCGAATCCCCCGCAGTTGGCAACCTCCTCTTGGTTCGAATACTTGCACCCTTGGGTTAGTAACCTTTCATCGGTTCAAATACCCTTTCTTCGGTTGAGTACTGTTTGTTCAGTCAGTTTACCGAACCCCTTTGGGTCACTACCTTTTCTTGATCCTATACCCGTCCTTTGGGTTATGATCTTTATTCCGTCCTACGCCCGCTCTTCTGGTTAATCGCAGTTTTCTCTGCTAAAACCAATGCTTCCCTATCCCCACAAAGTTGCCGTCCTTTCTTTCCTCAGTTAAATTATGTTTATCAGTTAAGATACCGAGGACCCTTCAGATTCAAACACCTTCTCTCGGTTCAGCACTCTCTCTCTTGGTTTATCACAGTCCGTCTGTTGACACCGGCTTCTTTTCCCTTCCAGGGTTCTACTCTCTTGCTTCAATTAACCACTGCCAGCCAGTTAATATACCGAATCTCCTTTTGGTTATGACACCATTTATTTTGTATCCCCAGCGGATCTTTCTCCATCTCTTGCTCTTGGTTTTGACACCACCTCTTTCATCCCCTTGTTTCTCCCTTGTTTTGTTTTTCGTTCAGTTCCCCGAAATACGGAAGCTCTGATTCTGCATTCTTCTGAATGTCAGATACGTAGGCACGAGACGCAATGTCTTGGCGAGCACACTTCCACCTTTCTTCCGTCTTCCTCCTTTCTTTCCTTTTCTTCGTCCCCTGGTTGCATGAACTACGACGCTCTGATTTCCTCATTGCACTATGAGGATACGTAGGCACGAGGACTTCAATCCTCCGCGAGCACTTTCTTTCCTTTCTTTCTTTTTCCCCTTTCTTCTCTCTCTCCTTTCCTTTAGCTAGAAGCCTTTAGATAGATAACCCATCCAAGCCTAGAAGCAAGCGAAATGGTTCCCGTCGAGTACGACGGATGCGTAAGGTGCTAATACCTTCCTTTCGCATAACCGATCCCCCATTCCCGTTTCTCTTTACCTTTGGTTTTATCGATATTTTCCCTGTCCTTTGGGACTAAATAAAGTTCGGTGGCGACTCTGTTGTATCTTTGAGTGTGCGATTCACTCAGGTAGAAACCAGCCATCTTCAGCTAGCGACTCTGCTGGGGAGTTCTTGCTCCTGAGCTTCACCTCCTTTTGCTTGTCTCCTAGCTAGGTGGGACTCCCCATCTTCAGCTGGCGACTCTGCTGGGGAAAGATTGACCTCTTGCTGGTCCATCCCTTGAGGACGCTGAGAACGCTGAGAACGATGCGTACAAGGAAACTCTGGCACAATTCCAAGGTTGGATGGATCAGTTCCAGACGAACATGGATGTTATTATGGAGCTCCTTTGTGCCCAGAGGGACGCCGCTGCTATTGCCACTGTTGTTGCAACTACTACTGATGCAACTGTTGTCACTCCTGTGACTGTTCCTCCTGTTGTTACAGCTACTCCTGCTGTTGTTGTTCCTTCTCCTGCTAGAGTTGAAGTACCAACTGAGCCTGTGAATCAGCCTGCCGTTCAACCTAATTTGAACCAGATGCCCACTTGTTTTCCTTGGGGCATGCCTCCAAATTACACTCCTCAAATTGCAAATAATGGTAATGCATTCATGCCATATCAGCCTTTTGTTGCACCCATGCCTAATGGGAATGCTTCCGCCTATCCATGGGTCATGTCTACTCCAGTCCCGCCTCCAGTGGTGAATGACGATCCTGAGAATCTTCAGGCTCAAACTCATCAAACTGCCGGATTGGTCGACACTGAAACTCCTGATAATGAAGAGCATGTGTATAGGGGTCCTCCTATTCATTTTCTGGTTCTGTCTCAAACCGTTGTTCTGAATGCTCATCCTGGGATGTTCTACCCTAGGGCCTCTTCCTCAGCTGCTGGGGTACCCCCTCCGAATTATCCGTATGGTGTTCCGATGGGTCAGAATGCTGGTCAGATGGTTACTCCGGGTTTGGTGTATCTTTCTCAGTTTGCTACTCCGCAAATGAATGCTCCTGCCGCTTCTCAACTGCCAAATCCTCAGATTCTTGTCAGGCCCACTAATGAGAATAGATAAGTTGACTACAAGTTGTTGGAAGACCGTATCAGAGCTATCGGAGGGTTCTCTGCTTTTGGTATGGAAGCCAAAGACTTATGTTTGGTTCCAAATGTTGTGCTGCCGCAGAAATTCAAGATACCTGATTTGCCAAAGTATAAAGGCTTGAGCTGCCCGCGTAGTCACATCACTATGTACTGCAGGAAGATGGCATCCTATATTGATAATGATGAATTGCTAGTTCATTGTTTTCAAGATAGTTTGTCTGGTGCTTCATTGGATTGGTACATGGGCTTGGAGCGCAGCAAAATTCGTACTTTGAGAGATTTGTCTGAAGCGTTCGTGAGACAATACAAGTATAACCTTGATTTGGCGCCAACTAGATTGCAATTGCAGAATCAGTCTCAGCGCTCAACTGAAACATTCAAGGAGTGTGCACAAAGATGGCGTAAGATGGCATCTCGTGTACGACCAGCTCTCTCTGACAATGAGTTGGTTGACATCTGTATGCGTACATTGCAAGGATCTTACTATGAGAAAATGGTGGGTAGTTCTTCATCAAGTTTTGCTGATGTTGTAACCATTGGTGAAAGGATTGAGAATGGTTTAAAGACTAGAAGGATTCCTGGAACTACTTCCCGGCAGTCGACCACTCGGAAATCTCAGAACAGTCATTCCAAGAAAAAGGAAGGTGAAGCCAATGCTGTGACAGCTCAAGTTTCTCCTCAGTATTAAGCTCCCATGGCTCCCTTGCTGTACTATCCGTATCCGTACATTGCTGCTGCACAGTATCAATAACCTCCATATCAGAATCATCCACAACAACCGGTTCAGAATGCTCAAAATCAGCACCGAATCAACAGAACAAAAATCAGCATAATCAAAACCCTCAGAACAGTAACAATCAAGGAAACTGTAAGCGTCCAAATTTCGACAGAATTTCGGTGTCATACACTGAACTGTTTTCTTACTTAGTTCACCAAGGGGCAATTATCTCCAAGCAGATTGCGCCTGCAATTCCTCCATTTGGCCCGAAGCATAACCCAAACACGTCCTGTGCTTATCATGCTGGATACATAGGACATGCAACAGAGGATTGCTTTGTTTTCAAAACCAAGATTCAGGAACTCTGATAAGAAAGTTATGACTTTTGCTGAGGAAGGACCCAACATTCAGAGTAATCCGTTGCTGAATCACGGTGGGCCTGCGGTTAACATGATTGAGGATAATTATAGGGCTGAATTGATCATAGATGTTGATGAGGTAAAGACTCCGATGTTTGTGGTTTTCAAGAAATTGAAGGAACATGGGCTGTTGAAAGGTTTGCATGGTAAGTGTCAGATTTGTGACGATAATCCCAACCAGTGTCGAAGGCTGAAGGGTTGTGTCCAAATTTTGATGAACCTTGGCGAAGTGCAATTTGCCAGATCTAACCCTGTTGAGGAAGTTACCTCTATCGAGCCGTTCACCATCGTCTATAGGAAAGTTCCCGTGGAATCCCCTAAACAGAAGAAGGTGCAACCCATCGTTGTTTGCCCACCAAAGCCGTTTCCGTATCAGAATTCTAAGGAGGTACCTTGGAAGTATGGGTCTACCGTGTTTTCTGGAGGTCAAGAGATAAGGTTCGTCGAGTCCGAGATCGTGAATGTTACAGCCGGTGGAGGTATGACTCGTAGTCGACGAGTGTTCGCCTCGAAGGTCACTATGAAGCCTGTGCAAATTCCAATTGTTGTTTCTCCCAAGGAGACACCTGCATTCGCGACCCCTGTTGTCCAACAAGGGGCATCTACTGCCATTCTAGTACTGACTATCCCGTCTGAGGATGTTTCAAAGAGAAAGGAGACCCTTGATGATCAAGAGTTCCTTAAGTTGATCAAGAAAAGTGACTTTAAGATTATGGATCAGCTGGGTCAGACTCCCTCGAGGATCTCAATTTTGTCCCTGCTCATGAGTTTGCCCGTGCATAGATTAGCTTTGTTGAAAGTGTTGAACAGTGCCCATGTCATGCAAGATATATCCTTCGTCGAATTCGATGGTGTTTTGGCCAACATAACTGCAAGTCGGTATTTGGGTTTCAATGAATCGGAATTGCCTCTTGAAGGAAATGCCCACAATAAAGCGCTGCACATATCTGTAACCTGCACAGACATCCTGTTATCTAGTGTTCTAGTGGATACCGGTTCTTTTCTCAATGTGATGCCTAAGGGCACGTTGAGTCAATTACCAGTAGAAGGAATCGAGATGAGACCAAGTGCCTTAGTTGTCAGAACCTTTGATGGTTCTCGAAGACAGGTCATTGGAGAACTGGATTTACCCATCAATATTGGGCCGCATCTGTTTACCATTACCTTCCAGGTGATGGATATTAATCCAGAGTACAGTTTCCTACTGGGTCATCCATGGATCCACGCGGCAGGGGTAGTTACATCCACTCTACATCAAAATTTGAAATTCATGTTTGACGATCAACTTTTCATTGTCTGTGGTGAAGAGGATCTGATTGTAAGCGAGTTATCATCTTTTCGATATATCGAGACAGAAGAAGGCATAGCTGAGGTTCCGTTGCAGTGTCTCGAGTTCAAAGATGTCAGTTCTGCTTCAACTAGTCAAAGTAGATCACCACAATTGACTTTAGCATCTGCTAAGAGTGCTAAAGAGACCATCGATAGAGGTGCTTTTCCAGACTGGGGGCACGTGATTGATGTGGTTGAGAAGCATAATCATTTTGGAGTGGGCTATTATCCTGGTCGTCAATCTGGTTCCTCTGATCAGAAACAATGCAACTTTGTCAAGTTCCATAGCGCGGGTTTCCAACAGGGTGACATCGTGGCAGCTGCTGATGATGCTAGTCCCAGTAACCAGATTTCAAGCTTTGTGCGCAAATGTCTGTTTGGTTTCAAGCTCAACAATTGGACATTTACCGTGATTCCTGTGGTTTTCCCATATAACATGTAATGCATTTTGCTTTCTCATTCCCTCGTCCTCGCCCGAGACGAGTGGATAACTTGTAAAGGGCCTCGCGCTTTTGCAATATTATGTGATCAATAAATAAAAGTTTTTTTGCATTCAAAATCATTCTCTATTTTCTTTCTTTATTTTACTTTTCCACAAAACAAATGGCAAAAGTTGTTTTTCTTTTTCACTTTTAAAATAGCTTATTCTAAACATATTCATAAACATGCAGAACTAATAAAAGCATTGATAACAACATGGCAAACATCCATTGTAATTCTGGAATTCCAATTAACCAAGCCAAAGAAGATTGTGAGGAAGATTGTGAATTACCGGCTGAACTGGCAAGGCTCCTTCAGCATGAGCGTAGAGAGATTCAGCCACACAAAGAGCCAGTGGAAGTTGTTAATCTTGGTACTGATAAGGTTAGGAGAGAAGTCAAGGTTGGCGCATCCCTCGCAGAGCATGTACACTCCGAGTTGATCAGGTTATTGAAAGAGTATGTTGATATCTTCGCCTGGTCCTATCAAGATATGCCTGGGTTGGATACCAACATCGTTGAACATAGCTTACCACTCAAGCCCAGATGTCCTCTTGTCAAGCAGAAACTCAGGAAGACTAGACCTGACATGGCACTCAAAATCCGAGAAGAGGTAAAGAAGCAGCTTGATGCTGGGTTCCTAGCCACTTCCGAATATCCTAAATGGATTGCCAACATTGTCTTGGTTCCCAAGAAGGACAGTAAAGTCAGAATGTGTATGGATTATCGAGATCTCAACAAAGAAAGCCCGAAGGATGATTTTCCTTTGCCTCATTTTGACGTCTTGGTAGACAACACTGCGCAGTTCTCTGTCTTTTCCTTCATGGACAGTTTTTCAGGATATAATCAGATCAAGATGTCCCCAACTGATATGGAGAATACTACCTTCATCACACCATGGGGTACATATTGTTACAAAGTCATGCCATTCGGTCTAAAGAATGCAGGGGCAACATACCAACGAGCCATGACAACCCTCTTTCATGATATGATTCATAAAGAGATTGAGGTTTACAAGGACGATATGATTGCCAAGTCCAAAACTAAGGATGATCACTTGGTTCATCTAAAGAAACTATTTGTCAGACTCCGGAAGTTTAGATTGCGGTTGAATCCTGCGAAGTGCACCTTCAGAGTTCGATCTGGTAAATTGTTGGGCTTTATTGTGAGTCAGAAGGGCATTGAAGTTGATCTTGATAAGGTTCAGGCAATTCAGAACATGCCACCTCCCAAAACAGAAAAAGAAGTTCGTGGCTTTCTAGGCATACTCAATTACATTTCAAGATTCATTTCTCATTTGACGGCTACCTGTGAACCAATGTTCAAATTGCTAAGAAAAAATCAATCGGTTGAATGGAATAATGATTGTCAGGAAGCATTTGACAAAATCAAACAATACTTACAAGAGCCATCGATCTTAGTACCACCGGTTCCTGGTAGGCCTTTAATCATGTATCTCACCGTTCTCGATGAATCAATGGGATGTGTATTGGGTCAGCATGACGACACTGGCAGAAAAGAACATGCAATATACTATCTGAGCAAGAAGTTTACTGATTTTGAGACCAAGTACTCACTCTTGGAGAAAATTTGTTGTGCTCTGGTCTGGGTTGCTCGACGTTGGCGACAATACATGATTTGCCATACTACTTTGTTGATATCCAAAATGGATCTGATAAAGTACATATTCAAAAAGCCTGCTGTCTCTGGAAGGATTGCTCGGTGGCAGATGTTGTTAACTGAGTATGATATCCAGCATGTTACCCAGAAAGCAATAAAAGGGAGCGTCTTGTCTGACTACCTTGCTCATCAACCTGTAGAGGGTTATCAACAAATGAAGTTTGACTTTCCCGATGAGGATGTTCTCTTTATCAGAGATTATGAGACTCCAGATCCTGACATAGGACCCAAACTAGGGGTGCGATGGACGCTCGTGTTCGACGGTGCCTCCAAATCTAAAGGTCGTGGAATTGGGGCTATCCTCATCTCTCCAACGGGTTTTCACCTTCCCTTCACTGCTAGATTATACTTTGCATGCACCAACAATATGGCTGAATACGAAGCATGTATCTACGGTATTGAAGTGGCAATTCACATGAGAATCAAGATTCTTGAGGTTTATGGAGATTCTGCTTTGGTCATGGGTCAAGTCAGAGGGAATTTTGTGACTCGGGATTCCAAGTTGGTTCCGTACTAACAACACATAGCGAAGTTGGTTCCTTACTTTGATGAGATCACTTTTCATCATATTCCCAGAGAGGAAAATCAACTAGCTGATGCTCTTGCCACTCTAGCATCCATGTTCAAGGTCAAGTGAAAGAATGAAGCTCCTCGTATCTGCATTGATCACTTGAACGAACCAGCGCACTGTTTGACAATCGAGGATGAGTCTGACGACAAGCCTTGGTTCCACGACATCAAAAGACATTTGGAAAAATAGGAATATCCCGAGGGTATCACTATCACTGACAAGAAGGCTCTTAGGCGGCTTTGCGCCAAATTCTTCTTAAGTGGTGGTATACTGTACAAGAGGAATTATGATTCCGTGTTGCGCAGATGCGTGGATAGACACGATGTAAACACGATCATAAGGTCCATACATGAGGGTTGCGAGGGTGTACATGCTAAAGGTCCTGCTATGGCTAAGAAGATCCTTCGGGTTGGGTATTACTGGACAATAATGGAGGTAGATTGCTACAACTTTGCCAAAAGATGTCACAAGTGCCAAATCTACGGAGACAAGATCCATGTGCCTCCAACTCCATTGAATGTTTTGACTTCACCTTGGCCATTCTCCATGTGGGGTATAGATATGATTGGAATGATCGAGCTGAAGGCTTCTAACGGTCATCGATTTATTCTGGTTGCTATCGATTACTTCACCAAGTGGGTTGAAGCTGCTTCTTATGCGAACGTTACACGACAAGTGTTTGCCAGATTTATCAAGAAAGAGATAATCTGTCGTTATGGCATTCCTAGCAACATTATCACGGACAATGCAAGCAACCTGAACAATAATATGATGAAGGAGTTGTGTCAAGAATTTAAGATCGAGCACCACAACTCTTGACCATATCGGCCCAAGATGAATGGCGACGTCAAAGCAGCAAACAAAAACATTAAGAGGATTGTCCAGAAAATGGTCAAGACTTACAAGGACTGGCATGAAATGCTTCCCTTTGCACTGCATGGCTACAAAACTTCAGTTCGCACTTCTACTGGGGCAGCTCCATATTCGCTTGTGTATGGTATGGATGTTGTTCTGCCCATTGAAGTCGAAATTCCTTTGCTCAGAGTCATCGTGGAAGCAGGTCTTGATGAAGCCGAATGAGTTTAATCCAGATACGACCAGCTGAATCTCATTGAAGAAAAGCGCCTTGCAGCCGTTTGTCATGGTCAATTGTATTAGAGACGCCTCAAGCGAGCTTTTGACAAGAAAGTTCTTCCTCGAACATTCTGTGAAGGCGAACTTGTGCTCAAGAGATATTCACCTGTTCACTCGGATCCATGAGGCAAATGGACTCCCAATTACAAAGGACCTTTTGTTGTCAAGAAAGCCTTCTCGGGCGGAGCCCTGATCCTCACCATAATGGATGGGGAGGAGTTGCCATCGCCCGTGAACTCCGATACAGTCAAAAAATATTATGCCTGGAAAAAAAATGGATAAGAGTCCGCTAGATTGACATCCGCAAGGACAATCTAGGAAAAAATGGACGTCCCAATGGACCAAAAAAAGAAATGTCCATGCAAAAGTTAGGTATAATGAAAAAACAATAATAGCCCGCTAAGTTGAAAACCCGAAAGGGCGACTTAGGTAAAAATGGGCATCCCGGTGGACGAAAAAAAATGAGTGAAAACATGTCCAGGCAAAATTTAGGGATAAAGGCATTGACTGTGAACACTTGAGCCTCTTTTCCTCACGGCTTGACCTCAGACGGTAACAGAACATTCCAATCATCATCGACTGGTGCAAGGCGTTGGAACCTAGACTTACTATAGATGGTGGTCAATGTTGTAATCAATGCAAGGCATGATTTCCCTTTGCCATTTACATTTGTTTTTCAATTTTATTGCAAAGTTCCTCATCAAGGATTTTGCATCCTTGTACACACTTTATGTACAATTTTTTATATTCAATAAAATGCATTCTTTGTTATCTCAATTTGTTTTCATTCCAGTATTTTGTTTGCAAAATAAACAATTATTTGTGATCACATAATACTAAAAAAACACTGACAACAATAAAAAGCTAAATCAATCAAGAAAGCAATATGCATTGCATGTGTTACTGGTAACTCCTGCAGGGTGATCGGTAATATCCATTGGTAAGCCTAACGCCTGGCCGACAATGTTTTGATTCAGTGAAGAAGTTGTTGTTTCCTCAGCAGTTCCTCAGCAGAGTCATCATTCTCCCAGCAGGGTGCCAAGGTGTTCCCCAGCAAAGACGCTTTGTTCTTTCTTCCCCAACAAGGGTTGTGCATCTTCTCCAAATGATTAGGAACTATCTGTCACCAGCAGCAGTGGTTTCTCCTCAGTTGAGTCAACATGATTCGGGGATCTCTTTTCCCCATGCAGAGCCAATCTTGGTAGGAAGGATTGATTTAATTCTTCCATCCCCAACAGAGACAGCCATGGTGATTTAGAAACCTGAGATGTCCTCAGTTTCTTTCCCCGGCGGGATCATCATCCTTTGTGAACTTCCTTCTCCAGCAGGGTTTGTCTTTATCTACAGGTCCCCTCCCCGGTCGAGGATGTCGAAGTCGTTTTGCTACGGTTTCTGCCTAATCACTTCACATTGTGCCTCATCTTGAGCCTTTGCATTGCATGATATCAAGCATCATGTAGAAACGCATACATAGCATATGCATCGATCATACTCCCTCTCTTTTTTGCCTGACTTATCTCCCAGCAGATTTTCAGCAAACCTTGCACTTACCTATTCTACCCTGCACCGCTCCGTTTGTCGCCATCGGCCAAATTCTCGAGCTACTCTTTTATTTAATCCCCTTTTACCTTGAATCATCGAAAAGCTGGCGCGATTCGTACATTCAGGTCCAAGAGGATTAAATAGGGGCAGCTGTCGTAACCCGAAATTTGACCTCCCTCTTTTTCTTTTTGCATAAGCATATGCATTTGCATCGCTGGCATACGCATTCGCATTTTTTTCTCTGGTGTTTTGATTGCAGGATATTCAGGTTTTCCAAGCCCGATTAATCATATCCTCACAAGGTCATCACCTCATCAAAACAAGCACAAAATGATGGTTTCCATACCTATTCCTCAATACAAGGGGTGGAAAATCGAAGCCGAGACCACAACACCTTTTTTTAGGCAAATTGGGCATATTATGGCCTGGTTAATCGATTAACCATTTGCAGTGCAATTGTGTTAATCGATTAACACAGGCAAAATAGGCACAATTTGCTGCTTTTTCATGACATCACCTTTGCACACATTTTGGTCTTGGATTCTAGTGGCATATGGAATATTCTAGACACCTTTAAACATTTCCAAGCTACTCAATTCATTCCAAGTGCATTTGCTATGATACTTCACTTCAAATCAAGTGCACCATGTTCCTTGTTTTCCAAGTAATGTGGATCTTTGGATGTTGGAATTCACCTTGGAATGGTTACCGAGTTAGTTCTAACTAACCGAGTTAACCGCCTTGACTCGGTGAGTCAAGTCCAACTAACTCCTAACCTAGCTCCAAACCCAAAGCTAATTCCAAACTAAATTCCAAACCATCTCATATTCTAAACCTAAAGCCTATATAAACACACCTTCACTCACTTTTCAATTCCGCAACCATTCTCTACCATTTTTCACCAAACTTCTCACATTTCACTCTCAATTCTCTCACTTTTTCTCTAATTTCTCTACTCATTCTTCATCTTCATCTCAATTCTTCTCCATTAAATCTCACCAAAAGCTCTTATTCTTGAAGGATAATCACTCTTCACATTGAAAGTGATTAATTCTTGAGCTTAACCTTCATCATTTGGCATTCTTTGGTTGGATTTCTAGAATTACATCCCATTCTACTTCAATCCAAGGGTTTCACACCATTTATTTTGGTGTAAGTTCGATTTCGGTGCTTTTTCGCGTTTTTGATCAGTTTCGACGCGTTTCGTCTACAATTCAAGGATCCTTTGGTTTTCTTTAATCTTTTGCACCAAGATCACTTTGCAACATTTACCAAGGCACATCTCAGCCTTATAGGTTGGTGGATTTCATTCATTTTATCATTTCGATCGTTTTCGTATCGTTTGCGATATAATTTCGATATTCTTGCATGTGAATTAATTACACTTTCGATAGATCCATGATCTTGATTGTTAATTGATTCTATTGTTGGTCATTTGTTGTTTCTAAGCTTGATTTTTCGTGCATAATTGTTTGCCCTAGCATTGGAGTGATTGCACAATCAAAAAGTTGGCCAAAAGCACTTTTCAAAACTGATTTTCTGCTCCTTGTACAGTGTTAATCGATTAACACATTGCAGTGCAATTGTGTTAATCGATTAACCAGTGTTTTTTTGCACTTTTTCAAGTGTTAATCGATTAACACTTTGCAGTGCAATTGTGTTAATCGATTAACACTGAACCAGAAGGCAATTTTCTTGCATTTTCAAGTGTGTTTGCCATGCTTTCTTCATTTTAACCTCCATTGATTGTCATGCTTGATTTTATGGATGTTTTTAATGTCATTTCACTTCTGGTTGAAGCAAATTCATGAACTTTCGATGCACATTTTTGATTATTCATTTGTTTCATGTTCTTAGCATTGTATGAACATAGCAATTCTTGCACTATCTTTGTTCACATGACACATGATTTTGTGTGGCATTTTGTTGATCATTTGGCACTATTTTGCACCTTCCATTTCAGATTTGCATTAAGTTTATTCTTCATGGATAAGCTTAATCTTGTATAATCAATAATTCACTCCTTTTTGTTCTAATGACTTTTCATCCTCTTTGGAAAGTTGTTAGCATGTTTATCCCTTGATTAATTGATCGAAACTTTGTTTCGATTAATCGATCTTCCCTTTTCCTCACTTTAGGCCTCCTTTACAGCTTTCTCTCCCATTCCCCCCCGTGGAGTTGGAGTTTCACGTTGCGCCTTGCATCGGAGCACTGTACAATTGACGTCGTTATACTGTCCGCTTCTCTACGCAGGAGGACTGTACAACTTGGAGTTGTTGGGCCGTCCGGTTCAACTTTCGCATTACACCCTATGTGTGTTAGGGAAGGGATGATAAGGGAGAGTTCCTACTCTCATTCTGACTACTTCGGGTAGGGGACGAATGACCCTGTGCTTGGCTTAGTCATCTCTATCTCCAGGCGGTAATGTGCTTTCCTTCCCCAGTCGATTTGATCCTTGATCACTCTTCTCTCTTGGCAATCCCTTTCGATCCATGATCACTCCTATCTCAATCTCTCTCTTGATCTATCACCATTCTTCTTGGTTACGATCCTATGTTCCTTGTGTTTGCAAGCTTTCTTCGTTTCAATACCCTATGCTTTTCTAGCAATCAATCATTGCTTTTTTATTCCTCTGAAGGGTTTCAATTCTCTCTCTTTAGTCTAACACAGTTTTCCTGTCACGACCATTTTTCCCCTGGAGTTTGCAACCTGCTCTTGTTGGTTCTTCTCCTTTCTTGGGTTAATCACCTTCTCTTGGTTAATCACCCGTTTCTTCAGTTAATCACAGTCCGTCTGTTAATCACTGAGCACCTCTTGGGTTAATCACCTGTCTCTTCAGTTAATCACAGTCCATCTATTAATCACTGAGCACTTCTTGGGTTAATCACCTTCGCTTGGTTAATCACCCATCTCTTCAATTAATCACAGTCCGTCTGTTAATCACTGAGCACTTCTTGGGTTAATCACCTTCGCTTGGTTAATCACCCGTCTCTTCAGTTAGTCATAGTCCATCTGTTAAAATACTGAACCCTTTCGAGTTAATCACCTTCTTCTGGTTAATCACTCGCTTTTCTCTTTGGTTGGTCACAGTCCGTCTGTAAACACCGAATCCCCCACAGTTGGCAACCTCCTCTTAGTTTGAATACTTGCACCCTTGGGTTAGTAACCTTTCTTCGTTTCAAATACCCTTTCTTCGGTTGAGTACTGTTTGTTCAGTCAGTTTACCGAACCCCTTTGGGGCACGACCTTTGCTTGATCCTATACCCGTCCTTTGGGTTATGATCTTTATTCGGTCCTATGCCCGCTCTTCTGGTTAATCGCAGTTTTCTCTGCTAAAACCCAATGCTTCTCTATCCCCATAGAGTTGCAGTCCTTTCTTTCCTCGGTTAACTTCTGTTTATCAGTTAACATACCGAGGACCCTTCAGAGTCAAACACCTTCTCTCGGCTCAGCACTCTCTCTCTTGGTTTATCACAGTCCGTCTGTTGACACCAGCTTCTTTTCCCTGCCAGGTTCTACTCTCTTTCTTCGGTTAACCACTGCCAGCCAGTTAATATACCGAATCTCCTTTTGGTTATGACACCATTTATTTTGCATCCCCAGCGAATCTTTCTCCATCTCTTGCTCTTGGTTTTGACACCACCTCTTTCATTCCCTTGTTTCTCCCTTGTTTTGTTTTCCGTTCAGTTCCCCGAACTACGGAAGCTCTGATTCTGCATTCTTCTGAATGTCAGATACGTAGGCACGAGACACAATGTCTTGGCGAGCACACTTCCACCTTTCTTCCGTCTTCCTCCCTTCTTTCCTTTTCTTCGTCCCCTGGTTGCATGACCTACGACGCTTTGATTTCCTCATTGCACTATGAGGATACGTAGGCACGAGGACTTCAATCCTCCGCGAGCACTTTCTTTCCTTTCTTTCTTTTTCCCCTTTCTTCTCTCTCTCCTTTCCTTTAGTTAGAAGCCTTTAGATAGATAACCCATCCAAGCCTAGAAGCAAGCGAAATGGTTCCCGTCGAGTACGACGGATGCGTAAGGTGCTAATATCTTCCTTTCGCATAACCGACCTCCCGTTCCCGTTTCTCTTTACCTTGAGTTTTATCGATATTTTCCCTGTCTTTTGGGACTAAATAAAGTTTGGTGGTGACTCTGTTGTATCTTCGAGTGTGCGATTCACTCAGGTAGAAACCAACCATCTTCAAGGGGCAATCAGGTCGAGATTCGGCAAATCTCTCAAAAGGTCAATTGGTCTGGGGCATCTCCTTCACGGATCAACCAGTCTGAAGAACAAGTTCAAGGACCTTATTGTATAAATGCAGTAAAATTGGGGCAATTATGTCAAGACTCATGAATCTTTTCAAAAGTTTGAAGATATTGAAGCGTCTGGTGTGTCAATTCTTCTGTAAAATCCTTTTGATGACTTACCCTCACAGACCCGTCAATCAAAAGCAGTCAGGTCGAGATTCTGCAAATATCTCAAAAGGCCAATTAGGCTGGGGTATCTCCTTCGCAGATCAACCAAGATGACAGTGGCAAGTTTGTTCCCCAGTTATCGACAACCAGTCTGAAGCACAAGTTCAAGGACCTTGTTGTGTAAATACAGTTAATCTGGGGCAGTTACGCCGAAATTCATGAACCTCTCCAAGAGTTGGAAGATATTGAAACACCTTGTATGCCAATTCTTCTATAAAATCCTCTTGTTATTTTCTTCTGATAGACCATGTACTCTGGGGCAGATGATGTCTGTTACTAGCTCCCCATTAAGTTGTCTCTCCGGCTAAATCTTGGCAATTATCCATGGATTTCCCTCCAATGAAGAAATCAAACTCGTGATGGCAATCCTAGTGAAGTCATGATGCTATACCCCAAGTGGATCACTTTTTTCCCGGAGAAGTTTGTAATCTTGAAGTAGAACCACTGATTCTGCAAGTTCATCCCCAGTAATGGCCCAATCTGACGAGTTTGGCTGGGTATCCTTTTTCGAGATGTTTATTTCATCTCCAGTTTTGTTTCTTGTCTGTTTTGTCAGCATAAGCACTCATATGCATGGCATCTTAGCATTTCTGCTTCCATCCTGGTGTTTACCGGTTTTGTTCACTTTGGCGTTTGTCTCCCCAAGTGACTGGGTTTGTCCATTCTCTCTAATAGAGTTGTCAGCCCTAGGCATAAAGTACCCATCCTTGCTAAATTCCCCACAGAGTTTTATCCTCGTGGATGATGGTTGGTTCAGTTATCTTTTCCATAATTGGATAGGATAAATTCCCACTTGAGCTCATTCCTCAAAGGTTGGAGTCTTGTTTGACTGCATCTTTCTAGCTTGTTCCTGGATCGATCTTTGGTCCCTGGGCCTATTTAGGTTGCTGAACCTAATTTTTGTGTGCATTTATTTTGCACCGTGTCTCCCAGGAAGAATCTTTCGATCCTCGTGAGGACAAAATTCATTTTCCAGCAGTGTTGTGATATCAACATCTCTTTGGAATTTTTAACCAACAACAAGCAGCAATCTTTTGAAGAAGCTTGTTTTTAAATGGCGATAAGTGGCAGTCTCTTATGAGAAGCTTATTTATCTCTGGTACTATACAACCTTTTTGCAACCATAATGGGTATTCCCCAAGAAGTCTAATCTTCATTTATCCAACCCCGGTATTAACCTATCTGATACTTAATCTCCTCATATGGATACCTAAAGTCCAGTAACTGCTGGCATTGTTTATCCCAGGTCAAATATGAACCTAAACTTCGAGTCAAATATGAACCCGTTGTTTGAACCCAAGTCAAATATGAACCTAAACTTCGAGTCAGATATGAACCCGTTGTTTGAACCCAGGTCAGATATGAACCTAAACTTCGAGTCAAATGTGAACCCGTTATTTGAATCCAGGTCAAATATGAACCTAAACCTCAGGTCAAATATGAACCCGTTGTTTGAACCAGGTCAAATATGAACCTAAACCTCAGGTCAAATATGAACCCATTGTTTGAACCAGGTCAAATATGAACCTAAACTTCAGGTCAAATATGAACCCGTTGTTTGAACCAGGTCAAATATGAACCCGTTGTTTGAACCAGATCAAATATGAACCTAAACCTCAGGTCAAATACGAACCCGTTGTTTGAACCAGGTCAAATATGAACCTAAACTTCAGGTCAAATATGAACCTAAACCTCAGGTCAAATATGAACCCGTTGTTTGAACCAGGTCAAATATGAACCTAAACTTCAGGTCAAATGTGAACCTAAACTTCAGGTCAAATGTGAACCCGTTGTTTAAAACCAGGTCAAATATGAATCTAAACTTTAGGTTAAATATGAACCCGTTATTTGAAACCAGGTCAAATATGAACCTAAACTTCGAGTCAAATATGAACCCGTTGTTTGAACTCAGGTCAAATATGAACCTAAACTTCGAGTCAGATATGAACCCGTTGTTTGAACCCAGGTCAGATATGAACCTAAACTTCGAGTCAAATGTGAACCCGTTGTTTAAATCCAGGTCAATTCTGAACCTAAACTTCGAGTCAAATGTGAACCCGTTGTTTGAATCCAGGTCAAATATGAACCTAAACTTCGAGTCCAATATGAACCCGTTGTTTGAATCCATGTCAAATATGAACCTAAACTTCGAGTCAAATATGAACCCGTTGTTTGAATCTAGGTTAAATATGAACCTAAACCTCAGGTCAAATATGAACCCGTTGTTTGAATCCAGGTCAAATATGAACCTAAACTTCGATACAAATATGAACCCGTTGTTTGAACCCAGGTCAAATATGAACCTAAACCCAAATTTAAAATCCAGCTCATACTGGTATTCAAAATCCAACTCAAATTAGTGCATACTGACATGTCACTTCTGAGTCCAATCTTTGTTGGCACTTTAATCTGGTTCCCAACAGAGGTTCAGTCAGTATCAATATCTCTTTGAAAGTCCTTGTGATTGATCATCATTTGGCGCACGCAGAGTATGTCTCTGTCCTTCATGGATTTTCTTGAAGATCCCGTTTGAACTCTTCAATATAAGAAATCTCCAGGAAATATCTTGTAGGATGTCTATCCTTTATTTCAAATTGATCCCCAATGGAGACCATGTCATCTTTCTGGTTTCATGCCCAGTAAGAATGTGTTTCATTTCCCTAGTGTCGTCCATCTCCCTGGATCTTTCCCTAGTGGAGAATACCTTTCTGGCTCCTATCTCCGGTAAGGACCTGTAGGGTTTCCCCTCAGTTTCATTTTCTATCCCCAGTGTTTCCTCAGAGTCTCCCCATTGAGTCTCTTTTGTTGGTTAGCCTGTATCCCCAGTGAGTTTGCCTCATGGATACTAACCTTCATCCTTCCCCGGTGATACTCGCCTGTGGTTGTTTGCTCTTTATCCCTGGTGTCTGGTCTGTCTACATCTTCGCACTACCATGACATCATATCATCATATTAGAAATTCACGACATGTCAGCATTTACGTATCCGTCGCTTGTCCTTAGCATCTGCATTCCATCTAAGGGCAAAATTTTCGGTTTTCTATATTTAAATACCTTTCACCTTGATGTCCCAAGGATCTTCGTTCCTCGTGTCATCCAGTAAAGATATTTAAATAGGGGCAACTGTTGTACCCCAAATTTTACCTCTTAGATGCCATAACATCTTGCATTGACATATAGGTTCAATCATCTATGCATTGTTTAACTAACCCACATTTTGCAGTTTGTTTCTCTTATGTCTGAAATTAGGGTTTACACAGAGAGATTCAAGGCCTCCTAAGGTATTCTCTGGCTCCATATAATCATCACAAAGATTCACCAGTAGTTTGGAACCAAGATCCCAAGACCTTAAATCAAGTCAAGTCAACAGAGGATCACCAGACCAAAAGGTGGAATTAGGGTTTTAACCTGAGGAATCATTGAAGAATTTTGCCCTGCTAAGTCAAGATTTGATTGGTTCATCAACCAATTGATCTTGCCTACATTCAAGAGGTCTCATTCAACATGAATTCAATATCATTTGGCTCTCATCATGAGTAGTTAGAGCCACAGTTTCACCTTGCCTCCAAATTAGGGTTTCTCACCTTTGAAGTTTATGATTGACAAGCGTCGTTCGGTTGAGTCTCTTGAGGCTAGCAGGTTCAATGTGTGTGCAAGTACTGATTTGATGGTCAGGATTTTTGCCTTTGGTATGAGGATTCGTCAGGTTGTTCAATCAAGATCATTCCAGGTTGAATTTGAGTTTGTGGAGGATCGGTGGCGGTCAAGTGCGTTTGTGGAATTTTTAAATATTGTGGAGGCATGTTACCTTTACCCATTTTTCAAACAATCCATTTTCTAATCCATTTTCATCATCGTTGTCCAATTTATTTCCCAAGTCAAATACCCTTCCTTTTTTTTTTCTCTAAATCAATATCCATACCTATATCCATAAAAATCCACCTCTTTCTTTTAAATCCATTTCCAAATCCAAATTGCATTTTATCCATTTACTCACTATTATCCAATTTCTATTCAAATGTATTTTATCCATCTTCTTTTTAATTATCCAATGTCATTCCATATCATCTAAATCCATTTTTTTTACAAATCCAATTGAAATATATACCACATGTAACTTATACAACATTACAAGCCGAATGTTATCACAAACCATCTCAAGATAATATGACAAAAAAAAATTACTTTTTGCTTGCACCAGTACATTCCAAGCGAACCACAATCCTCAAAGTTTTAAAAGGACATGTCCATGCCAAACTACATGCTGCAAAATCCTGCGTTACATCAACAGCATGAGAAAGCAACCTCACTCCAACCTTGACCAACTGACCCACATAACTCTCCAAATTTGACCTGCGAACAAGCTGCAAAAGTTCTGCTACTATCCTGCTACAACCTGCCATCAAGCAACAACAACAATTCAAGACAACAAATTTTCCTGCAGTTGAAAGCAACATCACAGACAAACCTCCCTTTTGAACCTTTATTAATTACCTTCTTCTGGACCCGTGATGGGGGGGGGGGGGGGGGGGGGGGGCGCCACGCTTTCCTCTCGCCGAATTACTTTTGATGTGCTGCTCTTAAATCCAAACGAACCAACAATCACCAACAATGAGAGCATAAACAACACATATCATAACTTTCACACAAGAGATCTTCAACACTTTCTCATACCTTCTCCTTTGTTTGACAAATCGTCAACACACAAAAAACACATCACCACCCAACAACCATCAAAACCCACAATCAGAACAACATCCCTCACTCAAGAAAAAACAATACTTCCTCCTTTCATTGTTTCTGCCAAAACACCATCAGAAGCTGTTTCTCTCATTACTTTTCATGACAAAACCACAACCTCTTCTCATTCCCTCCCTTTTGAACAGCACCATAAACTTTTTCCTCTTGGTATGACAACAAACCATTAGAACCATAATAACCACCTGAGAACCACCAATACAACAGCCATCAATAACATCAACACAACATGAACAGAACCTCTGTCATTTATACACATCACTCGAAGTGGTAGAAAAGGAGCTTGTAAGCCGCTGAAGGAAAGACGAGGTTCACACTTCAAGTGTCTTGAAGATCACTATCATTCAAAAGGAGGTGGGATTTCTAAGCTCCAAGAGGAAGAAGCAGTGGACTTGACTCCACTTGGTAAGTTCACATCATGCCATTATGCTTCCATGATCAATGCTTAGCTATTTATGACTGAACCCATTGTTTCTATGCTGTGCATCTGAATAGTTTAAATGATAGTGTGAATGGTTAGGGAGTTTGCATTATCTTTTGTTTTGTTAAGAATATGTCAGTTTTGGAACACATGTTTTCATGCCTTTTTCTCCAAGATTTAGTTGTTTGCTTTTGTTGTTGAGGGTTTAGAGGTATTTTACTATGAAAGCACTACAGGATGGTGCTTTATTTCGTGATTTTTGGTTAAGATTTGAGGTCGTAATCGTTTGAACAAGACGAGGATACGCTAAGGCCATCTGCTGTTGTTTCACGATAGTTATAGGATTTGTTTCATGCATGCATGAAGAGGGTGGAGGCGTGGTGAGCCGGGATTGGTCAGGATTTTACTTTGTCGTTTTGTGACTTAATTAACATGTGACCGGTTGAGCCAAATGTTACATATGTTTTGTACGCGTTACATTTTCATTCTCACTCTGCTGAATTTATTTCGCTCCCTTCAGACCATGGGCCTTGCCCAAATGCTATTCGCACCCCCACTGTGTAACACCCCCAATCTATCCCCCAAATAAATAAAGCGATAACAAATAAATCAGAGTATAATTAAAACATTCATGGCATAGACAGAGGCGTCAAATCAATTGAAACAAAATACAACAACCTGCTCATGTAGATATGCAACAATCAGGTAGCACACAATAGAGGAACTCAGTTCCTAACACCCACAATTCAGATACAGAATAAAAACGGAAAATCTGCAACTGAATCTCATATATATATCATAAAAGTTTGTCTGTCATATACAGAGCCATACATATACAATCCAAAAAGAACATATACATATACACATAATCACACACGATCTCCCCGACTACCCGGTGCTACATATCAGAGCCGACCGACAAAAGAATGAAGACCTAAGCTTCACAAAAAGACCTCCAGCATCTAATCTGCAATGCCTCATAGAGCATTCAAAACAGCATAAGGGTGAGAAACACAATTATAATATAGTTACATACAAATATATAATAATACGAAATACACATGTAAAACATTCTCACCGCAACTTACACCAGAATTCAAATACAAAACAACACAATTCTTATCTCGTACATCCATCACAAAGGCATATCAATCATGATCAATACATTTATCACCAACATATATATATATATATATCAACTCACCAATTCCATTCACAATTCCACACATAATCAATTCATCCATGATTTATGCAAATGCACAGAGACCGACACAACGACTCTATGCAATGCAATGCGGTATCGTTCCATCCATCATTCTCATCATCAGTTCACTCAGGAACTATTGGAATCATCGCTTGTTACTTAGTGTAACTCCCCGTCGGGCAAACGAAGTTCCTCGTCGCTCACACCTCTTTGTATAAGGCACACGACGTTTATGGATCGCTTTAGGTCCTCTTTGTATAAGGCACGCGATCCGATCGCTTTAGGTCCTCTTTGTATAATGCACATGATCATCTATAACGTCGCTTTAGGTCCTCTTTGTATAAGGCACACGACTGTTACAGCAGATTCCCTCGGGAATCGTTTCGTCGCTCACACCCACTAGGGCACACGACATCACAAGAATGCATATCATGATGCTTGGCATACAATGACTCATGACAATCAAATGCATACATATACACATTCATGTGAACCATTCCAACATCCATACTCATGCATATACACTCACACACCACACAACGCATTTACTTACCCTTAGGCCATAAACCATCATCACAACATTTCATCATAATGCATTCACATCATACAACAGTACACAAGTCATACGTTATATATCAAAAGCATATTGCATGATAACACATCAAATACACACAGTTAAGACGGTAAAAGTCGACAAAACGACACATTCCCAAATTCCCGACACAATTAAATTGGTCACAAATCTCAAAACTATTTTTATAAGAAAGAACTTTTTATTAGCTGTCTAACGGTACCAAGAACGCCTCGATCCGAGTTACGGATCAAAAGTTATGAATTTTCAAAGAAAAGAATTTATTGAGAAACAGCCATATTCGCCTGGCGACTTAGGATTTCGCCTGGCGGATCCCCCTTCGCCAGCACTTCGCCTGGCGAACTAGTGGCGAACCACAATTTTAGAAAAAACCCCAAGAGTTACAGAAGCTAACCCATTTCTGTCTTTCTGATTTTGCCTGGCGACTTACGATTTCGCCTGGCGAATTCCCCTTCGCCAGCACTTCACCTGGCGAACTAGTGGCGAGACCTAATTCGCCTGGCAAATTTCCAATTCGCCTGGAGAATCGCACCAGAACCATAATTTTCTGCTGCGGGTTACATGGTTCCAAATCAATTCCAACAGCAAAACAAATATCAGCAATTGCTCATAAACACAGTGTGATCATACAACACAATTTATATCGATTTTTGACCGCGAAAACATCGATTCCTAATCATTTTCTCATTTCCAACCTAGAAGTGAAAACTATGGAAAGGCAAGAGAAAATTCAAACATACACATACATATTCATACACAAGCATAAGATAATCGAGTTTCACACCCTTACCCGATTAATCGTGCTTCGAAGTGTCGGTTGAATCGGTTTCTTACTCTCCAAGTTTTTCCTCTTTTCTTTCTTCTTTCCTTTCTCTTTTCCTTCTTTTCTTCTTTTCTCTCTATTTCTATTTTAATGAAAACCATAATATCTACCCAAGCAAAAGACCAAAATACCCCTACACTCAATTATCTCGCAAACGCTCTCAAAACGCGATAAAACATAACAACAATGAAAAATAATATATTGCCAAATAAAAGTCAAGAATAAAATAATATAAAGACCAAAAATAATTAAATCGACTCAATTAAATAAATTTAACAAAAACTGGGGCATTACAACTCTCCCCCACTTAGAAATTTTCGTCCTCGAAAATATTACCTGAGACGAACAACTCCGGATACGACTCCCGCATCCGAATCTCCAACTCCCAAGTCAAATTGCCTTCAGCAGCGCCTCCCCACTATACTTTCACAAGCGCAATATCCTTGCCTCTTAACCGCTTCAACTAGCGATCCAAAACTCTCACCGGTAATGCCTCAACCGTAAGGTCCTCCCTTACCTCAACCTCATCCATCGGAATCACATGCGACGGATCCGGAACATACTTCCGAAGCTGTGAAACATGGAACACATCATGCAAATTCAAAAGATTCGGTGGCAACGCCACCCGATAAGCCACCGCACCCACTCTCGCGGATATCTGATAAGGACCAATAAACTGAGAAGTAAGCTTCTTCAACTTCAATGCCCTTCCAACACTCGTCACCGATGTAACTCTCAAAAATACATGATCGCCTTCTTGAAACTCAAGATCTTTCCTCCTTCGATCATGATAACTCTTCTGCCTACTCTGAGAAGCCTTCATTTTCTCACGAATAAGTTTCACCTTTTCCGTAGTCTGTTGCACTAACTCCGGTCCAACCACCGAACTCTCACCCGATTCATGCTAACACAAAGGTGTTCGACATCTTCTTCCATACAACGCTTCAAAAGGTGCCATTCCAATACTCGAATGGAAACTGTTATTATACGTGAATTCAACCAACGAAAGATAACTATCCCAAGCACCACCTTGCTCAAGAACACAAGCTCTCAGCAAATCTTCCAATGACTAAATAGTTCTCTCGGTCTGACCATCCGTCTGAGGATGATAAGCAGAACTCAACCTCAACTTGGAACCCAACGCCTTTTGCAAACTTTCCCAAAATCTGGAAGTAAACCTCGGATCTCGATCTGAAACAATACACAACGAAACACCATGTAGCTTCACAATCACACGGATATAAATCTCAGCCAACTTTTCCAAAGAATAACTGATGTCAATCAGAATAAAATGCGCCGATTTAGTCAGCCTGTTCACAACCACCCAAATGGCATTATGTCCCCTCTGTGTATTCGACAACCCTGTCATAAAATCCATAGAAATGTTGTCCCATTTCCACTCGGGAATATCCAACGATTGCAACAATCCACTAGGCTTCTGATGTTCTACCTTTGAGTTCTGACACGTCAAACACGCATAAACAAACTGAGCCACATCCCTCTTCAATCCGGACCACCAAAAGATCTTCTTCAAATCTTGATACATCTTATTAGCTCTCGGATGTTTACTCAAATTACTCCGGTGTCCTTCCTCTAAAATCATCTTTTTCAAGTCCGAATCATCAGGAATACAAATTCTCCCATGGAATCTCAAAACACCCTTATCATCCACTTTAAAGTCACCATTCACCCTTTTATCTCCAACCGTCATCAAATCAACAAATTTCACATCCAACTTCTGTTTCTTGCCAACGGTCAACAGAAAATCATTAGTGACCTTTAACATACCAAGCCTTACACTATCAGATGTCAATTCACACACCAAACTCAAATCTCTAAATGCTTCCAAAAGTTCCCACTCTTTAACCATCAAAGCACACATATGCAAAGTTTTTCGGCTTAACGCATCGGCTACCACATTAGCTTTACCGGGATGGTAATTCAAGCCAAAATCGTAGTACTTCAAAAATTCCAACCATCTCCGTTGCCTCATATTCAACTCTTTCTGATCAAACAAGTATTTCAAACTCTTATGATCACTAAAGACTTCGAATCTTGCACCGTAGAGATAATGCCTCCAAATTTTCAATACAAATACCACTGCCGCTAATTCCAAATCATGAGTAGGATAGTTCTTCTCATGAATCCTCAATTTCCTCGAAGCATAAGCCACAACCTTACCTTCTTGCATCAACACTCCACCTAAACCACCCAAAGACGCATCACAATACACCACAAACGGTTCAGTAGGATTTGGTAAGATCAAAATTGGAGCTGTAGTCAATCTTCTCTTCAGCTTACTAAAACTTTCCTCACACTGAATATCCCAAATGAACGCTTTACCTTTACAAGTCAGTTGGGTCAATGGAAGTGCTAACTTGGAAAAGCCTTCAATGAATCTCCGATAATATCCAGCTAAACCCAAAAAGCTTCTAATTTCAGTAACAGATCTAGGAGCCTCCCATTGTAGAACTGCATCTACTTTGGATGGATCCACAACAATACCATTACCTGAAATCACATGCCCAAGAAAACTCACTTCTGACAACCAGAACTCACACTTGGACAACTTGGCATAAAGTCTCTTTTCCTTCAAAATTTGCAATACAATTCGCAAATGCTCCGCATGCTCCTCCCGAGACTTAGAATAAATCAAGATGTCATCAATAAACATAACAACAAATCGATCTAAATGCTCATGGAAAATATGATTCATATACTCCATAAACACTCCTGGCGCATTAGAAACCCTGAACGGCATCACAGAATATTCGTAATGTCCGTATCGTGTCCTAAAAGCCGTCTTCTGAATATCTTCCTCTTTCACTCTAATCTGATGATAACCTGACCTCAAATCAATTTTACTAAACACACACGCACCTACCAACTGGTCCATCAGATCATCAATTCTCGGAAGAGGATACTTATTCTTAATCGTCACCTTATTCAGCTGGCGATAATCAATACACAATCGCATACTTCCATCTTTCTTCTTTACCAATAAAACTGGAGCACCCCAAGGCGATACACTCGGCCTCACAAACCTCTTTTCTAATAACTCATTCAACTGCTTCTTCAACTCAACCAACTCAGATGCCGACATACGATATAGTGCCATAGATACATGCCTAGTACCAGGAACTAGATCTATAGAAAACTCCACCTCTCTCTCTGGTGGCACATTTGAAATATCCTCTGGAAACACCTCTGGAAATTCACACACAACTGGAAACACACCAATTGCAACTTGACTATCCACAGTCAATGATGTAAACAACCCAAACAACTGAGCTTCATCCGCCAAAAGTTTCTTCAACTCTTTGGTAGATAAGAAACTTGATTCCTCATCTCCTCCAAGAGAAGGAAATCGTACCAACTTATGATAACAATCGATATGAACCCGATTGAACTGCAACCAATTCATTCCCAGAACCACATCTAAACCCTCCAACGGCAGACACACCAAATCCATCTCAAAATCTTTACCATAAATGGTCAAAGGACAACTTAAACAAACCAAAGAAGTAGTTACCGACCCCATTGCTGGAGTATCAATAACCATCTCTCCACCCATCGATGACAACAAAAGATTCAAACACTGCGCACACTCAGATGAAATAAACGAATGAGTCGCTCCGGTATTAATAATAGCAACTAAAGGCGTACTATTAATAAAACAAGTACCTCTGATCAGACGATCTGAACTAGTAGTCTGATTTCCTGCCAATGCAAATACTTTTCCTCCAGCCTGAGCTTGCTTTAGTTTCGGACACTTCGTACTAACATGACCAGGTTCACCACAGTTGAAACACTTCACCACATTCCTTTTGCACTCAGCTGCTACATGTCCTAAACCTCCACAATTGGAACACTTTCTCATACCCTTTTTACATTCAAACTGACGATGTCCTAAATCACCACACCTAAAACATCTCAGAGGATTAGACATACCTCCCCCACTTGGCCTTTTATCAAAATTACCCCTTTGCTTACCCTTGTCAGCTGGTGACACATAAGGACCACTACGAAACGGTTGCTTTCCTTTCCTTTCGTTCACACTCTTATAATGAGTAGAACGAGCTTTGCTATCCTCCTCGTAAATTCTATAACAATCCACCAAATCTGAAAACCTTCTAATCCTTTGATAACCGATTGCCTTCTTGATCTCAAGACACAATCCGTTCTCAAACTTCACACCTTTGGAGAACTCCGCAGTTGCTTCAGCATAATGTGGATAAAACTGAACAAGCTCCACAAACTTAGCAGTGTAATCAACAACAGACATGTAACCCTGTTTCAACTCCAGGAACTCTATCTCTTTCTTTCCTCTAACATCTTCAGGAAAATACTTCCTCAAAAACTCACTGCTAAACAAAGCCCAAGTGACCTCTTCACTTGTAGCTTCCCAAACATGACGCTTACTAACCCACCAATCATCAGCCTCCTCCTGCAACATGTGAGTACCCAGTCTCACCTTATGTTCCACAGCACAGTCCATCACTCGAAAGATTCTATCAATCTCTTTAAGCCACATCTGAGCATCATCAGGATCATGTCTCCCTTTGAAGACAGGCGGTTTGTTCTTCCTGAACTCATCATTCCCACCAGCATTAGGTGCACCCCGTACAGCCAGAGCCATAGCTTGCATAGCAGCAGCAAGAGCAACATCATTCCTACCAGCCATATTCTGTTCATATCTAATAACAACAACTATGGTTAAACAAACATCTCACCCCAAACACAAACGCCGCACAACAAATGACTTGGTCACAATGACCGACACAGACTGGCACAAACTGACACAAACTGGCTCTAATACCACTTAATGTAACACCCCCAATTTATCCCCCAAATAAATAAAGCGATAACAAATAAATCAGAGTATAATTAAAACATTCATGGCATAGACAGAGGCGTCACATCAATTGAAACAAAATACAACAACCTGCTCATATAGATATGCAACAATCAGGTAGCACACAACAGAGGAACTCAGTTCCAAACACCCACAATTCAGATACAGAATAAAAGCGGAAAATCTACAACTGAATCTCATATATATATCATAAAATTTTGTCTGTCATATACAGAGCCATACATATACAATCCAAAAAGAACATATACATATACACATAATCACACACGATCTCCCCGACTACCCGGTGCTACATATCAGAGCCGACCGACAAAAGAATGAAGACCTAAGCTTCACAAAAAGACCTCCAGCATCTAATCTGCAATGCCTCATAGAGCATTCAAAACAGCATAAGGGTGAGAAACACAATTATAATATAGTTGCATACAAATATATAATAATACAAAATACACATGTAAAACATTCTCACCGCAACTTACACCCAAATTCAAATACAAAACAACACAATTCTTATCTCGTACATCCATCACAAAGGCATATCAATCATGCTCAATACATTTATCACCAACATATATATATATATATATATATATATATATATATATATATCAACTCACCAATTCCATTCACAATTCCACACATAATCAATTCATCCATGATTTATGCAAATGCACAGAAACCGACACAATGACTCTATACAATGCAATGCGGTACCGTTCCATCCATCATTCTCATCATCAGTTCACTCAGGAACTATTGGAATCATCGCTTGTTACTTAGTGTAACTCCCCTTCGGGTAAACGATGTTCCCCGTCGTTCACACCTCTTTGTATAAGGCACACGACGTTTATGGATCGCTTTAGGTCCTCTTTGTATAAGGCACACGATCCGATCGCTTTAGGTCCTCTTTGTATAAGGCACACGATCGTCTATAACGTCGCTTTAGGTCCTCTTTGTATAAGGCACATGACCGTTACAGCATATTCCCTCGGGAATCATTTCGTCGCTCACACCCACTAGGGCACACGACATCACAAGACTGCATATCATGATGCTTGGCATACAATGACTCATGACAATCAAATGCATACATATACACATCTATGTGAACCATTCCAACATCCATACTCATGCATATACACTCACATGCCACACAACGCATTTACTTACCCTTAGGCCACAAACCATCATCACAACATTTCATCACAATGCATTCACATCATACAACAGTACACAAGTCATACATTATATATCAAAAGCATATTGCATGATAACACATCAAATACACACAGTTAAGACGGTAAAAGTCGACAAAACGACACATTCCCAAATTCCCGACACAATTAAATCAGTCACAAATCTCAAAACTATTTTCATAAGAAAGAACATTTTATTAGCTTTCTAACGGTACCAAGAACGCCTCGATCCGAGTTACGGATCAAAAGTTATGAATTTTCAAAGAAAATAATTTATTGAGAAACAGCCAAATTCGCTTGGCGACTTAGGATTTCGCCTGGCGGATCCCCCTTCTCCACCACTTCACCTAGCGAACTAGTGGAGAACCACAATTTTAGAAAAACTCCAAGAGTTTACAGAAGTTAACCCATTTCTATCTTTCCGATTTCACCTGGCGAATCCCCCTTCGCCAGCACTTCGCCTGGCGAACTAGTGGCGAGACCTAATTCGCCTGGCGAATTTCCAATTCGCCTGGCGAATCGTACCAGAACCAGAATTTTCTGCTGCGGGTTACATGGTTCCAAAACCCCCAAAAATCCCATTTTTCATCCCATATCAATTCCAACAGCAAAACAAATATCAGCAATTGCTCATAAACACAGTGTGATCATACAACACAATTTATATCGATTTCCGACCGCGAAAACATCGACTCCTAATCATTTTCTCATTTCCAACCTAGAAGTGAAAACTATGGAAAGGCAAGAGAACATTCAAACACACACATACATTTCATACACAAGCATAAGATAATCGAGTTTCACACCCTTACCCGATTAATCGTGCTTCGAAGTGTCGGTTGAATCGGTTTCATACTCTCCAAGTTTTTCCTCTTTTCTTTCTTCTTTCCTTTCTCTTTTCCTTTTTTTCTTCTTTTCTCTCTATTTTTCTCTCTATTTATATTTTAATGAAAACCATAATATCTACCTAAGCAAAAGACCAAAATACCCCTACACTCAATTATCTCGCAAACGCTCTCAAAACGCGATAAAACATAACAACAATGAAAAATAATATATTGTCAAATAAAAGTCAAGAATAAAATAATATAAAGTCCAAAAATAATTAAATCGAATCAATTAAATAAATCTAACAAAAACTGGGCCGTTACACACTGCAACAGGCCCATGCGCCTGGCAATACAACTCTATTCATATTAAATTCATTAAAACACCCCCTCTGATTTTAATGGTCCCAAGCATTTTATTTTTCTTTTTTTATCCAATCCTATTTACTTAAAAATATTTTCTTTTGTCCAAATTCCAGAAAATTTCACAAATACATTCTAATGTATAAATTATTTTTTATAATTTTTATTTTGGTATTTATTTCTAAAAAATTACAAAAACATGAATATCCTCTTGTTTAATTTTTGAACCTCTTTTGAAAATCAACTTTTCTTGAGAATCTTTTTTAGAGCTTTCCTTGGAACGTTTTGTGACATATAAGAGGTTGCTCCTTGACCTTAGATATAGTCATTTTATTAGGGTTTTATTTGTACCTTTGTGGTCTTTGTTGCTAAGCCTCATCTCTTGGAGGTTTTGTCTTTGATTTCAAACTTTTGAGGATGCTATCTTTGTCACACTTATGTGTTCACCTATCCATGCTTGTTGTGAATTATCTCACTATCTTTTGCCATATATTGATGTTTGAATTATACTTTTGATGAATCATGCCTAATTGTTGTATACCTCCTTTAAGTTCTTGACTCATATTGTCCATTTAACTCAATCCCCTTGTGACATACTTGTTCACAAGAAGTTACTTCCCTCCTTCCAAACGAAAGTCTCTCTATTGACCTCAAAGTTATAGATAGCCCATTATCCTCCCTTGACCTCATAGTCATAGAATCCACTCTTGACCTCATAGTCATAGAGCCACCTCTTACCTTTGACCTCATAGGGTCCCACCTTGGCCTCATAAGAGCCATTTCCCACCTTAGCCTCATAAGAGCCATTTCCCACTTTGGCCTCATAAGAGCCTTTCACTTGTCTTGGCCTCATAAGAGCCATTGAATCATAACTAGAAGTAGGATAGAGCTTATAAACTCTACGTGGGCTCATCACATTGAGTACCCACTTTTCCCCATCATAACTTAGACTTAGAGAGTTTCTTTAAACTCTAAAATGAGCTTACACTCATTTCCCCTTGGAACTTTAGCCATAGTCAATAGTTCCTTAAATTCACCCTTAGTTAGGTGAACTACGGTTGCTCTGATTCTTTAGTCAGATATGTAGGCACAAGATGCGACGTCTTGGCGAGCAAACTTAGTGTACATATCCCTTAGGTCTTTACCTTTACCTTTAACAGATATCTTAGCAAGAAAACATAACACAACACAAACATAAACAAGAGGTTCCCGTAGAGTACTACAGATATTAAGGGTGCTAATACCCTCCCTTAGTATAACCAACCCCCGAACCTTAGATCTCCCCCTCCTTTAGGTTTTCTCGATCTTGAACCTTTCCTTTGGATAAATCAAAGTCGGTGGTGAATTCAAAGAAATGTGATGCAAGTTAATTAATAGCTTGTTATCCGATATTCACCGCAACAACTGGTTTAGAAGGAGTACTTTGATTCTGCACTTTGGGGTTCAATCACCTTCAGAGAAGCGATCGATGTTCTCTCGATGTTCAACAGTCAAAAGAATTGCCATCTTTATTTTAAAAAGCAGAAACAATTTGACAAGTAAATTCATTTTTGTTTTATATCAAGAATCGCTAAGCATGTTAAAATGTCTTTCTGTAAAGCTAAAACAAATAAGAATTGCAATCAAAAAGACAAGGGCTCATATTTTATTGATAGGATGGAAATCAGCCAAGCGCGTGATCCCACAGAGTATTCCAAAGTTTAGAAAATGGTAATTTACGGGAAAAGGGCTACATTGAAACATAACGACCGTTGTCCTTCTACCAACTTTGAATTCTGGACATCCTGAGCTTCTGCCGAAGATGACCTTGACTGGAGTTTTTCCTAATGGATGATATTACTGCTGAGGGATTCAACCTTGTCAGACGTAGTTACTTGTCATTAATCCCTAATTTTTTCCTGGATTATACTTTGGAGATTTCCAATCCATCGGGATGATTTTTCGCTTATGTCTCTAATTTTTTCCTGGACCGTCCTTTCAGGTTTTCATCCACCGAGACGTTTTTTTTATTTAGGCGAAGTATTTCTTGACTACGTCAACATTTGTAGGGTAGGCAAATTCTTCTCCATCCATGGTTGCGAGTCTCAAGGCGCCGCATGAGAAGGCTTTCTTGACCACATATGGCCCGTCATAATTTGGAGTCCATTTGCCCCGGGAATCAGTGAGAAATGATTGTATCTTTTTGGGCACAAGGTCTCCTTTTCTGAAGACGCGGGGTCGGACCTTTTTGTCAAACGCTTTCTTCATTCTTTGCTGATACAACTGACCGTGGCATAGAGCCGTTATTCGCTTTTCTTCGATTAGGTTCAGTTCGTCGTGTCGACTTTGACACCATTCAGCTTCTGTTTTCTTAGCTTCCATCAATACCTGGATTGATGGGATCTCTACTTCTATGGGGAGCACTGCTTCCATGCCATATACTAGAGAGAAAGGGGTTGCCCCTGTTGAAGTGCGGACAGATGTGCGATAACTGTGAAGAGCAAAAGGTAGCATCTCATGCCAGTCTTTGTAGGTTACAACCATCTTTTGAATGATCTTCTTGTTGTTCTTGTTAGCTGCTTCTACCGCTCCGTTCATATTCGGCCAGTAGGGAGATGAGTTATGGTGTTTGATCTTGAACTCAGCACACAACTCTTTCATCACCTTGTTGTACAAGTTAGATCCATTGTCAGTAATGATCTGGCTTGGAACACCATAACGGCAGATGAGATTGTTTTTGATAAAGCGGACCACTACTTGTCGTATTACATTGGCATATGACGTTACTTCGACCCACTTAGTGAAGTAATCAATGGCCACCAGGATGAACCAATGTCCGTTTGAAGCTTTGGGTTCGATCATGCCAATCATGTCAATTCCCCATATAGAAAAATACCATGGGGAAGAAATAACTTTGAGATGCGTTGGCGGTACATGGATTTTGTCTGAGTATATCTGACACTTGTGACACTTCCTCATGTACTTGTAGCAGTCGGATTCCATGGTCAACTAATAGTATCCTGCCCTCAAAAGGATCCTTTGTGGATGTCTTTTATCAGCATGTTTGCTTCTGGTCTATCTACGCATCAGAGCAAGACCATGTCGAAATTCCTCTTATAGAGTGTGTCATCGCTCAAAAAGAAGCTTCCTGCCAATCTTCTGAGAGTCTTTCTGTCTTTTCTGGATGCCCGAGGTGGGTACTCTTGTTTCTGAAGGAAGCATTTGATATCATGATACCAAGGTTTTTCGTCTATGACTGCTTCGATCGCGAAAATGTAAGCGGGCCATTCAAGGCGCATTATGTCAATCTTAGGTACGTCATTCCATTGACCTACACTAATCATGGAAGAGAGAGTGGCTAGTGCATCAGCCATATGATTCTCTTCACGAGGGATGTGATGAAACTCGATTCTATTGAAGAATGGTAACAACCTTCTCACGTAGTCTTTGTAAGGAATCAGTCCTGATTGGTATGTGTTCCAATCTCCTTTGATCCGATTGATAACCAGGGTTGAGTCCCCATATACATCCAAGTTTTTAATCCTTAAGTCCATTGCTTCTTCGAGACCCATGATACAAGCTTCGTATTCGGCCTCGTTGTTTGTGCACTTGAATGTTAATCTAGCAGTGAAAGGAATGTGGGTACCCTGAGGTGTTATGATAATTGCCCCAATTCTGTTTCTATAATGATTGACAACTCCGTCAAAGATTAGTCCCCATTGGGAATCGGGTTCTCGCCCTTCATTGGGTAGCGGTTCATCGCAATCTTTCATTTTCAAGTACATGACATCTTCGTCCGGGAAGTTAAACCTGACTGATTCTTGATCGTCAATCGATTGATGAGCCAAATGATCTGCTAAAATACTTCCTTTGACGACTTTCTGAGCATGGTACTCTATGTCGTATTCTGATAACAACATCTGCCAACGGGAAATTCTCCCAGTGAGAGCAGGTTTTTCAAAGACATACTTGATTGGATCCATTTCGGAGATTAACCAAGTAGTGTGACGAAGCATATATTGGCGAAGACATTTGGCTGCCCAAGCCAGAGCATAGCAAGTTTTCTCAAGCATAGTTTACCGAGTCTCACAGTTGGTAAACTTCTTGCTCAAATAGTAGATGGCAGATTCTTTTCTTTTCGTTTCGTCTTGTTGGCCAAGTACACAACCCATTGAGTCTCCCAGGACTGTTAGGTAGATGATCAGTGGTCTTCCTTCCACTGGAGGTGATAGAATCGGTGGGTTCAATAGGTATTCTTTGATACTGTCAAAGGCGTTTTGGCAGTCTTATGTCTATACGCAGTCCTGATTCTTTTTGAGTAATTTGAAGATTGGCGTGCTTGTCGTGGTCATGAGGAATATAAATCGAGAAATGTAATTCAAACGCCCCAAGAATCCCCTGACTTGATTTTCAGTCCTTGGAGAAGGCATTTCTCGAATAGCCTTGACCTTGTCGGGATCAACCTCAATTCCTTTCTGGCTGACGATGAACCCTTGCAGTTTCCCTGAACGGACACCGAACGTGCACTTGTTGGGATTCAAACGGAGTTTGTACTTCCTCAGACGCTCGAATAGCTTTGACAGGTGGGTCACATGCTCTTTTTCTGTCTTAGATTTGGCAATCATATCATTGACATACACTTCTATTTATTTGTGTATCATGTCGTGAAACAGAGTAGTCATGGCCCTTCGATAGGTTGCCCCGGTGTTGCATCCCAAAATTTTCCCTCCTTACTTTAGTACTAACTGGCTTATGTTTCATTTCATTTTTGCATTATCATGTGTGCATATCATTGGTTCTTAGCATGTGGTCAAGGTGCCTGAGGCAAGCTCAAGAGGAGAAGATGTTCTTCAAAGGGTCAAGCAAGAGAGCTCAAGTGGATCACTCTCTCCTAACCAGTGCAGAAATTAGGGTTTTGAGATTCTTGGTTTTTTTACTCCAATGGGCAAGTTTCTTGGGTTTTTATCATCACCCAAATGGCATATCTTATCTTTGTTGGAGAGGATACACATCATATTCAGAGGAATTTGGATTTGGAGACTGTGCTATGTCCTCCTAGACTGAGGGTACCAAAATTAGGGTTTGCTATAAAGTCAGTTTATTTCTGATTTTTTGGGCAAGACTTGATTCCATGGTATTCCTTGGGTCCCTAAGTATCTAGGAATGGAAGTTTGTCCATCAGTTTGGTTCAGGAGAAGTTCAATTGGCCAATGGATTGGGAATCAGGAGAATCGAGAGAAAAGTCAACTGTGAGGGGAGAGTCAACTGTGAAAGCTTGAGGTTCTCTTCAAGATTTCTAAGATCCCACATCCTCATATGGCCTTCAAGGGTCAAGTTTCATGCCATTTATCAAGAATCAAGGGTTGGTACAAAAGTTGCTAAATATGGAAATGACCTATAATTTGAAAGTTTCCTTTTTGGGCAAGTCCTTACACTACATTCAACTTGACTATTCACCATCAAGAAAGCTTCAAATAATTTTCCTCAAACATGAAAGTTGAATATCTTTTTCTCCTCTTTCCAACAAGTACTAGTGGGTCTCCATATCATTTGTGAAACTCAAGTTATGATCAAAAGAAGGCAAAGTGGTTTTTAGGGTTCCATTTTCACAACTTTTGCATTTTGGGACATAGTGACCTATAATTAATTCCATTGCTTCAAGACATATTCCAACATCAAAGAACAATCCCTAAGGAGCATTTTTGGCCTTTAAATCAAGTGGATTCATGGTTTATTCATTACTTATTTTTCATTGTGCAAAATTGCGAAATTATTGAAATCTCATGAACCAAGACATCTTAAGGCCCAAATCAAATTCAGGTGGGATTAGCAATTGTTGAATAAGTGATCCATCATGAAATATTTGGTTGTACATGCATGGAAGAGGGTGTATCTCACATTGTTCAAATTTCTAAAATCACCCAAAACTCTTTAAACAAAGAATTACCAAGGCCCAATTGCTGATCAGTGGTTTAACCTAGCCTATTTAAGATTACTCATGCTAGGGTTAGAGGGGATTACACGTGCTTTTGTGGAGAATTCAAGTGTGAGCCCTAAAAGATCATTCCTTCATATTTCTCAAGCAAGAAGAGCTTTTCAAAAACTTCTTCCACAAACTTCACCCTTGGCATCCATAGAGTACAAATCATCCATCATTGGAAGCTAAAAGCAAGGATATAGGAGGCGTGATCTCAGGTTGGTGTTTCTTTTCATGATCCTAAATCTCCTCTTTTTGATGCGCATAATGGTGTGTGATGTTCACTGATAACCCTGATATAATTTGTTTTGTGTTTGGACGCATGGTTTGGTTGTATCGTGTGTTTAAAGTTTTGGACCCAAACTTTTTTTTGTTCGAATCTCTTTGTGTGTTGATCAGTTGCAAATTTTGATGTGATATTGGGGATCCTGACGAAATTCTGGTCAGAATGGTGTACCCCTTTGCGTTTTTTGGAAAAATATTTGTTGCAGGTGGCCGGAGAGGGCGGCCGGAACCCTAGCTCCGGCGGCTGGTGAGGGTTCCGGCGAAGGGAGAGGCTGGAGGTAAGGGACGAAATCTCAGCCGTCCGTCTGCCTGATCTGACGACCATTAGCTTACCACATTTATTTTTTTATGATTTTTATTTAATGTTCGTGTGTTGGTTAACCCATGCTAACTACCGTGTGCATCATATCTAGATCCCTCATCTTAATTACTTCTTATTATGTTGACTTAATCTCGTACGTCTGATCCATCATGTGGCTGATATTGTGACAACAAATAAAAAACGCATGTGCATGTCGCGTGGCTGGTGTATGTGTGCTGAGTGCTTGCATGTGCGTGGGTATATCATTATTGTGGTGGTTGATTGATCATGGCCGTTAATCATGAATACATGTTGGTCTCATTGACTTAATAGGGCGCGTCAAATTGATCTGAAGGTGAGGATAAGTCAACTGGGTTGACTGAGGTCCACGCGTGCCTCCCTTTTTATTTTATTTTTTCTGATGGACTTAGTGGTTGGGCTTGCTATTCACACACGCCTTTTTCAGCCCATTATCACTTTCAACGTGAATTATTTACTAAACGCACCCCCCATGTTATTTCAATCTATTTATTTTATTTAATTGATTGTTTCTCATTTTTAATTTTTAAAAATAGTTTTTTCCATTAAAAATTCCCATAAAATTCATGAGTCACATTTGGCATTTTATAAAAATTTTACAAATTTTATTTTATTATTTTATTTTATTTTGGGCGCCTGAAATAATTATTTGTTTATTTTCTTTTTGAATCATTCATATCATGCATACCTAAGCTTGTAGAATTTTGTCCTCATAGCATACAAAATATTTTGAACTCATTCTTTTTGCATTATTTCCTCAACACATTGAATTGCATTAAAATATTTTTCTCTAATTTTTAAAATCATTTCATATTGCATTTTAGTCCTCCTTTTTTGCATATTGATCCATGTTTCTTGTCTGAACTTTACATGATTGTTTGAGTGACTTATATTTTGAATTTTGGTATGAGTTTTGGACATGTTGTTTTCCTCTGGTTTAGGTATGTTGATAATTAATTTGGTGATTTTAGAAGTTGTTTTACTAATTATGTGGTTGCTCTTTGTTTGAGGTCTTCTTATATGCACTTCTTTGACCATGTCTGATCACTTGTTTGAAAAGGCACTTGTGCCATCATTTGGGTTTGTTTACTTTGACTTCATAATGCATGTTTAGGTCATCCCTATTCTGTTTTGGTTGAATTTCATTTGGTTTATAAGCATTTCTCTTTGGTTTGTGATTTGTTGGAGTTTCATTTGTTTTATTGTCATTTATGTCTATTTATACTAACCTTTTATGCAGTGGCTGAGGTAAGTTATTTGAGGGTGTGGATAGTATCCATATTCACCCTTACTCTTTCCTCCTCTCATATTTTCTTTTCTTTAGGCTTAGGCTGTCGTCAAACCTCACTAACCGTAGGTCACCTATGCATGATAACATTAGGACTCCTAGTTTCCATTTAGAGTTTCCTTTGTGTCTTCTCTCTTCTCATCTCAAAACTTCTTGAAAACACTTAATAAGGATAAAGTGTATTGCGCACGAGCCTTAAGCATGGGGAATGAGAAATGGGGGGCTTCCTCTCATCTTTCTAGAGTGCTTAGCGAGCGTCCTATCTAGGGACGATGCGTTAAGTATTCGCCCCTGTGCCCTAGACTTTGGTGCAATGCAAGTTATGAACTAACCCAAGTCACTTCTGTCTTAAAAAATACAAACAAACTTCGAACCTTTTTGTCCTTCAGGATCTTCAACCTAAAGGTTATTTTCAAAAAGAGCACGTTACTTCCCGTCTGAGTCGCAAACAGGCATCGACCCTAACTGCCGGACGTGAACTTAACGTCGCTCATAAAAAACACAAAAAAGAACTTGGTCCGAACTACGTTGACTCTGAATTTCCCATTGCACAAAGGGAGTACGTAGGCCTAGGACGTTGACATCCTACCGAGTCTGTTTTTGTTTTTTCCTTCCCCCGTCTTAGTACAGCCATAGATGATAGGATAACTCACCCTTAGAATAGACAACAAGCGTGGATCCCATCGAGTACGATGGACGCGTGGGGTGCTAGCACCTTCCCCTCACGTAACCGACTCCCGAACCTAGGTTATGGTTGCGATGACCATTCCTTTCCCTCTTCCTCAGGTTTATGCGGTGTTCCATTTCCCTCTCTTGGGATAAATTTACACGGCTAGCGACTCTGTTTTCCGCGCCACTCTCGCGTTTGCACCTGGATGAAAATCCTGGGAGCGACAGTTGGCGACTCGGCTGGGGACTCTGGTTGATCTATGCTGGTCCATCCCTAAGCGAGTCAATCCTAGCGCTTACTTGTCTTTGTTCTCTTTGGGTGTTTTTGTTTTGCTTTATTTGTTGTATTTTATTTTTACCGCATTTTCTGCATTGCACTTCATCTTTATTACTGTCATACTGGATATCGCTGTGTTGTGCTGGCTATTTCTGTTTTGCAGGTTGGGTTGTTCTGAGAGATAAGCCCAATACCCAGGCTTGAGTACACCCTAGGACTAGAGTGGAGAGTAGTGGGACCAACGTGCCCGCTTGGTACGTTTGTGTGTTCACGAAATTCATAACCAGACGAGGCTATCTTGGGACACATTCTAATGTGTGTGTCTTGCGCAAGTTAGGGTGTTGATCTAGAGAGCTGTCGACTCTGGTGACCGATCATCGAGGACCTTAGTGGAAACATCCCTCTTTAGTGGTGACAGTGGCAGACCACATCCTGTGGCAAACCCATTCGCACCCGAGGGCCCACTTTGGAACTCGCATAGGATGGCCCCTATCTTTTGAAGAGAATCAGTGGAGGCACTCCTCGATTGATGATAGTACTGTACCCCGAGGGATGAATGTACTATTGTTTCTCGACCTCAGTGCCAGAAGCTGAGGACCTTCCGTTTTGGAGAATCAGTTGAGGCCTCCTCAATTGATGATGATGCCAAACCAGAAATGATGAACGTATCATCATTTCTCGACCTGAGAGCCCGGGATACTGAACATCCTAGTACCCACACGTGAGAGGGGATGGGTGTTTGCAGGTTTGTAGGTAACCGAAACCTTCAACCTACCCGGTTTTTTCTGGATTTCTCATCAATGTTTGATTATCTGGGTTCCTATCTCAGTGGTTCGGTATTTTGGAATTCTGGTTTTCTGGGTTGTGGTTCTCGTTCAGTTAACAGCACAGCACATCCAGCAGTGTTGCCTTGATCCCATGTTTGCATGAGCATATCATTTTTCTTGCATTCTGACATGTTTGACATTTTTCAGGGCTTGCATCTTACTCTTGATTTCGGTCTTCTGAGGTTACCTTGGCATGGATGTCCAGAGAAAGAAGACTGTTGCCTATTCGTTCCTAGATCCGACCTTGACATTGATTCACAAGCTGATTAGTATGACTAGTCCCGGAGTTCGTACAGAGTTTAGTGGAGGGTATGGGAGACTTCTGAAGTTTGTCTACAATATCTCCAAATATGAGAAGGATGCCATTCATACACTTCTTCAGTTTTACGATCCGTCTTTGCGTTGCTTCACTTTCCCAGACTACATCTTGGCCCCAACGTTGGAGGAGTTCTCATTTATTTTGGGAATCCCCATCAGGCATGACATAGTATTCTTTTCTGAAGAACACCCCGGGATAAAAGAAATGGCTATTACTCTTCATATTGGTGAATCCGTTCTGAGTAGTAATATTGAGGAAAAACAAGGAGCTAAGGGTTTCTTATTGAAGTTCTTGTTTGATCAAGCTTGCATACATGTTAAAGAGAAGAATTGGACTGCTTTCCAAGCTATTCTGGCTATGTGCATCTACGGGATTGTCCTGTTTCCCAATGTTCCTGATCTGGTGGATATGCATGCTGTCAGAATCTTTATCTCAAAGAATCCTATACCTACCTTGCTAGGTGATGTGTATCACTCAGTCCACTACAAGAATGAAAATAGGCGGGGAAAAACCGTGAGTTGTTGTCCACCACTCTTATCTACTTGGTTTCTGAGCCATCTCCCCGAAGCTGGCGCTTTCGTTGATACGAAAGATTCTCTGAAGTGGTCAAAGAGGTTAATGGGCTTGACTGCTGACAACATTGTCTGGTTCAACCGTGACTTGCTAGGAATAGAGATTATTTGCAAGTGCGGAGAATTCCCTAATGTACCGTTGATAGGGAGAAGAGGTGGAATTAACTATAATTCTTCCCTTGTTATCAAGCAGTTTGGTTATCCTTTGAAAGGTCCACCTGAAAAACGAGATATCAAAGAGTCCTTATTCTTCAATGGTACTGAGGATCAAGAGATGATAAGGAAGATTGTGAATGCTTGGAAGCAGGTGACCAAGAAGGGAAAAACTTCATTTGGGAAATGTAACAACCGGGCTTTTCCTTCCTATGAAGAGTGGATTAAGAAGAGAGCAGAAGAGGAGCTTCTTCCCTTCCCGGTAGAACCACCATCTTACCCCTTGCTGATTGAGCCTCCTACCACAATTGAGATAGAGAAGTTTAACGAGTTGTGGGCTGAAAAGGAAAAGCTGCGAGAAGAAAATAGTGAGCTACAAAGAGAGATTTATCAGTTGAAACATGAGCGGGGTGAAGCTATTCATACTGCCAAGTTGAAGACAGAGCTTCTTGCTGAAGCAGAAAAGGAGCTAGCTGACAAGGTCGCGGCCAGACAAAGGATGAAGCAAGCTCTAGACGGAATCAGTAAGGTTCTCGAGTCTAAGAAGTAAGAGTTGGACAAGGCTTTGTTAAAAATTCACAGGTTCAATGCTCACTGAGAAACTGCAATGGCTGAGAATAAGAGAAAGGAAGACGATTACCTGGCTCAGATTGATCAATTGAAGTCGTAGCTCAAGAAGAAAGACGCTGAGATCTTATCAGGGGTATTCCAAAGACAAGCAGTCGAGGGTCGACTCAATGAAGCCATAGCCTCCATAGAGGAACTGAAGGTCCAAGCTGAAGTGAAGAGATCTAGACATGAGGGACCTAGCATGGATGATGTTTCTGGAGAAGACGCTTGGGAGTTACATTGCCGATACTTGGAAGGGATTATGCATAGGAGAGACATTCTCATTCAAGAGCTAATTCAGAGACCAAAGCATCCCGACACCGGAAAGCTGTTCAAGGAAATTCAAGACTGGAGCAAAAAGCATAATGGATGAGGGGGATTGACACTTGTAGACTTTGATGACATGCTGTAGTTTTCTATTTTCTTTCATTATTCGGACCACCGCCAGACTTGTTGGTTGGGATCTATGATTATTGTGTTCAGACTTGTTATCTTGGATTTGTGACTGTTGACATTTGGTTTTCCTCTGGTTTTCTTAATATATGAGCAGAAGTTCCGCTCTACCTTGCTGTTAAACTGGAATCAAGGGGTGGATCGCCCTGCGGATATTCAAACATGTTCATTTGCATTTGCATACTCATCATCATTTTGCATAATCATTGTGCATAACAGGTGTTCAAGGCTGGTTATTCTTATTTTGATATGGTTTTCTTCGGAATTGCAGACTTAACTCCTCAGGCCATTCAAGAGTTGATCATGGAGCAAGTTCAAGCTGAGTTGAGGGAAATGCGAGGCCAGATGGGGCAGCTTATGGGGAATATGCAAACTCTCATGCAAGACCAGAAGATGCTGAGGGAGGAGGTCAATCAGATGAAGACTCAGATGGGTTTGGCCATGGAAATTTTGAATAGGGTATTGAAGAAGGAAGACAGTCTTGTGCCCGCTTCCACAACAGAGATCCTTACTCCTCTCATCTCTTTGGAATTTGATTTAAATCGTGGATTACCTCGTGAATCTCTTCCACAAGCGGAAGTTCCAGAACTTTCCCAACAACAGCTAGGTCTTGGCTCCCAAGAGAAGCCCAAGGGCAAAAAGTGTACACAGAGACAAAAGAAGTCTGAAAGAGTTTTTCATCCGCTCCCTATGCCACATTTTCAACTATTGCAGCATCTCCTTCAGTTGCAACTGGCACAGAAAAGGACTTTGGCTCCTCTCATTGGTAATCATCCACCAGGCTATGATGCAAGAGCCCATTGTGATTTCCATTCTGGGGCACCAGGGCATCTGTGGAGAAATGTAGGGCCTTTCAGCACCAAGTCCAGGATTTAATTGATGCAGGGGCAATTGAGTTCACGTCGGGCGGCGTGAATATACAAGGTGATTTTACCCCAATTGTTGCAAAAGAAGTGGAGACTCCTCCCCTCTTTGCAGGACCCACCTCATGTCATGGAGTTTCTCCACAACCTTTTACAGCAGAAGCTCTACGTCAGCAACCTTTGTTTGTGCCTCAGCCAAATGTGGAAAGGAAAGTACAAGCGCAGGTGAGGCGCCCAAATCAGCACCGACAGCAGAATTATCAGCAACAGGGGCAACTGAGACCAAGAAGGCCCAAGAGGATATTTGATCCTATTCCTATCCCTTATAGTCAGTTGTTTGTTCGTCTGCTCAAGAACTCTCTGATTTAAACGAGGAGTACCACGCCGGTACCGTACCCTATTCCTCCGGATTATGACATGACTGCTAGGTACGAGTTCCACTCGGGAACGTTTGGGCATACAATTGATAAGTGTAATGTATTCCAGCATAAGGTGCAAGACCTGGTAGACTCAGAGATCATTGTATTCACTGAAGATGATATGTACATCAATGGAAGCCTCCTTTCTCAAATGAACACTCAGTCTGCAAGTACGTCCAGGCAGAATTAAGCTTCCTCAGCAATGGCAATCTTCAGCGTCTTTACTGCATTTTCATTTGTAGTTTTTCATTTCTTGTTAAAGCATCGTATGCACGTAAGACTTGTTTGTTTTTTTTAATGATGATATTAATGCAATGAGTATGTTTTTCTTGAAGTAATCCATTCATGTTCACTCTTAAATGTTTATATGCACTGCAATACCAATTTTTTTGTTTAGAACTCTTGAGGGAGGATGATGAGACGAAAACGCAAAATCTCTGGTTGTATGTTCAAGGATAGAACCCTGTTGAGGATGTACAGGCATTGTTTCAAACCCCTAAACACTGGAGATATAAGGGAGATAGACCCTCGTTAACCCCTTTGAGCCTTGAAGTAGGAGTTTCTTTCGTACGAAAAAACCCGCATACTTAACCCAGGGGCAGGGTAGGCGTCAGTTAGTTTGACCAAGCGTTCAGATTCCAAGGAGAGTGTGCATCCGAGAATCCATTACCTTCCATTCCACTAGCAAGAGGTTAAACCACAATGGTTATCCATTAACAATCAAGGAGTGAGACAGTCACAACCCTTTCAAGCAAGTAAGACAACTAGTGTCACACGCTTTGTTCAAAAGGGGGAATAAAAAAAAAAGAAGAAAAGCCCGCTAAGTCGAAACTTGTAAACAAGTGACTTAGGCAAAAGTCAGGGTATCCCGCTGGACTTCAAAATCGAAAAAACTCAAAAGAGTCAGTCCAGGCAAAAATTAGGGATCAAAAAAGCAAAAGAAAGAAAAAGCGAAAAGTGTTACAAAAGAAAATCCTCGATAAGAACAAATTCATGTGATCACAGACACAAAAGGAACGACTGTCACTCCAAAACCTCCTTAGGTGTCAAACCATTAGTGGCATGGGTCCCTTAAAGATCGTAAACCTTTTGGGAGATGAGCATTTGGGTCAGATTAACTGAACATAGGACTGGAGAACATCACGAAGAGTGGGTGGGCAGCGATAAATTTTGAGCCATAAATCCTTTTTCTGAAACTGTGAACCAGACCACGTTACAACCCTTAAAAGTCCTAATTGAAACAGGGCTTATTCCGAAAGCATACTTCAATAGGATAGCGTTCCTGACTCCTACGAGTTGTGCTAATAAGATTTGTTGGTATTGCATGTGCGCATTGTTTTGTCATTCAAAAATCAAGGTCGCATCCCAGCAAGTGATTCGTTCGCAAGGCTTGGCGACGCATTTTCAATAAAAACTTCAAGGTTAACATGAGTGTTGCATTAGAATTGTCATTCTCATAATAAACATTTTCTATTTGCTTATATGTGCCTAAGCATCAATGCAGCTTACACAGTGAAAGTCAGTCAAGAAGCTTGATCCTGCCAAGTTGGGATGCTTGGAAATTTTGAAGGACATTCATATCAAAGGGCATGCTGCTAAGAGACTTAGTGTAGAGTGGGCTCTCCCCAGTAAGTCGTGTTAAGATGTAGCCAATCTGGGGCAGTCACGTCGAGAGATCTCTCCGAAATTTAGTTATTCTGGGGCATTCATTCTAAGATCAGGGGCAAAGTCACTTCAAAGCTCATATTGGGGCAGGCCACCTCTAGAGCATGGGAGATTGTCCACTCCTGAAAATGGTTAATTGAAAACACCTCCTCAAGGTTCAAGATACTAAAGCAGAGTATTTTCAAGTCATTACAATCCCTTTCGAGGTAATGTACTTCATGGATTATGAAGACTGGGGCAGTTATGTCGAGATATCTCTCCAAGAGTTTAAAGACCTTGGGGAAGTGCGAAGGCCCGATCTTCTATAAAATTCTCTTGAGATAATTTTTTCCATTAGACCTGGTGGTCTGGGGCAAGTGGAAAGTTCAAAGGGCCGTTTATGAACATAGAGACAAGTCAGGTTGCAGGGCAACGGGATTGTACTTCCCCAGCAGTTGTGTAACACCCCCAATCTATACCCCCAAGCTATTAAAGTAGTAAAAGAAAATTCAAAATTTCATCAGAGTATAATTAAAAACACGGCATACACAGGAGACATCACATCAATTGAAACAAAACATACAACACCTGCCCATAAAGATATGCAACAGTGGGGTAGCAATCAACAGAGGAACTCAGTTCCTTACACCCACATTTTATCAGATTTTAGAATAAAAGCGAAAAATCTAAAACCGAATATCATATATATATATATATATATATATATATATATATATATATATCACTTGAAAAGTTTGTCATACATCAAGTTATACATGCACACGCCAAAAGATATATATACATAATACACAATAACAACAAACGGCCTCCCTAACTACCCGGTGTCACATATCAAAGCCGACCGACAAAAGAATGAAGACGCAAAGCTTCACTAAAAGACCACCAGCAACTCTAATCTGCAATGCCTCATAGAGCATTATAAAACAGCAGAAGGGTGAGAAAAACAACCATAATATAAATGCATATAATTATATATATCAACATAAAAATACACATATCCTGTATTCTCGCCACAGTTATCACATGCCAACACATAAGGCATATACAGATTATATTCACATAATCACATATTCACACATCATGCATATGTTTATATACAAAACATATCATTCATAATTCAATGCATTTAACACAAATGCACAACAGTTCACAATTGCTATCACGAGCTCAATCACACAATGCCTCACACATAATCACCAAATCATGATTTTCCACATATAACCAATGCAATCATAATTCATGCAGATGCAAAGAGACCGACACAACGACTCTCTATGCAAATGCATATGCGGTACCGACTCCAAGATTTCATATCTCATCACTAGTTCACTCAGGAACTCTGCTGGAACCATCGCTCGTTACATCACTATAACTCCCCGTCGGGCATACGATGTTCACCCACCGCCCACACCTCCACCAAGAGAGGCTCACGGTGTTTATGGATCGCTCACACCTCCACCGAGAGAGGCTCACGACCCGATCGCTCACACCTCCACCAAGAGAGGCTCACGATCATCTATAACCATCGCTTTCAGTCCTCAGGCTATTCATACCTCATTTTTTCGAGGCACACGATGTTATAGCTGATTCCCCACTGGAACCGCCGTCACACAGGACGCAACAACAATGCATATCATGATGCTTGACATACAAGAACTCATGACAACCAATGCATTTTCACACATATATGCAACCATAAACACGCATATATAATCGAATACAACACATTGCATTTATTCTTGCCCTTAGGCCACAATTCAACAACCACAACAATTACAACAACTTGTCACATGCTTCAACATCATCACATTCATGCATTGCAAAACAATTCAAACAATGCATTTCAAACCATAAAGGTCACCACACAACATACATTGAATTCAATCAAACAATGCATTTCACCACACAACAACATCATTAATCACGCATCGAAGTATAATCCAAAACAAGGCACATACTTGCCATAAGGTCACAAACCATCATCACAACATTTCATCATGTATATTCACACCATATAACAGCACACAAGCTACACGTTACATATCAAAAGCATATAGCATGATAACACATCAATTGCACACATTGTACGTGATAAAAACCCGACAACCCGACTATTTTTCCAAAAACACGAATTAATTAATTCATCTTTTACTCTCCAAACCATTTTTAAAAGAAAGAATATTTCATTAGCTTTACAACGCTTCAAACGGGGGTCAAAACGGACTTACGGTTCAAAAGTTATGAAGAAAACAAAATCGGACATTTTGGAAAATTTTCGTCACGCGCGGGTATGCATAGGTCGAGTCCATAGGTCGACGCAAGGCACTTTAGGTCGACGAAAAGGCCCTTCAGGTCGACGCATACTGCGCAGAATTGGATAAAAACTCAGTTTTCGATCATTAAATGACTTCCGGACCTCCGATTTCGATTCCGTAAAAAGCTGCGGTCTCAGAATTCAACATACTACAATATTTTCACTATTAAAAAGCCATATAACACATTTTCCATTTTGAAATATTTTGAAACATAGTTTTATCAATTTAACCTTAACTCCAAACTCGCTCAAAACCACTCGAAAACACACAAACAACCATTCCCAATTAATTCCTATCCTTACCCGATTAAATATCAACCTATACCAATGTTACCAGACATATCCAAACACTTTTTCTCAATCACAACATATTTTGCACAAAAACATTAACATATATCAAAAACTCAAAAGTTACAAATTCGACTCGATTCAATCAAACGATCACACTAAATCACGACCCAACATCACACGACTCTACTACGCGATTTATTCCGACTTTCGTCCGTAAAAACATCGATTTCTAATCGTTTATCTCATTTCGACCTATATTTGGACAACCAAGAATATTTCCACACAAACATACATAATCATACACAAATATAGTATAATCGAGTTTCGTACCCTTACCCGGTAAATTCGCGTTTGAAAAGTCGGTTGAATCGGTTCCTAAATCCCCAAGTTTTTCCTCTTTTTCTTCTTCTCTTTCTCTTCTCTTCTTTTCTTCTCCTCTTTCTCTCTATTTTTTCTGTTTTTCTTTCTTTTCTCTCTTTCTCACCTCTCACTTTCTATTTTCATAAAACTCAAAATATCTAACCACCCAAAAAGACCAAAATACCCCTACACTCAAATTTCTCGCAAACGTTCCCAAAACGCGATAAAACATCACAACATTGAAAAATAAAATATTTCCAAACAAAAGTCAGAAATAAAATAATATAATAATAGAATAATAATAAAATAATCAAAAACGACTCAATTAAATAAAAATACTAAAACTGGGGCGTTACAACTCTCCCCCACTTAGAAATTTTCGTCCTCGAAAATATCACCGATACCAACAACATTAGACCAACCAAAGCACACCACCTTGCTAACAGTAGCAACAACGACTACAAGACGCAAAGTCCATCCAATACACTTCCTACTGTGTTCTCTCCCACACTAAACACAAGCTTCTGAACTACTCAAATAAATCCAACTCTCTGACCTTCAAAACAGACATGCATAAAGATTTTCGACTTACACATCAGGCACAACATCATCCTTTCCCCAATGATAACCCCAACCAACTTCAGAGCCTCTCATGTTAACACCGCATCTACTTCCGATGATAACAAATATAATCTGTCACATAAAGTCGATCAAAGTCTCAACTCAAACAAATCACCACTCTTATCAAACATTCCAACATAAGAAATTATAATCAAACTCAATCAACCCATTCCAGTTACCTAATCCTGAAAGTGAACACTTATTCTCAATCGTCACCCTACACCACTGTCCGTACTCCATACACAATTTCTACTCTTTACAATCCAAATTCCAACCTATTGCAACAACCAACCAAAAAGAACTCTCAAATATTACATCCACCCCTAAGGGTTTTCCTCAAGATTTTCGTAGTCTTAATACCATCAAAGAATTTCAAATCGTTTGCAACTCGTCACAATTCAAAACTCAAGCTATGCAAGACCCAACCGCAAGTTCCCATACCACTCACTGGTTAACACACAACCTTCTACTATCATCTTATTCCTTCCCAACCATGATGGACCTCTCCAAGTCAACACACTAATGTTTCATCCAAAAACACAATTAAAACCCATGCATCACTGACGTCCTATCACTGTGACCTTCCTGCCAATTTCCAGAATACTGTCACCATAAACAAGGCCAACATCTATTCCCATCTCCTAAGAGTGTCCTACTCACTTAGCAGATTTAACCTCGACTAGTCACCTTCATCCAATTTAAGTTCACACTCTATTCTCTGAGAACACCCCTAGTAATACCCAATCATTATCCCTCAGAGACATTCCAACTTAATCGACATACACATACCTCTAATCCGTCTCATCTTCTGAGATAAGAATTCTCATCGACTCAACAACGCAATCTGTAACCAACTCCTTACCTTTCAAGTAATCCATTCCGCACCACTATCAAAGCCGAAAAGACACGTCCATTCCATCTAACATAATTCCCGTCTGCTATCAACAAGAGATTAAGGGTGATCAGTTCCTCAATTTGTCAATAGACAGCCGACAACCATGATGGAGCATAAACCGTCTTTACCAAACAATAATAGAATTCCTTCTAGAACCGGGAACCACATTGACCAAACCACACTTACAATTCACAACACACTGAACCAGCGCTCTACACCTGAAGCAACATGGAGAAGTACTAGCTCCTCCCCCACTTATCTCATTCTAATCCTTCCAACTGTAAACACCCCAAATCCATCACAAAACCTTTACCATAAGCGGTCAAAGAACAATTTAAACAAACCCAAGAAGTAATTACCACTCCTAAGCAGAAGTATCGATAACCAACTCACCACTCCAAAAAGAAAACACAATTCAAACTCTTCGCGCACCCAGACGAAATAAACGAATGAGTCGCTCTAGTATCAATAATAGCAAAATAAAGGCGTACTATTAGTAAAACAAGTACCTTGAGTCAAACGACCCGCACTAGTAGTCTGAGTTCCCGCCAATGCAAACACCTTTCCGCCCGCTTGAGCTTGTTTCGGCTTAGTACACTTAGGACTAATGTGACCCACTTCTCCACAATTATAGCACTTCACTACATTCCTTCTACAATCAGTAGTAGCATGCCCTACTCCTCCACAGTTAGAACATTTCATCGCAGTCTTCCCACACTCAAATGATTTATGACCCATTTCACCACACTTGTAACACTTAATGGGACCAGAACCTCCTCCTCCTGATCTCCTATCAAAGCTTCCCCTATGCTTGCCCTTATCAACGGGTGTCACATAAGGTCCACTTCTAGCTTGTTGCTTTCCCTTCCTTTCATTCAAACTTTTATAATGTGTAGAACGAGCCTTACTATCTTCCTCGAAGATTCTACAACATTCCGTCAAATCTGTAAACCTTCTAATCCTCTGATATTCCACAACTTGCTTAATCTCAGGACGTAAACCATTCTCATATTTAATACACTTTGAGAACTTAGCAGTAATTGCAGCATAGTGAGGATGGAATTGAACCAACTTCACAAACTTAGCAGTGTAGTCCACCACCGACATACTACCCTGTTTTAGTTCAAGAAACTCCATCTCCTTCTTCCCCTTCACACTATCAGGGTAAAACTTTCTCAAGAATTCAGTACGAAATAAATTCCAAGTTATTTCTTCATCATCCACCTCAAGAACTTCACGTGTACCGACACACCAATCGTCGGCTTCTTCCTTCAGCATGTGAGACCCAAGCCTCACCTTATTCTCCTCCGCACAATCCATGACTCTAAATATCCTTTCAATCTCTTTCAACTAATTTTGAGCTCCATCGGGATCAAATTTTCCTTTGAAAACCGGTGGTTGATTCTTCCTGAACTCGTCATTAGCATTGACGTTCGGCGCACCCTACACCGCCCTAGCCATTGCTTCCAAAGCAGCAGCCATCGCATTGTCGTTTCTACTAGCCATATTCTGATCATTTCCAATAACAGCAACTATGGTTAAACAACAACTCACCAGAACAGAACTGCCGCACCACAACAACTCGCCCAAAACTCCAGACACAACAGACACAACAGACACAATAGACACAACAGACATGGACTAGCTCTGATACCACTTAATGTAACACCCCCAATCTATACCCCCAAGCTATTAAAGCAGTAAAAGAAAATTCAAAATTTTATTAGAGTATAATTAAAAACACGGCATAGACAGGAGACATCACATCAATTGAAACAAAACATACAACACCTGCCCATAAAGATATGCAACAGTGGGGTAGCAATCAACAGAGGAACTCAGTTCCTTACACCCACATTTTATCAGATTTTAGAATAAAAGCGGAAAATCTAAAACCGAATATCATATATATATATATATATATCACTTGAAAAGTTTGTCATACATCAAGTTATACATGCACACGCCAAAAGATATATATACATAATACACAATAACAACAAACGGCCTCCCTAACTACCCGGTGTCACATATCAGAGCCGACCGACAAAAGAATGAAGACGCAAAGCTTCACTAAAAGACCACCAGCAACTCTAATCTGCAATGCCTCATAGAGCATTATAAAACAGCAGAAGGGTGAGAAAAACAACCATAATATAAATGCATATAATTATATATATCAACATAAAAATACACATATCCTGTATTCTCGCCACAGTTATCACATGCCAACACATAAGGCATATACAGATTATATTCACATAATCACATATTCACACATCATGCATATGTTTATATACAAAACATATCATTCATAATTCAATGCATTTAACACAAATGCACAACAGTTCACAATTGCTATCACGAGCTCAATCACACAATGCCTCACACATAATCACCAAATCATGATTTTCCACATATAACCAATGCAATCATAATTCATGCAGATGCAAAGAGACCGACACAACGACTCTCTATGCAAATGCATATGCGGTACCGACTCCAAGATTTCATATCTCATCACTAGTTCACTCAGGAACTCTGCTGGAACCATCGCTCGTTACATCACTGTAACTCCCCGTCGGGCATACGATGTTCACCCACCGCTCACACCTCCACCAAGAGAGGCTCACGGTGTTTATGGATCGCTCACACCTCCACCGAGAGAGGCTCACGACCCGATCGCTCACACCTCCACCAAGAGAGGATCACGATCGTCTATAACCATCGCTTTCAGTCCTCAGGCTATTCATACCTCATTTTTTCGAGGCACACGATGTTATAGCTGATTCCCCACCGGAACCGCCGTCACACAGGACGCAACAACAATGCATATCATGATGCTTGACATACAAGAACTCATGACAACCAATGCATTTTCACACATATATGCAACCATAAACACGCATATATAATCGAATACAACACATTGCATTTATTCTTGCCCTTAGGCCACAATTCAACAACCACAACAATTACAACAACTTGTCACATGCTTCAACATCATCACATTCATGCATTGCAAAACAATTCAAACAATGCATTTCAAACCATAAAGGTCACCACACAACATACATTGAATTCAATCAAACAATGCATTTCACCACACAACAACATCATTAATCACGCATCAAAGTATAATCCAAAACAAGGCACATACTTGCCATAAGGCCACAAACCATCATCACAACATTTCATCATGTATATTCACACCATATAACAACACACAAGCTACACGTTACATATCAAAAGCATATAGCATGATAACACATCAATTGCACACATTGTACGCGATAAAAACCCGACAACCCGACTATTTTTCCAAAAATACGAATTAATTAATTCATCTTTTACTCTCCAAACCATTTTTAAAAGAAAGAATATTTCATTAGCTTTACAACACTTCAAACGGGGGTCAAAACGGACTTACGGTTCAAAAGTTATGAAGAAAACAAAATCGGACATTTTGGAAAATTTTCGTCACGCGCGGGTATGCATAGGTCGAGTCCATAGGTCGACGCAAGGCACTTTAGGTCGACGAAAAGGCCCTTCAGGTCGACGCATACTGCGCAGAATTGGATAAAAACTCAGTTTTCGATCATTAAATGACTTCCGGACCTCCGATTTCGATTCCGTAAAAAGCTGCGGTCTCAGAATTCAACATACTACAATATTTTCACTATTAAAAAGCCATCTAACACATTTTCCATTTTGAAATATTTTGAAACATAGTTTTATCAATTTAACCTCAACTCCAAACTCGCTCAAAACCACTCGAAAACACACAAACAACCATTCCCGATTAATTCCTATCCTTACCCGATTAAATATCAACCTATACCAATGTTACCAGACATATCCAAACACTTTTTCTCAATCACAACATATTTTGCACAAAAAAATTAACATATATCAAAAACTCAAAAGTTACAAATTCGACTCGATTCAATCAAACGATCACACTAAATCACGACCCAACATCACACGACTCTACTACGCGATTTATTCCGACTTTCGTCCGTAAAAACATCGATTTCTAATCGTTTATCTCATTTCGACCTATATTTGGACAACCAAGAATATTTCCACACAAACATACATAATCATACACAAATATAGTATAATCGAGTTTCGCACCCTTACCCGGTAAATTCGCGTTTGAAAAGTCGGTTGAATCGGTTCCTAAATCCCCAAGTTTTTCCTCTTTTTCTTCTTCTCTTTCTCTTCTCTTCTTTTCTTCTCCTCTTTCTCTCTATTTTTTCTGTTTTTCTTTCTTTTCTCTCTTTCTCACCTCTCACTTTCTATTTTTATAAAACTCAAAATATCTAACCACCCAAAAAGACCAAAATACCCCTACACTCAAATTTCTCGCAAACGTTCCCAAAACGCGATAAAACATCACAACATTGAAAAATAAAATATTTCCAAACAAAAGTCAGAAATAAAATAATATAATAATAGAATAATAATAAAATAATCAAAAACGACTCAATTAAATAAAAATACTAAAACTGGGGCGTTACAAGTTGGCTCTCCCCAGCATGGAGATTGCAATTTCCTCAGCAGAGCAGACCTTCCCCAGCAGGAGACATGGAAAGTATTTTCTCTGAACCAAGACGTTATCTCCCCACAGAATCGGGTTTTCACTTCCCCCATCCAGTCAGGAAGCGTGCTTTCGCCGACAATGTCATATTCTAGTCCCCCGTAAGGTGAGAGTAAAGTCATTATCTCCACCGGCAGGCTAGGTTCAGCAGTATCCCCAAGCAGGATGATATTATGGACTGTTTTCCCCAAGCAGGATGGTATTATGGGCTGGCATCCCCCAGCAGGTTCTGAGCCCAATTGGATATTAGCAATCTTCAGTAACAGACTTCCAGTTCTGGTATTGGCGTTCATTCTTAACTCCCCCAGCAGAGGAGAAATCTCAGGTTTTGGATGTTACCTTCAGTGAAAGACAAGTGTGGCCCCCGGTAGTTCTTTCGGGATTTCATCCCCAGCAGAAGTTGTTGATCCGAAGAGTCGATTAGTATGACCCTTCTCAGCAGAGTTCTTGGATTCAGAGGACAATTTATTTATGTCATCCCCAGCTGAATTGGTCTTTTCTCTCCAGCATTTATTTTGCTGGAGGGACCCCTTTTGCATATCATAAGCATTTGCATTGCATCCTCAAACGCATAGCATTTCCACTTTGTGTGGAGCATTACGGAAAAATTCAAACATTTGCATTTAAAGCATAAGCCAGGTTTGATACTTTCCTTGCCAGTTCTCTTTCCCAGCAGAGATGGCATAACTCAGGAGATTTTGGAGGGATGCGTTCCTCATATTTGTGCTCCCCGGCAGAGTCTTTTATTTAGACTTCTCCCTTCCCCAGCAGAGTCATCTCATCTGTGGACCGTGAGTCCGTTAGAAGTTTGCCTTGGTTTGGCCTTTCTCTTTAGTGAAATCCAGTTCTCGCCTGGTATTCAATTCTTGCTTGACATATTTTGCTGGCCAGTTTCCCTTTCTCAGCAGGGATGACATTTGTTTTGCTAGTTCTCTTAATCAGCAGAGATAGCAATCTTTTGAAGATTTTTTGTCAGTTCCCTTTATCAGCAGGGATGACATTCATTTTGCTAGTTCTCTTTGTCAGCAGAGATAGTAATCTTTTGAAGATTTTCTTCGTCGGTTCCCTTTATCAGCAGGGATGGCATTTATTTTGCTAGTTCTCTTTATCAGCAGAGATAGCAATCTTTTGGATATTTTCTTTCGTCAGTTCCCTTTATCAGCAGGGATGGCATTTATTTTGCTAGATCTCTTTATCAGCAGAGATCGCAATCTTTTTGATATTTTCTTTCGTCAGTTCCCTTTATCAGCAGGGGTGGCATTTGTTTTGCTAGTTCTCTTTATCAGCAGAGATAGCAAATCTTTTGGATATTTTCTTTCGTCAGTTCCCTTTATCAGCAGGGATGGCATTTGTTTTGCTAGTTCTCTTTATCAGCAGAGATAGCAATCTTTTAAAGATTTCCTTTCGTCAGTTCCCCTTATCAGCAGGGATGGCATTTGTTTTGCTAGTTCTCTTTATCAGCAGAGATAGAAAACTTTTGAAGATTTTCTTTCGTCAGTTCCCTTTATCAGCAGGGATGGCATTTGTGTTGCTAGTTCTCTTTATCAGCAGAGATAGCAATCTTTTGAATATTTTCTTTAGTCAGTTCCCTTTATCAGCAGGGATGACATTTGTTTTGGTAGTTCTCTTTATCAGCAGAGATAGCAATCTTTCAAAGATTTTCTTTCGTCAGTTCCCTTTATCAGCAGGGATGGCATTTATTTTGCTAGTTCTCTTTATCAGCAGAGATAACAATCTTTTGGATATTTTCTTTCGTCAGTTCCCTTTATCAGTAGGGATGGCATTTGTTTTGCTAGTTCTCTTTATCAGCAGAGATAGCAATCTTTTGAGGATTTCTTTCGTCAGTTCCCTTTATCAGCAGGGATGGCATTTGTTTTGCTAGTTCTCTTTATCAGCAGAGATAGCAATCTTTTGAAGATTTTCTTCGTCAGTTCCCTTTATCAACAGGGATGGCATTTATTTTGCTAGTTCTCTTTATCAGCAAAGATAGCAATCTTTTGAAGATTTTTTTCGTCGGTTCCCTTTATCAGCAGGGATGGCATTTATTTTGCTAGTTCTCTTTATCAGCAGACATAGCAATCTTTTGAAGATTTTCCTTCGTCAGTTCCCTTTATCAGCAAGGATGGCATTTATTGTTTCTAGTTCTCTTTATCAGCAGAGATAGCAATCTTTTGAAGATTTTCTTCGTCAGTTCCCTTTATCAGCAGGGATGACATTTGTGTTGCTAGGTCTCTTTGTCAGCAGGGATAGCAATCTTTTGAAGATTTCTTCGTCAGTTCCCTTTATCAGCAGGGATGGCATGCATTTTGCTAGTTCTCTTTGTCAGCAGGGATAGCAATCTTCAAAAGATTTCTTTCATCAGTTCCCTTTATCAGCAGGGATGGCATTTATTTTGCTAGTTCTCTTTATCAGCAGGGATAGCAATCTTTCAAAGATTTCTTTCGTCAGTTCCCTTTATCAGCAGGGATGGCATTTATTTTGCTAGTTCCTTTATCAGCAGAGATAGCAATCCTTTGAAGATTCTTTCGTCAGTTCCCTTTATCAGCAGGGATGGCATTTATTTTGCTAGTTCTCTTTATCAGCCGAGATAGCAATCTTTTGAAGATTCTTTTCGTCAGTTCCCTTTATCAGCAGGGATGGCATTTATTTTGCTAGTTCTCTTTGTCAGCAGGTATAGCAATCTTTTGAAGATTTATTTTGTCAGTTCTCTTTATCAGGGGAGATGACATAATCTGGGAGAGTTTGTTTCACTTTATACCGAGCATAGCTAGCACTCGTCCGTGTTGTGACCGTACAACATTTATGGCTGATTCTCCAGTGGAGTCGTCCCCCCTTTGAGGATGGCAAATTTCTGGGTTCTTTGGTATTCAATCTCCGTGCATCCCGATTGTCTGAAAGTCGTCGCTATCATACCCTCAGGACCAAGTTGATTGAATAGGGGCAGCTGTTGCACCCAAAAATTTTCCCTCCTTACTTTAGTACTAACTGGCTTATGTTTCATTTCATTTTTGCATTATCATGTGTGCATATCATTGGTTCTTAGCATGGGGTCAAGGTGCCTGAGGCAAGCTCAAGAGGAGAAGATGTTCTTCAAAGGTTCAAGCAAGAGAGCTCAAGTGGATCACTCTCTCCTAACCAGTGCAGAAATTAGGGTTTTGAGATTCTTGATTTTTTTGCTCCAATGGGCAAATTTCTTGGGTTTTTATCATCACCAAATGGCATATCTTATCTTTGTTGGAGAGGATACACATCATATTCAGAGGAATTTGGATTTGGAGACTGTGATATGTCCTCCTAGACTGAGGGTACCAAAATTAGGGTTTGCTATAAAGTCAGTTTATTTCTGATTTCTTGGGAAAGACTTGATTCCATGGTATTCATTGGGTCCCTAAGTATCTAGGAATGGAAGTTTGTCCATCAGTTTGGTTCAGGAGAAGTTCAATTGGCCAATGGATTGGGAATCAGGAGAATCTGGAGAAAAGTCAACTGTGAGGGGAGAGTCAACTGTGAAAGCTTGAGGTTCTCTTCAAGATTTCCAAGATCCCACATCCTCATATGACCTTCAAGGTTCAAGTTTCATGACATTTATCAAGAATCAAGGGTTGGTACAAAAGTTGCTAAATATGGAAATGACCTATAATTTGAAAGTTTCCTTTTTGGGCAAGTCCTTACACTACATTCAACTTGACTTTTCACCATCAAGAAAGCTTCAAATGAATTTTCCTAAAACATGAAAGTTGAAGATATTTTTCTCCTCTTTCCAACAAGTACTATTGGGTCTCTATATCATTTGTGAAACTCAAGTTATGATCAAAAGAAGGCAAAGTGGTTTTTAGGGTTCCATTTTCACAACTTTTGCATTTTGGGACATAGTGACCTATAATTAATTCCATTGCTTCAAGACATATTCCAACATCAAAGAACAATCCCTAAGGATCATTTTTGGCCTTTAAATCAAGTGGATTCATGGTTTATTCATTACTTATTTTTCATTGTGCAAAATTGCCAAATTATTGAAATCTCATGAACCAAGACATCTTAAGGCCCAAATCAAATTCAGGTGGGATTAGCAATTGTTGAATAAGTGATCCATCATGAAATATTTGGGTGTACATGCATGGAAGAGGGTGTATCTCACATTGTTCAAATTTCTAAAATCACCCAAAACTCTTTAAACAAAGAATTACCAAGGCCCAATTGCTGATCAGTGGTTTAACCTAGCCTATTTAAGATTACTCATGCTAGGGTTAGAGGGGATTACACGTGCTTTTGTGGAGAATTCAAGTGTGAGCCCTAAAAGATCATTCCTTCATATTTCTCAAGCAAGAAGAGCTTTTCAAAAACTTCTTCCACAAACTTCACCCTTGGCATCCATAGAGTACAAATCATCCATCATTGGAAGCTAAAAGCAAGGATATAGGAGGCGTGATCTCAGGTTGGTGTTTCTTTTCATGATCCTAAATCTCCTCTTTTTGATGCGCATAATGGTGTGTGATGTTCACTGATAACCCTGATATAATTTGTTTTGTGTTTGGACGCATGGTTTGGTTGTATCGTGTGTTTAAAGTTTTGGACCCATACTTTGTTTTGTTCGAATCTCTTTGTGTGTTGATCATTTGCAAATTTTGATGTGATATTGGAGATCCTGACGAAATTCTGGTTAGAATGGTGTACCCCTTTGCGTTTTCTGGAAAAATATTTGTTGCAGGTGGCCGGAGAGGGCGGCCGGAACCCTAGCTCCGGCGGCTGGTGAGGGTTTCGGCGAAGGGAGAGGCTGGAGGTAAGGGACGAAATCTCAACCGGCCGTCTGCTTGATCTACGGCCATTAGCTTGCCACGTTTATTTTTTTTATGATTTTTATTTAATGTTCGTGTGTTGGTTAACCCATGCTAACTACCGTGTGCATCATATCCAGATCCCTCATCTTAATTACTTTTTATTATGTTGACTTAATCTCGTACGTCTAATCCATCATGTGGCTGATATTGTGACAACAAATAAAAAATGCATGTGCATGTCGCGTGGCTGGTGTATGTGTGCTGAGTGCTTGCGTGTGCGTGGGTATATCATTATTGTGGTGGTTGACTGATCATGGTCGTTAATCATGAATACATGTTGGTCTCATTGACTTAATAGGGTGCGTCAGATTAATCTTAAGGTGGGGATAAGTCAACTGGGTTGACTGAGGTCCACGCGTGCCTCCTTTTTTATTTTATCTTTTCTGATGGACTTAGTGGTTGGGCTTGCTATTCACACACTTCTTTTTCAGCCCATTATCACTTTCAACGTGAATTATTTACTGAACGCACCCCCCATGTTATTTCAATCTATTTATTTTATTTAATTGATTGTTTCTCATTTTTAATTTTTAAAAATAGTTTTTTGCATTAAAAAATTCCCAGAAAATTCATGAGTCACATTTGGCATTTTATAAAATTTTAACAAATTTTATTTTATTATTTTATTTTATTTTGGGTGCCTGAAATAATTATTTGTTTATTTTCTTTTTGAATCATTCATATCATGCATACCTAAACTTGTAGAATTTTGTCCTCATAGCATACAAAATATTTTGAACTCATTCTTTTTGAATTATTTCATCAACACATTGAATTGCATTTAAATATTTTTCTCTAATTTTTAAAATCAATTCATATTGCATTTTAGTCCTCCTTTTTTGCATATTGATCCATGTTTCTTGTCCGAACTTTACATGATTGTTTGAGTGACTTATATTTTGAATTTTGGCATGAGTTTTGGACATGTTGTTTAAGTCTGGTTTAGGTATGTTGATAATTAATTTGGTGATTTTAGAAGTTGTTTTACTAATTATGTGGTTGCTCTTTGTTTGAGGTCTTCTTATATGCACTTTTTTGACCATGTCTGATCACTTGTTTGAAAAGGCACTTGTGCCATCATTTGGGTTTGTTTCCTTTGACTTCATAATGCATGTTTAGGTCATCCCTATTCTGTTTTGGTTGAATTTCATTTGTTTTATAAGCATTTCTCTTTGGTTTGTGATTTGTTGGAGTTTCATTTGTTTTATTGTCATTTACGTCTATTTGTACTAACCTTTTATGCAGTGGCTGAGGTAAGTTATTTGAGGGTGTGGATAGTATCCATATTCACCCTTACTCTTTCCTCCTCTCATATTTTCTTTTCTTTAGGCTTAGGCTGTCGTCAAACCTCACTAACCGTAGGTCACCTATGCATGATAACATTAGGACTCCTAGTTTCCCTTTAGAGTTTCCTTTGTGTCTTCTCTCTTCTCATCTCAAAACTTCTTGAAAACACTTAATAAGGATAAAGTGTATTACACACGAGCCTTAAGCGTGGGGAATGAGAAATGGGGGGCTTCCTCTCATCTTTCTAGAGTGCTTAGCAAGCGTCCTGTCTTGGGACGATGCGTTAAGTATTCGCCCCTGTGCCCTAGACTTTGGTGCAATGCAAGTTATGAACTAACCCAAGTCACTTCTATCTTAAAAAATACAAACAAACTTCAAACCTTTTTGTCCTTCGGGATCTTCAACCTAAAGGCTATTTTCAAAAAGGGCACGTTACTTCCCGTGTGAGTCACAAACAGGCATCGACCCTAACTGCCGGACGCGAACTTAACGTCGCTCATAAAAAACACAAAAAGAACTTGGTCCGAACTACGTTGACTCTAAATTTCCCAGTGCACAAAGGGAGTACGTAGGACTAGGACGTTGACATCCTACCGAGTCTGTTTTTGTTTTTTCCTTCCCCGTCTTAGTACAGCCATAGATGATAGGATAACTCACCCTTAGAATAGACAACAAGCGTGGATCCCATCGAGTACGATGGACGCGTGGGGTGCTAGCACCTTCCCCTCACGTAACAGACTCCCGAACCCAGGTTATGGTTGTGATGACCATTCCTTTCCCTCTTCCTTAGGTTTATGCGGTGTTCCCTTTCCCTCTCTTGGGATAAATTTACACGGCTGGCGACTCTGTTTTCTGCGCCACTCTCGCATTTGCACCTGGATGAAAATCCTGGGAGCGACACCCGACGTTCTTTAAACCGAACGGCATTACCTTGTAGCAAAAGGTGCCCCATGGGGTGATGAATGAAGTTTTCTCCATGTCTTTCAGTGCCATTTTTATCTGATTATTGCCCGAGAATCCATCCATGAAGGAGAAGACTTTGAACTTTGTTGTACTGTCTACCAGCATGTCGATGTGCGGTAAGGGAAAGTCATCCTTTGGACTGACTTTGTTCAAATCCCTGTAGTCTACACACACTCTGACCTTTTCGTCCTTTTTCGGAACTAGTACTATGTTGGCTAACCATTGAGGATATTTTGAGGTGGCGAGGAAACCTGCGTTAATCTGTTTCTGTACCTCCTCCTTGATTTTGATGGCCATGTCTGGATGAGTCCGTCTCAACCTTCGTTTTACCGGCAAACATTCTGATCGTAACGGTAGATGATGTTCCACGATGTTGGTATCCAACCCTGGCATGTCCTGATAGGACCAAGCAAAAACATCGGGAAACTCTTTGAGAAGTCTTATCAAATCTTCTTTGATAGTCGGACAGAGCAATGCCCTAATCTTAACTTCTTTCCTCTCTTCTTCTGAACCCAAATTGACCGTTTCCAACGGCTCCTTGTGAGGTTCAATGGACCTTTCCTCTTGTCTGAGTAATCGGGAAATCTCTTCTGGAATTTCTTCGTCCTCTTCTTCTTCAGCTCCAAATACCGGGATTTCAAAGTTGGGAGAAGGCATTGGATCGTATGTTTCAATGGGGTTTAAAACAAGCAATCTGCATGACGTGATGATTGATTTTAGAAGAGATTGAGAGAATGCAAGAGTGTGTGCAATGTTTTTTTAAAAAATGCTTGTTTTTATTGTTTGAGTTGTTTTTAGGATTACCATTTTCTGAAAGAACGAAAAGAGAAAACAGCAACAAATACAGAAATTACAGAACGAAATTATTTTATTTATGATTTTGTCAATTCTTGAAACTACAGCCCTATAAAACAAAACTCTGTCGCTTTGGGCAAAGCGAAGAGGAACATTTACAGAAAGTGAGCCCTATAAAAACATCTGTTTCACCTGGGCAGGGTGAAAGGTTAAAACAAAGATGGAAATTACTTAGACTTATGGACGATTTTCGGGACATCGACAGCAACCCATTGGCGGCGAACTCCTCGGTGAACACAAAGTCTGGTACCTTCCTTCTTGGTTTGTCTTCAGAAATAACGCTGATTTCTGGTGGAACAGGATCGTTGGAATCTGTCTCCCAGGCAGAGTTGTCGTAGGAGAATTCTTCTGTTGTATCTTGCACGGTGTTTGTACTCTCAGGTGGATCTCCCCATCCAGCAGGCTGGATGTCTTCGAGCCTGTTACGAGAGCTTTTAGGAGCGGTGTACTTGACCAAGAAGTCATACTTGCCACTCGGTTGTCCTAAGGTGTCCCACACTTCTTTGGAACTGGACGAGTCATCCCTTTCGATGACATTGACCTCAGAAAAAGCGTAGTTAATGAACTCTAGCCCTGCACTCTTTGCAAATTCATCGTCGTGCTAGATATTTTCAGAATGCCCTGAGTAATGATCCCATGATTCGGTGGGGACGCAGGTATTCTTTTCAATGATGCCCAGTTGATAAGTGTCGTTGGGCTGACTCTTCTGCCCCAAGTCTTCTGTATATGGCTGCCAGATAGGCAGGCCATCCATTGGGCCATAATAATCATGGTCAAAGTTGTCTTTCATCAGAGTGTCTTCCTCTAATGAGTTTGGTGGAGCACGGCATCCTTCCGGATCACAATCTCCGTATATCATTTTGACGTCTGATCTTGGTATATATCTCGGACTCTGTGCGGGATAGCAAAATAGCGTAGGCACCTCTCCCTAAGACATATAACCATCTTCGTTAAGATATGACTTCCATTCTTTATCTGTATCAGAGGAATCACCCTCGTTGATGGTATGTACTTCTTGAGACACTGGGTGAAGGAAACCTCCACTATGGAAGAAGTCCTGAATGGGATGAACACTTTCATCGCTAGGAGCAGTCTGGGTATAGGTTGATGAAAAACCAAGACCTTTCTTTGTCTTATTGTTAGTAGGAATGACAAGCTGTCCCCATCCTTTTGTATTATTACTTTTGATCACTTCAAGAGCATCTTTGTATGAGGAAATCGATGTTCCTTTTTCTGATTGGTTGTCATTGCTCACTGAAAGTGCTTGGAACTGGGTTCCAATAATCTCCTCTGGTTCTACACAAGTGGACAATGATAAGTTGCTCACAATCAAGGCTTGCTCTCCACAGACTGTGATTAGTTGGTCATTCTTGACAAACTTCAGCTTCTGGTGAAGTGTCGAAGTGACTGCCCCAGCCTCGTATATCCAAGGTCTTCCTAACAAACAGTTGTATGCTGCCCGGATGTCTATGACCTGGAAAGTGACTTGGAAAGTGTGAGGACCTATAGTTATGGGAAGGTCGACTTCACCGATAACTATTTTTCGGGATCCGTCAAATGCTTTGACGATGACATCACTGCCTCTCATCGGAGATCCTTTAAATGATAGTCGCATTAGAGTGGATTTTGGCATAACATTTAGAGCTAATCCGATATCTACCAGTATGTTGGCTAAAGCATCGTCCTGGCAGTTGACTATAATGTTAAGCGCCATGTTGTGTCCTTTGCCTTCTTCCGACAGTTCCTCATCACTAAACCCCAAGTTGTTGCAGGAAGTGATGTTGGAGATGATGTTGTCGAATTGTCTTATTGTTACATCTTGTTCCACAAAGGCTTGCTCTAAGACTTTCTGTAGAGCTTCCCTGTGAGCTTCGGAACTGAGTAATAGAGATAACACAGAGATTTTTGAAGGAGTTTCCAACAGTTAATCAACAATGTTGTACTCACTCTTCTGGATGAGCTTCAGCATCTCATCGTTGTTCTTTGAAAGGTCGGGATCACTAGATTGACCGACTGATGATTGGGAACTTCTGTTTGAGGTTCCTTTTCTTTTTTAGGTTCTCCAACTCCTCGGTTGAAGATTCGACCGCTCTGTGTCACTCGACTGATGTCGGCAATATTCACGACGGAGGGTAATGGAGTTTCCTTTCCAGTCTCCATTGTTGTTGCACCGTATTTGTAAGTGATAGCTTTATTGGATTGGTACGGTATTGGTCCCGACAGATAGATAAGTACAGGAGCCTTTTGATTTTTATGGCCATCGTAGCCGGCCTCAATTGGTTCGAGGTTGAGAATCATTCCACTATCAAGAGGAACTCTTGATTCATGGAGTAATGGGATTATGGCGCATACATCTTTGGCCACTTCTTGTTTTGGGATTAAGACAATTTCCTGGCTTCGATTGGGAAGATAGTCAGCATTATGTTGATTGAACCAGAGCTTGAACCTGGTCGAACTTCTTTGTGGTCCCCCTGATTTTGAAGGGCTGCTCGCACAAGGTAGCATCTTGATTATCCTCCGAGCAAACTCTAAAGCGCTCATAGTTTTGTGGTGGCACCCGGCCACGTCCGCCTTGTATGCAGTGTAACCTTACTAGATATGTTTCCATTGATCGAACATCCTGACTTTGATGCCTAGTAAGGTTCCCGTTAATCATACTGACTTGTTGTGTGTCTTCATCTAGATAGATCGGAAGCCACCAGTAGTTCAACAAGTGTTGCAGTGTTCTTTGAACGAGTGCACATCCCTGGTCACTCTCACGACATACTTTACAGTTTTGATAATCATGTGAAGTCAGAAAACCGAGCTGGACTTGCTGAGCGTGTAATTCCACCAAGCTGGTATTCATCAAACAAACTTCAAAGATTTGGATCATGTTAACTTGATAATGACTTCTATCACGGTAGTCCTGGATCCATCCAAGGTCCATCTGACGCTGGAGGGCCTCTTGTACAAAAGAGTATCCCTGATTGTTTACCGAGCAGATTAGACAGGAATCGTAATCGTGTCGCGGCAGATTATGATGCTGGCTTTTCCTGGAGTGCATTGCCACCAAGTTGACATTCATCGCACGGATGTCGTGGTTTTGAATGATGTTAGAATTTGTATAAGTCATGTTAACTTCACGAATTCAGTGATCTTGGATCCACCCGAGATTCATCTGTTCCTGTAGAGCTGATTGCACCATAGAACATCCTTGATTGTTTTTAAAGCAGATATCACACTGGTGATAATTGTGAAATGATACATGCCCGTACCCGCTCTGTCTGCAATGCATCTTGACTAGGTTGATAGTTGTGGTTAGACTCTTCCTCTATCAAATTTACTGTAGCTTTCTCGTGTTGAGGCAACGGGTTCGTCTGAACATTTGGATTTGTATCCTTGAAGGATAGGACCCTGCTTTTGACAAGCTTTTGCACATTGGATTTGAAGCTGAGACAGTTTTCTATGTGATGCCCCGGTCCTCCTTGATGGTAAGGGCAAGTTTGATCTGCTTTGAACAAAAAAGGCAGATTCTCTGGTATTGTAAGATGAGACCTAGTTTGGATGTGCCCCTTGACCAGTAGTAATGGAAACAATTCTGCTTACAACATTGGTATGGGGTCAAACCCTGGTGGTTGCATTGTACGGTTGTTGTTGTACTGAGGACGAGCCTGCTGAAGAGGCTGTTGTGTCCTTTGTTGATATTGTTGTTGATTTGGTTGGCTCTGAGCAACCTGAGGTTGATACTTTGGAACAGCCACAGGGTTGATAGCAGGAGTTACAGCTGCTACTGGTTGGTACCGTCGCCTTTGCTTTCTGAGAGAGATATTACCAATATCTTGCTCTTTTTTCTTAGGGAAAGCACTACCGTATCTTTTGGTACTGCTAGATGGTCTGATATCTTTGACCAGACGTCCTTCTCGAACTGCTTCTTCAAGACGAACTCCCATGCTCACCATCTCAGTGAAGTCGTCGGGCGCACTAGCGACCATTCGATCGTAATAGAATGAGCTCAAGGTTTTCAAAAAGATCTTTGTCATCTCTTTTTCCTTAAGAGGTGGACAAATCTGGGCGGCAATTTCACTCCATCTCTGAGCACATTCCTTAAGGGTGTCCTTGTCCTTCTACGACATGGCTCTAAGTTGATCTCTTTCCGGTGCCATGTCCAAGTTATACTTATATTGTTGAACAAAGGCAGCGCCAAGATCTCTGAAAGTGACAATCTTAGTGCGGTTTAAACCCATGTACCATTTGAGGGCGGCACCAGTTAAACTATCTTGGAAGTAGTGGATCAGCAGCTGTTGGTTCTCTACCTGAATTGACATCTTTCGAGCGTACATCACCAAATGACTTTGAGGGCAAGAGTTGCCCTTGTATTTCTCAAATTCGGGCACCTTGAATTTGTGCGGAATTTTCACATTGGGGACCAAACAAAGGTATGCGGCGTCCTTTCCGTATAGATCCTGACCGCGAATGGCATGCAGTTCCTTCTGCATCTCCAGGAATTGTTCCTGGAACTCATTCAATCTGTCGTACATACTTTCGTTTCCACCAGAAGGTATATCTGGAATCTGTCCTTCCGGGACAGTGTGTACCACGTGTGGTGGTATAGTCATTACGGCAGTGACTCTTGGTGCTTCCCTATCCCGAAGTTTGCAACCTTCAGGAGTTGCTGTCGTGCTCCTTGCATCTTCGCTTTCCCAAAGTTTGCAACCTTCAGGCCCAGCGGTTCCTGCTGTAGTTTCTGGATCTTCCGTGATCGACGGAATATATCCTTCCGGGATATAGTTGAGTGGCATGCCCCAGGGACGATTTTTAGGCATGTTGTACTGAGGATCATACTTTTCCACTATGGGCGTAGATGTGATCTTCGAGATCACCATCTTTTGTTGTTGCTTCTGAGCTGCTGCCAGAGATTGCATGTCATTATGAATTTTTCTCAGATCTTCTTTCAGAGTGTCGATTTCTTCTCTCAACTCTCTGTTCTCTTCCTCGAGATCATCCATTTTCTTTTGTCGATTGGCCCGAGTATTGTACGAATGAGACAGTTTGTCTCTAGAATCGTGACACAGATGTGAGATTCGTCGGTGAGAAGAATGCGTTATGTGATAATGATGAATGATATGCAATAATTATATTTTAATTAATTGTAATCAAAAGAAACTTCAACAATTGGATTGCAAATATCATACAGTGGGGAAACCCCATTTTATTGAATTCAAAGATTGCAGAAATGGAAATACAGTAATTTACAAAGTGCTGTAAAAGGAAATGTCGAAACTTATGGATCCTGAGTCCTCTCTGAAGAAAGCTCAGGTGTTGGTTCTGGTATTTCCTTTTCTTTGACCGGGGCTCTTGAGCCGTTGTCGGATTGTCTGTCCTTTGCCAAGTGAAAGGAGCGAGCAAATTCCTTCGGTCTTCCTGATTTTCTACAGCATGTTGCTCTAAAATCTCGATCAGAGCATCTTTTTCTTTTAACAGTTGTTGTATTTTGGTACACTCCACATTGAGAATGCAGTACTTGTTCTTCCAAGATTTCTTTCTCGTTGAACTTTGTTGAGAGTGACTTGGAGTTTTTCCGTATCAGACATAAAATAAAGGACAGATTCCTTTAACGGAAGAAATTCTTGACGAGGGTAAGGCATCCTCAGTTTGAGAGCTCTAGCTTGTACCCAGCGGAGATAAGGTTCCATAGAGACACAGTCTGGTTTTCCTAAAGACTCTCTTCCTTTTCTGTGAACATGTTTCCAGGCATGCACTATTTCTGTCTTTAGTGCCTTGTCATTTTCTCCTTCCTTGAAAAAAAGACCTTTCAGATGAACATTACGCGGGATATGTCTCATCGAGTATCCGAATTGACGACGAACTAAAACTGGATGATAATTGATTCCTCCTTTAGTTCCTATAAGGGGCACATTAGGGAAGTTTCCACAACGGTCAATGATTCTTATCCCGTCATAGATCTGATTGTACCAATCTATGTCATAGTTGGTAAGAGACATGATTCTCTGTGACCAACGCAGAGTACTCTTATGATCCCAAAATGCAGCAGACTTAGGTAAAAGTAAGTGAACCATTTGTATATCAGGGGTACACAACATGTGATCATTCCTCCACTATACAAATTTCTTAAGTGTACAGAATGATAAGCATCTGCGAGAAGGGTCGGTACAGGGTTTCCAATAAAAAATATCTTAACGACATTGGTATCGACGAAGTTATCAATGTTGGGAAAAAGGAACAACCTGTATATGAGCAGAACAAAGATGCTCTCAAAAGCAGTCATGTTCCCTATACTGGCAAAGTACATAGCTTTCTTTACCAAAAACTTGGCTGGTAAACCTTGGATTCCACCCTTAATGGTCATGTGAGTCCCGACTTCTGACTCGTCCAAATAGATTGCTCTTGCAATGGTTTGATCCTTTGGAATTTCTTCCAATCCAGAAAAGGGAGCTTGGTCAGTGATCGGTAAATCAGTCAGGTGAGAGTACTCCTCCAGTGTTGGTGCTAGTTGATAATTCGGGAATGTGAAACAGTGATAGACCGGATCGTAAAACTGAATCAGCGTGGACAGGATTCCTTCAATTACATGGACCCTTAACAGAGAGAGCAGTCCTCCGTACTTAGCTCTGAAAGCCTCAGGGTTGGTGATCATCCTTGCCAACCCCCTTAAATCCTCTAATTTTGAAACCTTGAAGGTGTACTTGTGAGTCTTTTGTCTACCGAAATCCATAACGCAATCTTTCTCTCTGATATTTGCAATCATTACTTTAGTTTAATTTGAAAAGGAGAGACTAGAAGAGAAAAATTTTCTTTGTTTAAAGTTTTTGAATGAAATGAATGCATGAATGCATCATACAAAAACATAGAAAAAACATGGATTCAAAGGTTCAGCGTCACGAGCATGGAGTCATGGCTCTACCCATTCCCAAAGGTTGTACTATGGTGAATTTTTGTACCTGTCCTCAAAATCATTGACTCACCTTGGGATAACAACAGCAGGCTGGTTCACCCGAGCGAGCTGTAGTATCTTAGGGTAATCTCAAATGAGGGTAGTATCGCATGACAACTATTTCCGATAGCTTCTGCACTACAAAATAGTCACATGGTCTCAGTTTACTAAATCCTCAGTTTCTCAGATACCACAATCGAACAATCTGCTTTTGCAACCGAAGTCACTAGACATTGAATCTGCAAAGGGTATCTCCACTGATTCGATGTTCTACCAGGATCACTTATTCGGGAATCACTCCCAGTAAGACCACCCGTCTATGCCATCACTTATCTTAGGTATCACTCAAACTTTCCACATGCGGCATCACCCGTAGTCCCATTAGCAGAAAAATAAACACGGATATCAAGTAGGAAAAGCGATATATATATATATATATATATATATATATATTCATTCGTAAAACTAACATCCTAGACCTCTTAAGAATTCTAGTCTATAATCCTAAACAGATCAAAGACATACCTAGCAGAGTCGCCATTTTCTGTAGCGCGCAATTTTTGTCGGTGACGCGACCACCTTATCGCGGAATTTGGGTTTTCTCCTCAATGAAGAGGAGGGGGTTGCTACTTTCTGATTTCTTATTTATCCCGTGAAGCTGGAAGGGAAAGGGAAGATATCTAAAACTAACCTTGCACGCGAATGTTTAACTGAACAAATGCTTAAAGAGATTTGGGGAGTTCAGGGTCAGGTTATACAATGGGGAGTTTTCAGTTACCCATCCTATATGTGGTTATCCACAGGTTGTTAGTTTTAGGTTCTGCTTTGTACTTGATGGTGTTTATCCGTTAATGGGTTGGAAAATTTTCTTGGGAAATATGAGAGAGAGTGTGTTTTTGATTGATATTTAGGTTTTTCCGATGTTTTTGGTTAGGTACTAGACCTAAGTTTTGATTGATATGAAGGTATTGGACCTAGAGTTTTTTATTAGTATGCTCGCTAAGATTTCGCAATCTTATGCCTACATATTCCCATATAAATGAAACAGGGAAACAGAGCAATCATAGTTCTTCCTATTCTAAGGGAGGAAAATGATATTTTGGTGTCTTGTTCAAAGCCCAAGATTGAAGCTTAAAGGTTGAGTATTTGTATCTTGTTCAAAGCCCAAGATTGAAGTTAAAAGGTTGATTGAGAGAGAATTTGTCATCTCTAAAGGGAGACATCTTGTCTGTTTATCACAACTGTTGGGTGACTTGTTTATAAAGGAGGATTACTTGAACTGGGATATGTGAATCCAGCAATGCCATAATTTCCTTTATAGGGATGTTATCCTGAAGGAGAAAACTTTAACTCAATGTAGAGAAATGCCATTTTTCCTTAGGAATTTCTCATGCTAAGAGAGGGACAGTGACGTGGATGTAAATAATCCAGAGGCTTGCCACTTACAACAATTAGATGGAAAAAAGGGATTTACCAGGATAAGAGATGGACGACAGCTTGGATTTTTAAATCAACAAGTGTGCCACTTATAGCAGTTATCTGGGCTTAGGTTTTGTTTTGAAATATCTGTATTGATAAGTGATAAACAGAGAAATGACTTCCTACAGAGGGATTTTGATTTCCTTTGAGGGGATGTTGATTTTTGTGTGCCTTGATCAAAGCCCAAGGTTGAAGCTAAGAGGTTGATTGACTCCACTAGCAAAGTCCTTATACAAAGCCTAAGAGGAGGCTGAAAGGATTGACTCAACAAGAGAATGTTTATATATGTCTTGCACAAAGCCCAAGATTGAGGCTAAAAGAGACTGACTCTTTGGGGATATCATTATACAAAGCCTAAGAAGAGGCTAAAATTCGACTTTTCTGGGGAAAATATATTTTGTCTGTCTTGTACAAAGCCCAAGATTGAGGCTAAAAAGGATTTTAAATCCGCCGGGGAGGGTTTGTATGTGTCTTGTATAAAGCCCAAGATTGAGGCTGAAAAGGAAGTCTGACTTTGTGGGAAAGAAATCTTTACATGTCTTGTACAAAGCCCAAGATGGAGGCTGAACGGAGACTTTACTGACTCGGCTGAGGATATTTTAGGTGCCTTGTACAAAGCCCAAGATTGAGCCTGAAATGAGTTTGACTCTATGGGAGAGTATTATCTGTCTTGTACAAAGCCCAAGATTAAGGCTGAAAAAGAGGGTTGACTCTGCTTAGGGAAATTTATATGGTGTCTTGTACAAAGCCTAAGATTGAGGCTGAAAAGTGTTTGACTCAACAAAAGAGTGCTTTTATCTGTCATGTACAAAGCCCAGGATTGTGGCTGAACATGCTGGAGAAATCATTATATAAAACCTAAGAGGGGGCTGACTTTTGCTAGGGGAAATCTTTATACAAAGCCTAAGAGGAGGCTGTAAAAGATTATCTCAATAAGAGAATGGTCTTATCTGTCTTGTACAAAGCCCAAGATAGAGGCTAAAAATGGTTTGACTCACCAAGAGAGTCTGAAAAGGTGATTGACTCAACAAGAGAGTCTGAAAGTTAATTGACTCAACAAGAGAGTCTGAAAAGGTGATTGGCTCAACAAGAGAGTCTGAAAGTTGACTGACTCAACAAGAGAGTCTGAAAAGGTTAGCTCCGCTGGGGAGAAAATCTTTGTATAAAGCCCAAGAGGAGGCTAATTATGCTGAGGAAAGGAAGAATCATTATACAAAGCCTAAGAGGAGGCTAGCTTCTACTGGGGAATTATTGAGATCCCGAGGCAGGTCCAAATGGGGAATCAACTCTTGCGGCGGGTTACAGAAGAGTTGAGGCATCAGATACCTTGAGGTTCTGATTTGGGATAGTGTTATCCTGATGATAAACTGACCCTGGCTGGGGAATTTTAGGAGAGAGACTGGGTTTTAGAACCCACAGGTTTTAACTCTGCTAGAGATTAATCCACAACGACCGGGGTTTCTCCTATATTTGTAAAGTGCTTGAGAATGTCTTTGAGACTCAAGAGGGGATTTAGACTGTCTAAGTCTATTGGAAAAGTTTATCTTTGTATAACGCCCAAGAGGAGGCTGACTCTTTTAAGGGATGAGTATCAACCCTAAAATTGGTCTGAGGTTTTGACTCTTTTTAGAAAGATAGCTCTAACGAAGGATGACTAAGTTCTGTCATATACCTTTAAGAGGTCTTTAGGGTCCTTGTATTAAGCCCAAAAGAAGGAATGAGAACTTCTAAGAAGTCGGAGGGTCCTTGTACAAAGCCCAAGAGGAGGCGGGGATGCTTTTAGGATGCATGTAGGACCAAACCAAAGAAAAGTTCAAGAGATGTCATTCACCGAGAATGAATCATTTCTGAACAGTTCTGGGGTTTGAATAAATTCAAGAGATGTCATTCATCGAGAATGAATCATTTTTGGGGAGTAGAATTTCTTTGACAATTTCTAATAGTGACAGTCTGGGAAAAGGTTCACCGAGAATACTGGCTTTCTCTTTGTTCCATATTGTTAAAGCCCAAGAGAATGCAAGATTGTATCTGGAAATCCTATGGGGATCTAGTTTTGACTGTATTAAAGAGTGACCAACTGACTTTAACTAGTTCTAGACCTAGTTGCCAGGGAAAACTCTAAATAGATATACTAGTATAGATATACAGTTGATATATGACAAGTATTTAAAAGAGTATGAAAGAAAGACTTACAGGGGAGCAACTTCCCACAATATATATATATATATATATATATATATATATATATATATATGAAAGCAAGTAAATGAAAGCTGATAAAAACTTACAGGTGAGCAAGCTTCCATGTTATACTGTTAGTTGTTCAAAGAAATTAAATAAAGTTTTGATAACAACTATATATTTGAACCTAAATCAAAAGAGAAGTTGTTTTTGAAAAGATTATTGGGGCTTATACTCAAGGGGAGGCCCAGATAAAAAACAGTAATTTTACCGTTGTTTGTAAACTGTAATGGATCTTATACAATGAATGAGGCCCAAAGAGGTTTTTTGTACAAAGGGATGGGTCTTACAACTCAAGGAAAGGCCCAAGGAGTTTTAAAAGAAGTGGGACTTATAGCTCAAGGAGAGGCCCAGAGTGAAACAATGATCGCACCGTTGTTTTGAAGATTGTACTGGGACTTATACAATGATTGAGGCCCAAAAGGTTTTGTAATTACAAAGGGGTTGCATCTTACACTCTATTAGAGGCCCAAAAGTGTTTAAAAAGAAGAGAGAATGGGACTTATAACTCAGGGAGATGCCCAATGAAAGACAGTGATCGCATCGTCATTTTAAAAATCACGTCGCGACTTATACAATGACCGAGGCCCAAATAAGTTTTAGTATTTACAAGGGATGGGTCTTACACTCTATTAGAGGCCCATGAGTGTTTTGAAATGTTTGATAAGGATCAAAAATCAAAGAAACCCTAATTTTCATCTTTTAAAGTAATTCTTTAAAGAAAATTAATAAAAATGATAAAAATACCCAATAAGTGTAAATAAACCACTTGTGGTTTTTGGTCAAGGTTTGAAAAATGAGGTTTTAATCACAAGATGATTTAGAACTCATTTGATTTTTATTTTCAATATAAAAATTCACTTTTAAAAATGTTTAAAAACAATAAAAATGAATTTATTCACAAAAATACCAACTATATTAAATAAATAATATAAATCTAATTTTTTGTAGAATAAAATACTTTAATATTTTTGTGATTTTTCATAAAAAAAACCAATAAAAAATAATTAAAATTGAATGAGAAATTAATTTTCAAAGTTATTAACAAAAATAATTTGAAAAATAAAAATGGTAAAAAAAATGAAACAAGTGATAAAAAAGAGGTCTCCTATCTCACTCATCTCTCAATCATTTCACATGATCCAAATATGAAAATCGTGCATTTTCAGATGAGGAACACAATGGCAATACCCAATTTTATTGAATTTAATTGAATCAGAACATATCATGATAAAACCTGAAGAACCCTAAAATTGGCATGAACTCAATGAAATCCTATACACGAATTGTAAACAACAATTGATTGAGGGTAAATGACCTACAAATATCCAGAAACACAATGGTAACAAGAAAACATGTTTATGATGCATGATTCATTGAGTTTAAGAGTTCAAGTTTTACCTCTGGAAGTGAGAATCGAATTCTAGTTTGGCGGTGTTACAGATGAGTTCCAATGATTTGGACAGCTTCCTTGTACCTCAAAGGATGTGTTTGAATGCTTGGATTGATTTGAAATGAGCTGGAACTGGTTGTGGCACCCTAACTGCAATTCTGCTAAAAGCTTGAGCAAATGGATGGTGATTTCGTGAATTTGGTGTTCCTGATGTTGTTTTAGTGTTTGATCAGCTCACATATGATGTTTGTGAAGTGTGTGTGTGTGTGTGTGTGATTGGTTTGGTTGGAAACACACTCTAACTCAAAACCCGATAGTAACTTGCATTAGAAGGTATTTTTGGAGTGAAAGTTGTGATTATGAGAAAGGCATCTGTTTAGGACCTTTGGTGTACTTAATTTGAGCACAAATAAGCTCTATTTATAGTAGAGAAATTTTGTTTTGGCATCAATAGTGTTTGGCAGCTTGGATCAGATTGTATTGAATGTCTTGTTTCTTTGGTCAAGGGTCTCCTCTAGCCATTGACTTGTGCCAAACATTGCAGGCTTAGGTCCTCTGTTGTATGAGCTTATCTTGACTCATTTGGTTGATCATGGACTGATACATGCCAGCTCTATACATCTATTGAATGTCTCAAAACAATATTGGAGTCTTGAGGCATCTTTAGATTTTAGGGGTGGAACACCTACATGTAGTTCCAAAGACTTGGGAGGCTTATGGATCAGTGTTTGTCCCTTGGTTGTTCCCCCTTGAGGTGTGAAGATGGTTAACCATGTTTGATTTTCCCAAATTGATCAATTCGAGCACTAAGGCACAAATCTGCCTTGCAAAAACAGTTTGCAGCAAGGCATGTTGCAGCTGTCATAACCTCTAGCTCAGGTGGAGTTTGATGAAGTTCTTGGACATTTTGGAAAGCTGACATATACTATTTCAACATGATGTCCAACTTTGGTTTTGAATCAACTTGAATTACAATGAAAAATGCCTTTACATTTTGGAAAAAATAAGGCAGATTCTGACTTAGTGAAAATTTCACCAAGTGTTGAAAAAAATGTCATTTTCATGTTTTTTGTGATTTTGCTCAAACAATAACTCAAAATCCATGATGAATTGGAATAAGGTCTAGTTGACATATTTGAAGTATGTAACATGAACTTCAATTTGAGCTTTGAATGGGAGAAAAAGGCCATAGGGTTTGGGGGATATGGCCTTGCAAAGTTGGTACCCTAGCCACTTTGTTCCATAACTTAGAAAAAATTCTAAGTTTTTTATGGTTACCCCTTTAACAAGTTAACTCACTTTCTTTGATTTTTCTTGATGAATGATGATTCAAATCACATATTAACATTGTTTTAGGGTTAAGGAGCCTTGGTTGACCAAAAATCCAAAAAGTCAAACTTGGATTTTTGTACAGTTGACTTTTTCATCAGATGAAATTTTGACTTTGTGATCCTTTTGTGAAATCAATCCTTGGGCTCAATTAAACTTCATGGATGGCCTCCAAGGGTATTTAGGAATGTCTTGGACCCCTCCCCAAGGTTTGAGATCAAGGGTAGGTTAACAGTCAAGGATAGGGTTGACTTTTTCCACCAAAAACCCTAATTTGGTGACACAGGCGATCTTGAGGCTTGATTCACCTGGTATATTGCAACCTTGTGCTTGATTCTTGATGTGGGAGTCCTCTTGATCCTTTATGGATGTTTGAGAGGCTAGACAAGTTGAAGATCATGTCATTTCTTGATTGATCCTTTGTCTAAGTGCTCTAAGAGGGCTCAAAACCCTAATCTTTGATTGTAGTGAATGCTCAACCATCTTTGAGGAGATGGACGAGGCAAGATGGTTCATCCATATTGTGATGATGATTTTCACAATGATGGGAAATCTTGGTGGTCAAAATTTGGGGTATGACACGTCTCTCGTTAGAGTCGTCTCTTGCATATCATTGAGGATTCGCATCATACCACATCATCCTGCATCTTTGCATCTGGTTTGCTTTTGCTTGTGGGTCTTTACCTCCCTTTACTTCAAATTTGCTGATCTCTGATCTGTGTCCATCTTACGTCCGGTCTTCACCTGCGTGCACCATATTTTACTCATTATTCACTGTCTCTAAAATTTTAATCTTCATTCATGCAAACCCGGTACTGATCTATCAGATGCCTAAATTTAGGTCAGCTATGAACCTGAAGTCCAATAATCGCTAGCATCGTGTGTTTCAGGTCAACTATGAACCTAAACATCAGGTCAACTATGAACCTTGGTCAGCTTTGAACCTAAAACCTCTGGTCACCTATGAACCAGAACCTTGGTCACCTATGAACCAAAATCTCAGGTCAACTATGAACCTAAAATTCAGGTCACCTATGAACCTAAAGTCCAGTAATTGCTGGCATTGGTTGTCCCAGGTCAGCTATGAACCGTGGTTTCCTATGAACCAAAATTCAGGTCAACTATGAACCTTGGTCAGCTATGAACCAAAATTTCAGGTCAACTATGAACCTTGGTCACCTATGAACCAAAATTTCAGGTCAACTATGAACCTTGGTCAGCTATGAACCAAAACCTTGGTCACCTATGAACCAAAATCTCAGGTCAACTATGAACCTTGGTCATCTTTCAACCTAAAACCTCTGGTCACCTATGAACCAAAATCTCAGGTCAACTATGAACCTTGGTCACCTATGAACCTAAAATTCAGGTCAACTGTGAACTTAAACATCATTCAGGTCAGCTATGAACCCAAACATCACCTTGGTCACCTATGAACCAAAACCTTGGTCATATATGAACCAAAATCTCAGATCAACTATGAACCTTGGTCACCTATGAACCAAAATCTCAGGTCAACTATGAACATTGGTCACCAAAGAACCTAAATTTTAGGTTAAGTGTGAACCTCAATCTAGGCCCAACTCATATTGGTGTCTTAAGTCCAGTCTTTACTGGCAAACCAACTCAAATTGGTATCCTATCCAAATCATATTGGTGCTCAATAACCTTGTGTTTCTAAGACCAATCTTTATTGGCACTTTAATGTTTGTTCCCAACAGAGGTTCGGTCATTATCAATATCTCTTTAAAAGCCCTTGTGATTTTCATCATTTGGTGCACGCAAAGCTTGTGTTTGTTGCTATCTTTTCTGGCTTTTCTTGAAGATCCTGTTTGAACTCTTCAATATAAGAGATCCCCAAAAAATATTTATAGAGTGTCTATCCTCTTATTTCAAGTCGATCCCCAGTGGAGATCATGTCTTCTTTCTGGTTTCGTGCCTAGTAAGAATGTGTTTTATTTCCCCAGTGTCGCCCGGTCACCTATGAACCTGTCGTCCATCTCCCTGGATCTCCCCCAGTGGAGAACACCTCTCTAGTTCCTATCTCCAGTAAGGACCTGTGGGATTTTCCCCTTTATTTTTCTAATCCCCAATGTTTCCTCAGAGTCTCCCTAGTGAGTCTTTTTGGGGTCAGTTCGTATCCCCAGTGAGTCTTCCTTGTGTATATTAACCTTCATCCTTCCCCAGTAAAGCTCACCTATGTTTGTCTGCTCTTTATCTCTGGTGTCCTATTTGTCCGCATCTTTGCACCATCATGGTAGCATTTCATCATATTAGAAGTTCATGGCATGTCAACATTTTCACGTCTGTTGCCTGTCCTTAGCATCTGCATTCCATCTAAGGGCAAAATTTTCGGTTTGCTATATTTAAATACCTTTCACCTTGACGTCCCAAGGATTTCCATTCCTCGTGCCATCTGGTAGAGCTATTCAAATAGGGGCAACTGTTATACCCCAAATTTTACCCCTTAGATGTCATAGCATCTTGCACTTACATTTAGGTCTCAATCATCTATGCATTGTTAACTAACCCATACCTTTGCTAGTCTGTTTCTTTTGTGAAAATCATGATTGACACAAGAAAAAGGACAAGAGCAATTAACCAAATTCTCATATGTTTCAAGATCTCCAAAGACATCCTTTGGTTCCATACCATCATCACAAATGTTCACCAGTTTGGGATCTCAAGACTTTGGGGTCAAATCAAGTCAACAAGAGATTATCAGACCAAAGTTGAGGAATTAGGGTTTTAACCTGAAGAATCACTGAAGAGGTTTATCATGATCAGTCAAGGTTTGATTGGTTCATCAACCAATTGAACTTACCTACTTTCAAGAGGTCTTAATCAACAAGAAATCAAGATTATCTGGCTTTCATCACTAGTACGAAGAGTCACAAGTTCATCTTACCCTCAAACTAGGGTTTTGTCAAGACAAGTTAGCCATTGCCTTTGGTTTGCCAAGGCATGTTCCCAAGCTTGGAGACATGGTTCCATATGTTCATAAACATCGTTAGAGGTCATCTTTGAACCTTGGAAGAGATTGAAGAAGCAATATCCTCAAATATCATCCAGTGGAATTCCTGAGGAAATTAGGGTTTTGACTGACAAAGTCAAGCCTCTGACTTTGATGTTATTGGCCTAAAATGAAGTATTCAAGTCCTACCCGATCTTAACATGTTCAATCCTTGAATAAGAGCATGAGAGACCACCATTTGAAAGGTTTCTTGAAAGAAGGGCAAGGTTTTGTTCTTAAAACTTTCTAAGTAAGGAAGAATCCACTTCTTGTGCAAAATTGGAAAAGTCATAACTTTCAAACCACACATCCAAATTTGGTGACTCAAAGCTCAAATTGAAGCTCATCATGAACTTCAAAACATAATAGAGGATCCTTCTCAAGTTAAGGCTTGGTTTTTAAGTTACAAGGCTTGGGAGTTCAAAACACTTAAGGACTTAGTGAAATTTCACTACTTTTTGCCTAAAAGCCAGCTGGCTTCATCTCCACTTTTCACCAAGATCCCTTGTGATTCAAAACTTGGGTTGAACATGAAAGTTTTAGAGGACATTTGGGGCTTTCCAAAAAGTACAAGAACTCCTCAATCCATTGAGTGAGCTAAGATATTCGAATGAAAGAAGTTTGAGGTCCATTTCTTGATTTTCAAGTTACCAACTTATGCATAATGATGCATTACTCTTCCTAATCACCAAAAACTTCACTTTTCTGATGATTAGAGACCAGCCTAACCATATTTGAACCTCTGCCATGATTTTGCCAAGCTAAGACATTAAAATATTGAAGTATTATACAAGTGGATCAAGTTGACATAAGGTGAGAGAAACGTTTCAACAAAGCATGGCAGCTTCTTTTCCTCCTTGTAACTTGGACTCTGAACCAATCCAACCAGTCTGCATTACAACTGAGCCTAGGGCTAGGGCTTTGAAGACCCTTGAATCATCCAAGCCAGCTCACACGAAGGAAACTTCTTAAAAGGGCAAACTTGGCAAGTTTCCATTTCTGATCATACCTTGAACCCTCAAATTTTCTTATTTATAAGTGCTATAGAAGAGGCCTTGGACTTTCTCCAAGAGGTAGGGTTTCCATCTCTGAAACTCACATATTCATGCATTATTTTGTTGATGTTTGAACGTGAAAATGTAGTTTGTTTATTGCTTTGTGATTCTGAATAAAAGTGTGCCATGTTTGGTTGAAATATTGCATGTTATATCATGTTGAAATCTTATGACATTGCACTGTTGACTGAGATTTTGTGGATCATATAATGGTTGTTATTGAAAACTAAAAGCATGTCCGTGTTCCTGGGAGTTTTTACTCCAACTTTGATGTTTATTTCACCTAATTTGGTTGAGGGACGTGGGAGATATGATGGCTGGAAAATTTGGCCATGTTTGATGTTTTAGGGTTCGAGAGAGAAGAGAATGAGAATGAGGAAGAAGAAAGGGTGGCCCCCAGTCAGTCCCATGTGGCGCTGAGGTGGCCGTTTAGGGGCTGTTTTAAAATTAAAAAAATTTGAAGTGTATAATGTTAGTATGAGAGCGTAGCACCGCTGGTCCATGGAGGAGTTTGTAGGTATTGGCAAGCGAAGGGTCTGGGGTTCGAATCCCCCTCGCCCTAGACCTTTTTCCTTTTTATTTTTTCCCATCTATTTCACTTGCCTTGATATTTTATTTCATGCTTGCCTTTTGTTTTCACACTGCGCGCATAGCCCTGTTGGCAAAGGTTTTGTGCACTGAGACCCATGGCGTGAGTTCAAGTCCCATGTGGGACATTTCCTATATTTTTTTTCCCTTGTTCATGTTATTTTTCTTAGTTTGTACCTTGTTTTCAAACATTCATAACTTATTCATTTTCACTCTTTTTTATCCATTCTTTTTGAAAAATGTTCCTTAACATGTCTATTTTCTGATTGTAAAAAGAAATTGGTGAAAATAATTAATTTTGAAACATTTGTTAATGTTGAAAGTGAAAGGCCTTTTTTAGGGTTTCATAAGAACATCTTGATTTCTCTTGATTTCTTTGCCAGGTTTCCTTGTTTATATTGATCAAATGAGACCTAAAGCATGTTACCTTGAACCCTACTTGATGTGGTGACTTTGTATATTGGTGTTTCACTTTAATTCCTTGATGTTTGTTGTGTTTTTACATGAAAATATCCTTTGAAATACCATGAGATCTCTTTAGATCATTTGTCTTGTAACATGAGCTTGTTTGATCAAATATGTGACATGTTTATGTCTTGAAACTTGAATGCCATGTTTGGAACCATTTTTTAGTGCTTGTATGCCTTGGATTATCATTTTTGATTACATGAACTTTAAGATGTTGTCACATTCTTTTGGTTTACCTATACCACTTATGTTTGTTAAGGCATTTCCACATGTTCTCCCTATGAAATGTTTTGGTTATCACCATGCTCATATGTTCATCTTGTTAAGGATGTTTGTTATTTTATAACTCTGTTAAGTCTTCCCCAAGTGAGGTAAGCTCCTTAGCTCTCCTCCTTAACCCTCACGGTTCCCCTCCTTCCAAAGGAAAGACTCCCTATTGACTTTTAAGTCATAGATAACTCATATACCATCTTGGCCTCCTTAGAGCCATTCCCTATCCTCACAAGGATTCACCCTTGGCCTCCTTAGAGCCTCTTCTCCCTTTAACCTCATTAGGTTCCCCCTTTGTGAGCACTATCGTCATAGTTGCTCACTTCTCACCTTGGCGTCCTAAAGAGCCACTTACCTCATGACTTAGGTTTCACTTAGAGTTCTTCAACTCTGTGAGCATCATTATTATGATGTTCCTTCCCCTTTGGCCTCCTTAGAACCATTTACCTTCAAACTTAGAATTAAGTTAGAGTTCTTCAACTCTATGTGATTCTCATCATCATGTGTATTCACTTACCCTTGCAACTTAGACTTAGAGAGTTCTTCAACTCTATATGAGCTCACACTCATTTCCTCCTTGGAACTTTGGCCATGGTTAATGGTTCCTCAATCCACCTTTAGGTAGGTGAACTACGGTTGCTCTGATTCTTTAGTCAGGATACGTAGGTACAAGATGCGACGTCTTGGCGAGCAAACTTAGGATATACCCTCATAGGTCTTTACCTTCACCTTCAATGCCTTGGTCTTTACCATAGGCCTTTATCCACGCCATTAGGTCCTCACCTTTGACACTTTGGTCTTCACCATAGGTCTTTACCTTACCTTTAGCAGATTTTATTTAGCAAGCAAAACATAACATAACACAATACAAACAAGAGGTTCCTGTAGAGTACTACAGATACTTAGGGTGCTAATACCTTCCCTTAGTATAACCACCCCCCGATCTCTTAGTTGTGTCTTCACATGGCGCAAAAGGTTTTTCTTTCGTTATTTACCCTTTCCTTTGGATAAATCAAAGCTCGGTGGTGAATTCAAAGATGTGTGATTTAAGTTAATTAATAGCTTGACATCTGATTCTCACCGCAACACTAAGCTAACAAAGGTTGAATGGTGTAAAACTCAACACGATGAACTGAACTTAATCGAAGAGAAGAGAATAACAGCTTTATGCCACAGTCAGTTGTATCAGTAAAGAATGAAGAAAGCGTTCGACAAAAAGGTCTGACCCCGTGTCTTCAGAAAATGAGACCTCGTGCTAAAAAAGATACAATCATTCCTCACTGATTCCCGGGGCAAATGGACTACGAATTATGACGGCCCCTATGTGGTCAAGAAAACCTTCTCAGGCGGTGCCTTGAGACTCGCAACCATGGATGGAGAAGAGTTTACCTACCCCACGAATGTTGATGTAGTCAAGAAATACTTCGCCTAAATAAAATAAAATAAAAACGTCTCAGTGGATTGAAAACCCGAAAGGGCGGTCCAGGCAAAAACTAGAGACATGAAAAAAAAATCATCCCGATGGATTGAAAACCTCAAAAGACAATCCAGGCAAAAGTTAGGGATTCATGGCAAGTAACTACACCCGACAAGGTTAAATCCCCAGCGGTAACACCATCCGTCGAAAAACTTCAAGTCAAGGTCACCTTCGACAGAAGCTCAGGATGCCCAGAATTCAAAGTTGGTAGAAGGATAGTGGTTGTTATGTTTCAATGTAGCCTTTTTTCCCGTAAATTACCATTTTCTAAACTTTGTAATGCTCTATGGTATCACGCTTTTGGCTGATTACCATCCTATCAATAAAATTTGAGCCTTAGTGCTTTTGTTTATAACTCTCATTTATTTTTGCTTTACAGAATGACATTTTTAACATGATCAATGATTCTTGAAACAAAACGAAAAGGAATTTACTTATCAAATTTTTCTTCTACTTCTAAAATAAAGATGGCAATTCTTTTTTACTACTGAACACAAAAAGGAACATCGATGGCTTCTCCGGAAGTGGTTAAACCTCAAAACGCGGAATTAAAATACTCCTTCTAAACCAGTACACCCGTATGAAGGATCACCCGTTTCAAATATAATATCCCGTTTGATATCCCCGACAGAGTTGTCGCCTCCGAACACCAATTGATGGTTCTTTCTTCCCCCCACAGGGTCTGCCTCTCCTAAGCAAGACGGGATTGCTATCTTGAACCGACGGTACTTTTTATCCCCCGCAGAGGCCGAGTATCCAGTCATGTTCATTCACTAGTCTATATGTCGCGTCGGTTTTGTCAGCATAAACATACATACATCATGCATAATTAATTCACATAAATGTTCATATTGCATTAATATCAACTCTGGTCAGTCTCATCCCCAAGTGATGAAGTCCTCTCACCAGTAAAGTTGTCAGTTTTCCTTTCCACGTCGGATTGGACAAGATCCCAGTTTGAGTTCTTTCCCTGTCAGGAAATGTATCGTCTGAGCAATTTCTCCCTAGTTTATTTCTAGATTGGAGACTATCCTCGACCACTTTGATAACCTGAACCTCTAAAAGGCGAGAAGACATTCGACATACACCTTTGGAACATCACTCTTCACCATTGAAGATGATATTTTCGCTTTTCCGGATTAAGGAAAATCCCTAGAGAAAGCCTCTTAATCAAAGACTTAAAATATTCGATGTTAATGAAGTCATCAGCACCTCAAAATTGGATCACATCACATGGCATTTCTCTGAAATTATCTCGAAGAAAAATATCAGGTAATATCCCTAAGCAAAAAGCAGTCTCTCAAGAGACTCGTTTTCCCCAGTAGAGTTAACGAATGGCATCTCCAACAGAGAAGTTTGCGCGCCTCTACAGCTCAGGCAAATGGTTTTCTCCAACAAGTCTAACCTCAAATTTTTCCATCAAATGGCGTCTCCCCGGTAAAAACTCGACGAGAAGTTTGATAAAGACCACTACACATATCGTCCCTTGTCGAGAAAAGAAACTCGACAAGAAGAAACTTAGACCAGTTCCATGGCTGAAGACCAAGATCTGGGGGAAGTTTATGACTAGAAGAAACTGAGACCAGTTCCTTGGTTGAAGACCAGGATCGAGGGGAGGTTTATTTCAAAAGAAACTGAGACTAGTTTTGTGGCTGAAGACCAGGATCGAGGGGAAGTTTATTTCAGAAACTGAGACCAGTTCCATGGTTGAAGACCAGGATCGAGGGGAAGTTTTACCCTTTTCTAAGTAAGATTGCTTAGCAAAAGAAGATGGATGAGCAAACTGCTATTCATAACCACAGTTAAAATTCCAGGTATTCTGATATTTAATCCTCTTGCAGCCTAAATGTCCGAATATTTTCGTCATTCACACCTTCGGGTCCAAGAAGATTAAATAGGGGCATCTGTCATACTCCAAATTTTGACCACCAAGATTTCCAATCATTGTGTAAATCATCATCACAATATGGATGTGCCATCATACCTCATCAATCTCCTCAAGGATTGTTGAGCACTCACCTCAACCAAGAATTAGGGTTTTGAGCCCTCTCAGAGTACTCAGACAAAGGATCAATCAAGAATGGACATGATCCTCAACTTTTCTAGCCTCTCAAACACCCATAAAGGGTCAAGAGGTCTCCCACATCAAGAATCAAGCACAAGAATGCAACATTCCAAGTGGATCAAGCCTCAAGATCGACAGTGTCACCAAATTAGGGTTTTGGTCGACCAAGGCCTCCAGATGAAAATTTTCTGGGCACGAGCCAATACTTTAAAGCATGACTCAAGATGCTTAAAGGGACCTCATAGACCTAATCATCAAGTCAAAACAACCTCAGGAGGAGCATCCATCAAAAATCAGGAATTAGGGTTTCTTGACCTAATTCACCCCTAAGTTGACTTTTGAGGCAAGACATCAACCAAGACCTCAAGAGATGGTTTGAGGGCCTCAAACACACCACATTGATCCATTTACAAACATGGATTGATCCAAGAAACTTGATCACAAGTTTCAATTTCATCTGGACCAAAATTAGGGTTTTGAAGAAAAAGTCAACTATATCCCTTACTTTTGACCAAGACATGCTCCCAAACCTTAGGACATGATTCAAGACACCCTAAAACACCTATAGAATCCATCCATTATGTTTGAATTAGGTCAAGAACTTGATTGCATAGAGGATCACACAGTTCGGAATTCATCTGGCAAAAAGTCAACTGTGCCTAAAATCAAGTTTGACTTTTTGGAATTTTTCACAAATATGGCTCCCCTAAGTAAAAAACAATGTTAATGTATGGTTTTGATCATCATTCATTAATAAAAATCAAGAAAAATGAGGTTTCTTGCAAAAGGGGCAACCATAAGAAACTTAATTTTTTCTAAGTTATGGAACAAAAGTGATTTGGTACCAACTTTGCAAGGTCATAACTCCTAAACCACAAGGCCTTTTTCTTCCATCCAAGGCTCAAGTGAAAGTTCATCTTACATACTTCAAATATGTCAACTACATCTCACTCCAAATCCTCATGGATTTTGAGTTATGGATTGATCAAAATCACAAAAAATAAAAATGGACATTTTCATTCCAACACTTAGTGAAATTTCCAAGTCAGAATCTGTTTCACTTTTTCCAAACTTTGGGGCCATTTTTCACTTTGATCCAAGCTAAACCAGGACCAATCTTGAACATCAACATTAAAGCATGTCATGAGAGCATTCCAACAAGTACCAGATCATCTCCAAATTTAATTTGAGTAGGGAGTTACAACCCTTGGAACATGGCATCAAAGACTGGTTTCTTCCCAAGACAGATTATAGGTCATTTACTCGAATTGACCAATTTGTGCAATTACAAGTCTTGTAATCCTTCTAGAAACATTGAAGATCAGATCAAACCAAAAGATCTCTGAGCCACAAGCCTCCCAAGACAAAAGATCATCATGTAGGCATGTGAAATTCAATGTTCCAAATCCAAAAACTCCCATTTTGTTTCAAGGAATTCAAGAGGTGCATTGAGGTGGCATGGATTGAGTCTTTGAACACTGAATGAGTTAAGCCTTATCCCTGTAACAAAGGACCATAGGCCTGCTGCACTGACCCAAGTCAATGGCTAGAGAAGACTTGGATTCCTTTATGCAACCATTGGCCAAAGACCTGTACCAGATGCCATTCATCATTCCTTGCAAAACAAACTTGCTCTACTATAAATAGAGCCCATTTGTGATCAGTTTAAGTACACCAAAGCACCCCAACGGATGCTTTCCTCAAAATCACTCTCAAAAAACCAGATTTTCCTTCTATTTCAAGTCACTATCGAATTTTGAAATAGGAAGCAATTCAAACCAAACCAATCATGCCAACACCTTATATACATCATATATGAGTGATACATGGCCTTGAAACACATCTGGAACACCAGAATCACAAAGTCACCATCCATTTACTCAAGATTTTGGTCTGTTTGCAGTTGAGGTGCCACAACAAGTTCTGAACTGATTCAATCCATTCCAAGCCTCCAAACACATTACTTGAGGTCCATTGAAGCTGTCCAGGTCATTACACAACATCTGCAACGCCTCCAACATAGAATTCGATCACCAGCTGCAAGAGGTAAGCCTGAAGCCTTCAAACTCCATATTACATGCATCATAAATGAATTTTTGAGTTACCATCTTGTTTCTGCATGTATATAGAGTAATAACCCTCAATCAATTGCTATGTATGAATTGTATATGGAATTTCATAGTGTTCATGCTGAAACTAGGGTTCTTGAGTTCATCCTCTGATTTCTCACTCCATACTTAATATAAATGCATTTCATCTATATGGTTGTGATCCTTGTTCAAAAACGAGCAAGATTGGTGTTTGAATCATGAAAAACCATTGAGTAACCAGAGAGAAAAGTGAGAAAATGGAAATCTGGGGGAAATAGGGCAGGCGTGCAAGAACGAGTGTTCTTGGCGCCCTTTTTCAAATTTTCAAAATTTTGAATTTTTGATATTTTATTTAATTGATTTCAAAAATTAATTTCTCTCTCATTATTTATCATTTTTTATTGGTTATTTTTTTTTAAAAGTCACAAAAATGTTAAATTATTTTCTTTTACAAAAAAATCCAATTTATATTATTTAATAAATATAGTTAGAATTTTTTGTAATTAATTTCATTTTATTTGTTTTTTTAACATTTTTAAATGAAATTCTCACTTTGATCTTTTCATTCCAAATAAACTTTGATCTTTTATGTGATTAAACAGGATTTTTCAAACATTTATCCAAGATCACAACTTATTTTTTCACACATGTTTAATAATTTTGATCATTTAAAATGTTTTTTTATTCAAATTAAAATACATTTTTTATCAAATTAGGGTTTTGATTATTTTCACCCTCACAGACATTTTGAAAAACACTTTTGGGCCTCTAATAGAGTGTAAGACCCATCCCTTGTCACACACAAACTTTTTTGGGCCTCAATCATTGTATAAGTCCCGTTACGTTTTAAAAATCTCGGCGCGATCGTCATTTTCAAAACAAATTTCAACTGGGCCTACCCTTGTGTTGTAAGTCCAATCTTTATTCTTTTAAAACACTTTTATGGGCCTCTAATAGAGTGTAAGACCCAACCCCCCTTTGTACATAAATAAATTGGGCCTCAGTCATTGTATAAGTCCCTGTACAGTTTTCAAAACGACAGTGCGATCTCTATTTTTCACTAGGCATCTCTCTGAGCTGTAAGCCCCATCTCTTGTACAAAAATAAACTTTGGGCCTCTAATAGAGTATAAGACCCATCTCTCTTTTAAATACAATAAATTTGGGCCTCAGTCATTGTATAAGTCCCTCTGTTGTTTTCAAAACTACGACGCGATTGTTGTAACACCCCAATTCCCATCGCGAATAAATAATACATAAATAAAATCAGAGTAACAAAAATTTATTTTTCCGACAGAAACAAGGATGTCACATTTAAATAAACAAAACATCATCCCTGCTCATATACTTGATACATAGCATAAAATAGAATATCCTCAAAGGGGAAACTTTTTCCAACAAAATGAAGTTCAATTATGGAATAAAGCGGAAGATCCATAACTGAATTGTTTTACAACATAAACTGTTTTATAACATCAAAATATTTCTACAAAGTTAATACAAAATAAATCTAACAAGAGTATATATATATAACATAATCGTTCCCCGACTCTCGTGCTATGTATCAGAGCAGACACCAAGACCGACAAAAGAACGGAGGACTAATCTTCACAAAAAGACCTCCAGCAACTCTAATCTGCAATGCCTCATAGAGCATTATAAAATAGCAGAAGGGTGAGAAATAACAACTAAAATCAAGATTGCATAATAATATGCAAATACATATAAGTTCACATGCATAGTTATTCTCACCACAAACATCACATACTAATACATATAACATATTCCTAACATTCCAACAACATAGCATATATCACTTATTCCAACATAAGGCACACCAAGGTTATGACATATGGGAACACACCACCACACCACATATTTTCACACATAGCATATCGTCCATACACAATGCATTTATCACGTATGCACATCAAATTACCAATACTATCACAATTTTCAACACATAACAAATCAATGCACAATTTCCACACATAATCAATCAAATCATGATTTTCCACACATAATGCATCCATGATTTATGCAAATGCACAGAGACCGACACAACGACTCTATACAAATGCCATGCGGTACCGACTTCCAATGTTTCTCATGTCTCATCATCAGTTCACTCAGGAACTATTGGAACCATCGCTCGTTACTTAGTGTAACTCCCCGTCGGGCCTACGATGTTCACCCGTCGCTTTAGGTCCCCGCATGGGCACACGACATTTATGGATTGCTTTAGGTCCCCGCATGGGCACACAACCCGATCACTTTAGGTCCCCGCATGGGCACACGATCTGATCGCTTTAGGTCCCCACCTGGGCACACGATCATCTATAACCATCGCTTTAGGTCCCCACCTGGGCACACGATGTTATAGAAGATTCCCTCTGGAATCGAACCGTCGCTTGTACCCGCATGGTACTCGACTTCACAATATGCATATTATGATGTTTGGCATACAATGACTCATAACATCACATGCATCTTCACACATATATGCAACCACAATCATGCATATATTTCAACTCATCAATCCCGTACATTCACAATTCAACCATATGAATTAATCAGCATCATCACATTCATGCATTGCAAATCAATTCAAACAATGCATTTCATCACAAACCACAACAATCATACAATCACAATTACTTCCACAAGGGATTCACACCACAAAGGCTACCCACAACACATCATAACAACATGCATCAACATCATATAAACCACATAAAAGCTCAATGTTATACAACAATAACACAACACACGGTAAAACATCAATCGCACGTATTTAACGCGATAAAAACCCGACAACCCGAATATTTTTCAAAAACACGAATTAATTAAATCATATTTTACCCTCAAAACCATTTTTAATAGAAAGAATATTTTATAAGCTTTCCAACGCTTCGAACGGGGGTCAAAACGGACTTACGGATCAAAAGTTACGATCGAAACAATTTTGAACGAAAACCTACAGCAGAGCTGACACGGCCGCCCGTGTTGTGTGACACGGCCGTGTCACCCAAAACTTCCAAATGGCCGCAAATTGACACGTCTGACATGGCCGCCCGTGTTGTGTGACACGGCCCGTGTCAGAACCCAGAAAATGCATTGTTTTACCGTCGTAAGCCTTCCGGACCTCCGATTTCGATTCCGTAAAAAGCCCTGGTCTCAGAATTCAACGTACTACAATATTATCACCATTAAAAGACCATCCAACACATTTTCCATTTTTGAAATATTTTGAAACATAATTTTATCAATTTCACCCGATTTCAAACTCGATCAAAACCACTCGAAAACACACCAACAACCATTCACCGATTAAATATCAACCTATATCGATATTACCAGACATATCCAAACACTTTTACTCGATCACAACATCAATTTGCACAAAAACCTCAATATATATAAAAAACTCAAAAGTTACAAATTCAACTCGATTCAATCAAACAATCACGCTAAATCACGACCCAACATCACACAACTCTACTACACGATTTTTTCCGACTTTCATCCGTAAAAACATCGATTTCTATCCATTTTTCTCATTTCGACCTAGAATGGAAACTAGAGAAAATAACCAAAACAATCCAAGAAAACATACACATATACATATACAAGCAAGATATAATCGAAACTTCTCACCCTTACCTGATTAATCGCGCTTTAAACGGATGAATTCCCGATTTTCCTCTTTTTCCTCTTCTTTCTTCTCTTCCTCTTCTTTTCTCTTTTTCTCTTCTCTTTCTCTTTTTCTTTTCCTTTCTATCTTTTCTCTCTCCACTTTCTATTTATATAAAAACAAATATCTAACCCCCAAAAAGACCAAAATACCCCTACTCTCAAATATCTCCCAAACGCTCTCAAAATGCGATAAAACATAAACAACGATGAAAAATAATATATTGCCAAATAAAAGTCAAGAATAAAATAATATAATAATAAAATAATCAAATAGACTCGATTAAATAAAATTGACAAAAACTGGGGCGTCACAACTCTCCCCCACTTAGACATTTTCGTCCTCGAAAATCTAGCCGATACGAACAACTACGGATACGACTCTCGCATCCGACCAACAAACTAACATGCCAACAAAAGCACACCACGAATAACACAAACTGACAAACTACCTTGCTAACAGCAACCACAACAATGACGCGACGACCACTATAACGACAAGATGCAAAGCCCATACAATGCACTTGACGACCAACTCACGACTCAAGGAATACCCAAGTTACGAACACACACAGGTTCACTCTTGAACCGAAACACAACAAGAACACAAGTTCCATGACACAACATCGATTCAACAACCTCTACATAACCACGATACCAACATCCTTGTCACACAACCTTATTACAACAATGCTACGATTCACCAATCGAACATACAACCAAAATCTCCATCTACATAGTAGCCCATGAATAATATCTAAACCTTTCACCTAACACTTCCATTCTGAAACGTCCAATGGTCTCAACACTCCTACACGTTTCCAATGTCCACCCTCCGAACTCTTACAAGTCACACACTTATATACGAATCATGTCACCTCACGCTTCCGTTGCACACTCTGATTACTCATAACCATCAAAACTACCAATTCCACGTCCAAAGTCTAACTCTTTCTCATATTCGCCAAAACTCACTGTTCACTTTTAATATACCCAACCTCGCACTCTTCTGTGTTAGCTCGCACACCAGACCCAAGTCTCGGAACTGCTCAAATAATTCTAATTCTCTGACCATCAAAACTGACATGTATAAAAACTTTCGACTTAACTTATCACGCACGACACCAACCTTTCCCAAAGGATAATCCAAGCCAAATTCATAACTCGTCACTGATTCTAACCATCCTCTCTGTCTCATACTCTATTCCTTCAGACCAAACAAGTACTTTAAACTCTTGCGATTACCAAACACTTCGAGCCGAGAACCATAAAAATAATACCTCCAAATTTTCCAACACAATACGACCGCAACCAATTCCAAATCTAGAATAGTATAGATCCTTCTATGAATCCTCAATTGTCGTAAAGCATAAGCCACGAATTTACTCTCTTGCATTAACACCTAACTACACTCTTCAGAGACACTTCACAATACCTCACAAACGGTTTATTAGGATCACACAGAATCAAAACTGAAGTCGTAGACAACTTCTACTTTAACCCTCTCAACTTCTTCCACAATGAACATCCAAAGCAAACAACTTACCCTTTGCAAGTCTACCGAAGTAACGAAAATGCTAACTTGGAAAAATCCTCCATAACCTCCGGTAATAACCAACTAAGGTCCAAAAAGTTTCTATTCTCCGTAATCAACCTCGGAGCCTCTCCTTGTAAAACCAGATCTACTTCCGATGGATCCATAACAATACCATTACCTGAAATAACATATCCAAGAAGACTAACCTTTTTCCAACCCAAATTCTCACTTGAATAACTTAGCATAAAACTTCGTCTCTTTTCCACACTTGTAATGCAATTCTCAAACACTCTACATGTTCTTCCTCTGAGTTTATAACAGATCCAAATATTCTCAATTAAAACCACTACGAACTTATCCCAATAAATATGGAAGATACGATTTCTCTACTCCACAAACATTACAGATTCCTTACTAACACCAAATAACATCACTGCACGTTGTACTGCCCAAACAAATTCCAAAAGATATAAATTCTTAAAGTTCTTGCAAAATTCTTTTCCCTGGGTAACTGGTTACTCACACACAAGCTTAACCGAGTACATAACAGCCTATCCCAACGATAACAACCATAACCAGTCACATTAAATCGATCAAAGCCTCAGCTCACACAATTCACCACTCTTATCAAACATTCCCAACAATTGCAATTTCACTCAAACTCAACCAAACCATTCTAGTTATCTAACCATGAAAGTGGACACTTATTCTCAATCGTTACCTTATTCAACTGTCAGTAATCCATATACAAGTCCTTCTCTTAACCGTCCAAATTCCATAAATCCCAACATGTAGCAACAACCAACCAAAAAGAACTCTTAAATATTACATCCATACCTAAAGGTTCTCTCAAAATTTCCATTAATGCCTTAAAACTCCCAAGACTTCAAACCTCACCAGAACTCTAAGTTTTGCTGTCCATAGTCTCGATACCTTCATACCCATCATGCTTGTTATTCCATTCAATCATCGGTTCCTTGAATTACTATCAATACTGGAGCTCTCTAAGACGACACACTTGGCCTCACAAATCCCTTTTCCAGTAAATCTTCCAACCACTCTTTCCATCTGAGTTTCACGTCCTAAAAGTTCTTCTACGTACTTAGCAGATCCAAACCTCAAATCATCACCTTCGTCCAATTTGAGTTCACACTCTACTCTCTGAGAACAACCATTAACGATACCCAATCGTTTTCTCTCAATGACTTCTCAACTGGACCAACATACAAAAACCTCGAATTCGGCTCACCTTCAGATATTAGAATCTTCATCGACTCAACAAAACAATCTGTAACCATTTCCTTAATTCCAAACAATTCATTTCACCCACTATCAAAGCCGGAAAGACACGCCTATTCTATCCAACATAATTTCCGTCTGCTATCAACAAGAGATTAAGGGTGATCAGTTCTTCAATTTGTCAATAGACAGCCGACAATCATGATGGGGCATAAACCATCTTTACCAAACTATAATATCATTTCTTGCATCCTGTGCGCAAAACTACCTAAGGCACAAATCCTTAGTTGACATAAACCTTACCTCTGCCTTCCTTCCAGAACCGGGAACAACGCTGTCCAAACCATACTTACAATCTTGCCATCAACGACACACTGAGCCAATGTTCCACAACTGAAGTAACTTGGAGAAGTACCAGCTTCTCCCCCACTTATCTCAATCTCACACCTGAAGACAAAGGATTACCAAAAACCAGAAAGCACTGACAGTGTTTCACACACATATCACGTACTAAGGGACAAACAACAACGACAATATTCAATTGTCACACCAACTGATTCAACAACTTGGCCGGACGGACCGACCTGCTCTGATACCACTAATGTAACACCCCAATTCCCATCGCGAATAAATAATACATAAATAAAATCAGAGTAACAAAAATTTATTTTTTCGATAGAAACAAGGATGTCACATTTAAATAAACAAAACATCATCCCTGCTCATATACTTGATACATAGCATAAAATAGAATATCCTCAAAGGGGAAACTTTTTCCAACAAAATGAAGTTTAATTATGGAATAAAGCGGAAGATCCATAACTGAATTATTTTACAACATAAACTGTTTTATAACATCAAAATATTTCTACAAAGTTAATACAAAATAAATCTAACAAGAGTATACATATAACATAATCGTTCCCCGACTCCCGTGCTACGTATCAGAGCAGACACCAAGACCGACAAAAGAACGGAGGACTAATCTTCACAAAAAGACCTCCAACAACTCTAATCTGCAATGCCTCATAGAGCATTATAAAACAGCAGAAGGGTGAGAAATAATAACTAAAATCAAGATTGCATAATAATATGCAAATACATATAAGTTCACATGCATAGTTATTCTCACCACAAACATCACATACTAATACATATAACATATTCCTAACATTCCAACAACATAGCATATATCACTTATTCCAACATAAGGCACACCAAGGTTATGACATATAGGAACACACCACCACACCACATATTTTCACACATAGCATATCGTCCATACACAATGCATTTATCACGTATGCACATCAAATTACCAATGCTATCACAATTTTCAACACATAACAAATCAATGCACAATTTCCACACATAATCAATCAAATCATGATTTTCCACACATAATGCATCCATGATTTATGCAAATGCACAGAGACCGACACAACGACTCTATGCAAATGCCATGCGGTACCGACTTCCAATGTTTCTCATGTCTCATCATCAGTTCACTCAGAAACTATTGGAACCATCGCTCGTTACTTAGTGTAACTCCCCGTCAGGCCTACGATGTTCACCTGTCGCTTTAGGTCCCCGCATGGGCACACGATGTTTATGGATTGCTTTAGGTCCCCGCATGGGCACACAACCCGATCGCTTTAGGTCCCCGCATGGGCACACGATCCGATCGCTTTAGGTCCCCACCTGGGCTCACGATCATCTATAACCATCGCTTTAGGTCTCCACCTGGGCACACGATGTTATAGCAGATTCCCTCTAGAATCGAACCGTCGCTCGTACCCTCATGGTACTCGACTTCACAATATGCATATTATGATGTTTGGCATACAATGACTCATAACATCACATGCATCTTCACACATATATGCAACCATAATCATGCATATATTTCAACTCATCAATCCCATATATTCACAATTCAACCATATGAATTAATCAGCATAATCACATTCATGCATTGCAAATCAATTCAAACAATGCATTTCATCACAAACCACAACAATCATACAATCAAAATTACTTCAATAAGGGATTCACACCACAAAGGCTACCCACAACACATCATAACAACATGCATCAACATCATATAAACCACATAAAAGCTCAATGTTATACAACAATAACACAACACACGGTAAAACATCAATCGCACGCATTTAACGCGATAAAAACCCGACAACCCGACTATTTTTCAAAAACACGAATTAATTAAATCATATTTTACCCTCAAAACCATTTTTAGTAGAAAGAATATTTTATAAGCTTTCCAACACTTCGAACGGGGGTCAAAACGGACTTACGGATCAAAAGTTACGATCGAAACAATTTTGAAAGAAAACCTACAACAGAGCTGACACGGCCGCCCGTGTTGTGTGACACGGCCGTGTCACCCAAAACTTCCAAATGGACGCAAATTGACACATCTGACACGGCCGCCCGTGTTGTGTGACACGGCCCGTGTCAGAACCCAGAAAAATGCATTTTTTTTTTACCGTCGGAAGCCTTCCGGACCTCCGATTTCGATTCCGTAAAAAGCCCCGGTCTCAGAATTCAACGTACTACAATATTATCACCATTAAAAGACCATCCAACACATTTTACATTTTTGAAATATTTTGAAACATAATTTTATCAATTTCACCCGATTTCAAACTCGATCAAAACCACTCGAAAACACACCAACAACCATTCACCGATTAAATATCAACCTATGCCGATATTACCAGACATATCCAAACGCTTTTACTCGATCACAACATCAATTTGCACAAAAACCTCAATATATATCAAAAACTCAAAAGTTACAAATTCAACTCGATTCAATCAAACAATCACGCTAAATCACGACCCAACATCACACGACTCTACTACGCGATTTATTCCGACTTTCGTCCGTAAAAACATCGATTTCTATCCATTTTTCTCATTTCGACCTAGAATGGAAACTAGAGAAAATAACCAAAACAATCCAAGAAAACATACACATATACATATACAAGCAAGATATAATCGAAACTTCTCACCCTTACCCGATTAATCATGCTTTAAACGGATGAATTCCCGATTTTCCTCTTTTTCCTCTTCTTTCTTCTCTTCCTCTTCTTTTCTCTTTTTCTCTTCTCTTTCTCTTTTTCTTTTCCTTTCTATCTTTTCTCTCTCCACTTTCTATTTATATAAAAACAAATATCTAACCCCCAAAAAGAACAAAATACCCCTACTCTCAAATATCTCCCAAACGCTCTCAAAATGCGATAAAACATAAACAACGATGAAAAATAATATATTGCCAAATAAAAGTCAAGAATAAAATAATATAATAATAAAATAATCAAATAGACTCGATTAAATAAAACTGACAAAAACTGGGGCGTCACAATTGTCGCCTTTTCAAAAGAATTCATCTAGGTCTCTCCTTGAATATAAGCACCAAACTTCCTTTTACAACAACTTTCCCTTTGATTTAGATTCAAATTCATAGTTGTTATCTAAACTTTCTTCAATTTCTTGAATAAACTAACCATACAGCTGTGTTTATAATGTTGGAAGCTTGCACACCTGTAAGTTCTACTATTGCTTCAATACTTACCTGCTTATATATATATATATATATATATATATATATATATATATATATATATATATATATATATATATATATATATATATATATATATATATATATATATACTTGTTTAGAGTTTCCCCAGCAATTAGGTCTAGGATTTAGATCAAGCCAGTGTTTACTCTTTTAACACAGTCAAATCTAGTTCCCCATAGGAAATTTCAGATACATTCTTGCCTCCTCTTGGGCTTATAAAATATGGAACAGAGAAAGGCATTATTCTCGGTGAATCTTTTCTCAAGACTGTCACTACTTAGAAATTTGTACAAGAAATTCATTTCCCCAGAGAGGATTAATTCCCGGTGAAACCTCTCTTGAATTTCTTCAAACCCTAGAACTGTTCACTAAAGAAAGGATTATTCCCGGTGAAACCTTTCTTGAACTTTTCTTGGGTTTGGACCTACATGCTTCCTAAAAGCATCCCCAGCCTCCTCTTAGGCTTTGTACAAGGACCCTCAAGCTTCTTAGAAGTTCTCAGCCTCCTCTTGGGCTTAGTACAAGGACCCAAAGACCTCCTACAGGTATAGGACAGAACTTTGTCATCTTTTGCTAAAGCAGTCCTCCAAAGAGTCACAACATCAGACCAATTTAGGGTTGATTCTCATCCCTTAAAACATCAGTCTTCTCTTGGGCATCATACAAAGATAAACGTCATCATACCAATAGACTTGGAAAGTCTCATCTCCTCTTGGATCTCAAAGAAACCCTCAAGTTTCCTAAAAGCAAAGGAAAAACCCTGATCAATCACCAGCTGAGCTTAAAACCTCTAGAGGCTAAAAAACTCAATCTTTAAGCTTTCACTTTAAATTCCCCCAGCTAGGGTCAAATCACTATCAATAAACCCTCAATCAGAACCTCAAGGAATCTGATATTTCAACTCTTCTACAATCCTCAACAAGAGTTTATTCCCCAATTTGGACCTGTCTCTGGATCTCAAATAATCCTCAGCAGAAGTTAGCCTCCTCTTAGGCTTCATATAAGAAATTCCCCAACCAGCCTCCTCTTAGGCTTTGTATAATGATTTTCCCTCAGCAGTTTTAGCCTCAATCTTGGGCTTTGTACAAGACAAATATAACTATTCTCCAGCTGAGTCAATCAAATCTTTTAGCCTCAATCTTGGGCTTTGTACAAGACACATATAAAACCTCCCCAGTGGAGTCAATTCCTTTTTTAGCCTCAATCTTGGGCTTTGTACAAGACAGATAAAATATTCCCCAAAAAGAGTCAATCCCCTTTTTCAGCCTCAATCTTGGGCTTTGTATAAGACAGAAATAAAACTCCCTAGTAGGGTCAACCTTTTAGCTTCAACCTTGGGCTTTGATCAAGGCACACAAAAATCAACATTCCCTCAGAAGAAATCAAAATCTCTCTGTAAAAGGAAATTTCTCTATACACTCACACATCAAAACAGACAATCAAACAGACCCTAACCCCAGATAATTGCTGTAAGTTGCACACTTGTTGATTCAAAAATCCAAGTTATAGTCCATCTCTTATCCTGGTAAATCCCTTCTTTCATCTAATTGCTGTAAGTGGCAAGCCTCTGGATTATTTACATCCAAGCCAATGTCCCTCTCTTAGCATGAAAGACTCCTAAGGAAAAATGGCATTGCTCTACACAGAGTTAAAGTTTCCCCCTTCAGGGCATCACCGTTATAAAGGAAATTATGGCATTGCTGGATTCCATACATTCCAGTTAAAGTAATTTTCCTTTATAATCAAGTACCCAACAACTGTGATAAACAAATGAGATATCCCCCTTTAGAGATGACAAATTCTCTCTCAGTCAAACCTTTAGCTTTAATCTTGGGCTTTAAATAAGACACAAATACTCAGTTAGCTTCAATCTTGGGCTTTGAACAAGACACCAAACATCTCTTTCCTCCCATAGAATAGGAGGAACTACGATTGCTCTGATTTCCTTGTTATCATTACGGGAATGCGTAGGCATAAGATTGCAAATCTTAGCGAGCACACATATAAAAAACTTTAGGTCCAGTACCTTACCAAGAACATCGAAAAACCTGTAAACAACAAAAATACTCTCTCAAAATTCCCAAAGGAGAAACTTTCCCAACCCATAACAGATAAACACCAGTAAGTAGATGATGGAAGAAAATGCCAAACAATCTATGGATAACCATATATACGCTGGGTAATTGACAACTTCCCATTGTATAATCTGACCCCAGACCCCCCAATCTCTTAGCATTTGTTAAAGAAAACATTTGTGTGCAAGGTTAGTTTTAGATAGCTTCCCTTTCCTTTCCAGCTTCATAGGATAAATAAGAAATCAGAAAGTAGCACCTAATTCCAACCAATGCGGTAAGGTGGTCGTGTCACCGACAAAAATCGCACGCTACAACTGTCATTCCACCTTTCTTCGACACCACTTGCATTGGACTAACCCAAGGACTATCAAAAATAGGATATATCATTTCGGCTTCCAACATCTTCACCACCTCTCTCATAACCACCTCTTTCATGGTAGGATTCAAGCGGCATTGAGGTTGGGCTACTGGTTTGAAGTCATCCTCCATTAAAATTTTATGCATGCAATAGGATGGACTTATTCCTTTCAAGTCGGAGAAAGTCCAACCCATAGCACTTTGATTCCTTTTCAAAATAACAATCAACTTTTCTTCCTCATTTTTGGTTAGTGCATTGCTTATGATAACCGATTTGTGCCATTCGTCATCAAGAAACACATATTTTAAGTGTGAGGGTAACAACTTCAACTCAAGTTTGGTTTCTTCAACTTTTTCTTCTTTCAAGTCTTATACTTGTTCTTCCAATAGAGGAATCTCTTGTAATTCCTCAAGTTCTTTTAAACAATTCTCAATTTCTTTTTCTTCGTTCTCATTGAGAACTTGGAGCGCATTAGTAAGAGCTTTTTCTAAGGGGGCAGAAACATGTACTTGCCTTTTTACATTCTCTATCGCTTCATTCATTGCATCAAGTTGAAAATAATCACTTTTGTCTTTAGAATGCTTCATGGCTTCGAAAAGATTAAAGCAAACCTCTTCATCTTGCACTCTTACTTTCATGAGACCATCATCAATGAAAGTAAAGGAGCATCATCGTCTTCCTCCATGTCAATTACCACAAAATCAATTGGAAACAAGAATGTATTAACTTTCACCAACACATCTTCCGCTACATCGCGAGGACGGGTAGTAGATTTATCGACTAATTGCAAAGTCGTTCTTGTTGTCTTCAACTCAATGTTCCTAACCTTTACCAAGTTTATACTAAAGCCTAAATCAATCAAACCTTTACAATGTAAACATTTCCAATCATAACCGGTAAAGTATCTCTTCCTGAATCACTTTCTTTCCGTGGAAGAGTCCGTTGAATGATTGCGCTACAACTAGCATCAAGATTTATTATTTCTTGATCCGTGTACCGCTTTTTTTTGGTGAAGATATCCTTCATGAATTTTGCATACGTAGGCATTTTCTCTAATGCCTCAAAGAATGGAATATTGATTTCTAATTAACTAAAAATATCTAAAAACCGAGCATAGTGCCTCACATTGTCCTTTTTAGACAGAGCATAAGGATAAGGAAAATTTTGAATCGGTATATTACTCACTTTCTCCTTCCCCTTTTGATTCTTTTTCTTTTTCTCTTCTCTTACTTTCTTTTCTACTTCTTCTTTCTCTCTTTTCTCCCTTTCAACTAAGTCTCCCTCTACATTCTTTTCTACTTCACTCTCATCAATTTCTTTCTCTTTTTCAACTACAACCTCCTCTTCCTCAATTTCCTCCCCATTTTCCCATATCAACTGCTCTACCACTTCTAGTAAGAATAGCTTTATATTTCTCTTTTGGATTCATTTGAGTATTCACCGGAAAAGTTCCTTTGTGTTATTCGGCTAATTGTTTGGACAATTGTCCAACTTGCATCTCAAGATTCTTAATAGCTGAATCAGTACTATTTTGGTTGGCCATTAACATTTGCATAAATTGAGTGAGTGTGTCTTCCATCTTTGAATTTCCACTTTGAGGTTGTGGAGGTTGAGTGTAGTTTTGATACAGATTTTGACGATTTGAAGTTCCGACATCTTGTCTCCAACCTTGTTGATAACCTTGGTTATTTCCTCATTGTTGCTAACCTTGGTTGTTTTGACCTTGATAAGGAGCTTGCATAGGTTTAAAACCTTGATTTGGATTTGGATTCTGTAACACCCTTCTACCCAACGGACATTCACGAATAAAATAAAAACAATTATCAGAGTAAATTCACCATAAGGGCGTCACATTTCGTCATAACATCATAATAGCATTATCCTGCTCCGTAACACGGGTTAAAACATCTAAATTAAACTTGAATACCACACAGCGAAAAACTTCATAAGCATCATAATTTTCAAAACAATCCAAAGGTTTTAAAATCAAAACTCAAAACATCATAATACCACCAAATAAAAGAAAACTATGGTTCGACTCAAACGCCCCGACCCGATGTTACATATTAGAGCAAGGCCCTCTAGATCGACCAAAATAACCAAAAGTACTTCCAGTCAGATCTTCATGCACCATTCAAACAGGCAGAGTGAGTAATCATAAACCATTATACAAGATATAAGATAAGAAATAATAAGGTAACATGCATCAGAATAAACTAACATCATCATTAATACATCATCGTCATCATCGTACATCATTTACAGTCATGTCATTAATCACATCATCATTCACAATTATGCAATGCCACATAATATGAAATGCACAACACACACTCATGCAAGTGGTACCAATTCATCATATTTAATGGACACTGGGCCATCACCCTCCAAACATCACCACCAATAGGATCGATTCTACACAAGAACCGGAGCAACATCATACACTCCAATTCACACAATGGGATTGAAGCCACCACTGGACCGAAGTCCTAAAACCATCACAGGACTGAAGTCCTAGGATGCTATGAATGCATGATACAAACGTCGTAAATTGTCATCGTCACAAAAGCGTTAATTGCATCATCATTCATAAACTCTCATCAAACATCATGGCAATACACGATTAACATACATAAAAATCAGCATCGTCACAGAGTCATCACATTTCATCATCAGTCATAAGATTCCATCAAAACATCATAAACACTCATCAGGCATCATGGCAATACATCATTAACATACATCAAAAATCGACATAAATCATCATGTTATCATACCATTATCATGCATCAAAAGTTATCATAAATCATCAAGACACAAAGCATCACAAGGTAGATAGAAAAGAAAAATAAACAAAATCACTGCTCCTGCTCGCCTGGAGCTCGCCCGGCGAAGCAGGTCGTTCTCCAGGGTTTCTCCTGGCGAAGCTGGGGCAAATTCTACCCTCCCATACAAAATCTAGTAGCTCCCTTTTCTCCACCTTCTTTCGCTTACACTTTTGCCCTGCGAGGTTGCGGCGAAATTGCTTTTCCCAGCGAGACGGGAATTTTGCCCGGCGAATCCTTGCGAACCTGCAACTTCTCAGTTGCGATTCTGCACTATCTCAGACCATCAAGGCTTATGATTTCGGTACCAAAATAGTCCAATTATTCACAATTCATCACAGCAATAACACCACAACAACAATACTTCAAGATAGTTTTCGTACCTAACCTCTAATACATCCTAAAACCCCAATTTCATCATGAACTCGTCAATTTCCCCGAAAAACCCACTACCTACGTGTTTCTACACCTATATCAATTATAATGATAAAAGATTTCTCCCCACACCTTAGTAAATCGCTTCTGAATTCTCCTCTCTGAGTTCTTCCGAAACCTCTCTGAGCCCTAGCCTTCTTCTCCTTTTCTTCAGAGCATTTTCTCCAAACTGATCGTATCACAAATGACTTCTCCCTTCTCTCTAACTCCTTTTGTCCAACTTACCCCTAGGACCCCTAATATTCTTTTCCAACATTGTCCTCACTTATTCTCGCACAATTACCACTTAGCCCTTCCTTTTATTTTAAAATAATAATAAAAATTTAAATAACATTGTCACATTATTCCATTACTATTATTATTGAAATAATCCCTAATAAATTATATCCTCCTAACATCATCAACACATCCTTAACATCGTCAATACCCCACAACATAAATCATCAGACATCACAATAATTCACCAAAAATTCACCAAAGTATGAATATTTAAAATAAGCCAATTAAATAAATATTCTACTGATTTCGGGGTGTTACAACTCTCCCCCACTTAAAGAATTTTCGTCCTCAAAAATTACCTGAAGGAAACAGAGTCGGATACGACTCCTTCATCTGGTCTTCACGTTCCCAAGTCCAACTTTCACCAACTTGTCCACCCCATAACACCTTCACCAAAGATATATCTTTACCCCGCAGTTGCTTCATTTCTCTTCCATCTATCTGCACAGATAATGCTTCAACGGTCAGATTATCTCTCACCTGTACGTCATCCATCTGAATCACATGCGATGGATCCGGAATGTACTTCCTCAACTGAGACACATGGAACACATCATGTAAATTTGCAAGCGACGGTGGTAAAGCAATCCGATAGGCTACCTCCCCTATCCTCTGTAAAATCTGATACGGACCAACAAAACGTGGAGTGAGCTTCCTAGACTTCAAAGATCGACCCACACCAGTCACCAGCGTAACTCTAAAAAAACCTTAATCTCCCTTTTGGAATTCGAGTGCCTTCCTTCTTTTATCATGATAACTCTTCTGACGACTCTGCGAAGCTTTCATCCTTTCTTGGATCATCTTAATCTTTTCAGTTGTCTCCTGCACAATTTCAGGTCCGAGTACAACACTCTCGCTCGATTCATACCAACACAATGGAGTTCTACACCTCCTTCTGCACAAAGCTTCATACGGCGCTGTCGTAACCCGAAATTTGACCTCCCTCTTTTGTTTTTTTGCATAAGCACGAACATTCGCATCGCTGGCATATGCATCCTCACTTTTCTCTATGTGTTTCTTCTAACGCCCCAATTTTTGTTAGATTTATTTAATCGAGTCGATTTAATTATTTTTGTTTTTATATTATTTTATTCTTGACTTTTATTTGACAATATATTATTTTTCATTGTTATTATGTTTTATCGCGTTTTGAGAGCGTTTGCGAGATATTTGAGCTGAGGGGTAAAATAGTCTTTTTAGGGGTTTAGATATTTGTTATTATAAGAAAGAAAAAGAGAGAAAAGAAAGAGAAAGGAAAGAAAGAAAAAGAGAAGAGAGAAAGGAAGAGAAGGGAAAAGAAGAGGAAAACTTGGGAGAGAAGAAATCATCTGTTCAAGCGCGATTAATCTGGTAAGGGTGAGAAGTTCCGATTATATTTCGATTGTATATGTATATGTATGTGTTTGTTTGAATGTTTGGTCGAAAAATATATGTTTTCCATTTGGTTGAATTTGTGAACAATTGATAGAAATCGATGTTTTCACGGTTAAAATGCGATATAAATGTGGTAGAATACTTGCTGTTATGATTGGGGAAGGTTTTGGTTGTTATGTTATGGTTTGATAGTGTTTTAGTGGGTGAAATGTTAGTTTTGGGGTGAATAACAGTGCTGCTGGGATTCTGAGTTTTCCAGGGTTCGCCTAGCGAACCTGGGGCGAGTCCTAGCGAACAGCTTTCGAGGGTTCGCCTAGTAAACCCGTCAGCGAAGGTCAGCGAATGTTCGCTAGCGACGTTCGCCTAGCGAACTTTGTATATTTTCAGTTCTGTTTGTTGCTGCCTTGGTTCGCCCAGAGGTTCGCGAAGTGAACGGCAAGGCGAAGGTTCGCCAAGGAGTTCGCCTAGCGAACTTTGTGTCTTTTTTGGTCTGGTTGTGGTTTCGCCTGGACATTCGCCTAGCGAAGGTGGTAGCGAATGCTCGCTAGAAGGTTCGCCCAGCGAACATGTCAGTTTGTGCAGTTTTGTTTCCTTCATAACTTTTGATCCGTAGCTCGGATCGAGGCGCGGTCGGATGCATTGGGAAGCTAATGAAATGTTCTTTCTTATAAAAAAATGGTTGTGAGATTAGTGGCCGATTTAATTGTGTCGGGAATTTGGGAATATGTCATTTTGTCGACTTTTACCGTCGTAATTGTGTGCGATTGATGTGTTATCATGCAATATGTTTTGATATATATAACGTATAGCTTGTGTGCTGTTATATGATGTGTATGCATGTAATGCAATGTTGTGATGATGGTTTGTGGCCTTATGGCAAATAAATGTATTGCTTTGGGTTTGATTTCAATGCATGATTATTGATGTTGAGATGGTTCACATGGTTGTATATAAGTATGCATTTGATTGTCATGAGTCATTGTATGCCAAGCATCATGATATGCATTCTTGTGATGTCGTGTTCCCTAGTGGGTATGAGCGACGAAACGATTCCAGAGGGAATCTGCTGTAACGGTCGTGTGCCTTATACAAAGAGGACCTAAAGCGACGTTATAGACGATCGTGTGCCTTATACAAAGAGGACCTAAAGCGATCGGATCGTGTGCCTTATACAAAGAGGACCTAAACCGATCCATAAACATTGTGTGCCTTATACAAAGAGGACCTAAAGCGACGGGGAACATCGTTTACCCGACGGGGAGTTATACTAAGTAACAAGCGATGATTCCAATCATTCCTGAGTGAATTAATGATGAGAATGATGGATGGATGGTACCGCATTGCATTGCATAGAGTCGTTGTGTCGGTCTCTGTGCATTTGCATAAATCATGAATGGATTGATTATGTGTGAAAAATCATGAATGGATTGATTACGTGTGGGAGATTGTGAATTGATTGATTATGTGTTGAGCTTGTGATAGCATTGGTGATTTGATATGCATTTGTGTTAAACGCATTGGTTATGGATGATATGTTTTATGTATAGACATATGCTATTTGATGTGGTGGTGTGTTTCCATATGTCATAACTTTGGTATGCCTTATGTGTGAATATGTGATTATGTTGGTATGTGATGCTATGGGGTTGGATTATTAGGAGTATGTCATGTATATGTGGCATGTTATATATATTAGTATGTGATGCTTGTGGAGAGAATAATTATGCATGTGAATTTATATGTGTTGCATATTATTATGCAATCTTGATTTAGTTGTTATTTCACACCCTTCTGCTGTGGTTTGTTATTTCCATCCTTTTGTCGGTCTGTCTGCTCTGATACGTAACACGGGAGTCGAGGAACGCTTTTGATATATATGTATACATTTGTTGGATCTATTTTGTATTACCTTTGTATGAATATTTTGATGTTATAAAATAATTTATTTTGTAAAACAAGCCAGTTATGGATCTTTCCACTTTATTCCATAATTAAACTTCCCTTTTGTTGGAAAAAGTTTCCCTTTTATATTTATTCCATTTTGTGTTATGTATCAAATTTATGAGCAGGGATTGTGTTGTTTTTCTCAAATGTGGCATCCTTATTTCTGTCGAAAAGAATTTATTTTTATTCACTCTGATTTAATTATGTATTATTTAGTGCGATGGGAATTGGGGTGTTACATTAGTGGTATCAGAGCAGGTTGGTCCGTCCGGCCAAGTTGTTGAGTCAGTTGGTGTGACAGTTGAATACTGTCGATGTTGTTTGTTCCTTAGTATGTGATATGTGTGTGAAACACTGTCAGTACTTTCTGGTTTTCTAATCCTTTGTTTTCAGGATTGAGAATGAGATAAGTGGGGGAGAAGCTTGTGCTTCCCCAAGTTGCTTCGGTTGTGTGTCGTTGGTTGCAAGAGTGTAAGTGTTGTTTGGACAGTGTTGTTCCCGGTTCCAGAGGGGATGCAGAGGTAAGGTTTATGTCAATTAAGGATTTTTGCCTTAGGTAGTTTTGTGCACAAGATGTAAGAAATGCTATTATAGTTTGGTAAAGACGGTCTGTGCCCCATCATGATTGTCGGCAGTCTATTGGAAAATTAAGGAACTGATCACCCTTAATTTGTTGTAACGGTCGTGTGCCTTATACAAAGAGGACCTAAAGCGACGTTATAGACGATCGTGTGCCTTATACAAAGAGGACCTAAAGCGATCCATAAACGTCGTGTGCCTTATACAAAGAGGACCTAAAGCGACAAGGAACATCATTTTCCCGACGGGGAGTTACACTAAGTAACAAGCAATGATTCCAATAATTCCTGAGTGAATTAATAATGAGAATGATGGATGGATGGTACCGCATTGCATTGCATAAAGTCGTTGTGTCGGTCTCTGTGCATTTGCATAAATCATGAATAGATTGATTATGTGTGAAAAATCATGAATGGAATGATTATGTGTGGGAGATTGTGAATTGATTGATTATTTGTTGAGCTTGTGATAGCATTGGTGATTTGATATGCATTTTTGATAAACGCATTGGTTATGAATGATATGTTTTATGTATAAACATATGCTATGTGACATGGTGGTGTGTTTCCATATGTCATAACTTTGGTATGCCTTATGTGTGAAAATGTGATTATGTTGGTATAATTGATATATGCTATGGGGTTAGATTATTAGGAGTATGTCATGTATCTGTGGCATGTTATATATATTAGTATGTGATGCTTGTGGAGAGAATAATTATGCATGTGAATTTATATGTGTTGCATATTATTATGCAATCTTGATTTAGTTGTTATTTCACACCCTTCTGCTTTGGTTTGTTGCCCTACGAGACAATTGCAGATTAGTATCTTGGAGGCTTTTGTGAAGATTAGTTCTCCATCCTTTTGTCGGTCTGTCTGCTCTGATACGTAACACGGGAGTCGGGGAACACTTTTGTTATATATGTATAAATTTGTTGGATCTATTTTGTATTACCTTTGTATGAATATTTTGATGTTATAAAACAATTTATTTTGTAAAACAAGCCATTTACGGATCTTTCCGCTTTATTCCATAATTGAACTTCCCTTTTGTTGGAAAAAGTTTCCCTTTTAGGTTTATTCCATTTTGTGTTATGTATCAAATTTATGAGCAGGGATTGTGTTGTTTTTCTCAAATGTGGCATCCTTATTTCTGTCGAAAAGAATTTACTTTTATTCACTCTGATTTAATTATGTATTATTTAGTGCAATGGGAATTAGGGTGTTACATTTCTGGTTGCAGGATTTTCAGGTTTTTTTGCCCGATTGATCGCATCCTCACGAAGTCATTACATCATTGAATCAAGCTCAAAATAAAGGTTTCCATGTTCACTCATCAAAACAAGAGGTGGAAAATAAAAATCGGGACTTCAGTATCATTTCCCAAGCAAATTTGGCTGAAGTAACCGGTTACCCTGTGGTGAGTAACCGGCTACTCTGTACAAAATTGTAGTTCCTGCTGCATTTTTTGGGACAACAGCTCTGTACACTCTTTGGTCTTTGGTTCTACAGTGTTCTAGCAACATGTGGAATATTCTAGACATCTCTAGACATTTCAAGACTATCCAAGACATTCCAAGTGCATTTATTCCAATGCTTCACTCTAAATTAAGTGCACCATGTTCCTTGATTTCCAAGTATGTGGACCTTTGGATATTGGAGCTCACATTGGGATTGTTACCAAGTTAGTTCTAACTAACCGAGTTAACCACCTTGACTCGGTGAGTCAAGCCTAACTAACTCCTAGCCTAGTTCCAAACCACCCAAAGCTAAGTCCAAACTTATTTCCAAACCTCTCACACTCCAAACCAAAAATCTATATAAACACACCTTCACTCACTTTTCAAGGGATTCACAATCATTCACACAAATTCCTCACACTTCACTCTCAATTCTCTCACATTCTCTCTGGTTTTTTCTGCTACATTTACATCTTCATCTCAATTCTCTTCCAAAACCTCACCAAAGCTCAATTTGTACATTAAAGGATAATCACTTTTACATCAAAAGTGATTATTTCTTGAGCTCAACCTTTATCATCTTGCCATTATACTTGAATTTTTGAATTTTTATAAGCTTTGGATTCATCTCAAGTGATCATTTCAAGATTCTTCGGTGATAATTCTCATTTCGGAGTTTTCGTCGCGTTTGCTCGGTTTCGATACGTTTCGTCAACAAATCGAAGATTCCTCTGGTTTTCTTTGATCTTCTGCATCAATAATCCTTTGTAACAATTACCAAGGCACATCTCAGCCTTGTAGGTTGGTGTTGTAGCACCTCAAAATTTGTCCTCTTGCTTTTAGCTTTTACTGGCTTATGCTGCATTGCATTTTTTGCATAATCATCATTTACATTTCATTGGTTCTTTGGCATGGGATCAGGGTGTCTAAGTCAAATCCAAGGAGCCTTGAGCCTCAAGAGGTCTTATTGGGTCCTCACCTCATCATATGATCAAGCTTGACAAGGGAATGCAGGGAATCACATCATCCTAATCAGTGCAAAACTAGAGTTTTCGAATTCTTGAGTGGAATGCCCCAATGGGCAAGATCTTTGAGCTTTTATCCCCTCCAGATGTCATATCTCGTCTTTGTTAGACAGGATATGCATCATATTCAGAGGAATTTGGATTTGGAGGATGTGTTATTTTCTCCTAGACTAAGGGTTTGAAACTAGGGTTTGCCATGAAAGCAGTTTATTTCTGATTTCTTGGGCAAGACTTGATCTCATGGTATTCTACATGTCCTCAAGGGTCTAGATATGTAATATTGCTCATTAATTCATTTCAGAAGAGGGTCAATTGGTCAATTGATTGAGAATCAGACAATTTGGGGGAAAAGTCAACTGGGCAGAGGAAAAAAATCAACTCCTGACTTTTCAAGGTTAAATTCATGAAATTCAAATTACATATGTTCATTGGACAAAATTTGATCAAGAGATGATGGAGGAATCATGAAAAATCAAGAAATGTACAAAGTTTCCATTTTTAGAAACATAGGGTTTCCAAAAATGGCAAGTTTGGACCATTTTGCACCACACTTTGGGGCTTCCTTTCTTCATGATGAAAGCTCCAAACTTCAGGCCCAAGTTGAGCCAATTGAAGATCACACTCTAAGCTTCAAATCCATATAAAGAACTCTTCCATCGGATCAAAATTGAGGGAGTTATGATCAATCAAAGTTTGGTAAAATCAAGGCAAATATCAAGTCATGGCAAGGCAAGTTCAGGCCTCCAGGCCATAATTTCATCGAACAGTTGGCGTACCAAATGTCAAGACAATTTTCTCCATCAAGAAGGCTTCAAATGAAAAATTGTTGAACATCAAAGTTGTTCATCTCCATGCCCTCTTCAACTTTGATGTTGGATATTTTTTCATTTGAATAAGTTATGAAGGTCATACGAGGGCTCGGACATGGTGGTTTCATGCTAAAAGTTCACAAGTCATAAGGCCTTGCTTGCAGCCCAAGTCACACACCCATACACCAGTTGTGGTTCCTTGTTTTCCAAGAAACCGAGTTGATCCTAACTAACTGAGTTAACTAAATTGACTCGGTGAGTTGAGTCTAACTAACTCCGACCCTAGCTCCAAACCCAAACCTCATTCCAAACCTCATTCTAAACCTCTCATACTCCAAACCTAAAATCTATTTAAGATATGCTTCACTCATTTTCAAGGACCTTCAACCATTTTCTCAAATTTCTCACATTTCACTCTCATTTCTCTCTTCATTTTGCTACAACTTCTACTTCTCTCTTCCAAAACCACACACAAAAGCTCTTATTTCTTGAAGAATAGTCACTTTTTACATTGAAAAGTGATTAATTCTTGAGCTAAACTTCATCTCTCGGTTTGCATTAGTTGGATTTTCTGGAATTTTAGCTTGTTCTTCTTCAATCCAAGGGTCTCTCACCATTTATTTTGGTCCAAGTTGGATTTTGGGTGGATTTTTGCGATTTTTGCTCGGTTTCGACGCGTTTCGGCTATTGATTGAAGAATCTCTGGTTTTCTTTCATTTTCTGCACCAATATTACTTTGCAACAATTACCAAAGCAAGTCTCCGCTTTGTAGGTTAGTTTTCCCTAAGTCTCCACTTGTTTTAGCTTATTCACAACTTATTCGATGTAGATCTTTGTGGATTTTCGATTTGGATTCATATGCTTGAATATGATTCTTGATGTGGTTGTTAATTGAATCCAATTGATGTTTGTTGACTGTAATTCAATGTAATTTCGTGCCTAATTGATTACATGTTCATTTGGAAGTTTGAATAAGTGATTTGCTGTTGAAAAGTGCTTTTGGAACTGGTTTTTTGGCTACTGTCCCAGAGTAATCGGTTAACAAAAAAACAGTGTAATTATGTTAACCGGTTAACATGTGTATTTTTTGCATATTTTGGCTGATTTTGAACTATTAACCGGTTACTCACCGTTTGTTAACCGGTTAACACTGCTGCAGAATGTGATTTTCTTGCATTTTCTTGCTTGTTTGACATCCTTAGCATGTTTAAACTTCGTGGATCAATGCATTGATGATTGGTGGATTATTTTTGAGCTATTTTAACTCACACCACAGTACGAACTTGATTTTACGACACGCGTGCCTTTGTTTTTCATCATTGAGCATAATGTTTGCATTGTAGATTAATTGATGTGATGAACACATGATGCACACACTTTGAGCTTATTAATTGCTAATTGATGTTATGTTGCTAGAATTACTATGCGCATGTTCATTTGCTTTCAATTTCAAGAGATGTATACTTGTTTTTGCCTTGCTCATATTCTTGACAATGTGTATTCTTTTGTAATGTGCATTATAACATGTTTGATTTCAAGGATTGTTCACCCTGATTTGTAATGTGATTGTGATCGTGTTTGTTTGATGAATGTGCAAGGCTTGATGCATGATAATGGTTGTTCATGATTGAAATTGTTTGTTAATGCATGTTGTCTCTAATCTTCCACTGCTGCCTAGACACATATATGTTGTAGTATGTGCTGCCAAATGCTTGTTACACCCATTTTGTATGTTGAACATGAGCTGTTGTTTGCTGTTTGGTATATGAAGCTGAATGTACTAATGTTCTGTTGCATGTGGGCTGTAATAGCTGTTGTTTTCATTATTTCCTTCCATTTGCTTGTTTGACCAAGTTCTTTTACTTAGGATTTCTTGTGAATAGTTTTTGAACTAACCTTTTCATGTAGGTGCTAAGGGTAAGTAAGTGTGTGGATATGTTTCCACATATACATCTCTTTCTTTCATCTTCTCTTATTTCTTTTAATCATTTAACTTGTGGTCATGATAAGCATTTATATGCTTCCCTTGAATAACTTCTTTCTTCCCCTTTTGAGTTACAACTCATCTTCTACTTTAGAAGTGAGTTGTTTAATTCACTCTTCTTCTCCTTTCTCTTAGGATTAGGTTTTTTAAACCACATCAACCATAGGAACATCCATGTATGACAACTTTAGGGTTTGAGTCTTAGTCTCCCTCGTTAGATTTCACCTTTTGCTTCCCTTTTTGAGTCTCTCTTCTTCTTACTTCAAAATAAAGAGTAAAAAGACATGTAATAATAGACTAATGCATATTGCATGTGAGCCTTGTATGTGGGAAATAGAAGGAGGGGAGTTTCTCTCAACCTTTCTAGAGTGTTTAGCATACGTCCTGTTAGGACGACCATGCGACGCATTCGATCCTATATCATAGACTTGAATGCAATACGTGTTACAAAACACAAAAAACAATCAAAACACTTCTTCTTAAAAGACAAAAACAAACAATAACGTCTTTCCTTCGGGAATTCTCTTCTCATCTCACTCACTCTCGACGTACAAACGTGCTTCTCCTGTTTCTCTTGCAAGACGGTAACACACTCAATTTAGCGAGCCTGCAACACCTGAGCTAGAACGTTAGCCGTTCCCTAAAAAGCACAAACAGAATTCCCTAGGTGAGGGGAACTACGTTGCTCTGATTCTCATGTTCCCGATGAGATACGTAGGCAGTGGGGTAGGGCCCATTCGAGCACTTCTTTTATTTTCCCTACATTAGTTTTTCGTTCTCTTTCCATCCCTTTTCCAGCTCTCCAGTTAGCAGTTCCTTTTCCAGCACCTTTTCTATCACCCTTTGATCGAAACAGCAAGCGTGGATCCCATCGGGTACGATGGATGTGTTGGGTGCTAACACCTTCCCTTCGCGTAACTGACTCCGGAACCCAGATCTCTTGGTTGCAATACCATGTTTTTCCCTTCCCCCAGGTTTATGCAGTGTTTCCTTTCCCTCTCTTGGGATAAATACACATTGCTGGCAACTCTGTTTCGTGCCACTTTCGCGTTTGTACTTGGATGAAAATCCCGGGAGCGACAGCTGGCGACTCTGCTGGGGATCGAGCCCAGAATTTCTGATTTCGTTTCCCCAAGCAGAGTAAATCGTGATGGATCAGTTGGCCTGATTTTCTTATCCCCTGCAGTATCGTTGGTGATAGTTCTTCCCCAGCGGAGTCTTCACCATTTTTCTTGGGTCTCCCCAGCAAGAGTTGTCACCCCTTGTAGTTTTTTCTCTAGCAGGTTTTGTCTTCATCTGTGATTTCTCTCCCCAACCGAGGATGTCGAGATCGTTTTGCTACATTCTTTGTCTAACAACCGTACATCACCTTAATCTGCACTTTTAATTGCATGATATCAAGCCACATGTAGAACGCATACATGGCATACGCATCAAGCATGATCCCTCTCTTTTGGCCTGATTTATCCATCAGCAGATATCAGCCAAACTTCGCACCTATCAACCCTCAAAACAAAACGCTTCTTTTGTCGCTATCGGCCAAATTTTCGAGCTACTCTTTTATTTAATCCCCTTCTACCTCGAATCATCGAAAAGCTAGCGCAATTCGTATATTCAGGTCCAAGAGGATTAAATAGCGACAGTTGTCGTAACTCAAAATTTGACCTCCCTCTTTTGTTTTTTTACATAAGCACGAACATTCGCATCGCTGGCATATGCATCCGCACTTTTCTCTATGTGTTTCTAGTTGCAGGATTTTCAGGTTTTTTTGCCTGATTGATGGCATCCTCATGAAGTCATTACATTATAGAATCAAGCTCAAAATAAAGGTTTCCATGTTCACTCATCAAAACAAGAGGTGGAAAATCGAAACCGGGACTTCAGTATCATTTTCTAAGCAAATTTGGGCAAAATTGGCTGAAGTAACTGGTTACCCTGTGGTGAGTAACCGGTTACTCTGTATAAAGTTGCAGTTCCTGCTGTATTTTTGGGGACAGCAGCTGTGTACAGTCTTTGGTCTTTGGTTCTACAGTGTTCTAGCAGCATGTGGAATATTCTAGACATCTCTAGACATTTCAAGACTATCCAAGACATTCCAAGTGCATTTATTCTAATGCTTCACTCTAAATTAAGTGCACCATGTTCCTTGATTTCCAAGTATGTGGACCTTTGGATATTAAAGCTCACATTGGGATTGTTACTGAGTTGGTTCTAACTAACCGAGTTAACCACCTTCACTAGGTGAGTCAAGCCTAACTAACTCCTAGCCTAGTTCCAAACCACCCAAAGCTAAGTCCAAACCTAATTCCAAACCTCTCACACTCCAAACCAAAAATCTATATAAACACACCTTCACTCACTTTTCAAGGGATTCACAATCATTCACACAAATTCCTCACACTTCACTCTCAACTCTCTCATATTCTCTCTGTTTTTTTTCTGCTACATTTTCATCTTCATCTCAATTCTCTTCCAAAACCTCACCAAAGCTCAATTTCTACATTAAAGGATAATCACTTTTACATCAAAAGTGATTATTTCTCGAGCTCAACCTTCATCATCTTGCCATTATACTTGGATTTCTGGAGTTTTATAAGCTTTGGATTCATCTCAAGTGATCATTTCAAGATTCTTCGGTGATAATTCTCATTTCAGAGTTTTCGTCGCGTTTGCTCGGTTTCGATACGTTTCGTCAACAAATTGAATATTCCTCTGGTTTTCTTTGATCTTCTGCATCAAGAATCCTTTGTAATAATTACCAAGGCGCATCTCAGCCTTGTAGGTTGATGGATCTCACTTTACTCTTTGTTTCGATCGTTTTCGCGCGTTTACGGTGTAATTTCGATTATTTTTTCGGTTTGATTTGCCATGCATTTGCTTGATCTTTGATCTCCATGATTAATGCTTGTAATTTGTGTTTAATTGCTCTTAAATGATGTAATTTTCATGCACAAGTTCATATCCTAGCATGTGGTGGATTGTATAAGTGATTAAGTGCTGAAAACCACTTTTAAAAGGCTGTTTTTGCTGTTACTTTTGCCACTGTCACAGTGGTAACCGGTTACCATGTGGCGAGTAACCGGTTACTCAGTGTATTTTTCACCAAAAAGCGCAGTTTTCAAGCAAGTAACCTGTTACCCTGTGGTGAGTAACCGGTTACCACTGTACAAAATAGCCATTTTTAAGTTTTTTCAAGCTTGCTTGACATCTTTTCTTCCTCTAACTTCCACGAATCGATATGCTTGATATTTGTGGATGTTTTAAGTGATGTTTAACTTTTGTTTGAAGCATGCTTGTCAACTTTCGATGCTCGTTTTTTCGTTTATCGATTATTTGTAACTTTGGCAATGTTTGCTCATGAACATCTTGCATTCCACTTGATCACTTGTTAACATGTTTTGCAATGCATACTAATTATCATTTGGTACTGTTTTACATTTCATTTCTTGCTTTGCATTAAGTTTGTTCTTGATTGAGCAAATTTAATTTTGTATAATCAATAATTCACACCTTTTGCTATAACGATTTTTCATTCTCTTTGGAAAATTGTTAGCATAGCACTTCCCTTTGATTAATTGATCGAAACCATGTTTCAATTAGTGGATCTTCCTCTTCCCTCTCTTTAGGATCTCTTTAGAGCTTCTCTTTCTAGATCCCCCTCGGAGTTGGAGTTTCGCATTACGCACTGCATTGGAGCACTGTACAAATTGAAGTTGTTGCGCTGTCCATTTCACAACATGCGGGAGCACTGTACAACTTGGAGATGTTGTGTTGTCCCTTTCAACTTTTGCACTACACCCTGTATGTTAGAGAAGGATTGAGAAGAGAGAATTTCTGCTCTCATTCTGACTACTTCAGGTAGGGGACGAATGACCCTGTGCTTGGCTTAGTCACCTCTATATCCAGGCGATAGTGTACCTTTCTTCCCTAGTCGAGTCGATCCTTGATCACTCCTATCTCTTTCAATCTCTCTCTTTTGATCAATCACCATTCTTCTTGGTTAAAATCATTACCCCTTTGGGTAGCAAACTCTCTTTGTTTTAATACCCTGTTCTCTTCTTGCAGTCAATCATTGCTTCTCGATTCCCCATAAGAGTCTCAATTCCTTTTCTTCGGTTAAACGCAGTATTCCTGTTAAACACCGAAACCCCTGCAGAGTTCACAACTTTCTCTTGGTTCTTCTCCCTTTGTTTGGTTAACCACTGCCTGTCAGTTAAAACACCATTTGCGCATCTTCTCAGTTAACCACAGTCTGCCTGTTAAAATACTGAGCCTTTCGGGTTAATCACCTTCTCTTGGTTAATCACCCATTTTTTAGTTAACCACAGTCTGTCTGTTAAAATACTGAGCCTTTTTGAGTTAATCACCTTCTCTTGGTTAATCACTCATTGCCTTCTCGGTTAATCATAGTCCTTTTGTTAAAACCGAATCCCCAGTAGTTAGCAACCTTTTCTTGGTTCGAATACTTGCACCCTTTGGTTAGTAACCTTCTTTTGGTTCCAACACCTTATTCGTTGGTCAAGTACCATTTGTTCGGTCAGTACCAACATCCTCGGTGGGTCACAACCTTTGTTTGGCTCCACACCCGTCCTTTGGGTTACAACCTTCATTCGGTTCTACACCCGTTCTTTTGGTTGATCACAGTCTATCTGTTAAAACCTTTTCCCCCACAGAGTCTTACTCTTTCTCTTCGGTTTACCACTGCCAGTCAGTTAATATATCGAACCCCTTTTTTTTGGTCTCAACACCATCACCTTTGTTTGTCCCCCAGTAGGGTCGCTACCTTCTGGTCCCCAGTACCATTATTTGTTTTCTTACCTCCCCAATGGAGTCTCTTTCATTTCCTTTTGCTATTTTACCTTCTTGGTTTCGACACCATTCTTGAACGTTATCCTCCACACAGTTATTGTCTTTTCCTCTGCACTCCTTTCTTGGTTTTCGACACCAATTCTTTTGCATCCCCAGCGGATCTTTCTCTTCCTCTTTTGTTCTTGGTTATGACACCACTTTCCTTTCCTTGTCCTTTTCCGCCTAGTTCCCTGAACTACGGAAGCTCTGATTCTGCATTCGTTCGAATGTATGATACGTAGGCACGAGATCGCGATGATCTTGGCAAACACACTTCCACCCTTTTTCTTCCCTTCCCCCTTCTTTTCCCTGGTTCCTCTAAACTACAGAGCTCTGATTTCCTCATTGCACTATGAGGGTACATAGACACGAGGGCCCCAATCCTCCGCGAGCACTCTCCTTCCTTTCTTTCTTCTTCTCTTCTTTTCTCTCTCTCTCTCTCTCTCTCTCTCTCTCTCTCTCCTTCTTTTAGCTAGAAGTCTTTAGATAGATAAACCATCCAAGCCTAGAAGCAAGCAAAATGGTTCCCGTCGAGTACGACGGATGCGTAAGGTGCTAGTACCTTCCTTTTGCATAACCGACCCCCATTCCCATTTCTCTTCCCCTTGGGTTTTATCGATATTTTCCCTGTCCTTTGGGACTAAATAAAGTTCGGTGGCGACTCTGTGTTATCTTTGAGTGTACGATTCACTCAAGTATAAACTAGCCATCTTCAGGCGCCATCCCAATACTAGCATGGAAACTATTGTTGTACGTGAACTCAATCAACGACAAATGGCTATCCCAAGATCCTCCTTGATCCAACACACAAGCCCTCAGCAAATCCTCAAAAGACTGGATTGTCATCTCTGTCTGGCCATCCGTCTGCGGATGATATGCAGAACTCATCCTCAACTTAGTACCCAAAGCATCTTGCAAACTTTTTCAAAACCTCGACGTAAACCCCGGATCTCTATCTGATACAATGCTCGAAGGAATCCTATGAAACTTCACAATCTCCTCTATGTACATCTCAACTAACTTCTGCGTAGAATGGTTAATCTTCATCGACAAGAAATGAGCGGGTTTAGTCAACCTGTCTATAATCACCCAAATAGAGTCATTCCTTTTTGCAGTCTTCGGTAATCCCAACACAAAATCCATGGAAATAGTGTCCCATTTCCATTCTGGAATATTCAATGGTTGCATCCTACCCAAAGGCTTCTGATGTTCAATCTTGGACTTTTGACAAATCAAACACGCGTAAACAAACTCAACAATATCCTTCTTCATACCCGGCCACCAAAACAATTTCTGCAGATCCTGGTACATCTTCGTAGCACCGGGATGAATACTCAATCTGCTTCGATGTCCTTCTTCAAGAATACTCCTCTTAATTTCGGGAACATCTAGAACACACACCCTGTCTCTGAACCTTATCACACCATTCTCATCAATCCGGAATTCACCTCCGTTACCCTGGTTAATTAAAACGGACTGATCAACCAGCTTCAAATTAGATTGGTGTCCCACTCTGATCTCTTCTAAAATACGACTAGTCAACTTCAACATACCCAACTTCATACTGTCAAGAGCCTTTTAACATACCAAACTCAAATCTCGGATTTGCTCAATTAATTCCAACTCTCTCACCATAAGCATGGACATATGCAATGACTTCCTTCTCAATGCATCGGCCACCACATTTGCCTTACCAGGATGGTAATTCAAATTGAAATCATAGTCTTTCAACAACTCCAACCACCTCCTCTGCCTCATGTTCAACTCTCTCTGATCGAATAAGTACTTCAAACTCTTATGATCGCTAAACACTTCAAATTTAGAGCCAAAAAGGTAATGTCTCCAAATTTTCAACATGAACACCACAGCTGCCAATTCCAAGTCATGCGTAGGATAATTCCTTTCATGAACTCTCAATTGTCTCGAAGCATAAGCAACAACCTGTCCATTCTGCATTAACACTCCACCAAGACCTATCTTCGAAGCATCGTAATACACCACAAAAGATTCATTCGGATTAGGCAAAGTCAAAACCGGAGCGGTCGTCAATTTCTTCTTCAATTCCATAAAACTCTCTTCACAGGCTACATCCCACACATAAGCTTGACCTTTTCGAGTCAACTGAGTCAACGGTAACGCCAATCTAGAAAAACCATATATGAACTTGCGATAGTAACCTACCAACCCAAGAAAACTTCGTATCTTAGTAGCAGACATCGGAGTCTCCCATCACTTGAAATCACATGGCCAAGAAAACTCACCTCCTTCAACCAAAACTCACACTTCGACAGTTTTATATATAGCTTCTTCTCTTTCAATACTTGCAACACAGTCCTCAAATACTCAACATGCTCTTCTTCAGATTTAGAGTATATCAGGATATCATCAATGAAAACCACCACAAACTTATCCAAATACTCATGGAAAATCCGATTTATATACTCCATGAACACACTAGGTGCATTGGATACACCAAATGGCATCACAGTATATTCATAGTGACCATACCTGGTTATGAATGTTGTCTTCAGAATATCATCAGGCTTAACATGAATCTAATGATAACCAGACCTCAAATCAATCTTACTGAACACACAAGCGCCTACTAGCTGATCCATCAAATCGTCAATTCTCGAAAGTGGATACTTATTCTTGATCGTCACTTTATTCAACTGCTGATAATCCACACACAACCTCATACTACCATCTTTCTTCTTTACTAATAACACAGGAGCACCCAACGGAGAAACACTCGGTCGAACAAACTTCTTCTCAATCAATTCTTTCAGTTATTTCTTTAATTCACTTAGCCCAGAAGCTGACATCCGATAAGGAGCCATTGAGACCGGACTCGTACCTGGTATCAAATCAACTGCAAACTCTACTTCACGTTCAAGAGGCAAATTACTTATGTCATCTAGAAACACTTTTAGAAATTCGCAGACAATAGGTAATTCAACACTCACCGTTTCACGATCAACTTGCAACGATGCAAACAACGCAAACATCAAGGCTTCTTCTTCTAAGAGTTCATCTACTTGCTTAGCAGACAAGAACATCAACTCTCCATTATCACCAAACTCAGGAAACTCCACAGTATTATTATAACAGTTGACGTGAACGTAGTTGAACTCCAACCAGTTCATCTCCAGAATCACATTGATTTGATGTAAAGGCAGACACACCAAATCCATCAAAAAACTCTTCCCGAAAATCATCAAAGGACATCTCGAACACACAAAAGTAGTAGTAACGGATCCATTAGCAGGAGTCTCTATTACCATAATACCATTCATATCAGACAATTTCAAACCCAATCTATTAGCACATTCAAGCGAAATAAACGATTGAGTAGCACCAGTATCAATAATAGCGACCAACTCAACATTATTAATAAAATAAGTACCTCGAATCAAGTTATCCTTGTTAGGAGCTTCTGAACCACTCAAAGCAAAAACTCTGCCATTAGTTTGAGCCTCAGTAGCAGTCTTCTTCGGCTTCTGATACTGTGTACTGATGTGACCTTGCTCACCACAGTTGAAACAAGTTGAACCCTCATCTTTGCAGTCAGTAGCTCTATGACCTCTCTTACCACATCGGTAGCACCTCAACACACTATTGTTGCAAACTTCAACACGATGGCCTTGCTCGCCACACCTGTAACACTTCACAGAAGCAGGAGTTGCTCCCCCACTTGTCTTTTTCCCATCTGAAGCCTTATGTTTCCCTTTGTCAGCTGGAGTCACATAAGGTTTTCCTCTGAATTGTCCCTTCTCTTTCTTCTCACTAAGTTGCTTGTAGTGAGCAGATCGAGCTCGGCTATCCTCATCATAGATTCTACTCTTATCCACCATCTCATCATACCTTTGAATCTGTTGGTAACCAATACCCTGCTTGCTCTCTGATCTCTGCCCATTCTCAAACTTAAGACACTTGGACATCTCAGCATCAGCACGATTATAATGCGGACAAAACTTCGCCAACGCCTCAAACTTTTCTGCGTACTCCGCCACAGACATGTTTCCTTGCTTCAACTCAAGTAATTCTACCTCCTTCTTGCCGCGAGCATCTTCAGGAAAATATTTTCCCAAAAACTCTCTCTTAAACACAACCCAAGTTATCTCGGTACCAACATCCTCTAGCCTCTGACGGGTGTTTTCCCACCAATCTTCAGCTTCTTCTGACAACATATGAGTACTGAACTGAACTTGTTGAGCATCCGTACACCCCATCACCCGGAAGATCTTCTCAATCACCTTGATCCATTTATGTGCTCCCTCCGGATCATGAGTGCCCACGAAAGGTGGCGGATTATTCCTCTGGAATTTCCCCAAAGCACGGAACTTATCAGGAGCTTCACCATTCTGATTGTTCTGAGCCATCACTTGAGCAAGTGATTCTAACGCGTCAGCAATAGCACGGTCGTTTCTTCCAGCCATTTTGCACACCATTAAACAACATTAGAAAAAACAAAATTCATCGACAGTGTACACACACTCATCGACTGACAGAGGACTGACATCATACAACACCTGGCCGGACAAACCGACTTGCTCTGATACCACTAATGTAACACCCTTCACCCAACGGACATTCACGAATAAAATAACAACAATTATTAGAGTAAATTCACCACAAGGGCATCACATTTTGTCATAACATCATAATAGTGTTATCCTGCTCTGTAACACGGGTTAAAACATCAAAATTTAACTTGAATACTACGCAGGGGAAAACTTAATAAGCATCATAATTTTCAAAATAATCCAAAGGTTTTAAAATCAAAACTCAAAACATCAAAATACCACCAAATAAAAGAACACTATGGTTAGACTCAAACGCCCCGACCCGATGTTACATATCAGAGCAAGACCCTCTAAATCGACCAAAATAACCAAAAGTACATCTAGTCGGATCTTCACGCACCAAATATCTAATCCTGATCACCTGCACGTTACCCACATGGAGGCAACATTCAAACAAGCAGGGTGAGTAATCATAAACCATTATACAAGATATAAGATAAGAAATAATAAGGTAACATGTATCAGAATAAACCAACATCATCATTAATACATCATCATCATACATCATTTACAGTCATGTCATCAATCACATCATCATTCACAATCATGCAACGCCACATAATATGAAATGGACAACACAGACTCATGCATGTGGTACCAATTCGTCATATTTGATGGACACTGGGCCACCACCCTCCAAAGATCCCCACCAATAGGATCGATTCTACACAAGAACTAGAGCAACATCATACACTCCAATCCACACAATGGGATTGAAGCCACCACTGGACCGAAGTCCTAAAACCGTCACTGGACCGAAGTCCTAGGATGCTATGAATGCATGATGCAAACGTCATAAATCGTCATCGTCACAAAAGTGTCAAATGCATCATCATTCATAAACTCTCATCAAACATAATGGTAATACATCATTAACATACATCAAAATCATCATCATCACAGAGCCATCACCTTTCATCATCAGTGATAAGATTCCATCAAAACATCATAAACTCTCAGCAGGCATCATGGTAATACATCATTAACATACATAAAAATTTGACATAAATCATCATGTTATCAGACCATCATCAAGCATCAAAAGTCATCATAAATCATCAAGACACAAAGCACCACAAGGTAGAAAGAAAAGAAAATTAAACAAAATCACTGCTCCTAATCGCCTGGAGCTCGCTCAGCGAAGCATGTCGCTCGCCAGGGTTTCGTACGGCGAAGCAGGGGCGAAACATCTTCCCCATACAAAAATCAAGTAGTTCACATTTCATTCTCTCCCCTCGCTTCCACTTTCGCCTGGCGAGCTGCTCGTTTGCCTGGTCTTCACATGGCGAAGCTGGGGTGAATTCTACCCTCCCATACAAAATCCAGTAGCACTCCTTTTTCCACCTTCCCTTCGCTTACACTTTCTCCTGGCGAGGTTGGGGCGAAATATCTTCGCCTGGCGTGACGGGAATTTCGCCCGACGAATTCTTGCGAACCTGCAACTTCTCAGTTGCGATTCTGCACTATCTCAGACCCTCATGGCTTACGATTTCGGTACCAAAACAGTCCAATTATTCACAATTCATCACAACAACAACACCACAACAATACATCAAGACAGTTTTCGTACCTAACCTCTAATACATCCTAAAACCCCAATTTCGTCATGAACTCATCAATTTCCCTGAAAAACCCACTACCTACATGTTTCTACACCTATATCAATTATAATGATAAAAGATTTCTCCCCATACCTTAGGAAATCGCTTCTGAATTCTCCTCTTTGAGTTCTTCTGAAACCTCTCTGAGCCCTAACCTTCTTCTCCTTTTCTTCAGAGCGTTTTCTCCAAACTGATCATATCACAAATGACTTCTCCCTTCTCTCTAACTCCTTTTGTCCAACTTACCCATAGGACCCCTAATATTCTTTTCCAAAATTGTCCTCACTTATTCTCGCACAATTACCACTTAGCCCTTCCTTTTATTTTAAAATAATAATAATAATTTAAATAACATTGTCACATTATTCCATTACTATTATTATCGAAATAATCCCTAATAAATCATATACTCCTAACATCATCAACACATCCTTAACATCGTCAATACCCCACAACATAAACCATCAGACATCACAATAATTCACCAAAGTACAAATATTTAAAATAAGCCAATTAAATAAATATTCTACTGATTTTGGGGTGTTACAACTCTCCCCCACTTAGAGAATTTTTGTCCTAAAAAATTACCTGAAGGAAACAGAGTCGGATACGACTCCTTCATCTGGTCTTCACGTTCCCAAGTCCAACTTTCACCAGCTGGTCCACCCCATAACACCTTCACCAAAGATATATCCTTACCCCGCAGTTGCTTCATTTCTCTTCCATCTATCCGCACAGGTACTGCTTGAACAGTCAGATTATCTCTCACCTGTACGTCATCCGTCTAAATCACATGCGATGGATCCAGAATGTACTTCATCAACTGAGACACATGGAACACATCATGTAAATTCGCAAGCGATGACGGTAAAGCAATCTGATAAGCTACCTCCCCTATCCTTTGTAAAATCTGATACAGACCAACAAAACGTGGAGTGAGCTTCCTAGACTTCAAAGCTTGACCCACACCAATCACCGGCGTAACTCTAAAAAAACGTGATCTCCCTCTTGGAATTCGAGTGTCTTCCTTCTCTTATCATGATAACTCTTCTGACGACTCTCGAAGCTTTCATCCTTTCTTGGATCATCTTAATCTTTTCAGTCATCTCATGCACAATTTCAGGTCCGAGTACAACACTCTCGCCCGATTCATACCAACACAATGGAGTTCTACACCTCCTTCTGTACAAAGCCTCATACGACGCCATCCAATACTAGCATGGAAACTGTTGTTGTACGTGAACTCAATCAACGACAAATGGCTATCCCAAGATCCTCCTTGATCCAACACACAAGCCCTTAACAAATCCTCCAAAGACTGGACAGTCATCTCTGTCTGGCCATCTGTTTGCGGATGATATGCAGAACGCATCCTTAACTTAGTACCCAAAGCATCTTGCAAACTTTTCCAGAACCTCGACGTAAACCTCAGATCTCTATCCGATACAATACTCGAAGGAATCCCATGCAACTTCACAATCTTCTCAATGTACATCTCAGCTAACTTCTGCATAGAATGGTTAATCTTCATCGGCATGAAATGAGCCGATTTAGTCAACCTGTCTACAATCACCCAGATAGAGTCATTCCCTTTTGCAGTCTTCGGTAATCTCGACACAAAATCCATGGTAATACTATCCCATTTCCATTCTGGAATATTCAATGGCTGCATCATACCCAAAGGCTTCAGATGTTCAATCTTGGACTTCTAAAAAATCAAACACGTGTAAACAAACTCAACAATATCCTTCTTCATACCCGGCCACCAAAACAACTTCTGTAGATCCTGGTACATCTTCCTAGCACAGCGATGAATACTCAATCTACTTCGATGTCCTTCTTCAAGAATACTCCTCTTAATTTTGGGAACATCTGGAACACACACCCTGTCTCTGAACCTCATCACACCATTCTCATCAATCCGAAATTCACCTCCGTTAATTAAAATTGATTGATCAACCAGTTTTAAATCAGATTGATGTCCCACTCTGATCTCTTCCAAAATACCACTAGTCAACTTCAACATACCTAACTTCACACTGTCAGGAGCCTTTTAACATACCAAACTCAAATCTCGGAATTGCTCAATTAATTCCAACTCTCTCACCATAAGCATTGACATATGCAATGACTTCCTGCTCAATGCATCGGCCACCACATTTGCCTTACCAGGATGGTAATTCAAATCGAAATCATAGTCTTTCAACAACTCCAACCACCTCCTCTGCCTCATGTTCAACTCTCTCTGATCGAATAAGTACTTCAAACTCTTATGATCGTTGAACACTTCAAATTTAGAGCCAAAAAGGTAATGTCTCCAAATTTTCAACACGAACACCACAACTGCCAATTCCAAGTCATGCTTAGGATGATTCCTTTCATGAAGTCTCAATTGTCTCGGAGCATAAGCAACAACCTATCCATTCTGCATCAACACTCCACCAAGATCCATCTTCGAAGCATTACAATACACCACAAAAGATTCATTTGGATTAGGCAAAGTCAAAACCGGAGTGGTCGTCAATTTCTTCTTCAATTCCACAAAATTCTCTTCACATGCTACATCCTACACATAAGCTTGACCCTTTCGAGTCAACTGAGTCAACGGTAATGCCAATCTATAAAAACCTTCTATGAACTTGCAATAGTAACCTGCCAACCCAAGAAAACTTCGTATCTCAGTAGCAGACTTTGGAGTCTCCCATTGTAGCACAACATCGATCTTAGAAGGATCAACAACAATTCCACCACTTGAAATCACATGGCCAAGAAAACCCACCTCCTTCAACCAAAACTCACACTTCGATAGTTTCGCATATAGCTTCTTCTCTTTCAATACTTGCAACACAGTCCTCAAATGCTCAGCATGCTCTTCTTCAGATTTTGAGTATATCAGGATATCATCAATGAAAACCACCGCAAACTTATCCAAATACTCATGGAAAATCCGATTCATATACTCCATGAACACACCAGGTGCATTGGATACACCAAACGGCATCACAGTATATTCATAGTGACCATACCTCATCCTGAATGTTGTCTTCGGAATATCATCAGGCTTAACACGAATTTGATGATAACCAGACCTCAAATAAATCTTACTGAACACACAAGCACCTACTAGCTGATCCATCAAATCGTCAATTCTCGGAAGTAGATACTTATTCTTGATCGTCACTTTACTCAACTACTGATAATCTACACACAACCTCATACTACAATCTTTCTTCATTACTAATAACACATGAGCACCCCACGGAGAAACACTCGATCAAACAAACTTCTTCTCAAGCAATTCTTCCAGTTGTTTCTTTAATTCACTTAGCTTAGAAGCTGACATCCGATAAGGATCCATTGACACCAGACCCGTACCTGGTATCAAATCAACCGTGAACTCTACTTCATGTTTTGGAGGAAAATCACTTATGTCATCCGGAAACACTTATGTAAATTCTCAAACAACAGGTAATTCGACACTCTCCATTTCACGATCAACTTGTAACGACGCAAACAACGCAAACATCAAGGCTTCGTCTTCTAAGAGTTCATCTACTTGCTTAGCAGACAAGAACATCAACTCTCCATTATCACCAAACTCAGGAAACTCCATAATCTTATTATAACAGTTGATGTGAATGTAGTTGAACTCCAACCAATTCATCCCTAGAATCACATTGATTTGATGTAAGGGCATACACACCAAATCCAACACAAAACTCTTCCTGAAAATCATCAAAGGACATCTCGAACACACAAAAGTAGTAGTAACGGATCCATTAACAAGAGTCTCGATTACCATACTACCATTTATATCAGACAATTTCAAACCCAATCTATTAGCACATTCAAGAGAAATAAACGAGTGAGTAGTACCAGTATCAATAATAGCGACCAACTCAACGTTATTAATAAAACAAGTACCTCAAATCAAGTTATCCTTCTTAGGAGCTTCTAAACCACTCAAAGCAAACACTCAGCCATTAGTCTGAGCCGCAATAGCACTCTTATTCGGCTTCTAACACTGTGTACTAATGTGACCTTGTTCACCATAGTTGAAACAAGTCGGACCCTCATCTTTGTAGTCAGTAGCTCTGTGACCTCTCTTACCACATTGGTAGCACCTCAACACACTATTGTTCCAAACTTCAGCATGATGGCCTTGCTCGCCACACCTGTAACACTTCACAGAAGTGGGAGCTGCTCCCCCACTTGTCTTTTTCCCATCTGAAGCCTTTTATTTCCCTTTGTCAGCTGGAGTTACATAAGGCTTTTCTCTAAACTATCCCTTCTCTTTCTTCTCACTAAGTTGCTTGTAGTGAGGAGATCGACCTCAGCTGTCCTCATCATAGATTCTACTCTTATCCACCAGCTCAGCATATCTTTGAATCTGTTGGTAACTAATACCCTGCTTGATCTCTGGTCTCAGCCCATTCTCAAAATTAAGGCACCTGGACATCTCAGCATCAGCTCGATTATAATGTGGATAAAACTTCGCCAATGCCTCAAACTTTTTCGCGTACTCCGCCACAATCATGTTTCCTTACTTCAGCTCATGGAATTCTACCTCCTTCTTACCGTGAGCATATTCAGGAAAATATTTTCCCAAAAACTCTCTCTTAAACACAACCCAAGTTATCTCGGTACCAACACCCTCTAGCCTCTGACGGGTGTTATCCCACCAATCTTCAGCTTCTTCTGAAAGCATATGAATACCGAACTGAACTTGTTGAGCATCCATACACCCCATCACCCGGAAGATCTTCTCAATCACCTTGATCCATTTATGTGCTCCCTCCGGATCATGAGTGCCCACGAAAGTTGGCGGATTATTCCTCTGGAATTTCCCCAAAGCACAGAACTTATCAGGAGCTTCACCATTCTGATTGTTCTGAGCCATCACTTGAGCAAGTGATTCCAACACGTCAGCAATAGCACGATCATTGCTTCCAGCCATTTTGCACACCATTAAACAACATTAGAAAAAACAAAATTCATCGACAGTGTACACACACTCATTGACTGACAGGGGACTGACATCATACAACACCTAGTCGGACAAACCAACCTGCTTTGATACCACTAATGTAACACCCTTCTACCCAACGGACATTCACGAATAAAATAACAACAATTATCAGAGTAAATTCACCACAAGGGCGTCACATTTCGTCATAACATCATAATAACATTATCCTGCTCCGTAACACGGGTTAAACATCAAAATTAAACTTGAATACTACGCAGCAGAAAACTTAATAAGCATCATAATTTTCAAAAAAAAAAAATCCAAAGGTTTTAAAATCAAAACTAAAAACATCATAATACCACCAAATAAAAGAACACCATGGTTCGACTCAAACGCCCCGACCTGATGTTACATATCAGAGCAAGACCCTCTAAGTCGACCAAAATAACCAAAAGTACTTCCAGTCAGATCTTCACGCACCAAAAAGCGAATCCTGATCACCTGCACGTTACCCACGTGGAGGCAACATTCCAACAAGCAGGGTGAGTAATCATAAACCATTATACAAGATATAAGATAAGAAATAATAAGGTAATATGCATCAGAATAAACCAACATCGTCATTAATACGTCTTCATCATCATCATACATCATTTACAGTCATGTCATCAATCACATCATCAATCACAATCATGCAATGCCACATAATATGAAATGGGCAACACGGACTCATGCATGTGCTACCAATTTGTCATATTTGATGGACACTGGGCCATCACCCTCCAAAGATCCCCACCAATAGGATCGATTCTACACAAGAACTGGAGCAACGTCATACACTCCAATCCACACAATAGGATTGAAGCCACCACTAGACCGAAGTCCTAAAACCGTCACTGGACCGAAGTCCTAAGATGCTATGAATGCATGATGCAAACGTCATAAATCGTCATCGTCACAAAAGTGTCAATTGCATCATCATTCATAAACTTTCATCAAACATCATGGCAATACATCATTAACATACATCAAAATCATCATTATCACAGAGTCATCACATTTCATCATCAATCATAAGATTCCATCAAAACATCATAAACTCTCATCAGGCATCATGGTAATACATCATTAACATACATCAAAAATCGACATAAATCATCATGTTATCACACCATCATCATGCATCAAAAGTCATCATAAATCATCAAGACACAAAGCATCACAAGGTAGAAAGAAAAGAAAAATAAACAAAATCACTGCTCCTACTCGCTTGGAGCTCGCCCGGCGAAGCGGGTCACTCGCCAGGGTTTCTCTCGGCGAAGCAGGGGCGAAACATCTTCCCCATACAAAAATCCAGTAGCTCACTTTTCATACTCTCCCCTAGCTTCCACTTTCGCCCGGCGAGCAGCTCGCTCGCCTGGTCTTCGCTCGGCGAAGCTGGGCAGAATTTTACCCTCCCATACAAAATCCAGTAGCTCCTCTTTTTCCACCTTCCCTTCGCTTACACTTTCGCCCGGCGAGGTTTGGGCGAAATCGCTTTGCCCGACGAGAAGGGAATTTCGCCCGGCAAATTCTTGCGAACCTGCAACTTCTCAGTTACAATTCTGCACTATCTCAGACCCTCAAGGCTTACGATTTCGGTACCAAAACAGTCCAATTATTCACAATTCATCACAACAATAACACCATAACAACACGTCAAGATAGTTTTCGTACCTAACCTCTAATACATCCTAAAACCCCAATTTCGCCATGAACTCGTCAATTTCCCCGAAAAATCCCCTACCTACATGTTTCTACACCTATATAAATTATAATGATAAAATATTTCTCCACATACCTTAGGAAATCGCTTATGAATTCTCCTATCTAAGTTCTTCCGAAACATCTCTAAGCCCTAGCCTTGTTCTCCTTTTCTTCAGAGCATTTTCTCCAAACTGATCGTATCACAAATGACTTCTCCCTTCTCTCTAACTCCTTTTGTCCAACTTACCCCTAAGACCCCTAATATTCTTTTCCAACATTGTCCTCACTTATTCTCGCACAATTACCACTTAGCCCTTGCTTTTATTTTAAAATAATAATAATAATTTAAATAACATTGTCACATTATTCCATTACTATTATTATCGAAATAATCCCTAATAAATCATATACTCCTAAAATCATCAACACACCTTTAACATCGTCAATACCCCCACAACTTAAATCATCAGACATCACAATAATTCACCAAAAATTCACCAAAGTACAAATATTTAAAATAAACCAATTAAATAAATATTTTACTGATTTTGGGGTGTTACAGATTCCCCATGTAATTCATTTCCTCACCAATCGGAGGACAATAACCGGTAGGATGATCTCCCTTGCACAATTCACAACAAGCAACTAGTTGATGCTTGCTATGAATCTCTTGCATCTCCTTTATTTGTTGTGGAAGCTTCGACATTTGTGGGGTTAGTAATTCCACTTGTGGAGAGGGCAATTTGTTTTGAGCAAGAATTGCATCATTAGTGCCTAATTCAATGATTATCGGTTGTCTTTGTGTTGTACCTCGGTTGTGTTGGCCTTGACGATCATTGAGTGACATTCTATCAATAATTGTTATTGCTTCTTCCACACTCTTCAACATTGAAGAACCACCCACGGTAGCATCCTATAGATTTTTGGGTTGAGGTTGGAGTCCATGACGAAAGATATGGATTTAAGTAAGATCATCAAAATCATGACCTTGACATTTTCTTAACATTGACTTGAACTGCTCCCAAGCTTCATTAAGGGATTCATTTGCACCTTGAGAGAAAATCGCAATTGCCATCTTTGCTTTCATGAATCTATTGTGAGGAAAGAATATCTTAAGAAATTTTCCTCCAACACATTCCAATCGGTCATCGTTTAAGTTAGTTAATCAAGATAACATTCTTTTGCTTTTCCTATCAAAGAATATGGGAATAGTCTCTTGAACAATAGCCCTTCTTCCGCTTATGGAGCTTCCGTTGCTCCGACAATCTCATAAAACTTTGTAAGATGTGTGTACGGATCTTCATGATCAAGCCCTGTGAAGGGATTTGCATACATAAGTTGAAGTATCCTGGTTTTCATCTCCGAGTATCTTCCATTGTTTGCATTTCTCACAAACTGAGCGTTCCTCCTTGGACTATTTGTACATGGTCCCTTGTGAGAGGTGGAGGTGGAGGTGGATCCACCATGTTTGGTGTTGAAATGGGAGTTGTTGGTGGATTACTAGTAGAAGTTCCTTCATGGTCTCTTCTTTCCTTAGCTACTTGTCTTCTTCGTCTGGTCTTGCTATTTAGTTTACACACAGTTTTATCAATCTCAGGATAAAAAAGAAGTTGATATGTGGGTACACTTCCTCGTATAAACAGATATCTGAAAAGCTAACCAAGCAAATTAAAAAACACAAGGAATATTAACTGAGATAAGAGATAACAATACAAAACATAAAACAAGATAAACTATTGCAATGCTTGCAATATCAATCAACAATCCCCGACAACGACTCCATTTTGTTTAAAGTATTTTAGGTGGGTAATAGCTTTATCGTCTCCACAGGGTTATCATGATATCACCTCCGTTCTACAGTTTATATAGTCTTAAGTGAGGGTTTTAGAATGGTTTTGTTTGGTATCATAAATTTCAGAAGAGTTTTGTAGCAAAGAGTAAAGTTTGAAAAGATGTTTGTTTTAATAGACATATCAAGAATAGATTTCATCAACCTACTTTGCATGTATTTGATTAATCAAGCATGTGAACTTTGTTACGATCAGTATAATCATGTATCCTATCAATACCTTTTATGTATAAAGTGATATTGTGAATATTATCGTACTAATTACTAGATGATGTCTCATGCTAACAATCAACACAATAATCTTAGAGCTTGATACAAAGTGAATATCAACTCACAAATCTATGTCTAGAGCTTGTTCATTGATAGATGAATAACTTGGGTCAAGGTTTGAAAAATACCTTTCAATAGTGGTTCAAATCAAATATATAACATTAGAAACAAAGATATTCATCATACATTGATCATCAACTTTGTTCACATACAAAAGATTAAAAGAAATACATACAAGTTAAGGAAGATTACATCTACCCTTGATTCAAAGGATTTAGCTAACCATAACCATGGTAGCTTGCTTCACAAGAAATGGAAGGAGATGAATGTGCATCCAAGTTGAAGAATCAACAATGGATGCGAACCCAACTCCGATTTTATGAAGACCACCTCTTAGATGAAAAGATGAAATTCTTAGGGTTTTTGGTGTCTTAGGAAATGTTAAGAAAAAAGATTATTATCCAAAAGGCCACAAAAGTACATAAATATCTTTCCAAAAAGATCTACGCATGCTCGCCTAGCGAGCTCTACCTCGCACAACGAGGTCAACTTTTTAGCACTTCAAGTGCCTTAAAAAACTTAAATCGCCCTTTAGAAAATATCTTAGCTCGCCTAACGAGCTAAAGCTTGTACTGCGAGCACAGTTCGCTCAAGCTCACACAACGACCATGAAGCCAAAAACATTATGCCTCTACAATAAACTGTCTCGCTTTCCCTTTGCCAGAGGTCACACAATAACCTCGCTTTCACTTCACTAGAGCTCACACAACGAGCTAGCTGAAACATACCTTGTTTGCTTTGGCTTCCCCTTTCATTCTTTTGTGTCTCTTTCTTTGATTTTTATGCCTAAGTCCTGCACACTAGCACACAAATAAGTAAATCCCAAGGCTCATGCAATTATAATGGCAATTTATACAGTATTATGGAATTAAACATCTAAATCACAGAATTAGAGTTGAAAAATGCTAAGAAAAATAGTGAATTTTAAGTCATATTTGGTATTCAACAGTTACCAGATGAGAAATGGTTTTGAAAAGAAACTGACTACCATACGAGAATTAGAATTAAAAAACACCAGGCGGGAACTGGTTTATAATCGGCAACCAGACGAGAACTGGTGTTTCTAAACTTAGTGTGAGACGGAAACTGACTTTCAAATTATTTACCAGACGATAACTGATTTTAATAAAAGACTACCAGACGAGAACTGGTGTTTGAAAATTGACTGTCAAATAGGAACTGACTTTCAAATGATTTACCAGACGAGAACTGGATTTTTATGTTTGATTCTTTCATGCTATGAGCATATGCTCGATGAATGAGATGGTATGCATGACCTAAAGCTAGTGCTAAGCGACATGATTAATGCATAAGAATGATTTATGCAATGAATCTAAGGTTTCCAAAGTTACCCCTGAGTGGGTATTGGATGGAAGATTTCTTTTGCAACAAAGATTCTTTGTCGAAAGGCAAAAGATTATTTGATGGGGTGACAACATGATTCCCTGACTCTCGTCTTAAACTCAACAGTTGCTGACGTATGGCTTGCTTGAGCAGCTTGAAAGTATGGAGAGGACTTGACCCTAAACGGCTCATCTTGCCCCATATGTTGGGTCTTTAAAGACATTCACCTTAAAAGGAGTTAGGAAGCGACTTGCTCTGACCTTGAAGTAGCTTGTCCCAAGTGTTTGAACTTTGCAGTGTTTTGTCCCTTGACTGGCCAAATCTTGGATCGGGAGACTTCTGGTTGATCGATCTTTGGAGAGTCAGAATCGCAGAGCTTTTTGTGGTAGTTTGCCCTAGTCTGAGTCTTAAAGATTTGCTTATTGATTAACTGACTTTTGGGGTGATTGGCTCAGATTGACCAATACGTAAAGGGATTTTCCCTTGACTAGACTTCTTTCACATGATCAAGCTCCTCAACTTATTGTACATTGTTGGGATTCCTTTTATGCTAAATGCTAACTTGCAATTAAAATAATTCATTAAAAATGGTAATTTTTGATGCAGTGCTTATGCAAAATTTAAAATCAAAATTTATTGATATCAACAAGATGAATGACTCAATGATTAGAACATAAAACTGATCTAGCAATTCAGAGTGCCCAAGGTAGTGTGATCAACACAAATGATTAATAAAGATTGTTTGGAGTCAGGTTAACGCAACCTTGCTGTAGTGTGCTTTTAGAAGAAACCCTGCCTCAATAGGTCTTTTAAGGGTTGTAACATGGCCTGGTTCACGGTTTTTGAACAAAAGGACTTGAGGCTCAAAACTTAATTTTAACCCACCCCTTCTTCTTGATGAACTCTGGTCCTATGTTCAGTTAATTGGCCCATGCATTCAATTCCTAAGAAGGTTTTAAGGTGTGATGGTAAGGATGAGGATTCAAGATAAGATTTTCTTGAAATGAGAGTCAACTTTTTTTTTTGTCGAGGATTTTGACGACCTCTTTTTTTTATCCCTAATTTGTCTTAGACCACTTCTTTGAAGTTTTCGGTCCATCGGGATTCCCTGATATTTCCTAAGCCGTTTTTGTGGTGTTCGACTTAGCAGACTTTTCTTTTTTCTTTTTGATTTTTTTTTGTAAAAGGATGTGACTTCCATAATATTTGTTGATGAGGGACAACCACCATAAAAAATTTAGCTTTTCATGACTTCTTCAACACTTTAAGATGTGTGCGAAGTGTGTGGTTGATCCTCGAGTGGAATTTGTGTAGATGGGCTAATTCTCTCTAAGATTGAATGCACAGTCAAAATATCTGAACAAAATTACCCTACCCCTGGTTAAAATTAAGGGTTTTAATTATGAAAGAAACACATACTTCTAGGCTCGAAGTGGTTGACTAGGGATTAACTCCTTATCTCTTTGGTGTTTGGGGATTTGAAACAATGCCTTTCATCATCGACAAAGTTTTAATAGCATACCAACAACAATTATGGGTATTTCATTTTTCATCCTCCTCCTTCCAATCTTTGCTTAAACCAAAGTTTGATAAAGAAAAGTGAATGAGGGAAGAGTTGATATTTTTTTGTGTGCATAAATGAAGGAAAAAGCAAGAGTGAATAAGAATGGATTTATTTAGAAAATGCATGATCACTTTATTAATATAACCATTAAAAGAACAACAATGTTTAAAAACAAACAACATTTAACTGACAAAGAAAATACAAATGCAAATGATAATAATAATAATAATGCCCAAAGAATTCCAGCATCGAGGATGATTTCCTGTCTGGTCCACTAACTTCAGGAGATGCCCCTTGAGGTCTTCGCACTTATCAGGGCGAGAGGTTGATGTTCACCAACAAGCTTCCTTCTGATGAAAAGGTTATATACTTTTTGTCGATCAACTGTCGCACCTTAGCTTGGAAAGTTTTGTAGTCTTCAGTTGAGTACCCTATTGATCCAGCATGATACCCACATTGCACATATGGATCGTACCCAAGTGGGTATGGGTTTGGAACATGCTTCAGAGACTTCGGGACCATCAACGAGCTTTGAATCAGAGGCTGCAAAAGTTGATTGTATGACATGGGAATTAGATCAAGAGGAGAATTCCTTCTTTCCAAGTTGTTGCGAGGCTTATGCTGGTTTTGATGTTGATTCTGATGTCCTCTGCCCTGGGCTTTCTGACTCAAATGAGGAGCGATCCAAGGTTGCTGGTATGGCGCTCTAGGCATTGTTAATTGCTCATAAGGATTGCCTGACACTAGAAATGATGACTGCTGAGAATATGAGGGACTATAAGGTCTTATTGGTGCACTATAAGGATACTTGACATCTGCCATGACTGCATTAGTTTCATACTTTTCTTCCACTTGGGAGTTACTGAAGGATCCATTCTCACTAGCTTGGCTGCTTGAGACGTCTTGGATTTTTCCGTCTTGGATTCTCACTAGCGTTCTCCAACTTTCACCAAGTCAGAGAAGTCTGATGATATAATTCGTACTATCCTTTCGAAGTAAGGGCTTTGTAGGGTATCCATGAACATGTCAACTAACTCTCTATCTAAGAGTGGTGGATGCACTTGGGCTACCAATTCTCTCCACCGATGTGCATATCCTCTGAAGGATTCATTGTCTTTTTTAGTCATACTCAACAATTGTCTTCTATCCTGAGCCAAATCCAAGTTGTAGTTGTGCTGCTTAAAAAAGGCGTTGGCTAAGTCTTCCCATGATTGAACGTGGCTATTTTCCAACTTCGTGTACCAACTCAATGATGCCTTACTTAAAATGTCTTGAAAATAGTGAATCATCAACTTATCGTCATGAGTATGGGAAGCCATTTTTCGACAGAACATCACCAAATAGAGCCTTTTACATTTATCCCCTTTGTACTTCTCGAAGTCGGGTACTTTAAATTTCAGAGGTATAACAAGACCTGGTACAAAACACATGTTCTCAACTCTCACTGTGTTAGAGCCTTCTATAGCCTTCAATCGTTTCTCAAGATCACAACTTATTTCTGCGACTTCAGCCATACAAGAAAAGTTGATATTAGCGACACATAATTTATGACAGTTATTCCAAAACTGTCATTAAACATTTTTAAGGGCAGGTCTTGCGACACTTATATGCAAATGTCGTAGTTATATGTATACATCACAATAACCCTCAAATATAACTTATGAATGAAAAATCAATATTTACACCTGTGACCCGTGCAACTGGTCTGTGACCGTTGAAAACCGCCCTCCATCAATCTTCGAGACGGTTCACTCAACCGCCTTCTCATTTGCCTCTCAATTTTCCTTGTCACTCATCTAAATCTGAAAAACCTCTTACAATTCATTCATTTTTGGCTAATATACTTTTCTAATTTTCCCACAAAAAATCTAGAAACCCTCGTATGAAAATCTTAAAATCTCTCTAAAATCACACCGCAAACCTTCGATTTCTCAAATCAGGAAACCCTAATTTCTCTTTATAATCTCTCTAGAATCAACATCACATATATGTTTGGCATTTAATTCACATTAAACTTTCATCTCTATCGATCGAGGGTTCTCGGTGTCGACGTTCTTCAATAAAAATTTCCATCATTCCTTTGTATAGACCTGGCCTTTTCAACCAATGCTAGAGCTACCACAGATAACCATTTAGGAGTTTACTATGAAGGTATCGCCCTCAAGTTTAATTTCAGTTTTAATTTCAATTTTGTTTGAGCAAAAAAATGTTAATATTTTTGTCATTGATAATTAGTTATCATATACAATTTTGTTCATAGCTTAAGGGAAAGTTTATAGCCTAAAAACAAAAATTATAACCTATATATGATTCCATTTTGTTCATAGCTTTTACAATGTTGATAAATTCTGAAGGGAAAGTTTATAGCCTAAAAACAAAAATTATAACCTATATATGATTCCATTTTGTTCATAGCTTTTACAGTGTTGATAAATTCTGAAGGGAAAGTTTATAAACAAAACCTCCTCAATAAGATGAATTAATTTGAATTAAGAATAATGTTTATTTAGTCTAATGTGTTAATGTGATGCAGAGATCTGTTTGAATTCCACAGATTCGACTTAGTATTGGAGTAATTATGTGTGGGTAAGAGGAATTAGAGGAATAAGGTATATGGATTCAGATGAAGGAAATTATCAAGTTCACATGACTAGCTACTGGGCTTTGGATATGTGGATTGTTAATGAGTTTAATTGATACTACTATTATTGGTCAGGGAAGCTCCATTAAGTTTAATTGATATTAGTCTCTTATTCAACTCCCTTTTGGTTCATCTTCTTTGTACTTTAAATTGATATTGTTGCCATCACTTTATGACACAGGTTGGAAGAAAGAAACCTCACACTTGTCAAATTAGTTTTGAAGATTTTGATTTAAGTTTTTTGAGGGTTGTTCTTGCAAATGTTACCTCTGATTCGTGCATATTATGCTTCTAATTTGTTCTAATTTGTTTATATATGTTATGTTATTGCATTATCATTTTTAAATTACAGGGGCATATTATGCTTCTTAGTATGTTACATATGCAGACACATAATAACAGTGAAATCTAAAAGCATCAACTAAATGTGATGCCCCTTTTTGGCTATTCTCTACAACGGTTCATTTCCTTCTATTGACTTGTCAATCCTGTTAAAAAATGGGTGAACGGGTGGAGTCGGATGGCTACTACTACTGCTATAGTTGTAGAGAATGAAATCATGATGTTGTTGACAATGGTACCGAAGAGAAAAGAGTGACTGGTCCCGGTCTATCGACTTTCCCAATCACCATCGTCTAGACTACTCTTTAAGACTTTAGGACTACTCTTTGAACCATAAGACTTCTCCTATTGTCTATATTTAAAAAAAATACCAATTTTTAATTGAAACTTGGATAGTTTAGTTAGATAATTTATATGTTATTTCCTTCTGAACACCTTTGGTTTATTTTTGTTGCTGGTGTTATTTGTATTTTAACGGAATAAGGTTGGAAATTCATGGTTTTACTTAGAAATTAGAATTCAGCACCCTCGTCATCATTATCACCCATCTCAAGTGGTCATGTTGCAAATGCAACATTAGGTCAGAGTCCATCAAAATTAAAGTACTAGTAATATTGGTTATTGGCTATATATATGAAATTGAGGAAAATTTAATAAACTTAGTTGCTTGATTATTTTTGAAGGTCTCTTTTAGTAGACATTGTACAACCACACCACCTCAAAGAGCTTTGTTCAGTTTTGGTGCTAGTATCTGGACAAGCTACAAAAACACTTGCAGTTTTAATTCAGCTTCCTTGTAAGTTTTAATTCAGATACACCAGAGCTCAATTCTTCCCAGGTAAACTAACTCTAATCCAAATTTTATCTCTGTTATTTCATTTTTTATTTGAGCCGCATTGTCTTAATTTTCCAGGCATTGTCTTAATTTTCCACGGTATGGTGCTTACTGTGTGCAGGTATGGGAGTTTGACCAGGCTCATCGAAGATGGCTTCCTGTGGCCGAATTAGCACTGCCTGAGGACAAGGGTGATCGGGTTTATACGGTCGCATGGGCACCAAATGTTGGCAGGTTAAATTTTCATAATTTTAGTATTGTTTCAATCACATCTATTAGTTATACACATTACAAAGCATTGTTATCGGCATCAAAATGCTGGATTCCTGTGTATACAAGAGTTGGTTGACTCTCGCACTATTTCCATGTGGAGTCAAAGAAATGTGATTTGTTACTTACTAGTAATGGATTTCTTGTAGACTCTATGAGGTCATCGCCGGTAGATAAAGTTGCACTGTTGTCTGGTCACGAAGGCATGGTATAATTCCGATTCTATTTATAAAATCTATTACTTTCAAACATCATGCAGATGCTTGAATTAAAATTTCGTTAAATGTTGTTTAGGTGTAGCAAATGGAGTGGGATATGAGTGGAATGACGTTGGCTACTACAGGTGACGTTGGAATTGTCCGATTATGGAAGTCTAATCTCAACGACATTTGGCATCAACAGGCTGCATTCGAACCTACTTTTTAGCCACCTACTCTTGTTACATGCAGCCGTCATATGTTGTAAGTAGTAAGGTTGGGGTGGATTTTATTCTATTTTGTTTGTTGGTAAGAAATTATGACCCACAATTTTATACAATTAAAGCCATAGACAACAACCTAAGCATGGCTGATGGGAGATGGACCCTAGGCTTCCCAAATGAAAAAGCATGCAAGGAAGCTCAATTTGCAATTCTAAATGAAGTTACCAAGCAGAGATCAGCGGTGGAGTACATGCTTGCTCCATTACTTCAAAATGATCTCGGATTAGCTGTAGATAAAGGTAGTTAAAGTTATGATAATGAGTTACCGAGTTTATAATTTTCCTCATCCCCTAGAATTATTGTTTGTTCTTCATCTTTGGATTTTGTTATATAACAAAAAATTTCATGTTCAAGTTACAATTCCTGCACCGTAAAAAGTTTAATTTCACTGCTTTCATTAATTTCAATTTCATGCAGTTGTGTTTATTATTAATTAATTGGTTGAAATCTTCTTTGTAGGTTATGCAAGTTTCTAGTTTACTTATGACTTTACAATATCAAAGAGGAGCATTCTAAGAAGACTGAGTTCACTCATTCTATTGGACAAGTATAGATATTGTCTTCTTTTAATCAATTTATGTGGTTTTCTATATTGAACCATGAGATGATTATAGACATTTCAATGTTATTTATGAAATTTCATTTTAAAAATATTCTTGACTCCTAGTAATGTTTCACTTAAAATCTAAGTTCATCTTAACTAGATTTATCTATTTTAGAACAAGTGTTGTGATTTATCAAAGTAACCTTGCCCCTTAGGGGAATCAATCTATGTATAGTGTCGTGGTTTTAATAGCTAAGCATACTATTTGTTTGCTACTCTAGATATATTGACAACCACATGATTTAAAGTAGCTATTGTATACTTTGTTCAGAACTATTAAAATTTGCAACCAAAATATCTATTACAGTTTTATTCTGCAAATTCAGTAGGTATTGTGACTCACGTGCTTTTTGTGCTTTTTATCTTTTTTGTCGCTGTATTTTTCAGCCAACTGTTGACATCAAGACAGTACTATCCCAGTTAATGGAAAACATTTTCCAAATTAAGCAATGCAATTGGCAAGGTATATTCTTTGGCTTGACAGATCTTGGATATTATAGTTTTGTAACTGAAAACATATATATAATCCTATGCTGTTTGCTGCCTAAAAGTCAAGATGCATTCATGGTTTGGGTAACTTTAACCAGCCCATATAACCAAAGACTAATTGATAGACTTTCTATGAAGTACAAATTCAACTTGTTTATCTCCCTATGGGAAGTTTTTAAGTGATGAATGGTATAGTTCTTAATGTGCTATTATTGAAAGGAATATTAAATTTAAAAGAAATAGTACAATGTTATAATACGGAAGGATTGTAACATGAATCATTAGATCATACCTAAATTGCAAAATTTTACATCTACATATGCATCAAAAGTCATATAGCTTATAAAAATAGCCTCTAATCATAACATTAAACTAAACTTTAAATATAAAAAAGGGGAAGGATAATTACTCCACCCACATTATTAACAACACACACACATACATATAGTTATGTTATGTTGTTATTATTTACTTTTATTAACAATACACACTCATGCTCTCGGTGTTTCTCAAAATTCACCAATTCCACAATTCTTTTAGTTTTTTTTTTGTGTTCCAGTCTTGTGTTTCCACCAGGACTGTCAAGTTCCAGATCAGCAGCATCCTTTGTACGTTTATAACAATCTTTTTGTGACTTTTCTCCCTATCTATTTCTGCAGGTGAGCAGATTTTAATTGGGAATTTATGAGATTCAGTTTGTTTGGAATAATTATTTACTAATCTTAGCAGACTTAGCAATTTCTGAGTTAGAAGTTACTGGCTTGTCAGAACTCTGCAGGGTTTCTATAGTAAGGTTGCTGCCTTGTGACTTGGAGGTCAGGTTCAAATCTTGGAAAAATCTTCTGCTTATTGGCGGGAGATGGATACGACTGCGTAAATCTACCCTCCCCTGATCTTGCCTTGTACGAGGGTCGTGCATTGAGGGATAAGAAGTGGACTTCATAAAATTGATAAATGATGTACAGAGTTAGTAATTAGTTAATACTAGTAACATTAGATGCTCATTTTATCTTTGTTCTGTAGTATTTACACTCTAAATTGTTCAGTTTCTAGCAGTTCAGTAGATGTTCCACCGGTCAAGTATGGAACCTTTGTTGAGAAAGAAGCTGGTAATTATCAATGTAGTCGGTTAGATGTATCAAATCCCATATATAAATTCTCTGATAAGGTTATGTAAATAAAACCTTGGCATTATTAGTATGGATTATTTTTGTAAATGAAAACAATGATCTCTGTGTGCTAAAAGTTCATTTGATTTTTTTTTTAATTTTAGAAATATATTAGCTGCGGAATTACCTGCGGATTTTACATTTCCTGCAGATTTACCTTTAGAAATACCTATGATTTTTTATTTTTGGATAACAAAAACAATTATTTATGGCCATTTTAAGCGCCACAATTTTCAATTTACGACAGTTCCTTACCTGTCGCAACATAGAACGACGGTTGGAGTGGCGATTTTAGGAACCATCGCGATATAGCCTGGCGACACACGTTTTCGCGACAGAAACAAAACCGCCGCGACTAGTAAATTGTGGCAGTTTAAACCGTCGTAACTTGCCAATTTTCTTGTAGGTAATGTTCTTTTTTTGTCCCTTCATCAGCATGAACAACTGGGTTCTTCTGCACAATGGGGATCTCACTTGATATCGGGATATGCACTGACTGAGGTTGAGTAGGAACATCCACTTGTTGAGGAAGACATTCAAGGGGATGATCGTACATAGGGTTAGTCACCACAGTAAAGCCTAGTGGGGAATTGACATTCTCTGCAACAACCTGTTGAAGATTTGATGTAGCTACCACATGTTCCAACATCTGGTCCACTTGTCCTTCCATAATGTCTATATCTGTTCTCCTCACAGTTTGATCTTGCTTCAAAACCTTTACCGTCCTTCAACAACTACTACAGGTTCAATATGGGTGCAAGGAAATCGACTGGTTAGTTATGGACAAAGGCAAAATGAGTTTTTTTTGGAAAAAATATGCATGCATGCTGATGATATGCAGATGCAATGAGATGCCATATTTTCTTAGGATCACTGATTCATCGTTTTCTTAGGTTAGCCATAACAACGGGTAAATAACTAGTATCTCTGATTAAAGGAACTCCTTGAGTGTGAAGGGTTTGAAGATGGTTGATAATGGGATGAGGTTGAATGGTGACCGATTGGTGTTGACCAATGTTTTTTGAAAATGAAACTTGATGTTGACCAAGTTCTTTGATTATTTTTGAAAGATTGATTATATATATTTTTTTGTTAATGATCTATCTAAAGGAAATAAAAGCAAGAAAAGCGAATAGAAATTATAAACAAGGGATGGGGATACAATAGACCATTGAGGAATATAATGAAAGGATTAAAGCACAAGTTATTAACAGGTAAATGCAAACACACTAAATAAAAGAGCTCGTTGTAAGAAGGCCCAAGAGTAAGCTACGAGACTCGAAATAAACCGAAATCGAAAGCAAGTGAATTTAGCTTTTAGCTAACTTAGAATGAATTCATATAAGAATCGCTCTATAAGAAGTTGAGCAACAATCTATGCGCTCAAACAATTTTCAAAAGTCAAATTAGATTTTAACTCAGAAATCCTAACACAATGATAAATGACAACAACCAAAATTATCTTTACACCAACACACGAACAATGACAAAGGCAAATTTAATAAAAGACTACACACATTTGAAATCAACTAATCAAAAATCTATTTAACAACAAAAGGAAAAATAATTAATTTAGAATTTAATAGGATCAAGTTTTAAACAAAAAAGAAATAAACATAGGGGTGTATCAATGATATAGGTGTATGAGCATAGAAAAAAGCATGGATTCAAATGGGCTAAGCCCAAAAAACTAAACATAATTATAAAAATATAACAAAATAATAAATAAATAAATAAGTAAATCAATTAATAACTACAAAACTTCCTACATGAAGGAAAGAGGCGGCTGCCACTTAGATGAAAAGAGAGGGAACATGGCTTCTCGAATTTTTTATTTATACAAAAAGCCCTATTTAAAACCGACATGTGTCCGGGAATAAGACAAATAGAAAACCTCTTCCTCTCTCATTTTTCTACAGAAATCAAAAGAGAAACAAGTTCTCCATCTCTCTCATCGCCCTGCCATGTATCACATTAACAATAAACACAAAGAATAAAATCACCATAGTTCCCTCAATCTCTCACTCAATGCACAAACAATTAAAACGGTTACTCAAATTTCAAATGATCAAACAAACATCACATACCAACGCAAATGAAATCAGTGTTATCAAGATCGCGATCCAGATCGTGGAATCGCACGATTTTGCGATCTCAATCAGTTCCACCGATCTGGATCGCAAGTAGAATCGTTTCAGGAGAAAATCGCGGCGCAATACATTGATTGTGAAATCTGAAAGGAGAATACAATCCGTTTGTTATAAATATGTAAATACCTATTTTTTCCAATAGCTCTGAATCCTATTTTTGTAAGATTGACGACAGACTTCAAGCTTCACAATTTTTGCGTCGGAGAAGAAGATGTAAGTGCCCCTGTTTTTGTTTTCCGATGCTCTGTTTTTCTTTTCCGGTGCTCTGTTTTTCTTTTCATACTACATTGTGTTTCATCTTTATATTATATTATCGGTATATGTTAATATTGTTTGTTTGTTGGTATTGACAAATGTGATAATTATTCAAGTTGCTAGCTGTAAAAATAATGTGTTGATAATTCCAAGACGTTGATAATTCCACTGCCGGTAAGAATAATAATATAATATAGTAACTTGATAATTTCAAGATGTTACTAATAGCTGTACTGTACCGCCTGTACGTTCATCTTCATAAAGTTACTCTTTTTACAAAATAAAATTATAATATAATATACTTATTATTTTGTTTTATTACTAAGGGGGATTGGACTCCATGGATTACAAATATAAATTAATATAATATAATACATTAGTTTAACAATATGGTGCAAGTAGAAGTAGAAGTAGTTGTGTAACTAGTACGTAAATTTGTACATTAGTTTAACAATATGGTGCAAGTAGAAGTAGTAGTTGTTGTGTAACTAGTACGTAAATTTGTGACTATTGGAAAATATTGTCCAAATTGTTAAATTAACAGTATTTGTTGTGTAACTAGTGAGTAGTGACATTATATTAAGTATTAACACTATTTGTTAACTTATTTTAGAAACACTTGAATCTAAGATGATGATGATGATTATGGCGGAAGGGATGATGAGATTAATGAAAATGAAGAAGTTGACATTATGGGGGAAAATCAAAATTATAGACGCATTTGTGATTTGTACTAGCCTCTATCATTTTAAGTATTTTATTTTATAGACTTTGTTATTTTAAGTTAAGATTTGAGATTTTTTCTTTTATGATTAAGATTTTAGACTTGATGGTTTTATCTTTAAAATAAAAATTTATGCACTATTTAATATATATAATATATAATATTTTAATTATTATTTTTTTAGTAAAATCTTACGATTTTGTTTACGATCTTATGTTTTACGATTTTGTTATCCCCTCTCGATTTTATAATATTAATTGTGTAAGATCTTTCAATCTTAATTACGATTTTATATTTTACGATTTCAATGTCCCCACTCGATCTTATGTAAGATCTCGATTCCGACAACATTGAATGAAATGGTAAAAGTAAACACAACATCATTATATACCAAAAGCAACATTGATCCGGTGTGTGACGACGTTGTGTTCTTGCAGCAGGTGGTGAGCTGAAGTTGTTGTTGTTGTTGAATGGGTTGCAGCTGGTGCAGTTAATGGGAAATCTTAAGGGTGGCAGAGTATGGCAGAGTTGCTGTTTCGTCGCACTACTGCGCTTGCTTTTGGTATGGAACCACACAACTTGATCATGGAGTTTAGAACATTTCCGTAGCACAAAGAAACATGTTTCAAATTAGAATGAAAAGGAGGGGTTGGTTTGTACAGTAGGGGAGGTGTTGGAGTGTTGTGTAGAATGTTTGAGCACGGTGAGCATAGGGAGATTGGTTTATTCATGAGTTTTTGTTGTATGTCCACATGAAAGTGAGTGTTTGTGTGTGATGGAGAGTGGTTCGGTTGAAGACGTGTAATGACGGTGGTTAGCTTGTTCACGATGGCGGTTTGGCGTTGTTTACCTCAACTCTACAAATGGAGATGCATGATGTGTTGGAAGGTAAGTGTTATGTGGTTGTGTTCATGGAGTTGTTGTGTTGGTGAAGAAGAAGTGGAACATGATGAAATGTTTGGGGCAGGTGCGTGATACATGAGTCCAAGTTGAAATTGTGAAGTAATTGTGTTTGTTGTTATTTAGTAGGAGAAGGTAGGTTGAAGGGAGAGTTTTATGGTGGTTTGAATGAGCTTGTTTGAGATGGCTATGGTGCGTTGAAGGTTTGTGTTCGATGGTGGATTCACCGCGGTTTGTTATGGAGTTGGTGCCTCTCACGGAAATTATGCCGCGATTTTCTTTAGTTGTGGAGGTATGTAAATAAGAAGGTGATGGTAGTGATTCGTAAGAACAGTTGCATGGCTTTTGTTTTAAGAGGTGAAAATGGGGAGCAATGGTAGAAGGAAGATGAAAGAAGTCATTTTGTAGTGTATTATGGAGATGATATTGATGATGAAACTATGGAGAAAACCAAACTATTCTCTTTTTCAAAAGCAAGAACAAAGCCTCATTTTCTTTAATTCTTTTTCTTTGTTACTTTTAATTTGAGATAAAGAATAGAGATTGGTGGTGGATAATGAAATGGAGTGTGTTGTTTATCTTGTATTCAGTATTCAAATTGAGTAGTAGCGTTTGAAAATGGTGTACGTGACATGCAAAAATTAAGGGAAATTAGTCTCTCCAAAATCTTTTTTTTGAAGTGGTCCATGCATATAATAAGAGTTTTTTTTTTTAAAAACAGTCATCTCTCCTTTTCTAAGAAAAACGGCACTTTCTCTTTTTACTATCAAAAAGAAATTGTTCAATTTCATAAAAAAAAAATGTCAACACCAGCTGGGCCAGGTTGCTGTTGGTCTCCCACCAACATGACACAATTTGTTATTAATGCCAACAATAAATTAAAACACAACAAAATAAATTAAAACATGACAAAATAATCAGAATAAAATTAAAGTGAAATCACAACTAATTATATTTAATTATCTTAAATATTACGATGAAAAAAATAAAATGACTCGAACCGAGTAAAAGTTGGACGCAAAAATGTCCGAAAAATAAAACCAAATGCACTAAAATGATCAACGCGAAATAAACCTCTCAGAAAGATACAGTGTTTGATCAACTTTTGAAATAAAATCTGACCGGTTAAAAGACTTAGACTGATCTAAATGGGACTGAAACATAGTCGAAAAAATTAAAACAAGCACACCAAGTTAAACTATGCGAAACGTAGATCAAGAATACTAACGTCTACAAGCTCGATTTTGAAAATTTTTCCCTGTTAATTTTACACAGTTGAGATTTAGTTTGACCAGTTTGTTTGTAAATCCGAAAAATTATTTTGACTGGTATTTTGGCCATTGTACAAGATGAAATGCATGCTATGATGTGCAGATGATAACTACACTTATTCGGTAATTCAGGGTCAAAATTGGGGTATGATAGGAAGGATTGAAACAAGTGGGGGAGAAGCTTCTGCTTCTCTGAGATATTTCAAGTGTGGAGAATTGGTTCAAGGTACTATTGATTGCAAGAGTGCAAGTTGTCTGGTGAGTCAGTGTCATTTCTAGAGTTTGATGCAAGTGGTGAGTTGTTCGTGTCTGCTTCAGAGTTGAGTGAACTGAAGAAGCAATTAGAAGATCTACTTGAGAAGAAATTTGTTTGTCCAAGTGTTTCACCGTGGGGTGCACGAGTCTTGTTAGTCAGGAAGAAAGATGGTAGTATGAGGTTGTGTGTCGACTACTGACAACTGAATAAAGTCATTATCAAGAACAAGTATCCGCTTCTGAGAATTGACGATTTAATGGATCAGTTAGTGGGTCCTTGCGTCCTCAGTAAGATTTATTTGAGGTTAGGGTATCATTAAATTCGTGCGAAGGTTGAAGATATTTCGAAGACTGCATTTAGAATGAGGTATAATCATTATAAGTATTCAGTAATGTCGTTTGATGCGTCTAATGCTCCTGGTGTGTTCATGGAGTATATGAACAGAGTCTTTCATTCGTATATGGATAGGTTTGTGGTAGTGTTTATCGATGATATTCTGATTTATTTAAAGACTCGTGAAGAGCATGCCGAACATCTGAGAGTTATGTTCAAGTTATTGTAATAGAAGCAATTGTATGCTAAGTTGTCCAAGTGCGAGTTTTAGGTAAGAGAAGCGAGTTTCCTCGATCATGTAATTTATAGTGGAGGTATTTTCGTTGATCCTTCAAAGGTCGAGGTTGTGTTACGGTTGGAGACTCCAAAGTTTATCACTGAAATTCAATTTTTTTTTTCGATTAGCTGGTTATTATCAAAAGATCATCGAGGGTTTTTCTAATTTTGCACTATCGTTAACTCAGCTAACTAGGAAAGGTCAGGCGTATGTGTGGGATGTGAAATGTGAAGAGAGTTTCCAAGAGCTTAAGAAGAGGTTCACGTCAGCTCCAATGTTGATTCGACCGAGTCCAAATAAATATTTTGTCGTGTATTGTGATGCTTCTAAGATGGGTCTGGGTGGTGTGTTAATGCAGAATGTATAAATTGTAGCTTATGCGTCGAGACAACTTAGAGTTCATGAAAAGAATTATCCTACGTACAAATTAGAGTTGGTTGTCGTTCTGTTCGCACTTAGGATTTGGAGACATTATTGGTTTTGCTCTAGATTTGAAGTGTTCAGTGACCATAAGAGTTTGAAGTACCTATTTGATCAAAATGAATTGAATATGACACAAAGGAGATGGATTTAGTTATTGAAGGACTATGATTTTTGTTTGAATTACCATCCGGGTAAAGCCAATGTTGTAGCTGATGCATTGAGCTGGAAGACGTTGCATATGTCGACCTTGATGGCTAGAGAGTTGGAGTTGATTGTGGAATTTAGAGATATGAGTTTAGTTGTGATGTCACGCCACATAGTGTGAAGCTGGGTATGCTAGAGCTTACTAATAGTGTTCTTAAAGAGATTAAAGAAGGTTAGTGGGATGATTTGAGACCAGTATCGATTAGCTTTAATCAACCAAGACCAAGGTAGTGAATTCAGAATCGACGAAAATGCTGTGATCAGATTCAGAGATAGAGTTTGTGTTCCTGATGTGCCTAGACTTAAGAAGAATATTCTTGAGGAAGAACACCGAAGTGATATGAGTATTCATCCTGGTGCTACGGAAATGTATCAAAACTTGAAGAAGATCTTTAGGTGGTCTGGAATGAGAAAGGAGGTTGCTGAATTTGTGTATGCGTGTTTGACTTACCAGAAGTGAAAAGTTAAGCATCAGAAGTCGTCAAGTTTGATGTAGCCATTTTCTATTCATGAGTGAAAATGGGACAACATTTCGATGGAATTTGTGTCTGGATTGCCAAAGACAGTGAAAGGTTATGATACTATTTGGGTTATTGTGGATAGGTTGACTAAATTGGCTTATTTCATTCTGATCCGACTTAACCATCACTACTAGAAAAAATGCTTTTAATGTCGGATGCGAAATGCATTTTACCTCGGTTGCAGTAACGAGGTAACAAACGTTGTCATGAAAACTAAAAGCTAATAACCTCGTTTATTTAAACACTGAGGGGTAAATTAATGTGCACATGGGTTCGAACCCCAGCATCTGCATTTTTTTATTATTTTCCAAACTAGCGTCTTATACGTCTCGGTTTACGAATAAACCGAAGGGTAAGTTAGATTGTTTTTTATTAGAAATTCATTAAATTTTTTACACAGAAAATAATTAAAAAATAATTTGTTTACAAACTTAAATGTTTACCCAGAATATTACATTGTTTACACAAAAAATAAATAAAAATAATTTGTTTACAAATTAAATGTTTACCCAGAATATTAAATTGTTTACACAGAATATTAAAATAAAAATTAATTTATCCCTGAAGATCATATGTTGGATCTTCGACTCTTTGATATTTGGGCAAGGCCAAATGGTTCACCTAGCAAGTATTTGTTTCTGATATAAAAATAAATAAAAAGGGTTAGAAAAAAAGGATATAAAAATAAATGATTTTCTGCTCAAATGAATATTTCAAAACACAAACCTTAAACTCAGATAATTTTCTACACTTGCAATCCATCGCTAATGGCAAAAGTTAAAGTCGAGGATATAGATAGTTTCAATCGTTTCATGACGTTTCTTTATCAATTTTAGATATCATAAAGCCTTTATAATGGAAATTTTTTAGGTATCACACGGATCACTAATGGTAGTTTCTTGAGCATTGATAATCATGAAATGAACGTCAAATATTTGTTTAAGAATGCTAAGTTATCCCCTCGGTTTCTATAAAAATCGAGGTGAATTTTTTTAATTACATTGTTTACATAGAATATTGAAAAAAATAATACATCAAAACCAGAATTTTGGTGTAAGAAGTTATATGGTCCTAATATTGCATGCATCCAATTTCTAAAGAGTTATATGGTCCAACCATTGAATGCATCCAACTTCTATTGAAAAAATGTTTTTTCTGCACTTGCAATCCATCATAGAGAACTTTTACAAGCTTCTAAATACAACATAAATACTATTTTGTGAGATGGATCCAAAAAGAATGATTGGATTTCTACTTCTAACGAGTTTGGTCGGCTACATATAAGTTAGGATTAGGGTAAAATGTGTCTAGCGAGTGCTTTTATAGTAAAATGTTACGTATCTTATACGTCGATTATTAAGGAAGTCGACGGGATATATCGTTTAGTTTACAAAAAAACTATAATAAATAAAAATAGTTTCCTTAATTGTTTTTTCCCTCAGATTTTTTGAAAAACTGAGGTAATATGTGATTTCTACTTCTAAAACAAATAAATCATGGCGCGTATTAGAATCATATCCACTAGAATAGCAATGATCATCCATATTAAAAAATGTAACATATCTTTTTGGATTTTCAAGGCGTTTGAGCTTCTCTGATTGTTTCACTTCCTATTCTCCACTTTATTTAAACATTATTCCTTATTTCAACGTCTCATTTCCAACTCTTTATGTCTTCAAACCTATTTTCAAAGTCTTTTCTTTTCTTCAAAAATGTCTTCAATAACCTTAGATGAAAATCTTTTGTTCGTAATAAATTAAAAGTTTTTCGATTTCGATGATTTGAAAGACAAAGGTTTTGATCTAAGGACAATTATTCGCAAACAAAAGTTGATACTTTGACATTTTTAATGGACCCATCTACATTAATCTCGTTAAAGAGTTCTTGTTAAATACCTCCGTTGGGCCATCTGGTCATGATGTTGAGTCAATCTAGTCCTATGTCAATGTGTTTCTTGTCACAATTACTCAGTCACTTATTGATTAGACAATAAAATGTGAAGAGGACGGTGTTTATGTTGAACATTATAGATTCAACAATGTCTTTAAAGATCACCTTCGCCTAATTTATGCAACCAACCATAATCTCAGCAGTCTTGCTAGTCTACGGCCAATTGGAAAAGTTTTGTATCAACTTCTAGTGTCAAATCTCCATCAAAGAGAGAAAGAACTGGAAACGCTTACTAGGAATGACAAGCATCTATTGTTATTTCTTACCAAGAACATCATAGTTAATCTTTCTCTTACCATTTTTAATTTCTTAAAGAAAATGATAATCATCTCTAGGGATGAAATGAATTTACTCATACCATATGGAAGAGTTCTTTCTGAACTTTTCTCTACGTTGGGGATAGTTAATAGTGATACTATTGGAGTTGAGTGGAGTCAGAAATTTGAATATGTGGAATAGTTATTTGTTGTCCCGTTTTTATTTAATGAAATATTTCCTTTCATTAATTAAATTTTTTTGAGAATTACTAATTAATAAGAAAAAAAATGGAAAAAAATTAACTAAGAAGAAAAGGGAAGATTGGAAGGCGACAAGTGAGAAATCACTAAAAAAATTGTAAATGCAGTTACTGGGATTCGAAGTGTGTTCTTTAATAGCTATGTTACCTCGGTTTTTAAAAAACACTGAGGTATTAGGTTTAATATTTTTTTCCATAAGATTTGGCCCTCACTTATTAATATATTACCTCGATTTTATATAAAACCGAGGGAAAAAGTTGTTTTAAAAAAATCAAACATGTCTCTCCTAGGACCTATAAGCTTGGTTTTTGGCATGCTCGAGGTGAAACATTCATCATAAAAAGTATTATTTGTAGTTTTCATACCCTAATTTTTACCCCTAAGATCCCATCTCATTTGCATCTTCACAAAGCATTAAGATCACAAACTTTGTTGTCTCCTAACCCTCCTACCATTGGGTTTGTCTTTGTAGAGATCACCAAGCACCTCTTTGTGTATCTTTCTTTTTATACTTATATGCTTCATATGTTACTAACCTCTAATCAAAATACAAAAAAATATGCCTTGTCCATTTGTTTCTTTTGCAAGGTAGGGTGTGGAATCAAGAGCATCAAGTGATTACATCCTCAGCTAGGGTTTGAGGTCTTTAAGTCAAAGTGTGGTCAACCATTAATTCTCAAAGGCTATTCATTAAAACATGACCTCTAATCTCCAATCATAAGGTTTCAAGCATCATTCAATTCTATTTTGATCAAAGACATTTCAAGTTGGATGGCTTGTTTCTCAAGGAATATTCAAAGGTTCATGTGTTTATTTCCATGCCTTCATCAATAGGTTTCATCAAGCTATGGCGTGCTTCATCAAAGAAAAATCAAGGGTACCTCATTTTGAGTCCATATGATCATCAATATGCCTTGAAGTACAAGAAAAGTTCAAAGGTTACAAGTTTGTTAAAGGAAGTTTGACCAAAAAGTCAACATTTTAAGCCTAAGTTCAAGACGTTACAGCTCCTTCATACTTAAACATTTTTTAGTGCTTCTTTGGGAAAATGACTCATCTTGACATCCTCTCCAACTTCTCTTAACAAGTCAAGAGCCAATTGTGCTTGGAAGACCATCAAAAGTTTGAAGACATTATAGGTTATTTTGTGGACTTAGACATTTTTGGCCCAAAGTTCAAGCTTGGCATGCCTAACTTCCAAAGATCATGACTCCTTCAATATTCAGATTTTATGGGCGCTTCTTTTTTCCAAATATCCCTCTTGATGTCCTCTACAACTTTGCTTTAGAGGACAAACATCAATTCATGCTCTAAGGACCTCAAATCTTGAAGGCCACTTGTGCACAAAACTAGGTCATGACCTATTTGACCTAATGCCTGACCTGTTTTTCAGGGGCCACGTCCTCAACTTTCACCTCATTCCATTTTCACCTCAAGCATCCTTTTGCATTCGTTCCTTTTGCATTGTGTTCTACTCCATGAATAGATCATTTGGCTCAAAGAAAATCAAGAAATGCACGAGTAGATTGTATTTGGCCTAGCTAGGAACATGGCCACTTGAAACTGAGTTATGATTCATGATCATATTTTCAAATTCATCTAATTCTCATTTTTAAGTCAATGTATGCACGTGATTAAGACCTGGTGATGTTAAGTGATGCACAAGGAGAAAAAATGACTTAAATTTTCATAGAATGGCTTGCGTTTTGGTTGACTTCATGATCAAGGATTGTTATACTTTGCTTGCTCATGATTTCACACAGATTCAAGATAATTCTTACACATATGAATTCTATTCTCTTCAGCTATAAATAGAAGGCTCATTTGCACTAAAAACCAAGCTTAGAAAGCACCTAGAACCCCTTCTTGAGCTCCCAATTCATTCTGAAAATTTGTGATTTCGTATTCAATTTCTGAGCTATTTCAACTTTATCTCTTGATTCCATTAGCTCCATCGTACTTCTCTAAAGCTTCTGCAACAAGAATCAAGCTTTAAGACTCATTGAATTGTGCTGACCAGATCCACCTTGCAACCTCTTCTGATCACATTTGGATAAGGTAGTTTGAGGCTTCATTTTTACTCAAACAAGTTACCACAATATAACCTGATATTTCCTGATCATTTCCCCTCACTTACCTTGTGTTGATTATTCATATTGATCATTTAATTTTTCTTTTCGTGCTTTCTTGTTTCACTATGTTTCCTTGAAATTCTCCATGCTCACTTTCAATCAATGAAAATGATGCACATGGTTGAGTTCTCTTTAATGAGACGGTCACAATGACACTGGTCTCATGATCTAGTTTTACCATTTGCTAAATTCTGGTGAGCAACTCACCGGAGAAGATGACCGAAGAAGCTCCACGGTGGCCTGAGTTTGTTTTGTTTTAAATTGAATCATGTGGGTTAGTTTACTTAAACTCCATCTTGTCCATCATGATCTCAGCCTTTGGATCTACTTTAAGTGAGATCTGATGGCCACGCGCGTTTTACTTCTCAGCCTTTGATCAGATCTATGGGTGTGGTATTTTCCATCCTATTATTTCATTTTCTTTATTTTCATTTTCTCATTTAATTTCAAAAATTCATTAAAAATAGATCCATTAACTTTGTTCACTCCAATTTTTTTTACATATTTTCATAAAATTATTTTCTATTTTTTTTAGATATTTTCTATATTTTTATTTTATCATTTTATATTTTTCATTATTTTCTTCATTTTTCATGCATTTTAAATAGTTTAAAATTACTTTTATGCATTTTTAATTTCTCCAAAATTTTATATATGATCCTCAAGTTGTTTCTGACTTGTAGTAATTTTCTTGAGCATTGATTTGTTGTTTAGAGGTTCCTTTCTCATTTTCTCTTTTATTTTGATTTTAAAAGTCATTTAAAAATCTTTTTATGCATTTTATTGTATTGTGATTTGTTTGCTGGTTGTAGCCTTGGATCATAACTTGTTGATCAAGTTTCTCCTCAATTTCAATGGACTTTGGGTGTTGATGAGGTTGGATGAATCTTCATCAATACAAATCTATCATTAAATGAATCATTTGAGTCATTTTTGGTGTTATGTGTTGATGATATGTTTAGTGCCTTAAATCACCAAGAAAGGTGATTGAAATTGATGATGAAATAATCTTGAGTCTTGATTCAATTTGGTCATCTCTTCATCTTTCCTTCTTTTTCTTTTTCTTTTTTCTTTTCTCTTGATCAATTGGATGATGTGTTGTCCATCTTGTTCATGATGTTTGGATTGATGCTTGATGAACTTTCATTATTTCAAATCTACCATTTGATTGATCATTGATCATTAGAGGTACTTTGGATTGATGCATAAGTTTGTCCTAAGTGTCATGAAGGATTGATTGATGTAATGGACCAATCTCCTTGCCTTAGTGCTTGATCCCTCCTTGTTTTTACTTGTGCTACGTGTTTTAGGAGTATGATCTCTATCATATCTCTAACATGTATGGTACATAAATTGTTATTGACCGGTCTCCCATAGTATGATCTTCCTTCTAGATTGTGCTATGATTGCTTAATATAGCGCTAAATTTGTCTTGGATCTGATTATTAACTCTAATACTAATACTAACCATATAATTATGCTAACTTTTACTTTATGCCATTTATTTTTATGCACCTTTATTCTTATGTCATTTACTTTCTTGCTCCTTATATATATTGCTTTATTGTTATCATTTCATATCATATTGCCATTGTTTATGTTTATGTCTTTTTCTTTTGTCCACTTGGACCTTTCTTTTTTCTTTTTCTTAAGACATTAATAAAGGCTAAACCACTAAAAGACTTAATTTTTCCATTGGACTATTGGTTACTATCCCATGCTTGGATATTGGACTTATGGACTTAGAATTAGGTTCTTGATCCTACGCTTTGGAGTTGTGACTTGAGACCTTGGAAATCATCTGGTACCTTGACCTTGAGTTGACTTTTGGAAGACTTGGCTATGTTACCTCATCTTTGGCCTTGGCTTAAGTTCTTCTTTATCAAATGTTTGGTTATTTCTTTTCTTAATTATGGCTTGTTTCTTAAGTCCAAAGGATGTGAGTTTTGGCTTTACTTATGCAAAAGCTTGCTATCTTGGTTAGATCTTTCCTTCCCTGGCTTTTATTTGTGCATTAGGTTAGCCTCTTCATCTCTTCCCCTTATTAAATTTTCAAAATCTCCCCCCTTTTTCAAAACCTTCCTGTTTCTTTTAAAATTGAACCACTTTCTCAATAAAGCTTGACTATGTCAAGTGATTTTCAAACTCGTTTTCCTGAATAAATGTTAATTCATCTTAAGCATATCAAGACTATTTCAAAAGACATAAAAAATACACAACTCATTCAAACCATTTTGTGCCCTTTGTCCACTTTTCCTTTTAAACCTTTTCTTAAGGATTAGACATGAGTCATTTTCATAGTTGAGATGTAATTCTCCTATCCCCATAGTAATGTTTGATTTGATTCTTTTCCACTTGAGAGAGTTAGTGGCATACTTGTTGATCTTTATCCAAGTCGGAGCCCTTCTCAATAGTGAGGCAAAGGTCCATTTTCATATACTTGTGGGCGACTAGTTAAGTTTTCTCCTTAAAATGAGAACTTGTCTTTTCCACTTAAAATTAATCAAAACAAACTCTTTTCTTATTTTTACCATGAAATACGAGGTTTTGATCCTCCATTGCACTTTGTGGGTACGTAGGCACGAGGCTCAGGAAGTCTTGTCAAACACAAAAACCCTAAAAAATATTTCTCTTCTCATCTCCTCAATCTTTTGTAAACAACACCTTTTAAGCCAAACATAGATTTTCAAGAGGTTCCTATAGAGTACTATAGATGTTTTGGGTTATAACACCTTCCTATTGCACAACCAACCCCCTTACCCATTGTCTCTCTGTTTTATTAGTTTTGTTTTAAACTTTTATGGGTTTGGTTCGTTCTTTTCCCCATTCCTTTGGAAAAATAAAAGTGCGGTGGCGACTCTTGCTTTATGAGTTAAGTTAATCAATATCTTAATCTCAAATTTTCCTGCTACAGAAAAGTGGCGACTCTGTTGGGGAGTAGTCCCTAGTGGGTTAAGCCTATTTTGTTTATCTGTGTTATATTATTATCTATTGTTTTCTGTTTTGTTTTTCTGGTGCTTGGTGATCTCTGATTAGTGAGATAAGTCCTATACCCGGACTTGAGTGCACTTGAGATAGGATGGGGGTATAGTCATGTTTGGCTTTCTTGGAGTTAATCCTTAATAAGCTGACTTGAGATCCCCAAATCAGTGGAGGCCTCCTTAAGGGTAAATATGTTGAACAAGTAGTTGTGAAGGAATTTTACTTTCAACCTGAGAGCCCGAGAAGTTGGGGACCTTAGAACCTTTTAACCCATCTTAGCCTTATTAGAACGTAGTGCGGCAACTATTCAGGTGTAGACTTGAATTAGTTGTTACACGATACTACACTCAGACGAGTTTCTCTTGAGAATATTATTAGATGACGAGTAGCCGTTTAAGCTGGTAATATCCAAAAGATGGAATCACGACTCTGGGAACCTTTGTAGAACCTTGTTGTACAGGTGATTTTAACCCCTAGTACATACCTTGCGGGTGGTTCTTACCCTTGGCTCCACTCTCGTGACGACGAACCCTTGAACCTTGTTTGTGTTTGTTGCATAATCATGCACTCATGCATTCATGAACATCTTATTTCACTCAGTTTTCAAGGAACTTAGAGATTCTCTTTCCAAACATCGCAGATATTGAGATTATGGATATTGGAAGGAGAAACGCTCAGAAGTACAGTTTCAGAGCTCCTGGTCTTAAAAATTTGAGAAAGTTAGCATTCTTTGTAGCTGAGCCTGTGGGTTTCAAATCTCGTCATGGAAGACTTTTTTTATTCTCTCTACCAATATTGAAGACTAAATTCTTATTACTCTTGTGCAGTTCTATGATCCTATCTACCGATGCTTTACATTTCCAGACCATCAGCTTTTTCCTACCCTAGAGGAGTATTCTTATCTTGTAGTTGTGCTAGTTTCAGACAGAGTTCCTTTTAGTGGTTAGGAGGAAGTTCCCAAGTCACAAGTTATTGCTGCAGCTATTCATTTTAGGAAGTCTGATATAGACATCAATCATACTGTTAAGGGAGGCATTCAAGGGTTGACTTCTAAGTTCCTTATTGAGAGAGCTTCTACTTTTGCTAGTGTTGGTAGCATGATGGATTTTGAGGCTATTTTGGCTTTACTCGTCTATGGACTGGTCTTGTTCCCTAACATTGACAACTTTATTGATGTTAACGCTATTAGGATCTTCTTGATTGGGAATCCTGTTCCGACTTTGCTTGGTGATACTTATTTCTCTATCCAACATATGACTTCTAAAGGAAATGGTATTATTGTTTGCTGTGCGCCTTTGTTGTACAAGTGGTTTATTTTGCATTTGCCACTGTCATCTAGTTTCAAGGAGAATAAAGGCTGTTTGACGTGGTCTCAGAGGGTCATGTCCCTTACCAATGCTGATATTACTTGGTATTCTTTTGTGTATGATAATGTCAAGATCATTGATAGTTGTGGGGAGTTCTCTAATGTACCTCTTCTTGGTACACAAGGTGGAATTAACTACAACCCTAGTTTAGCAAGACGTCAGCTTGGATATACTTTGAAGGATTAACCTAATAACGTTCTATTATAGGGTTTGTTTTTCCAAGAAGGGAAAGACACTCAAGGTTTGAAAGAGAGGATGGCTCATGCTTGGCACAAAATTCATAGGAAGGGAAAAGGAGATCTTGGAAGACATAATTGCGTAGCTTTGGAACCTTATACTCTTTGGGTAAAAGAGAGAGAAATGGAGCTCAAGATGCCTTATGCTTTTGAGAAGTCTATGTCATTAGTGTTTTCTACACCACTCACCATCCCTATTGAAGATGTGAAAGAACTTCAAGAAGCTTTACCCAAGATAAAGCAAGAGAAGGATATGTGGGAGGATAATTTTCATGCTTCAAACCTTGAGAAGACAGAGTTGCAGAAGCAGTTGAAGGAAAAAGATGACTTGATAGAGCTGCTTGAGCAACATGCTATGAAGATACAGAGAGAGGATTTATTTTCCTCTAGTAATTCATCATTTCATCCTCCTACCTCAGGTGCTTGGAAGGGTATTATGGATCAGATTGTGTTGGAGAAGGCCACCATGAAGGATAGCTACGAGAGGGAGATCAAGAGGCTCAGAAGGAAGTATCAGCTAGGAATTGGATCATGCTCAGACGTGATTCCTTAGGATCCTTAAGATCTAGCTTTTTCCTATTGTATTTTAATCCTTTGTAACTTGTACTTTCAATTGTAACTCTTTCCAATTATAAATAAAATGAGATTTTCAGTATTTCAATAGTGTTTTTCCTTTATGATGTTTGCAATTGCTTTATGGTATCTTAAAGTTCCTTGAAAACTGAATGAAAGCATTTGCATTGCATATCATGCATCATTCTACATCTGGTCTTGCTTTTGAGAGTTTTGCAGGTGTCTTATTGCTTTTCTCTTGGTATTCTCAAAAGTCAAGATGTCTCACTCATACAACACTCAGGCTAACTCTCAAAGGAAAATGGATCACTTAGAGCAAGAAAACCGTGAACTCCATGAAGAGGTGACAACCCTCAGAGTTGGGATGGAGAAACTCAATGCTTTGGTTGAATCTCTGGTTGCTCTTCAGAATCAGTCTCCTCATCCTCCTCCTACTCCTCTGGCAACACAGCCTCAGACTACTGTGATTTCTGAAATTGTGTCCATGCTCGTTTCTATGGCTCCGATCAGTGCACCGTCACACCAAATGCTTGCTAGATTTCCATGGGGCATGCCTCTGAACTTTGTTCCTGAAGATTACAAACCCGTTGTTGAGGTTTCCACTGTTCAACCTGTCATGACTATTCCCCGACCTGTGGTGCATGCTGTCCCACAGACCAAAGAGCCTATTTTTCATGCTGAGCCAAGTGAAAGGTTGGGCGTTTATGAAAGGATGGACGAATTTCAAGACCAGTTTCAAGAGATGTAGAAGGAAATCAAAGCTTTAAGGGGGGAAATAATTGTTTGGAAAGAATGCCAATGAGTTGTGCCTTGTTCCGAACGTGAAAATTCCTGCCAAATTCAAAGTTCCTAATTTCGAGAAGTATAAGGGAAACACTTTTCCACAAATTCACCTTGTTATGTACGCAAGGAAAATGTCCACTCATACTGACAATCATCAGCTACAAATCCATTATTTTTAAGATAGTCTCACTGGCGCTGCTCTGAAATGGTATATGGAATTAGACAATACCCAAATTTACACTTTCAATTATTTGGGATAGGCGTTTATTCGCTAATACAAGTACAATCTGGGAATGGCGTCGGACCGTGATCAATTTTGCGCTATGTCACAAAAGGAGAAAGAAACTTTCAAAGAGTACGCCCAAAGGTGGCGCGAAATTGTTGTACAGATTAGTCCTCTGTTGGAAGAAAAAGAGATGACAAAGATTTTTTTGAAGACTTTGAGTTCATTTTACTATGAACGAATGGTGGCTAGTGTACCAAGTGACTTTACTGAGATGGTAAACATGGGCATATGCCTAGAAGAAAGGGGTCCATGGGGATGATTGACCAAAGAAAGAGATTTTGATGGAAGTACTAAGAAGTATAAGAGTGGGTTTTCTAAAAAGAAGGATTGAGAAGCTAATGCCATTTCCCATGAAAACATAGAAGACACATAGGAAGAAACAATCATCATCATCAACAAGTAGCTTCAGTCACACCTATCATCAACGCTGCTCCAGGTGCTCAAACTACTTCAAATTATCAACCACAATTTCAACAAAGAACACATAAACAACATAATAAACATAACCACACTCAAAAGAAAACTCTATTTGATCAAATTTTGATGCCTTATGCTGAACTGTACCCTGCTCTGGTACAAAAGAATCTTGTGCAGACTAGAGACCCACCGACCATTCAAAAAGAGCTCCCATGGTGGTATAAATATGATCATTTCTGTGCCTACCATCAAGGGGCACCCAGTCATGACATCGATAACTCTTTTGCATTGAAAGCTGAGGTTCACGGGTTAATCTGAAGTAGTATTCTATCATTTAAGGATCTTGGACCCAAATTTCAAGCCAATCCTTTTCCTAAACATGGAGGTGCCAATGTGAATATGGTAGATGGCTTCCCCAGTCCCTACCGTATCTTTGATCAGAAGTTCCTTGGTTGATATACATGCTAGTTTGTGTAAACTGAGCTATTATGAGCATGGCCATGCTGCTTGCCGTATTTGTTCAAGAAGCCCTAGAGGATGCTTTATGGTGAAAAGAGATCTTCATGAAATGCTAGATCAGAGACTTATTCAGATTAATCATTCGAGGTATGAAGTTGATCATGAAGTAGATGTCATAGTTCCTCACTTCAATATACTTGAGCCAATTGAGATTACTTGTAATAGTCAGAAGTCATTTGTTTCTCCTTTGGTTATTTGTCTACCTGGTCCTACTCCCTATGAATCTGAAAAAGTTGTGTGGAACAGATATACTGGCACAATGATTGAAGATGGCAAAGAGGTGCATATTCCCTTTCTTTCTTTTGTTGTCAATATTGTCGATGTTAGCAGGGTGACCCGAAGTGGTCGTGTATTTGCTGTTGCAGCTCCTAAGGAGGATAATGATATCCCTGTTAACAAGTCAATTGTGTTTGAGACGCCTGTGCTACAATTTGAATCTGGATTTGTAACTGGGAAATCTAGTGATTCCAGTAAGAATGCTTATGATGAAGTGTTAAAATTGATTAAAAATAGTGAATACAAGATTGTGGATCAGTTGGTGCAAACTCCATCCAAGATTTATGTTTTATCATTCTTGATGAACTATGAGGTTTACAGAGAGGCTCTGAGAACAATTTTAGAATAAGCATACGTAGGTTATGATGTCACCGTTGATAAATTCGATGGTATTGTTGGCAACATAACTGCTTGTAACAACCTGAGCTTTAGTGATGAGGAACTTCCAGAGGAAGGAAGAATTATAATATGGCTTTAAACATTTTAATGAGTTGCCAAGAGGACACATTATCCAATATGCTGGTTGATACTAGTTCATCTCTTAATGTAATCCCCAAGTCCACTCTGTCAAGGCTTTCATATCAAGGCACTCCGATGAGATACAATGGGATCGTTGTTAAGGCTTTTGAAGGATCTAGAAAAACTGTGATAGGGGAAGTTGATCTCCCTGTTAAAATAGGTCATCAACCTTTCATGATTACATTCCAAGTTATGTACATACATTCCGAATATAGTTGTTTACTGCAGACTGTGGATTCACGTGGTTGGAGCTGTCACTTCGACTCTCCATCAAAAGTTAAAATTAGTGAAAAATGGGAAGTTGGCGGTAGTAGGAGGTGAGCAAGCCATGCTGGTAAGCCATCTTTCATATTTCTCCTATATTGATGCTGATGAGGCTGTAGGAAATCTGTTCCAAGCCCTCTTTATTATTCACAATGCTGGTAAGAAAATTGGGGCATCAATTTCTTCTTTGAAAGATGCGCAAGATGTTGTGGAAAGCGGACAATCTGTTGGCTGGGGCAGAATTGTTGAGCTTGCTGAAAATAAGAATAGAATTAGTATGGGATTTTCTCCTGGTGCAACTAGAAGAGAATTAAAGCGCAATCAAGACATATTCCACAGTGTTGGGTTTATTCATTCTGGAGATTAAACTACTACTGCAATTATTGAAGATGATTCAGAAGAAGACATGCCGAACTTCGTGACTCACTGAGTGATATGCTAGAATTGGACAGCTATTGACATTCCTTCTATTGTTCACGCTTCAAAGTAATTTGTTTTTTTTTGGCTAAAATACAGTTTTGGTCCCCCTATTTTTCAAAATTCACAGTTTTGGTCCCCCTGTTTTTTTTTAACAGTTTTGGTCCCCCACCCCAATTTTGGCCCAAAAAAAGTGATGAACAGTAACTTGTCCGTTCATGTCCGTACATGAACAGTACACGTCCGTACATGAACAGTGAGGGGTGGGGGACCAAAACTGTTAAAAAAAAAACAGGGGGACCAAAACTGTGAATTTTGAAAAACAGGGGGATCAAAACTGTATTTTAGCCTTTTTTTTGTTGTGTTTTTCAAAGATCCTTTCACTCTGCCCAAGGTGAAAATGAATATGTGAGGGCTTTGTTTCAACTTTTAATATCATGAATAAAATGTTATTTTCCTTATCCATGTGTGTTTTTTATCTTTTTTCTTTTTCTGGAAAATGGTAACCTAAAAAGCAAAAGATAATAAAATAATTTCAATATCTGCATAATCCTTGCACATTTATTTGTTTCTTGAATTCAAGCATATATCATTGTGTAGATTGATTGATAAACCCATTGAAAACAATGTCCCTATGCCCTCTCCCAACTTTGATTTCCCTTTGTTTGAAGCTAAAGAAGAGAGTATTGAGGAAATTTTGGATGAGATTTCTCGGTTTCTTGAGCACGAGGAGAAGACCGTTTAGCCTCACAAAGAGCCAGTGAAAGTAATTAGTTTGGGTTCCAAGGAAGATATAAAAGAACTCAAGATTGGGGAACTACTTCATCGAGATGTTATGAAGAGGATGGTATAGCTTTGTCTTATCAAGATATGCTAGGTCTTGATACCGATATTGTGGAGCATAAATTATCTTTGAAGCCAGAATATATGCCAATCAAGCCGAAATTGAGAAGGACTCATCCCGATATGGCTGTTAAAATTAAAGAGGAGGTTCAAAAACAGATTGATGATGGTTTTCTCGTTACCACTGAATATCCTCAATGGGTGGCCAATATTATGCCAGTTCCAAAGAAAGACGGTAAAGTCCGGATGTGCGTTGATTACAGAGATTTGAATAAAGCTAGCCCGAAAGATGATTTTCCATTTCCGTACATTGAAATGTTGGTAGATAATACAACTAAATTAAATATATTCTCCTTTACGGATGGTTTTTCTGGCTATAATCAAATTAAAATGGCACCGGAAGATATGGAAAAAACATCATTCATTACACCTTGGGGACCATTCTGTTATAGAGTGATGCCCTTCGGTCTAAAAAATGCTGGTGCAACATTCCAGAGAGCCATGACCACTCTATTCCATGATATGATGCATAAAGAAATAGAGGTATATGTGAATGATATGATTTGTAAGTCGAAGACTGAAGAGGACCAAGTTGAGTATTTGTTGAAGCTGTTTCAGCATTTAAGGAAGTTTAAACTCTGTTTGAATCTTAATAAATGCACTTTTGGTGTCTGTTTAGGAAAGTTGTTGGGCTTTATTGTTATCCAGAAGGGTATTGAAGTAGACCTTAATAAAGTCAGAGCTATTCAAGAAATGCATGTGCCCAAGACATAAAGACAAGTAAGAGGATTCCTCGGACGTTTGAACTACATCTCCAGATTTATATCTAACATGACTGCCAGTTATGGGCCGATCTTCAAGCTTCTTCGCAAAGACCAAGATTATGTCTAGACCGAGGATTGTCAGAAGGTTGATGTTTGAGTGCACAAACAACATGGCAGAGTATCAAGCTTGTATAATGGGTCTTGGAGAGGCCATTGATTTGAGGATTAAAACTCTTGATGTGTTTGAGGATTCAGCCCTAGTGATTAATCAAATTAAAGGTGAATGAGAGACTCGTCAGCCTGGCCTGATTCCCTACAAAGATTATGCAAGGAGGCTTTTGACCTTCTTTAACAAAGTTGAATTGCATCATATACCTCGCAAAGAAAATTAGATGGTAGATGCTATGGCCACTTTGCCATCTATGATTAGGGTGAATCATTGGAATGATGTGCCTAAGATTAATGTTATGCATCTTGATAGACCTACTCATGTGTTTGCAGAAGAAGAAGTAAAAGATGACAAGCCTTGGTATCATGACATTAAATGTTTCATCCAGAGTCAGGAATACCTGCTTGAGGTATCCAAGAAGGATAATAAGACTATGAGAAGGTTGGCTGACAATTTCTTTTTTAATGGAGATGTGATATACAGAGAAACTTTGACACGGTCTTGCTCAGATGCGTGGATAGACACAAAGCATACATGTTAATGAAAGAAATTCATGAAGGATCCTTTGGTATCCATGTCAATGGACATGTTATGGCTAAAAAGATGTTAAGGGCAGGTTACTATTGGCTGACAATGGAATATGATTGCTGCAAATATATGAAGAAGTGCCATAAGTGTCAGATTTATGCTGATAAAATTCATGTGCCTCCGATTCTTCTCAACGTTATCTCATCTCCATGGCCTTTCTCTATGTGGGGAATTGACATGGTTGGTATGACTGAACCCAAGGCTTCGAACGGACACCGCTTCATTTTAGTGGCCATTGATTATTTTACCAAATGGATTGAAGCGACATTGTATGCTAATGTGACCAAGCAAGTGGTGGTCACATTTATCAAGAACCAAATTATCTGTCGGTATGGAATTCCTAGTAAGATCATCACAGATAATGGGTCGAATTTGAACAATAAGATGATGAAAGAGTTGTGTGATGATTTCAATATTGAGCATCATAATTCTTCTCCCTACAGACCAAAGATGAATGGGGCTGTTGAAGCTGCAAATAAGAACATAAAGAAGATTATTCAAAAGATGGTTGTGACATACAAGGACTGGCATAGGATGCTCCCTTTTGCTTTACATGGGTATCGTACATCCGTCCTCACTTCAACAGGGGAAACCCCATTCTCACTTGTATATGGCATGGAAACAGTGCTCCCTGTAGAGGTTGAAATCCCATCAATGTGAGTCTTGATGGAGGCCAAGTTAACTGAAATTGAATGGTGTCAAAGTAGGTATGGTAATTTGAATTTGATTGAAGAAAAGAGAATGACGGTCGTGTTTCATGGCCAATTATATCAACAAAGAATGAAGAAATCTTTTGATAAGAAGGTTCGACCTCGTGTATTCAGAGAAGGAGACCTCGTGCTCAGAAAGATCTTGTCATTTAACACTGATTCTAGGAGCAAGTGGACTCCTAATTATAAAGGCCCATACGTTGTTAAGAAAGCCTTCTCTGGCGATGCATTAATTCTTACAACTATAGATGGTGAGGAGCTCACTCGTCCTTTGAATGTCCATGCAGTCAAGAAATATTTCACCTAAAAATAAAAGAACAGCTTGCTAAGTTGAAAACCCGAAAGCGGGGCTTAGGGAAAAATAAGCGTCTCGGTGGCTAAAAACCAGAAAGGGCGGTCCTGGAAAAAGTTAGAGACATAAACAGAAATAATTATCCCGGTAGATTGAAAACTCGAGAGGGAAATCTAGGCAAAAGTTAGGAATTATGGAAAGTAACTGCATCAGGCTAAACTTGATCACTTGAAGCAACATTTGTTCATCAAGGACTCTCATTCTCGTCATTCTCAACGGAAGTGTAAAGCACAATGGAATTCAAAGTTGTTAGGGAGAATAGTGGACATTGTATTTCAGTGTAACCTTTTCCATTTATTTACCATTTTCCAAATTTGTAATGATCCATGGAGTCACGCCATTTGCGGACTACCATTCTATCAATAAAATTTGGGTCGTTGTCCATTTGTTTGCAATTCTTATATTTGTTTCTGTTTTGCAAAATTTCATTTATTTTTTATAATAATTTTTGAAACAAAAGTAAATGATAATGATACTTTTGAAAATTACAAAAATATTTTCCTTTGATTTGTGAATGCTAAAAGGAATGTCCACAGTTACTCCAAGGAATGGTAAGATCTCAAAGAGCAGAACTCGATAATCTCCCAAAACAGAGTTTGTTTTTGGTCTCCTCAGTTGAGCACTAATTCAAGTGGTCTCCAATCAGAGTTTGTGATGACAGGACACTACCGTTGATGGCTTTCTGGGTAACATATTGAATATCATATTCTGTCAGGACCATTTGCCAACGTGCAATCCTTCCGGTGAGAGCTTGCTTTTCAAACACCTATTTGATCGGATCCATCTGCCATATGAACATGGTTGTATGAGTTAACATATATTGCCTCAAGCACTTGGCTGCCCATGCAAGTGCTCAACATGTTTTCTCCAACACTGAGTACCCTGACTCACAATCAGTAAATTTCTTGCCCGGGTAGTATATAGCATGTTCTTTCCTACCTGTCTCGTCTTGTTGACCGAGTACACAAACCATAGAATTCTCAAAAAACCGTCAAGTACATTGTGAATGGTCTTCCATGTACTACATGCATGAGGATCGGAGGCTCCTGCAAGTATTCTTTTATTTTATCAAAAGTCTTTTGGCAATTATCATCCACCTGAAAGCCTGATCTTCAATAACTTGAATATTGGTTCACAAGTGGCTGTAAGATGAGAGATGAATCTAGCTATGTAGTTCAACCTCCCTAAGAAACCACAAACCTCTTTTTTTGTTCTTGGCTAAGGCATTTCTTGTATTACTTTTATTTTGGCAGGATCAACCTCGATACCTTGCTCACTGACGATAAAGCCCAAAAACTTGCCAAATCTTACCCCAAAGGTACACTTGTTCGAATTCAGCCTCAACTCGAACTTTCTCAACCTTTCAAACAATTTTTACAAATTAACCAGATGCTCATCTTCAGTTTGGGACTTCGCAATCATGTCATCAACATATACTTCAATCTCCTTGTGAATCATATCATGAAAGAGATTCACCATAGCCCGCTGATAAGTTGCCCAACATTTTTCAAACCAAGGGGCATCACTTTGTAATAGAAGGTCCCCACGGTGTAATGAACGTTGTTTTCTCCATGTCTTTTGGGGCCATCTTGATTTGGTTGTACCCAAAGAAGCCATACATGAAGGAAAACACTGAAAATTGAGCAGTATTGTCTAATAACACATCGATGTGAGGAAGAGGGAAATCATTTTTCGGGCTTGCTCTGTTCAGATCCCTGTAATCAACAGACATTCTGACCTTACCATCTTTCTTAGGTACTAGCACAATGTTTGCAACCCATGAAGGATAACTGGTAACAACAAGAAAGTCAGCATCCAATTGCTTCTGAACCTCTTCCTTGATCTTGACGACCATTTCTAGTCGAGTTCTTCTAAGCTTCTGTTTGACCGGAGGACAACCCTCTTTGAGAGGCAAACGATGCACAACAATATTTGTATCAAGCCCAGGCATATCCTAGTAAGACCAAGCAAAGATGTCGACATATTCCTGCAGCATCTCAATTAATTTCCCCTTAACACTTTCTTTAAATGCAATCCCGATTCTGACCTCTTTTCTTGCATCCTCGGTGCCCAGATTAACAATTTCAATAGATTCCTGATGCGGCTAAATGACCTTTTCCTTCTGCTTTTACAATCTGGCCAATTCTTCAGGAAGTTCACAGTCTTCTTCAACTTCCTCTTCTGCTTGGCAAATCGGATTGTCGAGGTCGTACTGAGCAATAGCAAAATCGTTATTGATGGAACATGGAGTGATGGATCTGCATGATTGATGGTTTATGCTTTATTTTAGAATGAGAAACAAAACAAAAAAGAAACATTACCATTTTGAAAATATAAAGTAAAAATGAAAGACAAGTAACAAAATATTTGAATGCAAAAACGTCATTTATTCATGATAATCATTGCAAATGTAATCATAAGGCCCTACAATGAATCACTACATCTTGGGCAGAGCGTAGAACTTATCTTATGCAAAAATAAGGGGAATTACTCTTCGTGAAGAGTAACATGAATGATATCCTCAGAAGACCAATTAGTGAGCTCCTGTCCTGGGATGCATGAACGAATCTAGTTGTCCAGGTCACAATCACTGTCGGCATCATCTTCCTCTATAACATTGACCTTATCATAAAAAACAACCCCGACACTGGAGAATCTGATGTGACCTCGAATATCTTGAGGAATTTGCATGGGCTTATATCCCAGACTTAATATGTCTTTCTTCACTGGCAAATCCAGAACCTGACCCTATCCTTCAGAATAACCAGCTTCAACCACAACTTTGGCTTCCTTCAATGACGTCATGGAAATCTCAGGCTTCTTATCCTCCGCGAGAAGATCATTCTTAATACGCACGGCTTCAAACGCCTGACACAAAGTCTCATGAATCTCTCTTTCCACCTCGGCGTACTTGAAAGAAGTCAGATGACTCACAATAATATCTTCCTCATCACAGATGGTAACCACCTTTCCATCAACAACATATTTGATCTTCTCATCTAAAGTTGAGGACATAGATCCGGTGGAATGAATCCATGGACGCCCAAGGAGACAGCTATAAGCTGTTGAATGTCTATGATGAAGAAGGTTATTTCGAAAACCTGAGGACCCACCTTGATGAGTAATACCACCTCTCCGAAAATAGAACGCTTTGAGCCATCAAAAACCCGAACGACCAGGTCACTAGGTCTGAGTATCACACCCTCTACATCTAACTTCATTAGAGCCTTCTTAGCTAACACATTGAGGGAAGATCTGATATCTACCAATACGTGGGATAACACAGTACCTTTACACTCCATGGAAATGTGCAAGGCCTTGTTATGGTTCCTTCCTTCCGGAGTCAAATCAAAATCAATGAAACCCAGTCCATTGCTAGCATTGACATTCACCACAACCCCTTCAAGCTGGTTGACAAAAATCTCATGAGGCACATACGCAACGTTTAAAATCTTCAATAAGGCATTTCGGTGGGCCTCAGAATAGAGCAACAACGATAGGATGTAAATCTTTGACGAATGTCTGATTCAACTGATCCACCACCTTATAGACGCTCTTCTTGATAATCCTTATAAACTCTTTGACATCCTTAAAAAATGAGGCTTCTGGCGATGGATTCTATGCAGAGTCTTCAACAATAACTTGTTTCCCTTTACTCTTGTCCGAGGCATTAGTACTACTATCCGGAGAAGTCTGTGGAGAAAAGATCCGACCACTACGAGTGATCCTTCCAGTTCCAACAACATTATCAACATTTTTCTCAACATTCGAAGGAACCCCGATCTCTTGCTTGTGACCCTTTTAAAATACCTCAGCCTTATAGTTCCATGGTATGGCCTTAGTACTCTCATACGACACTGGTCCAGGCATGGTGATAACCACATGAGCTTGCCTCACTGGCGTCGGGATACAGACTGGAGTATACGGAATATAAATAGTAGCAACATCTTTACCATTACCAGAAATCCTGTCAAACTAGATTTGACCTTCATTCATCATTCTCTGAATACCTTCTTTCAAAAGATCATAACCCTCGGGTTAAACCACACATCTTTGACAATCAGACGATCAGCCCGTGAACACGCCCCTTTAAGCAAACGCTATTTCACAAAAGGTAACAGAGTCTTCAGCATACTCGCATCAGTTACCAAGTTCAACCTCTCAACTTCTTCAACAGCATACACGACTGCACCACCATGTTGTGGCATCGAATTCTGGATCACATTGGGACTATTACTCGGCGGGAATTCGATAGCCTTGGAAATAATCTGATCTTGTACTTTATGATGAAAGGCCCTACAGTTCTCAATATTGTGCCCCGGTGCCCCAGAATGGAAATCACAATGGGCATTTGCGTCATAACCAAACGGGAACTTCGCAGGAGGAGGACCCATAGTCCGAAGTTCAACTAAATAAAGTTGAAGCAAATGTTGCAGTAGTTGCGCATACGGTATCGCAGGAGGATCAAAAACTCTTTCATATCTCTTTTGCTTATGTTGATAACCTTGTTTAGGTGTATACTACTGACGATATTGTTGAACTGGTTGCACAATGGCAGGAATAGTCACGGAGGCTACCTGTTGATGAGAACCTTGCTTCATTCTACCTTTGCCTGTGTAAGAAGCTACAACATTGGTTTCCCCTTCTCTCTTCTTAGGGGCTCCGGTGTAAGGTTTCTTTCCTCCTGAAGAGGAACCAGCAACATTCTGAATTTTACCCATTTTAATTCCACTTTCGACCCTCTCACCAGCCATTACTATATTTGAAAACCCCACAAAGGTACATCCTACCAACCTATCATAATATGGCCCTTGCAACGTACTCATGAGCATATCTACAAGTTCTCTCTCCATCACCGGAGGTTGAACTCTGCCAGTAAGCTCACGCCACCTCTGGGCGTATTCTTTGAAACTCTCGTTAGGCTTCTTAGTAAGACCTTGCAACTAAGTTCGATTCGAAGCCGTTTCGTGTGTTACTGGTAATGCTTGATGAAAGCTTCTGCTAATTCTCTCTAGCTTTGGATGTATGTCCTTTCAAGCTGTATGTACCATTCCAAGGAAGCCCTGGCCAGGCTGTCCTAAAAAAAGCATGAGCGACTTTTCATCCTCCGAGTATGCAGACATTTTCCAATAATAAGCCCTAACGTGCGTCTCCGGGCAAGTCGTCCCTCTATATTTGTCAAAGTCGAGACCCTTGAACTTTGGAGGTATCTTCATGCCTGGCACCAAGCCCAGCTCAGCCATATCCATACCCAAAGTATTTTAACCCTCAAAAGCTTTCATCCTTTCTTCTAACATTCAGAATTTTCTCTCAGCTTCGGTAGGAAGACCAACTTCCGTATCACGCACATAAAATACATCATCCAGATTTTAAACTTCAAGATGAGGAACAGGTATCCGAATAGGGATAGGAATTTGACCAGCATTACCCCCTGGAGTATTTGCACGACCACTTGTAGAAATAGCGCCCCCAGTAGGAATGGCACCCCTAGCAGGAGCAAGAATAACACCACCTGTGGGAACAGCTCCACCTGCATTACCTCTATCGGGAGGATTACCACCATTAACATCTGCTTCAGGAGTGACAACAGTAGGCTGGACCAGTGCCATCAACTCTTTTTTGCCTTGCGCCAAAGCCTGCGTTAAATCCATGAACTGCCCCATGTGAGTCCTGACTTCCAGCAATTCAGCCTAAATTTGATCCATAATTCTTTTTTGATTACCTCTGGTAGAATATCGGTAAACACCTGAGTTTGCAATCCTGCTAAGAAAACCAGATCAAGATAAGAAGGTCTGTCAAGAACACCTGCTATGCATTTTTTGAATGCAAATGCATGAATGTATGCAAATGTCATGTTTAATCATTTACAGGGTAATCTACACTTTGATTCTAGTTTTAAAGCAAAAGAACACCATGGAACACTGGTAAAATAGATCATCGTATATACGACAAACAACAAAAAGAGTACAATGAATACAGCCGAAACCAGAATACATAAAAGGGATTCGCATCAACAGGCCTGATGTGATCACATCAACAAAAATACAAAAATAGCTCTAAGGCGCATCATCCATCTCTACTAGAGCAAGCCCTCCCCAACCAAAGTGCTTCTTGTTCTAATCCTGGATCTCCTTGAAGAGCTTCTTGGTTTGATCATGCTTCAATCTTTGGATTAGCTCTTGAATCAGCACATCTCTTCTGCTAATAATCCCCTCCAAAAACCTTCAATGCTGCTCCCAAGAATCATCACACTCTTCAAAAGGACCTTTACCCCTAGGCTTCTTGACTTCTGCTTTAATCTTTCGTTCTTCCATCTTGGCCAAGGTTTGATTCAAACGAAACTGGCAACCCACTAATTGATGACGAATCTCATCCTTCTAATGATGCTCTTCTCTGATCTCTCCGTCTCTGACCTCGAGCTGCTTCTTCAAATCTTTGATCTGAGCTTTATATTGATCTTCCATCTTCTTTTGAGAAGTCAAAATATTGTCCCATTGCCTGTTCAATTTGGAAATCTCTGAATAAGCTTTGTTTAAATCTTCCTTCTTCTGCCTAAGGATACTGTTATCACTTTTCAAGTCTGCACCAATTCTTCCCCTCTTCTGATACTCTAACATGATTACCTTATCCTTCTCGGCTAGCAACTCTATTCTTCTCTTGAACTCTTGCGCCATCTCATCATTTGCATGCCAAACTGCACTGATCTACCTCTTTAGTTCCTCATTTTCCGTGCATACGTCCTGATTAGCAACCTTGAGCATGTTGTATTCCTCTATCAGTACATAAGCAAGTTGGTTAAGCACCAAAGGATATAAAGGAGCCTCCACAGAAAAAGGCAAATACATAGTTTCAACCCTTTTCTTTATCCATTCCACGTATGGAGGATAGGCGACACAATCACTCTTTCCTAGAAATGATTTCCCTTTCCGGTGAATCTTACTCCAAGCGCTCACAACCCTTCCCATCAGCTTAGGATTACCAGATGCTTGATAGAACAGAGATTCTTCCACTTCCTTATCTATTGGAGGAGACTTCAAGGCATATCCCAATTGTCTTCTAAAGAGAGATGAATTGTAATTGATACCACCCTTCACCCCCATGAGAGGGACATTAGGAAATTCTCCATAACTATAGATCATCTCCGTGCCGAGCAATCTTCTATCGAACCAAACGATATGCCTAACAGTCAAACCTATCAGTCTCTTAGACCACAACAAAGAATCCATGGTATCTACGAAGGCACCAGTGTGGGGAAGATGGCTCATGAACCATTTGCAAAGCAATGGAGCACAATAGATGACAAGCCCACCTTTTTTCTTCTCATTCTTAAAATGTACAGAATGGTAGAAATCACCCAAGAGAGTAGGCACTGGATTCTTCAATATGAAAATGTAGATGCTGTTCATGTGCACAAAATCTGCTATATTGGGAAACAAGATTATCCCATAGACGCAAAGGACAAGAATCGCATTGAAAGTATTCCAACTACAATCACCAGCATATACCTTGGCCTGACCCACCAAGAAGCTTAATTAAAAACTAGATAGGCCCCCTTAACTTTAAGGTTGGCTTCCACCACCGCCTTGCTCAAATAAAGAAAGACATCAATATCCTGAGGCTCAGGAATCCCCATAGCATTGTGGAACGGCACTTGATCCTCAGTCGACACTCCCAGAATGAGTGAATACTCCTCCAATGTCAGAGACAACAAATAGTCTGGAAATAGGAAACAACTCAGTAGAGGATCATAAAACTGAAGTAGAGTGTCGATGACACTTCTCTCATACTCTGTAACTGTGTGAAGAACATTCAGAATCATCCCATAATCCTTCTTAAAGTATTCCAAACTTCTCGGAGTGGCTAAAGCAACCAGGCTGTGAAATAAGCTCAGATCGGGCGAGGGAAACTTGCAAGTAATATTCTTCTTTCTGCCAGTGTCCATCTAGAAAAGAGCTCAACAACCAGAATCAAAGTTAAGATACACCCTGGAAATAAAGAAACATGTGGGTTAAAATGCAATAATGATATGATGCTATGAATGCAAAGACATGGGATTACAACTCCAAATTCTGAATAATTATTGTGTTGATGGCAGAACAAGTTCAAAAGTATGCTCTGACAAGAATACCAGAATACCAAATTAAAAAGTTCACACTGACAAGAACACCAAAAAACCAGGTAGGATAAAGGTCAAGGTTTCCTGCAAAAACCCATCCCCTCTCACATGTGGGTTCTAGTCTTGGACAAGGCTCCTAACAGGTCCTCAACTTCTCTGGCTCTCAGGTCAAGAAGCAATAATATGTTCACCATTTCTGGTTTGGAATTATTATCCCTCAAGGAGGCCTCCACTGATTTCCCATGAACGGTCTCTAGAGTTATAAGTTCTCAATGGAAATATCCTATCATCTTCATGAGATATGCAGGAAAGAATATCTCCCAAGAAAACCTCGTCTGAATGTGGGTCTCATACCAACTACACGCAACAAGAAGCTACGTGAGTTTACACGACTATCCACTCTAATCTTGTGTGTATACTCAAGCCTGGTAGTGGGCTTATCTCTCAGTAACAACCTCACCCAACAACACAGCAATATCCAGAATAACATGGGAACAGTAAATGATAAAATGCATACAAATAAAGAAAATAAAGCATATAAATAAACACCTAGGGAAAAGAAACAAACAAGAGCTAGGACTGACTCTCACAGGGAACCATAGTCCCCATCTATTGCTATCGTAAAAAACAACCAGCGTAGACACAAAGTCTCCATCGAACTTTATTTATCCCAACGGGGAACGGAAAACATCAAGAAAACCTCAGAAGGGAAAGAACGTGGTCTCGCAACCAAATTCCAGGTTTCAGAGTCGATTACGCAAGAGGAAGGTATTAGCATCCCTTACGTCCATTGTACTCAACAAGATCCACTCTTGTTGTTCTAATCAAAGGGAGTGTATATCTAAAGATCTACTTGCTAAGGGAACGCAGAAACAAAAAGGGAGAAAAAAACAAAAGGGAACTTGATAGGATCTTGCAATCCTATGCCTACGTATTCCCTCGTGCAATGGGAAAATCAGAATCATCGTAGTTTGGAGGACTACGGGTAAAAGGTAAGGTTGCTCGCCAAGGATTGGGGCCCTTGGTCCTACGTATCTTCATTTGGAAGAGAATGGAGAAATCAGAGTGTCCGTAGTTCGTGGGACCACAGGTTGCTAAGTGTTTTTTATAGACAATGCTAACATTCACACTCTAGCAGTTTAGGTGTTTGTCGCTCGTTGTCGGGATTCTTACCCGTTACATGTTTGCGGCAGAATGGAAATAACATGCCCTTTCTGAAAATGGTTTGAAGAGAAAATCCTGAAGGATAAAATGGATTGAATTTGTTGAAGTGTTTTAAGGAAATGAATTGAATTGGTTTGTGATGTGTATCATACTAAAGTCTATGATGATAGGAGCGAGCACTTTATACGATAGATCTGAAATGGCTCGCACATAAAGCTCTCTAGATGAGGTAAGGAGAGACTCCCGCTCATCATTTCCCATGTACTTAAGGCTCGTGGCGCATTATACACATCGTATTTATTAAGTGCTTTGAATTGTTTAAAGAGAGGAGAAGAAGGACTCACCACAAGATCTAAGGGAGACTTGGTCCTAGATGTTATCATGCAAAATGGTCCTAAGGTTAGGATTAGAAGACGATTCTATCCTAATGTTGTCATGCAAGATGGGCCTAGAGTTGGGATTAGGGAGAGGCTGCCCTAATATTGTCATGCTTGGATTAACAACTTAATGTCTATCCTACTCCAATCATAATAAAAAATTAAGTTGGACTAGGAAGCCCTAAGGGAACATGCAAGAGCGAGCAAAATAAGCTAATAAAAACACAAACAGCAGCACACGCCAACACTTCAATCAGAACAGCAGTGTATTTCCAGCAACAACACAACAACATTTAACATCACATATTTTCAGGACAGGCATGTATGCAGCAATAATAGAATGGCAGCATTTAACAGCATGTATGCACATGACAACAATGTATGTGAGCAGCACGAGTGCATTTAACAAGCATGTGAACATGTGTTATGCAAGTTCTAACCAAAGCATGTAAACATGTATAAAGAGTTTAAGCAATCAATACGAACATCCATCCACAATGAAGCAATGAGTATGAACATTCATCATGGAATTCAACAAACAACAATGCGTACGAGCATTCATCAACATTTAAATGAGGGATGTGGACATGTAATTGACAATCAAGCATCATACCTTTGCAACAACAACAAGCAAGTGTCAACATGTAAGTAATTTAACATCATGAACATGCATCAAGAATGCAAGCAACACATAATCAATAAAATCATGTATCAAAGATTCATATATGTACAGTAAATGGAGGCTAAACAGCTCTGAAAAATTCCACAAATATAAAAAAATATCAAGCCATGAAGATCACAAGTGGAAAAGAATCAAGATAAGCTCAAAGCCAAAAACACATTCTGCATCAGGTGTAATCGATTACCATATATGTGTTAATCGATTACACTTATTCAAAAGCTGAAAAACAGGCATAGGCAAGGGTGTAGTTGATTACACCAGATGTGTTAATTGATTACACCTGTAGAAACAACAGAAAATCACTTTTCAAAATCACTTTTCTAGCATCACTTCAATGACCAAATTCAACATGTAATGGCATGTAATTGTACATGAAAATTACAATAATTATGATCAAATAAACACACATTGAATCAATCAAAACATAAACAACATCAAGCAATTGAATCAATGAATCAATCCACACAAAAACCACAAGGATCTACATTGTGAAAGTTGTAAAATAAGCTAAAGTGATTTTGGATCTAAGAATCACCAACCTACAAAGCAGAGATTTGCTTTGATAATTGTTGCAAACAGAAATTGATGAATCAAACTAAGAAAACCAGAGATCCAAGAGATTCTTCACAAGAAAAGTTGAAGAACATTGCAATAAGCTAGAATTGCTTCAAAATCACTTCAAGAGATTGCTTCCAAAATTCAGATCTAGATCCAAATCAACTTCTACTGCAGAATTTGATGTTAATGAAAGGAATTAATGAAGGTTTAGCTCAACAATTAACAAACTCCAATGAAGAATTTGTTAACTATAATGGAAGAGTTTTGGTGAGGTTAAGGATGAAGATAAAAATGGAGAGTGAGAGAGAATTTGAATTAGAGTATGAAATGTAGAAAAATAAAAAAAAATGAATTCTTCTCCTCTTGGAATGGGAGAAATTAGTTTAAATATGGTCTAGGTATGAAAGGAAAATGAGGTTTAGAAATTGGCTTTAAATGAGGATTAGGTTTTTGGTTTGGAATTAGGAGTGGAAATTATTTGAATTATGGAGGGAAAATGAAATTAATTTGGAAAATATATGATATTTTGGAAGCATTCTAGATCCTTCTACTGATGCAATAGTGAATCAAGCAATTGAAATGAACTACAAAATGCTACAGTGCTGAAAACTTGCTATTTTTGGCAAAATTTCACTGATGTAATCGAATACACCAGATTGGTTAATCGATTACATGCTCCAAAATTTGAATTCTGGCGCATTCTGGAGGGGGTGTAATTGATTACACCAGATGTGTTAATTGATTACATCAAGGAAAAAATACAAAAATCACCCTGTTGCAACCTATTCTGAGCCCGACTTCGCATCTGAACCTTAGCCACCGGTAAAGCCATTGAATAATGTTTGAAACATGATAGATAGCCTATCTGAAACCAAATCATATGAACTTTTTGCTTTCTATTCTTGATTCTGAAATAAGTAAACCATCTGTTGAGCAAAATAAATGCTCAAAAATTTTGATGACTGTCTGTTTAACTCTGAATGCTACTGAAACACTCTCTGAAATGAAGAAAGCTCTTAATTGTCGGAAATACATTGTGATCACATTTGTTGGAAGCCCAATGAAATGTATCATTAAATGAATATGGAGTGTGTATGGATGTAAAACACAAGCCAATTGAGGTTAGAAAACAAAGGGAAAATTTTGGGGTGCAACAACCCACTTGGGTTTTCAATCCACCGGGACACTCATTTTTACCTAAGCTGCTCTTTCGGGTTTTCAACTTAACGAGCTGTTCTTTTATTTTTAGGCGAAGTATTTCTTGACTGCATCGACATTCATAGGACGAGTGAGCTCCTCACCATCCATAGTTATTAGAATTAATGCACCACCAGAGAAGGCTTTCTTAACAACGTACGGGCCTTCATAATTAGGAGTCCACTTGCCCCTAGAATCAGTGTTAAAATACAAGATCTTTTTTAGCACGAGGTCACCTTCTCTGAACACACGAGGTCGAGCCTTCTTTTCAAAAGCTTTCTTTATTCTCTGTTGATATAATTGGCCATGACACAAGGCTGTCATTCTCTTTTCTTCAATCAAATTTAACTAATCATACCTACTTTGACACCATTCAACTTCAGTTAACTTGGCCTTCATCAAGACTCACATTGATGGGATTTCAACCTATACAGGGAGCACTGTAACACCCTTCTATACCCTAAAACAATAATCGAATATTTTAATTAAAAAACATATCCACAAGGTTGTCACACAAATCAAACACATGACCTGCTCCGTAACACGGGTTACAACAAAAATAAAATTGAATGCACATATTTATACCTGGGATGTTAAACGACATCGAACACATTTGATTTGTACTTGGGATGTTACACGGCATCCAACACATCTGATTTGGGTCAAGTACTTGTATAATAAGGCATGTAGTACCTGTCCTCCCATGTTCACCCAAGAATTTACGATATCATTGCAGCGCAATCACTAATAAATATACAACAATAGCATTGTAACTCAAGCCATTAAGTCTCATGAATTTCAACTTAATAGCATAATCAAAAGAGTATGACAATCAACTTAAAACAACTTAAAAAACTCAATAACACAAAAATTTTGTAACTTTGACAACAATAATACAAAAATCAAATCAAGCGTTTATCCCAACCCAATGTTACATGATCGGAGCAAGGAACCTCTAAATAAAAGCGATAAACTACGAAATTAACTCCAAGGCTATCTTTCACTTACTTCAACAATGCTACTCCTGAGTATCTCCACGATGCCCATGTAAAGGCAACATTCAAACAGAAGGGGTGAGAATACGATTCAATAATAACGATAAAAGACAATCGAGGGTAGATTAATCTAACAACATCACACACCAAATACAACCATATAGGCATATCAAGTATTCTCATCCACACAACATAACATCTAGGAAATCACAAATGCAACTCAAATGCAATGCATCCAACAACTGACTCAACATGCATGTGGTACCAAATTATGAACGCACATGTTCATTTCACTCCATGATCCCCACCATAGGATTGATTCCCTCTTGGAACCCGAGCACACCAAATCGCTACCATCACCATAGGTAACACTTCACTAATCCCCCATAATAGGAATTAGCCACTCGCACCCGATCCATCACAATGGGATCGAGGCTCACCAAAGCTCGTTACCATCACCATAGGTAATGCTTCACTAATCCCCCATAATAGGAATTAGCTACTCGCAGTTGATCCATCACCTTAGGATTTAGGCTCACCAAAAAGAACCAAGTTCCGACAACATGAATTCATCGACTCTCAACATGCAACAACAACACATACACATTGGCCTCTCTTCTGATCATGTATGTCGCCAACAACATAATCACCATAAAAATAGCATGTATATATTTGAATATACAACATCATTAACAACATCCTCATAACATCATGTTATAGCTCTAACTATTAGCTTTCTAACGCATCGAACAGGGCGTCATTTAGACATACGAATCAAAAGTTATGATCAAAACATTAGATGGATTTTCCAAAAATTCCAGTTTTTCAATGTTACGGGATTTTCCCCCAAATCTCATCTTCAACCCTAAACCAGTCCCAATTTTATTCAAAATCATCTCAATAAGTTGTCTAATAAGAACAACATATATATCATCGTAATTAACATTAATCTATCAATTTTTCTCATGATTCAACTACTTCGATTCATGCCCTAATTCACCCAATATTCTATCAATTTTCATGGATTCACTTGATCTCAAGGACACAACAACAACACATCATCACACACAAATTCAATTCATATCATGGCACATGAAAACATAATTATCATCACATGGCACATGAAAACAGAATTATCATCACAATTGCATCAACAATTCATCATAACACAAAGAAGATTAAACCTTAATCTACCCCTCAATCCATACCCCTATTATTGAACCCAATTCCCACCCTTACCTTAGATTTCTTGCAAAAATTCTGAATTGGAACCTTCACTCTCCTCCATTGATCACCTTGACTCTTGCCTCTTCTTACCCTAGCACTCTTTCTCCTTTCTCCTCATTTTTCACGTATGATACAACTGACTTTTCTTATTCTAATTTTCCCTTTTTCTAATTATAATATTCCTCCTAATTATGTTTTCCCTCATTTAGCCCAACTTACCCTCATGTAATTACCTCATTGTCCCTAAAATCTCTACACATACTATTTATTTTATTTTCACTAATTAATATAATAAAACAAATAAAACATTATTTTTAATTACCAAAACAACTCTAAATTATTCTACTCATTTCTATCATCTCTCTATACTCCTAACTCAAGGACACATACCCCGCCAACACCCAACCATAAAATAAATCCTCAAAATGCGTAATTCAAGCAATTAAAATATAATAAAATATCTAACAAAAAAACAGGGTGTTACAAATCTCCTCCACTTAAGAAATTTTCGCCCTCGAAAATTACCTAAGGAAAACATAGTCGGATACGACTATCTCATCTGATCCTCACGCTCCCAAGTCATGCTCCCACCAGTTGGTCCTCCCCACACTACCTTCACTAAGGAAATATCACTACCACACGACTGCTTCACTTCCCGATCCTCTATACGTATGGGTGATGTCTCAACAATCACGTTATCTCTCACCTTTCCCTCATTCACCTGAATCTCATGAAACGGATCCAAAATGTACCTCCTCAACAGAGATACATGAAACACATAATGAAGATTTGCAAGCAGTGACAACAAAGCAATCTGATAGGCTATCAATCCTATCTTTCGCTAAATCTTGCATGGACCATCAAAACGCGACGTGAGCTTTCGAGACTTCAAAGCTCTACCAACACCGGTTACCAGAGTAACTCTCAAAAACGTATGCTTTCCCTTCTAGAACTCAAATGATTTCCTCCTCTTATCATGGTAGCTTTTCTGAAGACTCTGTGTCACTTTCATCTTCTCTTGGATCATCTTGATCTTCTCAGCCGTCTGGTGAACAATCTCATGTCCGAGCACAACACTCTTGCCTAACTTATACTAACACAAAGAGTCTTACACCTTCTAACATACAATGTCTTGTATGGTGCCATTCCAATAATAAAATAATGACTGTTGTTGCAAGTAAACTCAATCAATGGCAAGTTGCTACCCAAAGCACCTCCTTGTTCTAGCACACAAGCCCTCAACAAATCTTCCAAAGACTGGATAGTCCTCTCTGTCTAACCGTGCATTTGTAGATGATAGGCCGAACTCAACCTGAACTTAGTACCCAGAGCAGTTTTCAAACTCCCCCAGAACCTTGATGCAAATTTCAGATCTTTATCTGACACAATACTCAAAGAGATACCATGTAGTTTCACAATCTCTTAAAATACAACTAAGCCAACTTCTGCAAAGGATGATTGATCTTTACTGGTATAAAATGAACCAATTTGGTCAACCTCTCAACAATCACCCAAATAGAATCACATCCTTTCGAAGCCTTTGGCAATCCTGTTACAAAATCCATGGAAATGCTATCCCATTTCCATTATGGAATATTCAATATTTGTATCATACCCAACGACTTTCTGATGTTCAATCTTTGACTCCTGGCAAGTAAAATAAGCATAGACAAATTATGTAACATCTTTCTTCACCCTTGGCCACAAAAACATCTTCTTCAAGTCTTGATACATTTTGGTCGCACTTGGATGAATACTCAGCTTACCACAGTGTCCTTCCTCAAGAATACTCTTCTTAAGTTCTGGCACATCTGGAACACAAACTCTATCTCTGAACCTCATCACATCATTCTCATCAACTCGGAAATCATCTCTGTTACCTTTGTTGATTAGCATGAGATGATCTATCAAACTCAAATCATATTTTTGGCCCTCTCTGATCTCATCAAGGATACTACTCGTCAGCTTCAACATACCCAACTTCACACTATTAGGAGTTCTTTACATACTAAACACATATCTCTGAATTGCTCAACCAATTCCAATTCTCAAACCATCAACATCAACATATGTAAAGACTTCCTGCTCAACGCATCAGCTACGACATTAGCCTTACCAGGATGGTAACTTAAGCTAAAATCACAATCCTTCAGGAATTCCGGCCACCTTCTCTGCCTCATGTTCAATTCCTTCTGATCGAATAGACAATTTAAGCTTTTGTGATAACTGAACACCTCAAATCTGGAACTAAAGAGATAATGTCTCCAAATTTTCAAGACAAAAACCACAAATGCTAACTCTAAATCATGCGTAGGATAATTCCTCTCATGCACTTTCAGTTGTCTGGAAGCATAAGTAACAACCTGGCCATTCTGCATTAGTACACCACCAAGACCCATCTTCGACGCATCACCATACACTACAAAGGCTCACTTGGATTAGAAAAAATCAACACTGAGGCACTCGTCAATTTCTTCTTGAGTTTTATAAAACTCTCTTCGCAAGCAACATCCCACACATAAGTTTGACCCTTTCGAGTCAACTGAGTCAAAGGCAATGCTAACTTCGAGAAGCCTTCTATAAACCTGCGATAATAACCAGCTAAACAAAGAAAACTTTGTATCTTAGTAGCACACTTCAGAGTTTCCCACTGTCATACAACATCAACTTTAGAAGGATCTACAAAAACTCTCCCACTTGAGCTCACATGGCCAAGGAAACTCACTTCCTTCAACCAGAACTCACACTTTGACAACTTGGCATAATGTTTCTCTCTCTCAACACCTCCTGTATAACTTTAAGATGCTTCTCATGCTCTTCTACAGATTTAGAATATATCAAAATATCATCGATGAAGACCACCACAAATTTATCCATATACGGATGGAAGATCCGATTCATTTACTCCATGAACACCTCTGGTGCATTAGATATGCCATAAATCATCACAGTGTATTCATAGTGACCATATCACATCCTAAATGCTATCTTTTGAATATCATTTGGTTTAACACGAATTCGATGGTAACCAGCCATCAAATCAATCTTGCTAAACACACAAGCACCAACTAACTGATCCATCAGATCATCGATTTTCAGAAGTGGATACTTATTCTTGATAGTCACCTTATTCAACTGCATGTAGTCCATACATAACCTCATACTGCCATCCTTCTTCTTAACTAACAATACAGGTGCACCCCACGGAGAAACACTTGTCGAACAAACTACTTCTCCAACTATCCTTCCAATTGTTTCTTCAACTCAACCAATTTTGATGCTGACATCCTATAAGGATCCATTGACACCAGAATCGACCACTCATCTAGCAGAACAAACCACTTCTTACCTTTATCGAACTCAGGTTCATGCTCTGGTGCTAAGTCGTAGATATCTTCAGGAAAAACATCATGAAATTACAAACCACTAGCATATCACTAGCCATCACATTGACCTCTTCTCTATGAGAAATAAACATCAACCATACATGATTGTTCTCCCTCAAGACATCCCAGCTTGACCGAAGACAAGAATCTCGATTTCATGCTCTCTTCGGGTTCGAGAAACAACACAGCCCCAACAACACTTGCACCCTTGCAATCAGCAGCACATCGAACCAACACTCCACAACTAAAACATCTCAGATAAGCAAAAGCTTCTCCCCACCTGTTTCAATTCCACGCTTGTAGATAAAAGGTTAGAAAAAAAACGAGTACCAATAGTGTTTCACACACATGTCACGTACTAAGGAAAAAACAGCACTAGACAACCTGGCCGAACGAACCGACATGCTCTGATACCACTAATGTAACACCCTTCTATACCCCAAAACAATAATCAAATATTTTAATTAGAAAACATAAGCATAAGGGTGTCACACACATCGAAACACATAACCCGCTCCGTAACAAAAATTACCACAAAAATAAATTTGAATGCACATATTTATACCTGGGATGTTACATGATATCCAACACATCTGATTTGTACTTGGGATGTTACACAACATCCAAAGCATTTGATTTCGGTCAAGTACTTGTATAATAAGGCATGCAGTACCTGTCCTCGCATGCTCACCCAAGAATATACGGTATTATCGCAACGCAATCACTAATAAACATACAACAATAGCATTGTAACTCAAGACATTAAGTCTCATGAATTTCAACATAATAGCATAATCAAAAGAGTATGCCAATCAACTCAAAACAACTTAAAAATCTCAACAACACAAAAAGTTTGTAACTGTGACAACAATAATACAAAAGTCAAATCAAGCATTTATCCCACCCCGATGTTACTTCAACAACGATACTCCTGAGTATCTGCACGATGTCCATGAAAAGGCAACATTCAAAAAGAAGGGGTGAGAATACGATTCAATAATAACGATAAAAGACAATCAAGGGTAGATTAATCTAACAACATCACACACCAAATACAACCACATAGGCATATCAAGTATTCTCATCCACACAATATAACATTCAGGAAATCACAAATGCAACTCAAATGCAATGCATCCAAGAACTGACTCTGGTACCAAATTATGAACACACATGCTCATTTCACTCCATGACCCCCACCATAGGATTGATTCCCTCTTGGAACCATAGCACACCAAATCGCTACCATCATCATAGGTAACACTTCACTAATCCCCCATAATAGAAATGAGCTACTCGTACCCGATCCATCACAATGGGATCGAGGCTCACCAAAACTCGTTACCATCACCATAGGTAACACTTCAGTAATCCCCCATAATAGGAATTAGCTACTTGCACCCGATCCATCACCATAGGATTGAGGCTCACCAAAAAGAACCAAGTCTCGACAACATGAATTCATCGATCTCAACATGCAACAACAACACATACACATTGGCCCCTCTTCTGATCGTGTATGCCGCCAACAATATAATCACCATAAAAATAGCATGCATATATTTGAATATACAACATCATTAACAACATCCTTATAACATCAAGTTATAGCCCTGATTATTAGCTTTCTAACGCTTCGAACAGGACGTCATTTGGACATACGGATCAAAAGTTATGATCAAAACATTAGATGGATTTTCCAAAAATACCAGTTTTTCAATGTTACGGGATTTTCACCCAAATCTCATCTTCAAACCCTAAACCAGCCCCAATTTTATTCAAAATCATCTCTATAAGTTGTCTAACAAGAACAACACATATATATATATATATATATATATATATATATATATATATATATATATATATATATATATATATATATATATATATATCATGGTAATTAACATCAATCTATCAATTTTTCTCATGATTCAACTACTTAGATTTATGCCCTTATTCACCCAATATTCTATCAAATTTCATGGATTCACTTGATCTCAAGGACACAACAACAACACATCATCACACACAATTTCAACTCATATCATGGCACATGAAAACAAAATTATCATCACAATTGCATCAACAATTCATCATAACACAAAGAAGATTAAACCTTAATCTACCCCTCAATCCATACCCATATTATTGAACCCAATTCCCACCCTTACCTTATATTTTTTGCGAAAATTCTAAATTGGAACCTTCACTCTACTCCATTGATCACCTTGCCTCTTGCCTCTTATTGCCCTAGCACTCTTTCTCCTTTCTCCTCATTTTTCACGTATGATACAACTGACTTTTCTTATTCTAATTTTCCCTTTTTCTAATTATAATATTCCTCCTAATTATGTTTTCCCTCATTTACCCCAACTTACCCTCATGTAATTACCTCATTGTCCCTAAAATCTCTACACATACTATTTATTTTATTTTCACTAATTAATATAATAAAACAAATAAAACATTATTTTTAATTACCAAAAAAACTCTAAATTATTCTACTCATTTATATCATCTCTCTATACCCCTAACTCAATGACACATACCCCGCCAACACCCAACCATAAAATAAATCCTCAAAATGCATAATTTAAACAAATAAAATATAATAAAATATCTAATGAAAAACGGGGTGTTACAAGCACTGCTTCCATGCCATATACTAGTGAGAAAGAGGTTGTACATGTTGAAGTGCGGGCGGATGTACGATACCCATGTAAAGCAAAAATGAGCATCTCATGCTAGTCCTTGTATGTCACAACCATCTTTTGAATAATCTTCTTAATGTTCTTATTTGTAGCTTCAACAGCCCCATTCATCTTCGGTCTGTAGTGAGAAGAATTATGATGCTCGATCTTGAAATCATCACACAACTCTTTCATCATCTTATTGTTCAAATTCGACCCATTATCAGTGATGATCTTACTGGGAATGCCATACCGACAAATAATTTGGTTCTTCATGAACCTGACCACCACTTGCTTGGTCACATTAGCATACAATGTCACTTCAACCCATTTGGTGAAATAATCAATGGCCACTAAAATGAGTCGGTGTCCGTTCGAAGCCTTGGGTTCAATCATACCAATCATGTCAATTCCCCACATAGAAAAAGGCCATGGAGATGAGATAACATTGAGAAGAGTCGAAGGCACATGAATTTTATCAGCATAAATATGATACTTATGTCACTTCTTCACATATTTACAGCAATCAGATTCCATTGTCAGCCAATAGTTACATGCCCTTAACATCTTTTTAGCCATAACATGTCCATTGACATGGGTACCAAAGGATCATTCATGAATTTCTTTCATTAACATGTCTGTTTCGTGTCTATCCATGCATATGAGCAAGACCATGTCAAATTTTCTCTTGTATAACACATCTTCATTAAAAAAGAAATTTCCAGCCAACCTTCTCAAAGTCTTCTTATCCTTCTTGGATGCCACAAGTGGGTATTCCTTAATCTGGGTGAAACATTTAATGTCATGATACCAAGGTTTATCATCTCTTACTTCTTCTGTCATAAACACATGAGCAGGTCTATCAAGACGCATAACCTTAATCTTAGGCACATCATTCCAACGATTCACCCTAATCTAAAGGACAAAGTGGCCAGAGCATCTGCCATCTGATTTTCTTCGTGAGGTATATGATGCAACTCAATAGTTTTAATCCTCAAATCAATGGCCTCTTCAATACCCGTTATACAAGCTTCATACTCTTCCATGTTGTTTATGCACTCAAAAATCGACCTTGCAGTAAATGGTATATGAGAGCCATTAGGAATAATGATGATTGCTCAATTTCGTTGCCATAAGCATTGACAGCTCCATCAAAGACTAAACCCCAACGAGAATCAGGATCATGCCCCTCTCCGGGCAACGATTCGTCACAATCTTTGGCTTTTAAATACATAACATCCTCATCAGGGAAGTCAAACCTGATGGATTGATAATCATCAATTGGTTCGTGAGCTAAATGATCATCCAAAACACTTCCTTTGATTGCCTTTTGAGTATGGTACTCGATGTCATATTCAGATAACAACATTTTCCAGCGGGCAATCCTTCCAATCAAAGCAGGATTTTTAAAGATATACTTGATTGGATCCATTTTGGGTATCAACTGTCGTAACCCAAAATTTGACCCTCCTTTTTGCGTTTTGCACAAGCTTGTGCATTCGCATCGCTGGCATAAGCATTCACATCTCTTTCTCTGTGATTTTTGGTTGCAGGAATATTCAGGTTTTCCAAGCCCGATTAATCGTATCCTCACAAGATCACCACATCATCAAAACAAGCACAAAATAAGGACTTTCATGCCTATTCATCAAAACAAGAGGTGGAAAAGTGAAACCGGGACTTGAGTACTTGTTCCTAAGCAATTCGGTCAAGTTTTGCCTAGAGTAATCGATTACTCTGTTTCTAGGCAAAAACATGGTAATCGATTACTCTGTACAGATTTGCAAATTTTACTGCATTTTTTGAGACAACAACCTTGCACTATCTTTGTTCTTGGATTCTACATGGTTCTAGCCTTGTCTGGAATATTCTAGACATTTCAAGAATCCACTTGCAATTGCTACAATGTATCATTTCCACTCAAGACCACCAAGCACCTTTATTTCTAAACATGTAAACCCTTGGATGTGAAGCTTGCATTGGGATGTTCCCACCGAGTTAAAAAATAACTAACTGAGTTAACCTCTAACTTAGTGAGTTAGATGTAACGAACTCCAAACCAAATGCCAAACCACCCTAAGCTAGATCCAAACCAAGTTCCAAACCTCTCACACTCCAAACCTACACTCTATTTAAAGAAACCTTCACTTTGTTGAAGGGGGGTCAACCATTATTCATCATTTCAACCACACTTCACTCTCAATTCTCTCACATTCTCTTTGAATTTTTCTGCAACTTCTTCATCTTCATCTCTATTTTCTTGCCAAACCTCACCATAACTCAATTTCACTATTGAGGAGTAGTTACTTTCACCTTGAAAGTGATTATTTCTTGAGCTTAAGCTTCACCATCTTGCTATTCTACTTGATTTTTTGGAGTTTTATTAACTTTTGGATTCATCTCAAGTGTTTGCTTCAATATTCTACGGTGTGAATTTGTATTTTGGAGATTCGTCGCAATTTGCTTGGTTTCGATACGATTCGGATACAATTGAAGATTCCTCTGGCTTTCTTTGATTATCTTCATCAAGATTCATTTGCAACAACATCCAAGGAAAATCTCAGCCTTGTAAGTTGGTCCTTCTTTGCACATTTTACTGTTTCGAACGTTTTCGTATCATTCGCGATGTAGTTTCGATGCTTTTTGTGTGTGAATTGATTATTCCATTACTTAATCCATGATCTTGATGAGTTAATTGATTCCATTGCTGGTTATTTGCTGTTGTTAAACTTGATTTTCGTGCACAAATTCATATCCTAGCATGTGGTAGTTTGGACAAATGATTTAGGTGCTGAAAGTGCTTTTTGAAAAGCTATTTTTGCTACTGTTACAGTGGTAATCGGTTACTCATATCAGGGTAACTGATTACTCTGCGCAATTTTCACTAGTTTTGCCTTTTTCAAGCAAGTAACCAATTGCCAGCTGTTGTATCCCAAATTTTACCCCTAAGATGTCATAACATATTGACATTTAGGTTCAATCTTCTATGCATTGTTAACTAACCATTTCATTTTTGCAAGCTTGTTTCTCCTGTGAAAAGCCAGGACTTATACCATGAGGAGGACAAAGTCTCCTAAAGAAAAGAAGGCCCCAAATGAAACTATTGAGCTCATCTATATCCTAAAAGTCTCAATCAACAAGAATTCAAGTGTGACTGGCTCTCATTACCAAGTGCCTCGAGCCACAAGCTTGCCCTACCTCCAATTAGGGTTTTGTCAAGACAAGTTAATCATAACCTTTGATATTGATCAAGAGTGGTGCTCAAGCTCTGGGACATGACTCCAAGTGGTAGTAGACATCCTCAGAGACTATCGATGAGCCTTATATGTGATTAAAGAAGCAAGATCATCAGAGATCGTTCAAGTGCATTCACCAGTGAAATTAGGGTTTTGACTGAGGCCTTAACCTTGGAGATTTTGATCCAAAATAAAATATCCAAGTCCTTAATCCATCATGACATGTCTCATTGGTGATTTAGGGTATGAAATATCAAGTCTTAGGAAGTTTCTTGCAAAGGAAGGAAGGTTTGGTTCATGAAACTTTTCAAATGTGGAGATTTCACTACTTGTGCAAATATTGAAACAGTCATAACTTTCAAACCACACATTCAAATTGAGTGACTCAAAGCTCAAATGGAAGCTCTTTCCATGATCTTCAAAACATATCAGAGGACCCTCTTTCAAAAAATGCTTGGTTTTTGAGTTACAAGACTTGGAAGATAAATCACCCTTTAGGACTTAGTGAAATTTCAGCTTTTTCACCCTTATTTGGACACGACTTTAACCTAATTTTCCATACAGTTCCAAGCCTCAAATCAAAAATCCTTGAACATGAAAGTTGTAGAGGGCATTGAGGGATTTCCAAAAAGTAGTAGAACTCCATATTCTGTTGAGTGAGCTGGGAGTTTCGAAGCTTCAAAGTTGGAGGTTTCATTCCTTAAAACTCAAGAAACCAACTTTTGTGTAATGATTCAAACCATTCTCTAATCACCAAAACCACTTGTTTCTGGGTTCTAATGATGATTTAAACCTTGATCCAAGCCTTGCCATGAAAATTCAAATTGGTTTGCATTAAAATATTAGTTTGTGTCATAGTTATGCAAGTGGGAGAAGGAAAGAGAAACTTTACAAAGCAAAGAAGTATTGTTTATTCCTTGAGCCTCTCACCAATCACTTCTCACCAGCTTGTTCTCAGATGCTCAGATATATTTGAAGATTTTGGCTCAGCAAGCAAGACTTCACACGATGAAAAAGGGCAGATTTGGCATTTGTTGCAACTTTGGCCATGCCTTGAGTTCTCCGCCCTCCCCTATAAATAGCAGCCTGATTTCCATTCATTTGACACCGACACTTTTCACATACACTCTAAAAATATCCTGAGTCCAAGCCTTGCAAAGTGAGAAAAGGAAGAGGAGCACTTTAGGAGGTTGCTGCTAGTCTAAAGAGGAAGAAAGACAGTTCACATTGTTGAGGGTGCAGTGGAAATATTCCACTTGGTAACTTGCTTCTTCACACTCAATATTCATGCTCATGCACATTACTACCATTATCATATCTCTGTTATAAATGTTCATATAATGTGTTTTAAGCTTTCTCTCCATCTGTTCACAATGTGGAGTTGTTTTGTTCATAACTCTGTGCTTGAAAATGCTCTGGATTGCTTATCCTTGGCATGCTGAAAGGAGATAAGGCAAGGATTGAAACTCCTGTGTGAGTGTGTTACTGGTACACTAGTGTAGTTATCTTCAATGTCCTTAGTCCCTAATATATTGGTTGAGATGCAATAAAACTCATTTTTGATATGTACTGACTTGTTGTTGAAACCTTACACTGCTTGCTTTGCATTGAACCTACATGGGTTTGTTTGAAACTAATCAGATGGATAATATGTTGTTCATGTATCCATGATGCACTTTGAACACTGGAACTAATGTATTAGACTATGTTTGCTTGGAATATCTTGGAGTTTGTGTTTTGGAGTCACCTTGGTGACAAGTTTTTGTTCTTAGTTTTGTTTCTCACTGTTGTTATTTCATAACCAAAGTCATGTGATTTCCATGTTAAAATTCAAGATAGTTTTGATGTCCAGTAGATGCCTCTTGGAGTTGTTAGTTTTGATGGAATGATGTTGATACCATTTAAAGTAGTCTTCTGGTTTGAGAATGTCCATTTTGTTATATCAATCTAAATGACATGAATTCTGTTTTGTTGCTGTCATCCTAAATTGTTTTTCCTATTGTCCTTGCTAGTTTATTGTGCCATATTATGAATCACATGCCTAGGCTCTTGTCATGTTTAATTCGGTTTTGTTTGGACATGTTCATAACTCTGATGTGTTCATACTGAAGTTGGTAGGCCTGAACTGTTCTTGAAATGTTCATGTTTTGATTAGCATACTTGATATGAATGTTTTGATACATGCTCCCAAAGATAACACATAACTGTGCCTACCATGTCATGACCCTATAGTTTATATTTTGGTACTCTGAACTTGAAAGACCAAGTACATGGTATGAATGTTTGTCCTTCCTGCACCTTGATCAAGTGGCCATAAGGATAATATTGTTGAGTTTAGCTATTGTTGTTAACATGAATTCCCTTGAGAACTTTTTCCTTTTCATACCAACATGCCAGGTCTTGAGTCATTATTAGTGAACAACATGAAAAATGTGGTCTGACATTGTACTAATGTAATGAATGTAGTGCTACTCATACTAGTAACCTTTGATATGATGATTTGTTGCCCTTGCCTTGTTTGCTTGGTATCACATGTAGAAGTTGATGTCATGTATGTTTGAGCCTGTGTTGTCATGATTCAGAAATATCCATGTCTTCATGTTAAAATTTGTATACCATTCAATGTTGATATGACTGGTTCTTGTTCTCAATATCATTGTTGATAGCTCATAATTCCATGCTTAAATTACCGTGAGAATGCTATGTTCATGCTGCTGTTATAGTCTGGTATGAATGTATGAATTTGGTATCATGCCCTTCTGCACAGTTGGGATTGTTAACATGAGTACAAAGTTCATTGCCATCTTGCTTTGACCTGTTGACACATAGAGGCCAGTTTGAAAACCTTGCTTTCTGGTTCTTTCAAGTATGCCATGTTTGGTTGTTGAAATAATAGTAGGTGTGAATTCTGACATAGGAATTGTTACTACCATGCTTTACATGTTTAGAATTGGTAGCTGGAAATTGAATTTTCATGTTTGACATTTATAAACCATGATATGAATTGTCTATGTCTGCACTACTTGAATGTGGTCTGATTAACTATATTCTAGACTTTCCTTAAAGTGCATCTCTTTAAAACCTTTGTGTCTTTTCAAATATGGCCTTGCTTTTGATTCATGGAACAATCATTGACAGTCTGCACTTCAAGTAGCATGAGGATTATTGATAAATGTGCATTTGTTTCCAAGGCATGATGAAACCATGTTTTCCTTACCAAGCTCAACTGTTTTGATGTTATGTCACTGCATTGTTCACATCTTTGTTTTAATTTGTCCTAAAATCTATTGCTGCTATTTATCCTAAGTTAAAATCAATTGATGGTTAAGTTTGTGGCATGTGCATTATTTTAGTTGTTAGCATGGACAAGGGTTTGACTTTAAGGTTTTGTTCTTCGTATTGCTTGTGAACTTAATGATAGTTGGTTTGCTAAAAACTCATATGTGAAATTATATCCAAGTAACCTCTGTTGTGTTTAAGTTTAGGCCATATTAACTGAGTTTGTGACATTGATAAAAGTGCACTATCATGGTTGTTTTGCTTCTGTTCTTAGTGTGTTTTGCTGGTTTGTCCATGGCATGTTTTTTAGATTAAGTTTGTTCTTTGGGGAGCAACATGAGTGATGCTGGCCCTTGGTTGTTTTGTGCATTCTATTCCATTGGTTTAAGGTGGCAGGTTTTGAAGTATGAATAATACATAGAGGCAAGGCTACTCTCTTTTGGTAGGGCATTTTGAGCTCTTTGAATCTAAGTATTTTTGGGTGTGTATCTAATACTGGATGTAAGGGCCACCCCAGTGGCAGAGAACACGCGCATAAACCACAAAGACTGGGGTTCGAATCCCCCTCGCCCCAGTCTTTTGTTTTTTTTTATTTCTATTTGGTTTTCACATATATATTGTTGGTATTACTTAGTATTCACAACGTGCGCATGGTTGAAGTGGCAAGTGTTTTGAGCTGCAATCCCCAAGGCACGGGTTCAATACCCATGGGGAGCCTTTCCTATTTCTTTTTATCACATATCATCTTGTATTTTCATGGTTTATGCTCAAACTTCAACAATTCATAACTTGATCATTTTTTATCCTTTTTCACCCATTCTTTTTGAAAATTAGTCTTTATTATGTCTACTTTTTGATCATAAAAAGGAATTGGTGAAAATCAATATTTTTGAGGTACTTATTCATGTTGGAAATGGAAGTTACCTTTAAAATCTGTCTAAAAATGCTTTTGGTCAATTTTTGCACTAGTATTCCACCAGTGGAAGTTACCTTTAAAATCTGTCTGAAAATGCTTTTGGTCAGTTTTTGCACTAATCTTCCACCAGTGGAAGTTACCTTTAAAATCTGTCTGAAAATGCTTTTGGTCAGTTTTTACACTAATCTTCCACCAGTGGAAGTTACCATTAAAATCTGTCTGAAAATGCTTTTGGTCAGTTCTTGCACTAATCTTCCACCAATGGAAGTTACCTTTAAAATCTGTCTGAAAATGCTTTTGGTCAGTTTTTACACTAGTCTTCCACCAGTGGAAGTTACCTTTAAAATTTGTCAGAAGAAACCTTTGGTCAATATTTATATCATTTATCATCTTCACCATTTATGTATTGATATCATGCTTGAATATCATCTTTGTCCATGATCACCCATATTGTTCATATGTACTATAAGCTTTATCCCCAAGTGATGTGAGCTTCTCAAACTTCATCCTTCATCCCCCTTCAACCCTTGTCTTTACAAGAGGTTGTCTTCCCAAATCCAAAGGAAAGTCTCTCTATTGACCTCAAAGTCATAGATAGCTCATTACCCTTTTAACCTAACCTTAGTTTTGGAGTCGTCGCACTCTACGTAGGTGTCTTGCTGTCAGACCCTATTTTCCTGTGAATGCTTCATTCCCTTTTAACTTATCCTTTCCCAAGAGATAGCCATTAATCTCTTATCACTCTTAACCTTTCGTTAACCTTCACAAGAGATAGCCATTAATCTCTTCTCCTTCAAGACGGTCTAACCCTTCACAATCCTTTCACAAGAGATAGCCATTAATCTCTTCTCTTAAACAATCAATCCTCACAAGCTTTGCTTTCAAGCTTTTCATCCTACTTTCCCTTGGAACCTTGACCACAGTCATGAGTTCCTCCCCCCATTGAGGTGAACTACGGTTGCTCTGATTCTTTAGTCAGGATACGTAGGCACGAGATGCGATGCCTTGGCGAGCAAACTTAGTGTATATACCCTTAGGTTTTTACCTTAGTACAGATTTCTTTTAGCAAACAAACATAACATGACACAAACTAAACAAGATGTTCATGTAGAGTACTACAGATACTTAGGGTGCTAATACCTTTCCTTAGTATAACCAACCCCCGAACCTAGATTCTCTTAACTTAGGGTTTTCGTTCTTTACCCTTTCCTTTGGATAAATCAAAGCTCGGTGGTGAATTTCAAAGATTTGTGATTCAAGTTAATTAATAGCTTGATATCCGATTCTCACCGCAACATAAAATAGCGACTCCACTGGGGATATCCCCTAAGAGGGTTAAGCCTATCTTGTTTGTATTTGTGTCATTTATATGTTTGCTTGATTGTATATTTGTACATATTCATATCTGTATATATACTTGTTGTGCTTGGGTTTTTCTGCATGCAGGGTGGTTACTTTGAGTGTTGAGGATAAGTCCTAACCCGGACTTAAGAGTACACATATGATAGGATAATGGATATAGTCAAGGAGACTTCGAGGGAGTAATCCCAAAGAAGTTGACTTGAGATTCCACACTTAGTTGAGGCCCTCTTGAGGGTGCTATATGTTGAACGAGCAATCGTGAATGCATTTCCATTTTCGACGTGGGTGCCCGTGACACTGATGACCTTTAGTTACCTTTTAACCCCACTTGGCCTCTTAGGACGTAGTGCAATGACTATGAGGGAGTAATCCTGAAATTGTTGATACGCGATACTACACTCAGATGAGACTCTCTTGAGAATATTATTGACTACCAAGTAATTGGGAAATTGATAATATCCGAAAGATGGGTTGTCGACTCTGGGAACTTTTTAGAACCTTGCTCTACATATACAAGAACCCTAGTACACACCCTGTGGTTGGTTCTTTCCCCAAACTATGTGCTGTGATCTCGAACATTTGATCCTGCTATGTATGTTTTGCATCCTGTTTGCATTACATTGCATATCATTTTCATATTTGTATGAATCATTGCATACGTCTGTCTGTCCAGTTACACATCTCTAGCTGTCTCCATCTTCTAGTGTCACCTGTGAGTCATTAAGCTAATTCCTCGACACAAATACCGGACTAGAGCTAACTACAGATGAAGGATGTCAGAGCAAGAGGCACACAATGCTGAGGTCCGAATGGAAATCGATGACCTTAAGTCGAGCACTTGAAACTTCCTGGATGAAAGTTCTTTGGGAAGGCTTTCCTCTATCAATCAAAACTTGAAACATCTCAGTGAGTTTAGTCGTGCTCGATGGAGATCACTGCCATTCTGCTTAGGAACCAGAGATGCTACTGCTGAACACACCTCTACCGCACTGGTAAACTGTATCAAGTTGATGATCCTTGTAGGAAGGATGAAGACCTGCTTGGGGATTCTTCAAGTAAAATGCCCCAGATTAGCTGACTATTGTAGATGAACTGATCATTGCTTCAGCTTGTCTGAGTCTAAAATGACTGTTTCATGGTGCTCTTGGAAAGCTTGTCCCAATCTGAGTCTTGAAAATGATTGTTTTACTATACACTGGGAAAGCTTGCCCTAGTATGTGTCTTGAAAGGTCTTCTGGATAAACCATTTCTAAGAAGGACTTGCCCCTAAACAACAACCCTTGAACTGATTCTTCAACAAGATTTGGAAAGAACTTGCCCCTGATAGGATCACCGACCAAGTTTCTTAATTGTTTGAAAATTCCTTAAGAGGAAAGCCAGTTTACAAACAAAAGTATTTGTACAAACATGGTAATTTTAAAGCAAAGTCATGCAACTTTTGAAATCAAAATTATTTTTGGAAGATGCGAAACAAAGTGAGTCACTGGTCCGAACACGAAAAGTGAAAGGTATGATGCCAAAACGGATGATCTGCAAAGATCTTTGGGAGTCAATTTACGCAACCTTGTTGTAGTATGCTTTCAAAATAACCCTGCTTCAGTCAGGTCTTTTGAGGGTTATAACGTGGCCTGGTTCATGGTTTAAGAAACAAAGGATAAATACTCAAAGTTTATTTGTGACCCACCCAATCTACATGATGAACTTCCAATCCTATGCTCATTTAACTCAGACTATGCACTCAGATTCCCACAGGTTAGAAGTGGTACTGATGATAGTTGATGATGATTCAGACACCTTGGGTTGTCATTACTCCCTTACAACATTTGGTTGTCCTTTATTGCTGAGATTTCGAGACTTCTTTTTTGTCTTTGCTGAGGTTTTGAGACCTCTTCTTTGTCATTTGCTGAGGTTTTGAGACCTCTTCTTCTTCCTTGTTGAGGTTATGTGACTTCTTTTCGTCTTTTGAGGTTTTGAGACCTCCTCTTTTTTTATTGTCATTCCTTTTATTTTAGATTGATCCCCAGAAAAGATCATGTCTTCTTTCTGGTTCCATGCCCACTAAGGAGTGTGCTTTTATTCCCCCCAGCGTTTCCCCAGGGTCTCCCCATTGAGTCTTTTATGTTGGTCAGTCTGTATCCCCAGTGAGTTTTCCTCATGGATATTAACCTTCATCCTTTCCCAGTAAGCCCTCTGTGGGGGTTTTCTCTTTATCTTTGGTGTTTGGTTTGTCTGTACCTTTGCATCTATCATATCATCATACTATCATGTTAGAAGTTCATGGCATGTCAGCATTTGCATGTCTGCTGCTTGTCCTTAACATCTGCATTCCATCGAAAGGCAAAATTTTTGGTTTGCTATATTTAAACACCTTTCACCTTGATGCCCCGAGGATTTTCATTCCTCGTGCCATCCGGTAAAGCTTTTTAAATATGGGCAACTGTTGTACCCCAAATTTTACCCCTAATATGTCATAACATATTGACATTTAGGTTCAATCATCTATGCATTAACCATTTCAATTTTGCAAGATTGTTTCTCTTGTGAAAAGCCAGGACTTATACCATGAAGAGGACAAAGTCTCCTAAAGAAGAGAAGGCCCCAAATGCAACTATTGAGCTCATCTACATCCTAATAGTCTCAATCAACAAGAATTCAAGTGTGACTGGCTCACATTAGCAAGTGCCTCGAGCCACAAGTTTTCCCTGCCTCCAATTAGGGTTTTGTCAAGACAAGTTAATCATAGCCTTTGATATTGATCAAGAGTGGTGCTCAAGCTCTGGGACATGACTCCAAGTGACATCCTCAGAGACTATCTATGAGCCTTATATGTGATTAAAGAAGCAAGACCATCAGAGATCGTTCAAGTGCATTCACCAGTGAAATTAGGGTTTTGACTGAGGCCTTAACCTTTGAGGTTTTGATCCAAAATGAAATATCCAAGTCCTTAATCCATCATGACATGTCTCATTGGTGATTTAGGGTATGAAAGATCAAGTCTTAGGAAGTTTCTTGCAAAGGAAGCAAGGTTTGGTTCATGAAACTTTTCAAATGTTGAGATTTCACTACTTGTGCAAATATTGAAACTGTCATAACTTTCAAACCACACATCCAAATTGAGTGACTCAAAGCACAAACGGAAGCTCTTTCCATGATCTTCAAAACATATTAGAGGACCCTCTTTCAAAAAATGCTTGGTTTTTGAGTTATAAGACTTGGAAGATAAATCACCCTTTAGGACTATGAAATTTAAGCTTTTTCACCCTTATTTGCACACGACTTTAACCTAATATTCCATACAGTTCCAAGCCTCAAATAAAAAATCCCTGAACATGAAAGTTGTAGAGGGCATTGAGGGCTTTCCAAAAAGTACTAGAACTCCTCAATCCATTGAGTGAGCTGGGAGTTTCGAAGCTTCAAAGTTGGAGGTTTCATTCCTTAAAACTCAAGAAACCAACTTTTGTGTAATGACTCAAACCATCTCTAATCACCAAAACCACTTGTTTCTGGGTTCTAATGATGATTTAAACCTTTATCCAAGCCTTGCCATGAAAATTCATTTTGGTTTGCATTAAAATATTAGTTTGTGTCATAGTTATGCAAGTGGGAGGAGGAAAGAGAAACTTTACAAAGCAAAGAAGTATTGTTTATTCCTTGAGCCTCTCACCAATCACTTCTCACCAGATTGTGCTCAGATGCTTAGAGATATTTGAAGATTTTGGCTCAGCAAGCAATACTTCACACGATGAAAAATGGCAGATTTGGCATTTGTTGCAACTTTAGCCATGCCTTGAGTTCTCGTCCCTCCCATATAAATAGCAGTCTGATTTCCATTCATTTGACACCAACACTTTTCACATACACTATAAAAAACTCTTGAGTCCATGCCTTGCAAAGTGAGAAAAGGAAGAGGAGCACTTTAGGAGGTTGCTGCTAGTCTAAAGAGGAAGAAAGATAGTTCACATTGTTGAGGGTGCAGTGGACATATTCCACTTGTTAACTTGCTTCTTCACACTCAATATTCATGCTCATGCACATTAATACCATTATCATATCTCTGTTATAAATGTTCATATAATGTGTTTTAAGCTTTCTCTCCACTTGTTCACAATGTGGAGATGTTTTGTTCATAATTCTGTGCTTGAAAATGCTCTTGATTGATTATCCTTGGCATGCTGAAATGAGATAAGGCAAGGATTGAAACTCCTGTGTGAGTGTGTTACTGGTACACTAGTGTAGTTATCTTCGATGTCCTTAGTCCCTAATATATTGGTTGAGATGCAATAAAACTCTTTTGTGCTATGTACTGACTTGCTGTTGAAACCTTACACTGCCTGTTTTGCATTGAACCTACATGGGTTTGTTTGAAACTAATCAGATGGATAATATGTTGTTCATGTATCCATGATGCACTTTGAACACTAGAACTAATGTATTAGACTATGTTTGCTTGGAATATCTTGGAGTTTGTGTTTTGGAGTCACCTTGGTGACAAGTTTTTGTTCTGAGTTTGTGTTATGAATCACATGCCTAGGCTCTTGTCATGTTTAATTAGGTTTTGTTTAGACATGTTCATAACTCTGATGTGTTCATACTGAAGTTGGTAGGCCTGAACTGTTCTTGAAATGTTCATGTTTTGATTATCATACTTGATATGAATGTTCTGACACGTGCTCCCAAAGATAACACATAACTATGCCTACCATGTCATGACCCTATAGTTTATATTTTGGTACTCTGAACTTGAAAGACCAAGTACATGGTATGAATGTTTGTCCTTCCTGCACCTTGATCAAGTGGCCATAAGGATAATATTGTTGAGTTTAGGTACTGTTGTTAACATGAAAGCCCTTGAGAACTTTTTCCTTTTCATACCAACATGCCAGGTCTTGAGTCATTATTAGTGAACAACATGAAAAGTGTGGTCTGATATTGTACTAATGTAATGAATGTAGTGCTACTCATACTTGTAACCTTTGATATGATGAGTTGTTGCCCTTTCCTTGTTTGCTTGGTATCACATGTAGGAGTTGATGTCATGTATGTTTGAGCCTGTGTTGTCATGATTCAGAAACATCCATGTCTTCATGTTAAAATTTGTATACCATTCCATGTTGATGTGACTGGTTCTTGTTCTCATTATCATTGTTGATAGCTCATAATGCCATGCTTAGATTACCTTGAGAATGCTATGTTCATGCTGCTGTTATAGTCTGGTATTAATGTGTGAGTTTGGTATCATGCCCTTCTGCACAGTTGGGATTGTTAACATGAGTACAAAGTTCCTTGCCATCTTGCTTTGATCTATTGACACATAGAGGTCTGTTTGAAAACCTTGCTTTCTGGTTCTTTCAAGTATGCCATGTTTGGTTGTTGAAATAATAGTAGGTGTGAATTCTGACATAGGAATTGATACTAGCATGCTTTACATGTTTAGAATTAGTAGCTGGAAATTGAATTTTCATGTTTGACATTTATAAACCATGATATGAATTGTCTATGTTTGCACTACTTGAATGTGGTATGATTAACTATATTCTGGACTTTCCTTAAAGTGCATCTCTTTCAAACATTTGTGTCTTTTCAAATATGGCCTCGCTTTTGATTCATCTAACAATCATTGACAGTCGGCACTTTAAGTAGCATAAGGATTATTGATAAATGTACTTTTGTTTCCAAAGCATGATGAAACCATGTTTTCCTTACCAAGCTCAATTGTTTTGATGTTATGTCACTGCATTGTTCACATCTTTGTTTTAATTTGTCCTAAAATCTATTGTTGTTATTTATCCTAAGTTAAAATCAATCGATGTTTAAGTTTGTGGTCTGTGCATTATTTTGGTTGTTACCATGGACAAGGGTTTGACTTTACGGTTTTGTTCTTGGTATTGCTTGTGAACTTGACGATAGTTGGTTTGCTAAAAACTCATATGTGAAATTGTATCCAAGTCACCTCTGTTGTGTTTAAGTTTAGGCCATATTAACTGAGTTTGTGACATTGATAAAAGTGCACTATCATGGTTGTTTTGCTTCTGTTCTTAGTGTGTTTTGCTGGTTTGTCCATGGCATATTTTTGAGATTAAGTTTGTTCTTTGGTGAGCAACATGAGTGATGCTGGCCCTTGGTTGTTTTGTGCGTTCTATTCCATTGGTTTAAGGTGGAAGGTTTTGAAGTATGAATAATACATAGAGGCAAGGCTACTCTCTTTTGGTAGGGCATTTTGAGCTCTTTGAATCTAAGTATTTTTGGGTGTGTATCTAATACCGGATGTAAGGGCCACCCCAGTGGCAGAGAACACGCGCATAAACCACAAAGACTGGGGTTCGAATCCCCCTCACTCCAGTCTTTTGTTTTTTTCTGATTTCTATTTGGTTTTCACATATATATTGTTGGTATTACTTAGTATTCACAGCGCGCGCGTGGTTGAAGTGGCAAGTGTTTTGAGCTGCAATCCCCAAGGCACGGGTTTAATACCCATGGGGAGCCTTTCCTATTTATTTTTATCACATATCATCTTGTATTTTCATGGTTTATGCTCAAACTTCAACAATTCATAACTTCATCATTTTTTATCCTTTTTCACCCATTCTTTTTGCAAATTAATATTTATTATGTCTACTTTTTGAACATAAAAAGGAATTGGTGAAAATCAATATTTTTGAGGTACTTATTCATGTTGGAAATGGAAGTTATCTTTAAAATTTGTCTGAAAATGCTTTTGGTCAGTTTTTGCACTAGTATTCCACCAATGGAAGTTACCTTTAAAATCTGTCTGAAAATGGTTTTGGTCATTTTTTGCACTAATCTTCCACCAGTGGAAGTTACCTTTAAAATCTGTTTGAAAATGCTTTTGGTGAGTTTTTGCACTAATCTTCCACCAGTGGAAGTTACCTTTAAAATCTGTCTGAAAATGCTTTTGGTCAGTTCTTGCACTAATCTTCCATCCCCCTTCAACACTTGTCTTTACAAGAGGTTGTCTTCCCAAATCCAAAGGAAAGTCTCTCTATTGACCTCAAAGTCATAGATAACTCATTACCCTTTTAACCTAACCTTAGGTTTGGAGTCGCCGCACTCTACGTAGGTGTCTTGCTGTCAGACCCTATTTTCCCGTGGATACTTCATTCCCTTTTAACCTATTTTTTCCCAAGAGATAGCCATTAATCTCTTCTCTTAAACAATCAATCCTCACAAGCTTTGCTTTCAAGCTTTTCACCCTACTTTCCCTTGGAACCTTGACCATAGTCAAGAGTTCCTCCCCCTATTGAGGTGAACTACGGTTGCTCTGATTCTTTAGTCAGGATACGTAGGCACGAGATGCGATGTCTTGGCGAGCAAACTTAGTGTATATACCCTTAGGTTTTTACCTTAGTACAGATTTATTTTAGCAAGCAAACATAACATGACACAAACTAAACAAGAGGTTCCTGTAGAGTACTATAGATACTTAGGGTGCTAATACCTTCCCTTAGTACAACCAACCCCCGAACCTAGATTCTCTTAACTTAGGGTTTTCATTCTTTACCATTTCCTTTGGATAAATCAAAGCTCGGTGGTGAATTTCAAAGATTTGTGATTCAAGTTAATTAATAGCTTGATATCTGATTCTCACCGCAACACCTGCTTTATGGTAATCGATTACCACTGTATAGAGTGTCTTTTTTGAATTTTTTTTTCAAGCTTGTTTTCCATGCTTTCCTCCTCTAACCTCCATGGATTGATATGATTGATTTTTATGGATGTTTTAGGTGTTGTTTCACTTGAGTTTGAGGCATGATTGTGACTTTTCCGATGCTCGATCTTTCGATTTTGTAATTGTGCTCATTCTTGGCATTGTATGAACATAATCATTCTTGCACAATTTTATCCACATAATAACATGATTTGTGATGCATATTGAATGCCATTTTATTGCTTGATTGCATTAAGTTTGTTCTTTATTTAGCAAATTTAATCATGTACAATCAATAATCCACACTTTTGCTTTAATGATTTTCCTTTCTTTGGAAAATTGTTAGCATATCAATTCTCTTTGATTGATTAATCAAAACCTTGTTTAGATTAGTTGATTCTATCCTTTCCCTCTCTTTAGGATCTTCTTTAGAGTCTAGTTCTCTTGATCCCCTGCCGAGTTTGAGATTCGCACGACGCACTGGAGCACAGTACAACTTGGAGCTGTTACGCTGTCCATTTCAATTTCTGCACTACACCCTGTGTGTTAGAGAAGAAATGAGAATGGAAATTCCTACTCTCATTCCAACTACTTCAGGTAGGGGACAAATGACCCGGTGCCTGGCTTAGTCACCTCTATCTCCAGGCGGTAGCGTATCTCTATCCCCAACTGAGTCGATCTCTGATCACTCTTATCTCTTTCAAATTGTCTTCTGATCCATCACCATTCCCTTGGTTCGCGATCATTAAGAAATCTTTAGAGAGTCAATCTTTTGCTCTTGTTTCAATACCTTTCTTTTGTTCTCTTCAAGAGAGATTCAATTACCTTTTCTGGTGGTGAGTCACTTCTTTGCTGATTCCCCATGAGATTTGTAATCACCCGCTCTTTGGTTGATCACAGTCGTACTGTTAAAACCAATTCTCTTTTTCCCCTGCAGTCGCAACCTTCTTCGGTTAATCACAGTCTTCCTGTTAAACACTGAAACTCTTGCAGAGTTCGCAACCTTCTCTTGGTTCTTCTCCCTTTGATTGGTTAATCATTGCCTGTCAGTTAAAACACCAATTTGTATTTCTCCTCAGTTAACTACAGTCTATCGGTTAACACATTGAGCTCCTCTTGGATTAATCACCTTCTCTTGGTTAATCACCCATTTTTTTCAGTTAACCATAACCCGTTTGTTAAATACTAAGCCCCTTTCGAGTTAATCACCTTCTCTTGGTTAACCACTCGTGTCTTTTCGGTTAATCACAATCTTTCTGTTCGCACCGAATTCCTAGCGGTTAGCAACCTTCTTTTGGTTCAAATACCCTTTCATTGGTCAAGTGTTGTTTGTTCAGTCAATACCAACATTCCTGTGGGTCACAACCTTTGCTTGGTTCCACGCCCGTTCTTTGGGTCACAACCTTCGCTTGGTTCTACACCCGTTCTTTTTGGTTGATCACAGTTTACCTGTTAAAACCTTTCTCTCCCCCAGAGTTGCAATCTTTGCTTTCCTCGGTTAACCACTATTTATCAGTTAATATACTGAAATCCCTTCAGAGTCAGACACCTTCTCTTGTTTCAATACTCTCTCCTTTTGGTTCATCACAGCTTGTCTGTTGGCCAAATTCTTTTTTCCCACTAGAGTCGTTATCCCTTTTTTCGGTTAACCACTGCCAGTCAGTTAACATACCGACCCCTTTTTCTCCTGGTTTTAACATCATTGCTTTGGATCCCCAATATGGTCGCTAACCCTCTGTTCCCCAGCATAGTCGCTTTATTTTTTTACTCCCCAATTGAGTCGCTTTTATTCCTTTTGCTCCTTTATCTTCTTGGTTCTACACCATTCTTGTACTTTATCCTTAGCTGAGTTACATTCTCTCTTTTGCACGTCTTTCTTGGTTCTGATACCAGTTCTTTTGCATCCCCAGCGAATCTTTCTCTACTTCTTTTGCTCTTGTTTTTGACACCACTTTCCTTTTCCTTTTCCGTCTTGGTTCCACGAACTACAGACACTTTGATTCTGCATTCATTAGAATGTAAGATACATAGGCACAAGATTGCGATGATCTTCCACCTTCTCCGCTCCTCCCCCTTTCTTTTCCCTGGTTCCACGAACTACGGAGCTCTAATTTCCTCATTGCACTATGAGGGTACGTAGGCACGAGGGCCCTAATCCTCCGCGAGCACTTTCTTTCTTTCTTTCTTTTTTCTCTTCTCTCTCCTCTTCTTGTAGCTAGAAGCCTTTAGATAGATAACCCATCCAAGCCTAGAAGCAAGCGAAATGGTTCCCGTTGAGTATGACGGATGCGTAAGGTGCTAGTACCTTCCTTTCGCATAACCGACCCCCTGACCCATTTCTCTTCCCCCTGGGTTTTATCGATATTTTCCCTGTCCTTTGGGACTAAATAAAGTTTGGTGGCGACTCTGTTGTATCTTTGAGTGTGGGATTCACTCAGGTATAATCCCGCTAGCTTCAGCTGGCGACTCTGCTGGGGAGTCCTTTCTCTTGCAAGTTGGGGTCTCGCCTAGTTTTGTTTTCTTTCTTGCTTGTTTGGGTGTTTATATTTTGCGTTTTATTCGCTTTATCTTTACGCTTTACTTGCTTTATGTTTATTTACTGCATTTCTTTACTGCCTTGAATATTCATATGCTGCATATTCTGGATATCTCCTATATATTCTGCTGTTGTTGGGATGGATAGATATTATTGGAGAGAAAAGTCCTAACACCAGGCTTGAGCATGCACATAGGCTAGAACGTGGATAGTCGTGAGGCCTGCGTTTTGCGCGTTGGGTTATCACGAGAGCCACATCCCAGATCGTGATTCGCTTGAGAATACTTTCGTCCTACGAGAAATCGCTACGACGGGGGGTTTTCATTCTGAGTTCTATGGTTTGGACGACCTTTCTAGGGACCACCTTGTTGTGTCTAGATTACACCAGTGAGAGGGATATGGGTTTTGTAGGAAAACAAGCCTCTTCATACCTTTGTTCTCACGCACATCAGATTATTTTGCACCGACACAGAGTTATATATGCAAATATCCTGATTGTTCAGATTTGATTATTCAGATAATGTTGGCTTCTTGTCCTTGTGTTGCATATCATTTCATCATGTAAATTAGTTTTTGCATGTGTATTTCCAGGTTATTCAAAGGCTTATTCTTTGTTGACATTATCATAGAGATGAGTACTGGTTGCAGAGGTATCTTTAGCTACAAGTTTGTGGAGCCTAAGCTAAATACTTTGAGATGTTTAGCATCCCGTGTGGTTGAAGATAACATAGAGGTTTTCAAAGACAATTATGGTAATCTGTTGGCCATCCTCAAAACTGAAGTCAACATCACTGCCATTCATACACTGGTTCAGTTCTATGATCCACCGCTTAGGTGCTTCACATTTCAGGATTATCAGATAGCACCTACACTCAAGGAGTATGCTCATATTTTGGGGGTTGAGATCAAGAAGCAGGTTCCTTTTGTCTACACCAGCGGTTGTCCAAAGTTTCCCCTTATTGCTGATGCTCTTTGCATTAGTAAGAAGGATGTGGAAGCTAATCTCAAGACTAAAGGGAATGGTATTCGAGGGTTTGCTTCAAAGTTTCTGGTCGACAAGGCCACTTCCTTTGCTGCAGATGGAAACTTGAAGGCTTTCAGCGCCGTTCTTACTTTATTGATATATGGGATTTTCTTGTTTCTGAACATGGAGGATTTTGTAGATCAGGCTGCCATCAGTATCTTCTTGTCCAAGAACCCTGTTTCGACACTCCTTGTTGATACCTATCATTCTATTCATTCGAGGAATGAAAAGAAGAAGGGAACCATTGTCTATTGTGCTCCTCTGTTGTACCGATGGTTCATGTCTCACCTTCAACAAAAGGCCCCTTTGTTGAGAATAAGGGTAATCTCAAGTGGTCTCAACGAATCATATCCCTTACTGCTGATGATATTTCTTGGTATTCTCAAGTCTTCGATGATACTAAGATCATTCTTCATTGGGGTAAATTCTCCAATGTGCCTCTCTTGGGTACAAAGGGTGGAATTAACTACAATCCGAGACTTGCATTCCGTCTGTTGGGATATCCCATGATTTCCAAGCCAGATCCAGAGGTAGTGGAAAAGTTCATCTTTCATGAAGGGGTTGATGACATGGGATTACGGAAGAGGTTTAGTGCCGCTTGGACTCAGATTCATCTTGAAGGAAGAGCCGATTTGGGTAAGAAGAATTGCATAGCCAAGGAAGCTTACACACTTTGGTTCGAAGAGCGAGTCAAGGAGATTTTATTGCTATTTTCTCCCGAGCCTTCCATGAATGTCAAGCTTCCTGAACTTGCCATTGTTCCTCCATCTGAAGTCGACCAACTCAAGCGGACTATTGAGATGTTGAAGAAGGAGAATGTTGATCTTCGTCTCAACCTTGATAGAGTCACATTCGAGAAGGAAAGCCTACAGATTGAGCTTCATCAGAAGCGCAAGCGTATGCTCAAAGAAGTGGAGGTTGAACAGAATAAGCGAAGGAAAGTGGGTGATGCTTTGAAGAGTACCAATGAGGGACTTATTTCCAAACTGAGGCAACTCTCCAACACTCAGTATCAGGCCTACAAGGATGAGTTGAGCTACAAGAAGCAACTTGAAGAGCTTCGAGGGATGTTGTCAGAGTACAAGACAAAGCTGCAAAGTGAACAAGACCATGCTAACCAGTTGGCAAAGGACTTTTCTCAGTGTCAAGCTAAGCTTGAAAAAGTCTTCGGTGAGATCCAGAAGCTGCAAGATCAAGCACGGCAGAGCCGAGAGCAGATTAGTCAGCTCAACATGGAGAGTACTCATTGGGAGCACCCGTCATTTGCAAGTCCTTTTAGATCAGAAAGAGGCCTTTCTTCAGGATATGCTTCAGGGACCTAACCATTCTTTTCCACACAACCTCATGAAGAATGAAAAGTATTAGAGTGAGAGACACGTCTGTCTAGCCAGATTCATTGAGCACGCACTTGAAGAATTGCCTGGGTTGTTGAGGGATGTGTATGCTGATATGCTGCCGCACAAGACTCCTTGCGCTGTTTTCCATTTCTTGTCTATTTGTAGGGTGGTCTTTGATAGGATCCAGGATGATCTTGTTGTATCCCAAAAGGCAGATATTTGATTTGTACTTGACTTGTACTTCTTTCCTTTATTGTTGAATGAATGAAGTTGCTTGCCAGTTTTATTTTTACACCTTTCCTTGCATGCTTTATGATTATTGTTAACAAAGATAAGTTTACGAATTCCTGGAATTTAAAACTTTATTTTTGCATGCATTGCATACATTCATGCACACATATGCATGCCCCTTCATCCTGAAAACCTTTGCTTACCCTGTTCGACTCAGCCTTGTAGCAAGACGACGACTCGACACTGCTATTTCACTCGCTCAAGCAAATCCAAGATCATGGCTAATTTCGAAGCTGAGAACGCTGCATATAAGGAAACTCTGGTTCAATTTCAAGGTCGGATGGATCCGTTTCAGAGTAACATGGATGTTATTATGGAGTTCCTTCGTGCTCAGAAGGATGCTGCTACTGATACTTCTATTGTTGCAACTGCCACTGATGCGACCATCGTCACCCCTGTTGTGATTGTTCCTCCTGTTGTTACTGTTGTTTCTTCTCCTGCTATGGTTGAAGTACCAGTTGAGTCTGTTATTCAGCCCTTTGTTCATCCATCAAACTCTCAACCTGTATTGAACAAGACGCCTATTGCTTTTCCTTGGGGCATGCCTCTGAATTTCACTCCTCAGATTGCAAATAGTGGTGCCTTCGTACCATATCAGCCTTTTGTTGTGCCCATGCCTAATGGGAATGCTACTGCGTATCCATGGGGTATGCCTACTCCGGTTCCATCTCTAGTGGTGAATGATGATCATGAGAATCTTTAGACTCGGCAGACTCCTGTGTTGGCCGACATTGAAACTCCCGATGACGATGAGCATGTGTATAGAGGTCCACCTATTCATGTTCCAGATTCATCCCAAGCTACTCAAACTACTGTTCATAATGTTCATTCTGGAATGCTCTACCATGGGGCATCTTCAGCCGCTTTGGTACCTCCTCCAAATTATCCGTTTGGTGTTCAGATGGGTCAGAATGCTGGTCAGATGGTTAATCAGGGATTGGTATATCCTTCTCAGTTTACTACTCCACAAGTGCACGCTCCGGCCGCATCTCAGCTGCCAAATCCTCGGATCCTTGTCAGGCTTGCTGATCAAGGTAGACCTGCTGACTACAAGTTATTGGAAGACTGTATTAGAGTTATTGAAGGGTTTTCTGCTTTTGGCATGGAGGCCAAGGACTTATGTTTGGTTCCAAATGTTGTGTTGCCACAGAAATTCAAGATACCTGAGTTTCCAAAGTATAAGGGTTTGATTTGCCCACATAGTCACATCACTATGTACTGAAGGAAGATGGCATCCTATATTGATAACGATGAATTGTTGGTTCATTATTTTCAGGATAGTTTGTCTGGTGCTTCGTTGGATTGGTACATGGGCATAGAACGCAACAAAATTTGTACTTGGAGAGATTTGTCTGAAGCATTCCTGATACAATACAAATATAATCTTGACTTGGCGCCTACCAGATTACAGTTGCAGAACCAGTCTGAGCGCTCAGTTGAAACATTTAAAGATTATGCAGAAAGATGGCGTGAGATGGCATCTCGTGTAAAACCTGCTGTCTCTGACATCAAGTTGGTTGATATCTTTATGGGTACATTGCAAGGATCCTACTATGAGAAAATGGTGGGTAATTCTTCATTAAACTTTGCTGACATTGTAATAATTGGTGAAAGGATTGAGAACGGTTTGAAGACTGGAAAGATTCCTGGAGCTGCTCCCTAGCAGCCAGCTAATAGAAAGTCTCAGAATAGTCATTTAAAGAAGAAGGAAGGTGAAGCCAACACTGTGACAGCTAAAGTCTCTCCTCAGTATCAAGTACCCATGGCTCCCATGCCATATTATCCATATCCGTACATTGCTGCTGCGCAATGTCAACAACCGACATACGAGTATCACCCACAACAACCAATTTAGAATGCTCAGAATCAGCAACAACCACAATGTCAACAACAGACTCAACGAAACAATAGAAGTCAGTAGAATCAAAACCGTCAAAACAACAACAATCAAGGAAGTCGTAAGCGCCTAAATTTTGACAGGATTTCGGTGCCATACACTGAATTGTTCCCTTATTTGGTTCATCAAGGGGCAATTGTTCCCAAAGAAATCGCACCTGCAATTCCTCCTTTCAACCCAAAGCATAATCCAAATGCGTCTTGTGCTTATCACTCTGGATACATAGGACATGCGACAAAAGACTGTATTTTTTTCAAAACCAAGGTTCAGGAGCTCATTGATCAAAAGATTTTGACTTTTGCTGAGGAAGGTCCTAACATTCAGCATAATCTATTGCCCAATCACGGTGGACCTGCCGTTAATATGATTGAAGATAATTCAAGGGTTGAGTTGATCATGGATGTTGATGAGGTTAAAACCCCGATGATTGTGGTTATCAAGAGATTGAATGAACATGGGTTGTTGAAAGGGTTGCATGGTAAGTGTCAGATTTGTGACGATAATCCCAACCAGTGTCGAAGGCTGAAGGGTTGTGTCCAAATTTTGATGAATCGAGGTGAAGTTCAATTTTCCAGATCTAAGTTTGTTGAGGAAGTCGCTACTATAGAGCCATTCACCATCATCTATAGGAAGGTTCCTATTGAATCCCCTAAAAAGAAAATACAACCTATCATTGTTTACCCGCCAAAACCATTTCTGTATCAGAATTCGAAGAAGGTACCTTGGAGGTATGGGTCTACTATGTTTTCTGGAGATCAAAAGATAAGGTTTTCTAAGTCTGAGATTGTGAATGTTACCACCGCTGGGGGTATGACTCGTAGTGGGCGAATATTCACTCCAAAGGTACAAAGCCTGTTCAAGTCCCAACTGTTGTTCCTCCCAAGGAAAAGCTTGCGTCTGCAACCCCTTTTGTTCAACAAGGGGCATCTACTATAATACCAGTGCTAACTATTTCGTCCGAGGATGCCACAAAGAGTAAGGAGACACTTAATGATCAAGAGTTCCTAAGGATGATCAAGAAAAATGACTTTAAAATTATGGATCAGTTGGGGAAGACTCCCTCAAGGATCTCAATCTTGTCCTTACTCATGAGCTCGCCCGCGCACATATCAGCTTTGTTGAAGGTTTTGAACACTACCCACGTGATGCATGATATATTCGTTGTTGACTTCGATGATGTAGTGGCTAACATAACTGCAAGCAGATATTTAGGTTTTAATGAATCAAAGTTACCTCTTGAAGGAACTGCCCACAATCGAGCATTGCACATATCCGTAACCTGCATGGACGCCTTATTATCTCATATTCTTGTGGACACCGATTCTTCCCTCAATGTGATGCCTAAGGGCATGCTAAGTCAACTAATGGTGGAAGGAAGAAAGATGATACCAAGCACCTTAGTTGTCAGAGCCTTTGACGGTTCTCGAAGGCAAGTTATTGGAGAAGTGGATTTACCCATTAAGGTCGGACCACATTTGTTCACCATTACTTTCCAAGTGATGCATATCAATCCCACCTATAGTTGCCTACTGGGTCGTCCGTGGATTCACGCCGCAGGGGCAGTTACTTCCACTTTACATCAGAAATTGAAATTCATGTTTGACGATCAGCTGGTCGTCGTCTGTGGTGAAGAGGGTATAATTGTAAGCGATTATCATCTTTCCGATACATTGCGACCGAGGAAGGCATAGTTGAGGTGCCATTGCAGTGTCTTGAGTTCGAAGATGCCAGTTCTGCTTCAACTAGTCAATGTAGATCACCGCAAATGACCTTGACATCCACCAAGAACGCTAAAGAGACCATCTAGAAAGGTGCCTTTCCTGGCTAGGGGCATGTGATTGACGTGGTTGAAAAGCATAATCGTTTTGGATTGGGTTATCGTCCTGGTCGACAATCTAACTCACATGGTCAGAAGCAGTACAACTTAATCAAGTTCAGTAGCGCGGGCTTTCAAAAGGGTGACATCGTGGCAGCCATTGATGATGTTGGTCCTAGCAACCAGATTTCAAACTTTGTGCGTAAGTGCCCGCCGGGTTTTGAGCTCAACAATTGGACACCTACTGTGATTCTTGTGGTTTTCCAAAAAAACATGAAATGCATTTTGCTTTCTCATTCCTTCGTCTTCGCCCAAGACGAGTGGATAGCTTGTAAAGGGCCTCCCGCTTTTGCAATATTATGTGATCAATAAATAAAAGTTTTTTGCATTCAAAATCATGCTCTATTTTCTTTCTTTATTTCACTTTTCACAAACAAATGGCAAAATTTTCTTTTATTTTTCACTTTTAAAAAAAATCTCATTCGAAACATATTCATAAACATGCAGAACAAATAAATGCATTGATAACAATATGGCAAGTATCCATTGTAATTATGGGATTCCAATTAACCAAGCCGAAGAAGATGGTGAGGAAGATTGCGAATTACCGGCTGAACTAGCAAGGCTCCTTGAGCACGAGCAGAAAGAGATTTAGCCACACAAAGAGCCAGTGGAATTTGTCAATCTTGTTACTGATGAGGTCCGAAGAGAAGTCAAGGTTGGCGCATCCCTCGCTAAGCATGTACACTCCGAGTTGGTCGAGTTTTTCAAAGAGTATGTTAATATCTTCACCTGGACCTATCAATATATGCCTGGGTTGGATACCAACATCGTTGAACATCACTTGCCACTTAAGCCCGGATGCCCTCCTGTCAAGCAGAAACTAAGGAAGACTAGAACCGGCATGGCACTTAAAATCATAGAAGAGGTAAAGAAACAACTTGACGCTGGGTTCCTAGCCACTTCTGAATATCCTGAGTGGATTGCCAACATCGTCCCGGTTCCAAAGAAAGACAGGAAGGTCAGAATGTGTGTGGATTATCGAGATCTTAACAAGGAAAGCCTGAAAGATGATTTCCCTTAGCCTCATATTGATGTCTTGGTAGACAACACGGCGCAGTTTTCTGTCTTTTCCTTTATGGAGGGTTTCTCAGGATATAATCAGATCAAAATGTCCCCAGCTGATATGGAGAAAACCACCTTCATCACGCCATGGGGTACATATTGCTATAAAGTTATGCCATTCAGTTTGAAGAACGCAGGGGAAACATACCAACGTGCCATGACAACTCTCTTTCACGATATCATCCATAGAGAGATTGAGGTTTAGGTGGACGATATGATTGCCAATTCCAAAACTGAAGATGATCACTTGGTCCATCTGAAGAAACTGTTTGATAGGCTTCAGAAATTCAGATTACGGTTAAATCCTGCAAAATGTACCTTTGGAGTCCGATCTAGTAAACTATTGGGCTTTATTGTGAGTCAAAAAGGCATCGAAGTTGATCCTAACAAGGTTCGAGCAATTCAGAACATGCCTCCTCCCAAAACATAAAAAGAAGTCTGTGGCTTTCTGGGCAAACTTAATTACATCTCAAGATTCATTTCGCACTTGACGGCTACCTGTGAACTGATATTCAAATTACTAAGAAAAAATCAATTGGTCGAATGGAACAATGATTGTCAAGAAGCTTTTGACAAAATAAAATAATATTTACAAGAACCACCGATCTTAGTACCGCCGGTTCCTGGTAGGCCTTTAATCATGTATCTCACCGTTCTCGATGAATTAATGGGATGTGTATTAGGTCAACATGACGACACTGGCCAAAAAGAACATGCAATTTACTATCTGAGCAAGAAGTTCACTGATTGTGAGACCAAATACTCACTCTTAGAGAAAACTTGTTGTGCTCTGGTCTGGGCCGCTCGACGCCTAAGACAATACATGATTTTCCATACTACTTTATTGATATCCAAAATGGATCCGATAAAGTACATATTTGAAAAGCCTGCCGTCTCTGGAAGGATTGCTCGGTGGCAGATGTTATTAACTGAGTATGATATCCAACATGTCACCCAGAAAGCAATAAAAGGGAGCGTCTTGTCTGACTACCTTACTCATCAACCTGTGGAGGGTTATTAACAAATGAAGTTTGACTTTCCCGATGAGGATGTTCTGTTTATCAAAGACTATGAGACTCCAGACCCTGATATAGGACCCGAACCGGGGGCGTGATGGACACTTATGTTCGACGGTGCCTCCAATGCTAAAGGTCGCAGAATTGGTGATATCCTCACCTCTCCAACGGGTTTTCATCTTCCCTTCACTGCCAGATTATGCTTTGCATGCACCAACAATATGGCTGAATACGAAGCATGTATCTACGGTATTGAAGCAGTAATTGACATGAGAATTAAGACTCTTGAGGTCTATGGAGATTCTGCTTTGGTTATTGGCCAAGTCAGAGGGAACTTTTTGACTCAGGATTCCAAGATGGTTCCGTACCAAAAGCATATCGCAAAATTGATTCCCTATTTTAATGAAATCTCTTTTCATCATATCCCAGAGAGGAAAATCAACTAGCTAATGCTCTTTCCACCCTGGCATCCATGTTCAAGGTCAAGTGGAAGAATGAAGCTCCTTCTATCCGCATTGATCATTTGAATGAACCAGCATACTGTTTTGCAATCGAGGACGAGTCTGATGACAAGCCTTGGTTCTACGACATCAAGAGATATCTAGAAAAATAGGAATATCCCAAGGGTATTACTATTATTGACAAGAAGGCTCTTAGACGGCTCTACGCCAAATTCTTCTTAAGTGGTGGTGTACTGTACAAGAGGAATTATGATTCCGTGTTGCTCATATGCGTGGATAGACACGAAGCAAACATAATCATAAGGTCCATACTTGAGGGTTGCAAGGGTGTACATACTAAAGGTCCTACTATGGCCAAGAAGATCCTTCGAGCTGGGTATTACTGGACAACAATGGAGGTAGATTGTTACAACTTTGCTAAAAGATTTCACAAGTGCCAAATCTATGGTGACAAGATCCATGTGCCTCCAACTCCATTGAATGTTTTGACTTTGCCTTGGCCATTCTCTATGTGGGGTATTGATATGTTTGGAATGATCGAACCGAAGGCTTCCAATGGTCATCGATTCATTCTAGTTGTTATCGATTATTTCACCAAGTGGGTTGAAGCTGCTTCTTACGCAAATGTTACACGACAAGTGGTTTCCTGATTTATCAAGAAGGAGATAATTTGTCGCTATGGTATTCCTAGCAGCATTATCACTGACAATGCAAGCAACCTAAACAACAAGATGAGGAAAGAGTTGTGTCAAGAATTCAAGATCGAGCACCACAACTCTTCACCTTATCGGCCCAAGATGAATGGTGTCGTCGAAGCAGTAAACAAAAACATCAAGAGGATTGTCCAGAAAATGGTCAGGACTTACAAGGATTGGCATGAAATGCTTCCCTTTGCGTTACATGGCTACAGAATGTCAGTCTGTACTTCTACTAGGGCCACTCCGTATTCACTTGTGTATGGTATGGAGGTTGTTCTTCCTATTGAAGTTGAAATTCCTTCGCTCAGAGTCATCATGGAAGTAGATCTTAATGAAGCTGAATGAGTTCAATCCAGATACCACCAGCTGAATCTCATTGAAGAGAAGCGCCTTACAGCCATTTGTCATGGGCAATTGTATCAAAGAGGCCTCAAGCGAGCTTTTGACAAGAAAGTCCTCCCTCGAGCATTCCAAGAAGGCGAACTCGTGCTCAAGGGGTATTCACCTACTCACTCGGATCCACGCGGAAAGTGGACTCCCAACTACGAAGGACCTTTTGTTGTCAAGATGGCCTTCTCAAGCGGAGCCCTGATCCTCACCACCATGGATGGGGAGGGGTTGCCATCGCCCGTGAACTCCGATGCAGTCAAAAAATATTATGCCTGGAAAAAAATGGATAAAGAGCCCGCTAGATTGATATTCGCAAGGACAATCTAGGCAAAAATGGGTGTCCCGATGGACCAAAAAAAAGAAATGTCCATGCAAAAGTTAGGGACAATGTAAAAAAACAATAGTAGCCCGCTAAGTTGAAAATCCGAAAGGACGACTTAGGCAAAAATGGTTATCCTGGTGGATGAAAAAAAAATAGAAAAGTGTCCAGGCAAAAATTAAGGATAAAGGAATTTGACTGTGAAGACTTGAGCCTCTCTTCATCATAACTGGATCTCAGATGGTAACAGAGTAGTCAAATCATCGTCAACCAGTGCAAGGCATTGGAACCTAGACTTACAGTGGATGGTAGCCAATGTTGTAATCAATGTAAAACATAATTTCCCTTTTCCATTTACTTTGGTCCTCGTACACATCTTATGTACAAATGTTTTTCACATTCAATAAAAATTCATCAATTGATTTCTCAATTGTTTTCTTTTCAGTATTTTGTTTGTAAATCAAACGATTATTTGTGATAACATAATACTATAAAGCGTTGAGAATAATAAAAAGCTAAACCAATGGAGAAAGCATTATGCATTGCATATTTCACTGGTAACTTCTACGGGATTATCTGTAATATACATTGGCAAGCCTAGTGCCCGGCCAGCACCGTGACGGTCCTTTGAAGATGTTGTCATTTCCTCATCGGAGCCCTCATTTTCCCAGCAAGCACCATTATGGTTCTTCGGAAAGGTTGCTTATCTACCATTCCCCCAGCAGATCCATTACGTCCCCAGTAGAATTGCCATGATGTGCCTCCAAGCTGAGACAAGACCAATCTCTTGCCCCCAACAAGGGTCGTACATCACTCCCAGCATGTCGAAACCATTATTCCCCAGCAGCGGAATGTTTTGGTTTCCGATCCTCCCCAAGCAGAGAAAATCCTGCAGACCTGGGAATGTCCTTAAGCAGAATTGGTCAGGGTTGGAAGGTTGTTCCCCAGGTGAAGTCAGTCGTGGTTTGAAGACCGTCATGATTTCTTCATACCTAGCAATGACAATGGTGATAGTCTAGAGATCTGAGATTGCTCGGTTTCTTCCCCAGCGGAGTCGTCACCATTTGTGGGCCTTTTCCCAGCAGAATCGTCATCATCTGTGATTTTTTCCCCAACCGAAGATGTCGAGTTTGTTTTGTTATAATTTTTACCTAACCACTGCACAATACTTTAACCTGCACCATTGCATAACATGATATCAAGCATCATGTAGAATAGCACATACATAGCATATGCATCTAGCATACTCCTTTTGGCCTGATTCATCTCCCCAACGAATTTTCGGCCAACCTCTCACCTATCAACTCTCTACACTTGCGCCTTTTCTATTCTCGCTGTCGGCCAAATTTTCGAGCTACTCTTTTATTTAATCCCCTTTTACCTCTAACTATCGAAAAGCTGACGCAATTCGAACATTCAGGTCCAAGAGGATTAAATAGGGGCAATTGTCGTAACCCGAAATTTGACCCTCCTTTTTGCCTTTTGCATAAGCATGTGCATTTGCATCGCTGGCATAAGCATTTGCATCTTTTTCTCTATTATTTTTGGTTGCAGGAATATTCAGGTTTTCCAAGCCCGATTAATCGCATCCTCACAAGATCACCACATCATCAAAACAAGCACAAAATAAGGGCTTCCATGCCTATTCATCAAAACAAGAGGTGGAAAAGTGAAATCGGGACTTCAGTACTTGTTCCTAAGCAATTCGGTCAAGTTTTGCCTAGAGTAACCGATTATCTGTTTCTAGGAAAAAAAACAGGGTAATCGATTACTCTGTACAGATTTGCAAATTTTGCTGCATTTTTGGAGACAACAACCTTGCACTATCTTTGTTCTTGGATTCTACATGGTTCTAGCCTTGTGTGGAATATTCTAGACATTTCAAGGATCCACTTGCATTTGCTACAATGTATCATTTCCACTCAAGACCACCATGCACCTTTATTTCTAAACATGTGAACCCTTGGATGTGAAGCTTACATTGGGATGTTCTCACCGAGTTAACAAATAACTAACTGAGTTAACCTCTAACTCAGTGAGTTAGATGTAATTAACTCTAAACCAAATGCCAAACCACCCTAAGCTAGCTCCAAACCAAGTTCCAAACCTTTCACACTCCAATCCTACACTTTATTTAAAGAAACCTTCACTTTGTTGAAGGGGGATCAACCATTATTCATCATTTCAATCACACTTCACTCTCAATTCTTTCACATTTTCCCTGAATTTTTCTGCAACTACTTCATCTTCATCTCCATTTTCTTCCCAAACCTCACTATAGCTCAATTTCACTATTGAGGAGTAGTTACTTTCACCTTGAAAGTGATTATTTCTTGAGCTTAACCTTCATCATCTTGCTATTCTACTTGATTTTCTGGAGTTTTATTAACTTTTGGGTTCATCTCAAGTGTTTGCTTTAATATTCTACGGTGTGAATTTGTATTTTGGAGATTCATCGCAATTTGCTCGGTTTCGATACGATTCGGATACAATTGAAGATTCCTCTGGTTTTCTTTGATTATCTTCATCAAGATTCATTTGCAACAACATTCAAGGAACATCTCAGCCTTGTAGGTTGGTCCTTCTTTGCACATTTTACTGTTTCGAACGTTTTCGTATCATTCGCGATGTAGTTTCGATGCTTTTTGTGTTTGAATGGATTATGCCATTACTTGATCCACGATCTTGATGAGTTAATTGATTCCATTATTGGTTATTTGTTGTTATTAAACTTGATTTTAGTGCTAAATTCATACCCTGGCATGTGGTAGTTTGGACAAGTGATTTAGGTGCTGAAAGTGCTTTTTGAAAAGCTATTTTTGCCACTGTTACAGTGGTAATCGGTTACTCATATCAGGGTAACCGATTACTCTGCGCAATTTTCACTAGTTCTGCCTTTTTCAAGCAAGTAACTGATTACCTGCTTTGTGGTAATCGATTACCACTGTACAGAGTGCCTTTTTTGAATTTTTTTTAAGCTTGTTTGTCATGCTTTCCTCCTTTAACCTCCATGGATTGATATGATTGATTTTTATGGATGTTTTAGGTACTGTTTCACTTTAGTTTGAAGCATGATTATGAATTTTCCAATGCTCGATCTTTCAATTTTGTAATTGTGCTTATTCTTGGCATTGTATGAACATAATCATTCTTGCACAATTTTATCCACATAATAACATGATTTGTGATGCATATTGAATGACATTTGGTACTGTTTTGCATTTTTATTGCTTGATTACATTAAGTTTGTTCTTTATTGAGCAAATTTAATCATGTACAATCAATAATCCACACTTTTGCTTTAATGATTTTCCTCTCTTTGGAAAATTGTTAGCACATCAATTCCCTTTGATTGATTAATCGAAACCTTGTTTTGATTAGTTGATTCTCCCTTTTCCCTCTCTTTAGGATCTTCTTTAGAGTCTAGTTCTCTTGATCCCCTGCTGAGTTGGAGATTCGCACGACGCACTAGAGCACTGTACAATTTGGAGCCGTTACGCTGTCCGTTTCAATTTCTGCACTACACCTTGTGATTTAGAGAAGGAATGAGAATGGACAATTCCTACTCTCATTCTGACTACTCAAGGTAAGGGACGAATGACCCTGTGCCTAGCTTAGACACCTCTATCTCCAAGCTGTAGGGTATCTCTATCCCCAGCTGAGTCGATCTCCGATCACTCTTATCTCTTTTAATCTGTCTTTTGATCCAACACCATTCCCTTGTTTCGCGATCATTAAGCAATCTTCAGAGAGTTAATCTTTTGCTCTTGTTTCAGTACTTTCTTTTGTTCTCTTCAAGAGAGTTTCAATTACCTTTTCTGGTGGTGAGTCACTTCTTTGCTGATTCCCCATGAGAGTCCTAATCACCCTCTCTTTGGTTGATCACAATCGTACTGTTAAAACCAATTATCTTTTTCCCCTGCAGTCGCAACCTTCTTCGGTTAATCACAATCTTCCTGTTAAACACTGAAACTCTTGAGGAGTTTGCAACCTTCTTTTGGTCTTTCTCCCTTTGATTGGTTAATCATTGCCTGTCAGTTAAAATACCTATTTGCATTTCTCCTAAGTTAACCATAGTCTATCTATTAACACACTGAGCTCCTTGTAATACCTCAAAATTTACCTTCATGTTTTCTCAACAAATTGGTCTATGCTTTACTCATTTGCATTCCATAGTAGGTCATAGATTGCATAGCATGGCATTCAGCATAAGGCATGGGATCAAGGCACTTGGCCCATATTCTCAAGTCTCAAGCCTCAAGGTGTCTTAATTGGTCCATCATCTCATCACAAGATCAAGATTGGCAAGAGAATTCAAAGGAATCACACTCTCATAACCTGATTTCTTAAATTAGGGTTTTGGAGATTCTGGGATCTGACCCCCAAATGAGCAAGCTCTTTGATTCTTTATCATCTCCAAGTGGCACATGTCATCATTGGTGGACATGATACACATCATATTCAGAGGAATTTGAATTTGGAGGATGTGCTATCTCCTCCTAACCAGAGGGTACCAAACTTAGGGTCGCCATAAAATCAGTTTATTTCTGATTTTTTGGGCAAGAATTGATTGCATGGTATTCCTTATGTCTTTAAGTGTCTAAGGATGGAATATTGCCCATCAATTTGATTCAGAGGGGTTTCATTTGGCCAGAAATTTCAAAATCGGGAGAATTGGGAATAAAGTCAACTGTGCAGTGAAAAAGTCAACTCCTGATTTTTGAGGTCAACATGGTGATTTTCAAGTCAAATATGATCCATGGAAGAGATTAGATCAAGAAATGTTCAAGGGTTGATGAAAAATCAAGAATTGTGAAAAGTTACTAAATTTGGTAAATTAGGTTTTTAGAAACTTACTATTTTTAGTAAGTTTTTAATCATTTTCTAAGCCATTTTTCACCATGATCAAGGCCTTATTTGAAAACCTCTTCCACATGAAAGTTATAGTATGAAACTTTCCCTTTAATTTGAGCACAAGAACCATGTCATTTGGATTATTTCTCATTTAGTTATGGGTGGACAAAGTGAGACATTTTCAACTTATAATTTCTCCATAACTTAGAATTTTTCTAAGTATTTTGGGGCAGGTTCAAGTGCATGATTTCATGGTTTATTTTCAGCATGTTACAAGCCTTATTTCAAGACCTTTCCTTCTTGGCTTTTGTTCCATGTTCTTCCTAGTTTTTATTAGGCTCAAGAACTCATCATTTGGCTAAGGGGTCACCAAGATATCATGGCACAAAGAGAGGTGCACAAATTAATTTCTAAAACATAAAGGACATGTGTTTTTGGCATTTGGTATTGTATACTCTTGCAGCATGGCTTCAATACACATTATCTCAGGCATGCCTTTCTTTTTCTTTACTCCAAATAACCAAACATTGTTTCTTTACCATGCACCATTTTAGACAACACTTGCCAAATGAGGAATACCATAAACTTGTGCTCTAAGTTTGTCCCCTCCACTCTCTCTCATTCTGATCTCTCTTGCTCAGAAGAATAACAACCAAAAACCACTCTCACATAAAGCTCATTTTGTACTACACCCTCTCACACTCCGTTGTTTTTTTTTTCAAATTTTCGTCAAACTTTAACCCTAAGCTTTAACCACAGTAAAGTTCATTTTAACCTCACAAAACATACATATATAATCCCAGAAACCCTAGCAAGGAGGGTGGCTGCTCATTGTGTGAGAACAAAACCTTAAAGTTCACTCTCTCTCTCAAAAAACCTTCAAGATTCAGATTTTACTCACAAGAGGCTCTTTCTCCCCATTCTTGCTTCCATCATCATCTTAGAAGTCCTAAAAGGCTAGAAGGAGGGTGCTTTTGAAGTTTTGGAGCAAAGTTAGAAAGTATCAAGAGCTCCATTTTCGGTAATCTTTCTTCAACTCTTTTCTCTCATATCTTACGTGTTTTGAGAATATTATTTGCATATTTGGAGTCTTGAGTTGATGCATAAGATGTTTGTATGGTTGTTGTTTTGATTTGTGAAAGTTGTGTACCATGATCCTTTTATTTATGGCTATTTTTGAGGGTGTTAGAGGCTTTAAACTTGAAAACTAAGTGCATAATCAGAATCTACGCGAAAAACTGAGGAGGGGTGTCTTTGTTTCTCCGTTCTCGGCCGGACCATCCGCCGCCGGCGGTGGCCGGCGAGCTGCTGTATTTTTCTGGTCGGTTACTGTTCACGTGCTCTTGTGCATGGTTTTATGGTAGAAGATGATGAGTTGGCAGCGCATGAATGGTTTTTATTTTATTTTGTCTTTTAGTAACTTAACTTTCAATGGACCAATTGATGTATGTTCCACATATGACTTTGTTACATTTAAATCCTTTACTTTTTTTTATTTTTTAAAAAATTCTAAACTTGTGATTTCATCTTCATGGGCCCAGCGAGAATTCTGTTCACACCCCACCGTTCAGGCCCAGTCGTGGCCATGTTGTTTCTCATGCTAATACACTCCTCTTTTAAATCACTCTTTATTTTCTTTCTTTGTTATTTATTTTCGTTACCTTTTTTAGTTATTAAAAATACTTCCTTTTATTCAAAAATTCCAAAAAATTTCATGAACGTATTTTAATGTCTTATTTAATTTTATATGAATTTTATTTTCATTTTTCATTTATTTTGATGATTAATTCCGATTTTCTTTTCCAAAGTGTCTTTCATGTTAGCCTTTGTGATTAATACTTATGTTGGATGACTTTGCCATGCCTTCTTGAGCCGATTTTTTTTCCTTGTCTTGACATGTGGATGAAAAATGTTTTAATGTTATCTTGCTCCCTTGGTGATCACCTTTGATTGTTTTTCATGTGACTTTTTATGCTCCTCGATTCATACACGATCACTTGCATACCTTATCTTGTGAAGCTCTTTTGAACATGCTATTGATCTAGTTCTGTTCCGATTCTTTTGAACTTGTTAATTGGATGTTTAAACTTGCCTTTGATTATTTTTTTGGGAATTTATTGGACCACTTTGCTATTTTTGGTTGATTTTCACTTGTGGTTTGAATTTGGTTGAGGCATGCTTAGACACTTGACCTAGTTTGAGTGCATTTGTTTACTTGTGATTGATTGATGCTTGAAATGATTATATGGTGTGATCATGTTCTGTTTGAGCTTGTTTTTGGCTTTGGAATCATCTTCATTGATTAATTTTCCAATTTGATCTTGATTTTCTAAGTTGATGTTATTTTGACTTGAATTTTGTGGTATGTTTGACTTAATCTTGTGAAATGTTTCCTTGTTTGATACAACCAATGCATGAGGCCTTTTGTTTGACTTGTATAACATGCTAGAGGTTCTGACCCTCTTGGTTTAAGGTGCTTTATGTGACATGTTCTCACTCTTTGCTTCACATGTTTCTTTGTTTGTTGGCATGAATGATAAGTGGATGTCTTATCTAATTTTGAGGCATGTTTTGGATGTGTTGCTTAATGATTCATCTTGTGTGACTTGAGTTTGATTTTGGTATGATGTTGATACATATGCTACTGCCCCTTGAGTTCATTACTTGGTTTTCATCTCACTTGATCATCATAGTTTGATTTGTATGATGCATATCATCATCATTGGTTTTGTGGTTTCTTTGGCTCCTAATGCATCATAATGTGAAACATTCTCGCATGTTTGGATTGGTTGATCATGATGTGAATTAAATTATGACTTGGTTTCACTTTCATCTTATATTGTTCATGTCATCTTTGTATGAGGCCTTAGTGTGTGAAATTGTGAATCTTGTGCAAGTTTACTTGTATCCTTTCTTGTGTGCTTTCACTTGTATACTTGAGGTGTGCTTGTATGATCTTTAAAGCATGTTTTATGTTTTGATTTGGATATTTATGATATGGTGTACTTGCTGCCCTCTTTGGTTTCTCATCTCATTCTTTTCTTTCACTCTCTTCCTCCCATGGATCTCAAGACTTGTTTAAGTCTTGGATTCTCTCCCTTTAGAGATACCTAGTCCAACTTAATTTTTGATTAAGCTTGGAGTAGGATTAGCATTAGGTTAGGTAGTCTTTTCTCCTAAACCTCACTAACCATAGGACATCCATGCATGATAACATTAGGACTCTTAGGTTCCCTTTAGAGTTTCCTTTGCGTTGTTTCTCTTCTCATCTCAAAAGAAAAGTAAAAGGGATTAAATAAGGAGCTGCAAAAGGCGAAAGAAAAAGGGAAGCATTTCTTCAACAAGTGGAAAGAATCCCAAAAGGAGATTGAAGAGCTCAAATTACAAGCTGGAATCAAGAAGGTGAGACATGAAGGTAGCAGCGCTGAAGAGCAGATTACAACACTGAACCAAGAGATCGCGAAGAGAAACAGGTTAATCAAAGGGCTGATCACGCGACCGGCACATCCTGACACTTTGAATCTTCTGGAAGAAGTGGAGGCTAGTCTGTTTGGGGTAGAATTGTAGTTGTGTATCTTTTTTGTGGTTACCATCAGGATTGTTGATGGAATCACTGCTGGTTACGATTGACTTTATTTGTATGAATTCTGCCATCTTGATAATAGGAGGTTTGATTCAGATATTTGTGCCTTGGTGGTTTTTATTTGAATTGTGTTTTGTTTCCTTGGTTTAATGTTGTGGTATTGCTGAGCTCGGATTTATTTTCCGATGAGGTGTCCAATCCCTGGCCCGGTTTCAAAGATTGGAATCAAAGGATATACCTTGGAAATGTTCAAATATGTTTGTTTGCATTTTGCATTTGCATTGCATAATCATAAGCATTTTTGCATAATAGGTACCCGCTACAGGAGCTCTCTAACCTTTATTTGGTTTCATGCACAATAGCTAATTCTCCCATTCACCGATACGCAACCAGACGAAACCAGGCTAGAGCTATGGATCAGGTACAGACAGAGTTGGCCGAGTTAAGGGCACGCATGGAACAATTTATGAATCTGATGCAGGGGGTTGCTCAAGGGCAGCAGGACCTGAGAGCAGGGCAAGAAGACATGAGAGCTACCATCCAGAGGTTGGAGACTGAGATTCCTACTGGTGGTCACGTTGATCCCCCTAGGGTTAACCCTCCTGTGGTCAACCCTCCTGTGGTCAACCCTCCTGTGGTCAATCCTCCTGTGGTTACTCCTCCTCCGGTTGGGGTTAATGTGGGTTTTGTTCCTGGCAACACTGGGCTGGTGGAAGATCGTCAAGATGACCAGTTTTCTGTACTTAATGCTGATATGGGTTTCTAGCATGATGAAAGGAAATACGAGGGATTGGCTGAGAGAGTCAAGGCTATAGAAAGTCAGAATCCTTTGGGAATTGATGTCGAGGATATGGGACTGGTACAGGGTGTTAAGATTCCCCCGAAGTTTAAACCACCTACTTTCGACAAGTACAATGGTAGCACTTGTCCCAAAACTCACCTCCAGGCTTACAACCGGAAGATAGCAGCTTATTCTGATGATCAGAAGTTATGGATGTATTTTTTCCAGGATAGCTTGTCTGGAGCCTCACTGGAATGGTACATAAAGTTGGACAGGGCTCGCGTCAGAAGTTGGAAAGATTTGTGCTTGGCTTTCTTAAAGCAATACCAATATAACATCGACATGGCACCGAATCGCACTCAGTTACAAAGCATGGCACAGGACCCCAAGGAAGGTTTTAAACAGTACACCCAGAGGTGGCGTGAACTTGCTGCTCAGGTGCAACCTCCGTTGGCAGATAGGGAAATGGCTGACATGTTCATGAATACTTTGCAAGGTCCGTATCTTGACAGGCTGGCCACTTGTCCATCTACTGGGTTTGCCGACATAGTAATTTCTGGAGAGAGAATTGAGAGTTTTTTAAAGATGGGGAAAATTCAGGACGGAAGTGGTACAAGTTCAGCTCCTGCAAAGAAGTTTTTTGGCAATAATAACAGAAAGCGTGAAGGTGACGCTAATGCTGCGTATTCACAAGGGGGAGAGGTAGAGGACAATAGGGTGCACATCACCAGGAAACATCTATAACTATTCCAACTCTGGGTAATGAGGCTCAACCTGCAACTCAGAGGCAGTATCACCCAAGAAAGAGAATGAATGACAGACATTTTGATGTTTTCCCTATGACCTGTTCACAGATGCTACAGAATTTACTTCGTTTGAATTTGGTACAGTTGAGGACTTTGGCTCCACCAGTGGGCAGATTACCTGCTGGATATGATGCAAAAGAAAAGTGTGAGTTTCACTCCAATGCGCCGGGACACAATGTGGAAAACTGCAAGACTTTCAAACATGTAGTGCAAGACCTTGTTGATTCAAAAGCTATTAATTTTGCTCTGAGACCTAATGTAATTCAAAATCCCATGCCCCCGCATGGTGGACCGGGGTGCATGCCATTGAAGAAGATAGAGGGCAGAATCTGGTAAGGGATATTAATGATGTCAGGACTCCGCTGAAAGTTGTGAAGGAACGATTGCTGAAAGGGGCTGTATTTCCTGGTTGTTCAGAAAGTTGTGAAGATTGCTTGACTGCTGATAATGGTTGTGTAAAGTTGAGAACTGGCCTTCAGAGTATGATAGATCAGGGATGTTTACAATTTGATCAGTTGAAAAAGGATGATGATGAGGTTTCTACTATTACAATCTACTTTGATCCTGTGGAAATTCCGGTGCCTGCTCCTGTACAGATATCTGCGCCTGAACGAGTGGCTCCTATAACTATAAATGTTCCTAGCTACATCCCAAATGAGAATAAGGTTGCTATCCCGTGGTATTATGGGACTAATGGTCAAGGACAGAGGCAGGAGGTGCAGATTCCTAAAGAAAGTGGTTCAAGTGTCAGAAATGTTGGAGGAGTGGGTGGTTTTACTCGCAGTGGCAGGCTTTTTGCTCCTCAGACACTCAGAAAAGACAATACTGAAGCATTAGAAAGGGCCAAAGGGAAGCGGGTAATGAATGATGAACCAACACCAGGGGCTGAACCGGTGCCAGGGGCAGAATCTGATAAGTCATTTGAGAAAGATGTTGAAGAATTCATGAGAATAATCAGAAAAAGCGATTATAAGATCGTTGATCATCTACATCAAAGTCCTTCTAAGATTTCCATTTTGTCATTGTTGCTATGTTCCGAAGCTCATCGGAATGCTCTGCTCAAAATTTTGAATATGGCGTACGTGCCGCAAGAGATATCAGTGAACCAACTTGAAGGTGTGATCTCCAATGTTAATGCTGGAAATGGTCTAGGGTTCACAGATTTTGACTTAATTCCAGAAGGAAGGAATCACAATAAGGCTCTCCACATATCAATGGAATGTAAAGGTGCCATGTTATCCCATGTATTGGTGGACACTGGCTCATCCCTCAATGTGTTGCCTAAGAAAGCATTAGCCAAGATGGATGTGGAAGGGGTGATACTCAGACCTTGTGATCTAGTGGTGAAAGCATTTAATGGTTCAAAGAGATCAGTGTTTGGAGAGATAGAGTTACCTGTCCAGATAGGACCCCAGGTGTTCAGTACAGAGTTTTATGTGATGGACATCCAGCCAACCTATAGTTGTCTATTGGGTCGTCCCTGGATCCACGCTGCTGGGGCCGTATCTTCAACCTTGCATCAGAAGATAAAGTTTGTAGTTGATGGTCAAGTTGTTACTGTATGCGGAGAAGAAGATATTTTTGTTAGTCATCTGTCATCCTTCAAGTATGTGGAGATGGACGGAAAAATCCATGAAACTCTCTGCCAGGCATTTGAAACTATGAATATGGTGAAAGATTCTCCGTCTTCGTCTGGTGAGGCAAGAATGGGAGCCTCTATGACTTCATATAAGCAGGCTTTGGAGGTGGTGCGGTCTGGTCATACCGAAGGCTGGGGACAAATGGTTGAGATACCTTTCAAGGATGATAAGAATGGCATCGGTTACAAACCTCCTCGGGTTCTACTACAGGGTCAAGAGCGCCAAGGGCCAGTTTTCTTCTCAAGTGGAGGGGTCATATATCCAAGCCATACCTGTGCAGCAATTGAAGACGGTGAAGATAGTGACTGTGACCTGGACAACTGGGTGCGTCCATGTGCCCCAGGAGTGAAGCTGAACAATTGGTTTTCGGAGGATCTCATCCAAGTTACTCTTCCTAATAAGTAATTTTCTTTGTTTTCTTTCATTAAGCATGTAAAAGTCCTATGCTCTGCCCAAGGCATAGTGACTTCATTGTAGGGCCCCCATTTTGTTTTTATGCAAGTTTTTATCATTAATGAAAGGACGTTTTGTATTCAAATTGTGCTCCCTGTCTTTCTTTTTTATTTTTATCATTTAAATAAAAATGGCAATGTTTTCTTCATGTTTTCTTGCATTTTCTTTCCTTTTTTCCCTCTCAAAGAGCAGTTCTAAAGGCATGGATTACCATTCATGCAGAAGTAGTTCTCTGGACTTCATTGAAGATGACTCTGCTATGGTTTATTATGACTTCGGTAACCCAATATACCAAGCCGAAGAGGGGGACGAAGAAGACTGTGAACTGCCAGAGGAGTTGGCTAGATTACTGAAACAGGAAGAAAGAGCCATTCAGCCTCATCAGGAAGACGTAGAAGTTGTCAATCTTGGTACTGAAGAGGTAAGGAAAGAGGTTAAAGTAGGGGCAAGCCTGGCTGAGAATGTAAAGAAAGAGTTGATTGAATTGTTGCAAGAGTATGTCGACATCTTCGCCTGGTCTTATCAAGATATGCCTGGGTTGGATACAGACATCGTCGTGCACAGATTGCCGCTGAAAGAGGGTTATTTTCCTGTCAAACAAAAGCTTCAGAGAACCAAACCTGAGATGGCCATCAAGATTAAAGAAGAAGTGCAAAAGCAGTTGGATGCGGGGTTTCTAGCTGTTACCAATTATCCGCCGTGGGTCGCTAATATTGTGCCTGTGCCGAAGAAGGATGGCAAAGTCAGAATGTGTGTGGATTATCGAGATTTGAACAGGGCGAGTCCAAAAGATGATTTTTCGTTACCACACATTGATGTGTTGGTGGACAATACAGCTCAATTCTCTGTGTTTTCTTTCATGGATGGGTTTTCCGGATACAACCAGATTAAAATGGCGCTCGAGGATATGGAGAAAACCATATTCATTACCCCTTGGGGCACTTTCTGTTATAAGGTGATGCCGTTTGGTTTAAAGAATGCTGGGGCTACATATCTGCGTGCCATGGTAACGCTCTTCCACGATATGATTCACAAAGAAATTGAAGTTTATGTGGATGATATGATTGCTAAGTCACAAACGGAAGAAGAGCATTTGATAAATTTGAAAAAGTTGTTTGAGCAGTTGAGACATTTCAAACTAAGGCTGAACCCGAATAAATGTACTTTCGGGGTAAGATCTGGGAAGCTTTTGGGCTTCATTGTCAGTGAAAAGGGAATCGAGGTGGATCAAGCAAAGGTAAAAGCCATTTAAGAGATGCCGGAGCCGAGAACTGAAAAACAAGTTCGTGGGTTTTTGGGAAGATTAAATTATATTGCAAGATTTATATCTCATCTTACTACAACCTGTGAGCCAATATTCAAGTTATTGAGAAAAGATCAATCAATCCGGTGGAACAGTGATTGTCAAAAGGCCTTTGATAAAATAAAAGAATACTTGCAAAATCCTCCGATTCTCATGCCTCCAGTTCCTGGGAGGCCACTGATTATGTATCTCACTGTACGTGATGGATCAATGGGTTGTGTTCTCGGTCAACACGACGTGACAGGTAGGAAAGAGCATGCTATATACTACCTGAGCAAAAAGTTCACTGATTGCGAGTCTAGGTATTCGATGCTTGAGAAGACGTGTTGCGCATTAGCATGGGCTGCTAAGCGATTGAGGCAATACATGCTGACTCATACAACCCTACTAATTTCAAAAATGGATCCAATCAAGTATATCTTTGAAAAGCCAACTCTTAATGGAAGGGTTGCTCGGTGGCAGATGGTTTTGACTGAATATGATATACATTACACTTCCCAGAAGCCTATCAAAGGGAGTGTGCTGTCTGATTATCTTGCCAAGTCACCTATTGATGATTACCAGCCAATGAGGTTTGATTTTCCTGATGAAGACATTATGTTTCTCAAGGCTAAAGATTGTGAAGAGCCTCCGGTTGGTGAAGGACCGGATCCTGATGACAAGTGGAAACTGATGTTTGATGGGGCTGTTAACATGAATGGAAGTGGTGTTGGGCAGTCTTGATCACTCCGAAAGGATCACACATACCTTTCACTGCCAGGTTAACTTTTAATGTCACCAACAACGAAGCAGAATATGAGGCATGTATCATGGGTATTGAAGAAGCCATTGGTTTGAGGATCAAGAATCTTGAGATATTTGGTGATTCCGCTCTAGTGATTAACCAGATCAACGGAGATTGGCATACCAACCAGCAGAACTTGATTCCATACAGAGACTACGCGAGAAGACTATTGACCTTCTTTACAACAGTGAAATTGTGTTATATACCTCGTGATGAGAATCAGATGGCTGATGCTTTAGCTACATTGTCCTCCATGATTCAGGTGAATTGGTGGAACCATATCCCGAAGATTGATGTGATGAGATTAGACAGACCCGCTCATGTGTTTGTCGCTGATACTACGATTGATGATAAACCATGGTATTTTGATATCAAGCGTTTCTTGGAGAGTAAAGAGTATCCAGCTGGGCATCCAACAATGACAAAAAGACTCTGAGGAGGTTAGCAGGAAGCTTCTTTTTGAATGGGGATGTGTTGTACAAGCGGAACTTTGACATGGTCTTGCTCAGATGTGTGGATAGACAGGAAGCATACATGTTAATGCAGGAAGTACATGAAGGATCTTTCGGTACCCATGCTAGTGGGCATGCTATGGCGAAGAAATTACTACGAGCAGGGTATTATTGGTTAACTATGGAGGCTGATTGCTTTAAGTACGCCCAAAAATGCCACAAATGCCAAATCTATGCTGATAAGGTGCATGTGACACCAAACCCCCTGAATGTGATGAGTTCTCCGTGGCCCTTTACTATGTGGGGCATTGATATGATAGGGAAGATTGAGCCTACAGCTTCCAATGGACATCGATTCATTCTGGTGGCTATTGATTACTTTACCAAGTGGGTAGAAGCTGCCTCTTTTGCAAATGTTACCAGGCAGGTGGTAGCCAGATTCATTAAGAAAGAGATTATCTGCAGATATGGGGTGCCTGAAAGGATCATTACTGACAATGGTTCTAATCTCAACAACAAGATGATGAAAAAGCTATGCCAGAGCTTCAAAATTGAACACCACAATTCTTCTCCTTACCGCCCGAAGATGAATGGTGCCGTCGAGACAGCCAACAAAAATATTAAGAAGATTGTGCAGAAGATGGTGGTGACATATAAGGATTGGCACGAAATGCTCCCTTTCGCTTTACATGGGTACCGTACTTCTGTCCGTACATCTACTGGGGCAACCCCGTTTTCGCTTGTATATGGTATGGAGGCGGTGCTACCGGTTGAAGTGGAAATCCCTTCTTTAAGGGTCATGATGGATGTTAAACTTGACGAGGCTGAATGGGTTCGAGCGAGATTCAACGAGTTGAGTCTCATCGAAGAAAGATGGTTGGCTGCAGTTTGTCATGGACAACGGTATCAGAGGAGAATGAAACAAGCATTTGATTGAAAAGTGCACCCTCAGACTTACCAGACGGGCGACTTGGTATTGAAAAGGATTCTTCCTCCGAATACAGATCACAGGGGCAAATGGACGCCTAATTATGAAGGTCCATATGTTGTTAAGAAGGTCTTCTCCGGCGGAGCCTTGATGCTTACAACAATGGACGGTGAGGATTTTTTGTCCCCTGTGAACTCAGATGCAGTTAAAAAATACTTCGCATAAAGAGACCCGCTGGACAGTAAAATGAGAGTCCAGGCAAAAAAGGGCATCCCGGCGAACCAAAAAAAAAAAAGAAAAGGTTCGGGCAAAAATTAGGGATAAAATAAAAAAGAAGTACACCCGATAAGTTGAAAACCCGCAAGGTCAACTTAGGCAAAAAAGGGTATCTCGGTGGATTGAAAACCCGTAAAGGGCGATCCAGGCAAAAGAGAGATGTAGCGAAAACTGCGATCTGAGTAAGTTGTATTGCCTCGTCTCAATCAGTAAGCACTCCAAAGGTCAGGAATCAGTTCAATCGTCCCCCTTTGAAGGCAAAGAAGTTGGAGAATCTTGAAGATATATAAACCATAGCAGGGTTGAAACTCATTGAGGTTCCATTTTCACATTGCCATTAGGACAATTTCTTTTCTGTTTTGGGCAATTACCTCTTTCCAGGAATTGCTTCTTGATGTAAATGCCTATTTTTCAGGCTCCTCAATCAATAAAATTGTCGTTATTCAGAATAATTCTATCTGTTGTTTTGTTTTTATATTTGCTTTGTTTACACAAACGTCCAAATTTTTGATAAACATTTGCATGCGAAATCTTGGGGGTTCTACAGTAACATGCCTAAAAGGAAAAACATGGAAAATCGCCTTAAATGACGCGTGTGCTTGGTTGAATACTACCGAACCTTGTATTATTCTGGGGCATATGTGCGCATTCTTTTGTTTACAGGTGTGGAGATTTCGCGGGATAGCTATGCAAAGATGTAAGACGTCTTCAAGCCAAAATCCTTCACAAGGCGCAAATGATCGTTCCTCTCCAGGCAGAGAGGACTTCTCAGCAGGAGAGTTATTCTTGGAGGTGGTCATCCCCAGCATATTTACAGAGCTTCATGATACCCAACAGCGTTGTCAAAAGGGTAGTGTTGTATCCTATTTAGTACTTCCAACAGCTACAAGCTTTTCTGTGGCGATAACAGTTGTAAACTCCCCAGTAGAGTTGCTTCACACGCCTTGCAGCCGATGTTCAAGACTCAGTGAATGTCTAGGAGTTTGGAGATGTCGAATCTTCTGTAAAATCCTCTTGGAACATTTTCTTCAGATCAGACTTGTATCTTGGGGCAAAGTCAAGTGGTTGACCATCTCAAGTATGGAGCATCATGAAAGTCCCCGGCAGGAGCATTCCAGGTCTATTATCCCCAACAGAGTGGCTTCCCAACTACTGCATCCTAGCTCAAGTCTCGGTATTAGTTTAAGAGTTGGAAGATGTCGGATCCTCTGTAAAATTCTCTTAAGAAACTTTCCCTGGCATGAGGCACTTTGAAGTGATTCTCCCCAGCAGAGTTTGTTGTAAGTTTATTTCCCTAGTAGAGTTTGAAGAGGCGTGGTCTTCTGTAAAATCCTCTCAAGGGACATCTCCCCAGCAGAGTTTGTTGTAAGCTCATTAATCCCCAGCGGAGTTCTATGGTTATAGTTATTCCCCAAGCAGACTGGTTCAGATGATGCCTCCCCAGCAAAGTTATCTTTTCCTACAGTAGCCTTAACAGGTTTGTCAGGGCAGTGCCCAGATCAGGAGGTCAGGTCAATTTGTCTTCCCCAGTACGGTTTGCGACCGCGAAGTCAATCCAGCTAGTTATCCCCAGCAGAGTTGTCTTTCCTTTCCTCAGCATTTATTTTGCTGGGGGACCTCTTTGCATTTTGCATATAGTACGCATAGCATCCTCTAAAATGCATAGCATTCCATTTCGTATGGAGCATTACGGCAAAATTCAAACATATGCATGTGAAGCATAGGCTAGTTTTGATAACTCGTGCGAGAGTCCAGAACTTTGCTCCTTATATCATTGACAAAGCCAGAAAGAATGCCTAATTCATTCCCCGACAGACATTGCGAAACGATACAAAGGGTTTCATCACTTTTCTCCCCACAGAGTCATATCTCTCAACTTGCAAGTCTCTTGGAACCATTCCCGATAGGATTCCTGCAGCCGTTCCCGACCGCTCCTTTGAGTTTTAACCATGACAGTTCCCGACAGACCCCGTTACCCATTCCCGATAGGTAAGCCTTGGTTATAAACAGCAGCCGTTCCCGACCACTCCTTTGAGTTTTAACCATGCCAGTTCCCGACAGGCCCCGTTACCCATTCCCGATAGGTAAGCTTTGGTTATAAACTGCAGCCGTTCCCGACCGCTCATTTGAGTTTTAACCATGCCAGTTCCTGACAGGCCCCGTTACCCATTCCCGATAGGTAAGCCTTGGTTATAAACTGCAGCCGTTCCCGACCGCTCCCTTTGAGTTTTAACCATGCCAGTTCCCGACAGGCCCCGTTACCCATTCCCGATAGGTAAGCTTTGGCTATAAACTGCAGCCGTTCCCGACCGCTCCCTTTGAGTTTTAACCATGCCAGTTCCCGACAGGCCCCGTTACCCATTCCCGATAGGTAAGCTTTGGTTATAAACTACAGCCGTTCCCGACCGCTCTCTTTGGTTTGAACCTTTCCAGTTCCCAACAGGTACACTTGCCCATTCCCGATAGGCAAAACAGGTCCAAGCTCACCAGTTCCCGACAGGTGTTTCACTAGTTCCCGACATGTATCTCACCAGTTCCCGACAGGTTTCCTAGGGGGTCCAATGGTTCCAATTTCTCTCTCACAACTTTTCTTCCTTACCTTTACAACATTTTCTCTAACCACAGTGCAAATTTTCTCGGTTATTTTTGTATTCAATCCCTTTGTATCTTGAATTCCTGATAGTCGTTGCCTTCATCCATTTAGATTCACAGTTGATTGAATAAGGCAGCTGTAATACCTCAAAATTTACCTTCATGTTTTCTCAACAAATTGGTCTATGCTTTACTCATTTGCATTCCATAGTAGGTCATAGATTGCATAGCATGGAATTCAGCATAAGGCATGGGATCAAGGCACTTGGTCCATATTCTCAAGTCTCAAGCCTCAAGGTGTCTTAATTGGTCCATCATCTCATCACAAGATCAAGATTGGCAAGAGAATTCAAAGGAATCACACTCTCCTAACCTGATTTCTTAAATTAGGGTTTTGGAGATTCTGGGATCTGACCCCCAAATGAGCAAGCTCTTTGATTCTTTATCATCTCCAAGTGGCACATGTCATCATTGGTGGACATGATACACATCATATTCAGAGGAATTTGAATTTGGAGGATGTGTTATCTCCTCCTAACCAGAGGGTACCAAACTTAGGGTCGCCATAAAATCAGTTTATTTCTGATTTTTTGGGAAAGAATTGATTGCATGGTATTCCTTATGTCTTTAAGTGTCTAAGGATGGAATATTGCCCATCAATTTGATTCAGAGGGGTTTCATTTGGCCAGAAATTTCAAAATCGGGAGAATTGGGAATAAAGTCAATTGTGCAGTGAAAAAGTCAACTCCTGATTTTTGAGGTCAACATGGTGATTTTCAAGTCAAATATGATCCATGGAAGAGATTAGATCAAGAAATGTTCAAGGGTTGATGAAAAATCAAGAATTGTGAAAAGTTACTAAATTTGGTAAATTAGGTTTTTAGAAACTTACTATTTTTAGTAAGTTTTTAATCACTTTCTAAGCCATTTTTTACCATGATCAAGGCCTTATTTGAAAACCTCTTCCACATGAAAGTTATAGTATGAAACTTTCCCTTCAATTTGAGCACAAGAACCATGTCATTTAGATTATTTCTCATTTAGTTATGGGTGGACAAAGTGAGACATTTTCAACTTATAATTTCTCCATAACTTAGAATTTTTCTAAGTATTTTGGGGCAGGTTCAAGTGCATGATTTCATGGTTTATTTTCAGCATGTTACAAGCCTTATTTCAAGACCTTTCCTTCTTGGCTTTTGTTCCATGTTCTACCTAGTTTTTATTAGGCTCAAGAACTCATCATTTGGCCAAGGGGTCACCAAGATATCATGGCACAAAGAGAGGTGCACAAATTAATTTCTAAAACATAAAGGACATGTGTTTTTGGCATTTGGTATTGTATACTCTTGCAGCATGGCTTCAATACACATTATCTCACGCATGCCTTTCTTTTTCTTTACTCCAAATAACCAAACATTGTTTCTTTACCATGCACCATTTTAGACAACACTTGCCAAATGAGGAATACCATAAACTTGTGCACTAAGTTTGTCCCCTCCACTCTCTCTCATTCTGATCTCTCTTGCTCAGAAGAATAACAACCAAAAACTACTCTCACATAAAGCTCATTTTGTACTACACCCTCTCACGCTCCATTGTTTTTTTTTCAAATTTTCGTCAAACTTTAACCCTAAGATTTAACCACAGTAAAGTTCATTTTAACCTCACAAAGCACACATATATAATCCCAGAAACCCTATCAAGGAGGGTGGCTGCTCATTGTGTGAGAACAAAACCTTAAAGTTCACTCTCTCTCTCAAAAAACCTTCAAGATTCAGATTTTACTCACAAGAGGCTCTTTCTCCCCATTCTTGCTTCCATCATCATCTTAGAAGTCCTAAAAGGCTAGAAGGAGGGTGCTTTTGAAGTTTTGGAGCAAAGGTAGAAAGTATCAAGAGCTCCATTTTCGGTAATCTTTCTTCAACTCTTTTCTCTCATGTCTTACGTGTTTTGAGAATATTATTTGCATATTTGGAGTCTTGAGTTGATGCATAAGATGTTTGTATGGTTGTTGTTTTGATTTGTGAAAGTTGTGCACCATGATCCTTTTCTTTATGGCTATTTTTGAGGGTTTTAGAGGCTTTAAACTTGAAAACTAAGTGCATAATCGGAATCTACGCGAAAAACTGAGGGGGGGGTGTCTTTGTTTCTCCATTCTCGGCCGGACCATCCGCCGCCGGCGGTGGCCGGCGAGCTGCTGTATGTTTCCGGTCGGTTACTGTTCACGTGCTCTTGTGCATGGCTTTGTGGTAGAAGATGATGAGGTGGCAGCGCATGAGTGGTTATTATTTTATTTTGTCTTTTAGTAACTTAAATTTCAATGGACCAATTGATGTATGTTCCACATATGACTTTGTTACATTTAAATCCTTTACTTTCTTTTATTTTTTAAAAAATTCTGAACTTGTGATTTCATCTTCATGGGCCCAGCGAGAATTCTGTTCACACCCCACCGTTCAGGCCCAGTCGTGGCCATGTTGTTTCTCTTGCTAATACACCCCTCTTTTAAATCACTCTTTATTTTCTTTCTTTGTTATTTATTTTGGTTAACTTTTTTAGTTATTAAAAATACTTCATTTTATTCAAAAATTTCAAAAAAATTCATGAACGTATTTTAATGTCTTATTTAATTTTATATGAATTTTATTTTCATTTTCCATTTGTTTTGTTGATTAATTCCGATTTTCTTTTCCAAAATGTCTTTCATGTTAGCCTTTGTGATTAATACTTATGTTGGATGACTTTGCCATGCCTTCTTGAGCCGATTTTTTTTCCTTGTCTTGAAATGTGGATGAGAAATGTTTGAATGTTATCTTGCTGCCTTGGTGATCACCTTTGATTGTTTTTCATGTGACTTTTTATGCTCCTCGATTCATACACGATCACTTGCATACCTTATCTTGTGAAGCTCTTTTGAACATGCTATTGATCTAGTTCTGTTCCGATTCTTTTGCACTTGTTAATTTGATGTTTAAACTTACCTTTGATTATTTTTTTTGGGAATTTATTGGACCACTTTGCTATTTTTGGTTGATTTTCACTTGTGGTTTGAATTTGGTTGAGGCATGCTTAGACACTTGACCTAGTTTGAGTGCATTTGTTTACTTGTGATTGATTGATGCTTGAAATGATTATATGGTGTGATCATGTTTTGTTTGAGATTGTTTTTGGCTTTGGAATCATCTTTATTGATTCATTTTCCAATTTGATCTTGATTTTCTAAGTTGATGTTATTTTGACTTGAATTTTGTGGTATGTTTGACTTAATCTTGTGAAATGTTTCCTTGTTTGATACAACCAATGCATGAGGCCTTTTGTTTGACTTGTATGACATGCTAGAGGTTCTGACCCTCTTGGTTTAAGGTGTTTTATGTGACATGTTCTCACTCTTTGCTTCACATGTTTCTTTGTTTGTTGGCATGAATGATAAGTGGATGTCTTATCTAATTTTGAGGCATGTTTTGGATGTGTTGCTTAATAATTCATCTTGTGTGACTTGAGTTTGATTTTGGTATGATGTTGATACATATGCTACTTCCCCTTGAGTTCATTACTTGGTTTTCATCTCACTTGATCATCATGGTTTGATTTGTATGATGCATATCATCATCATTGGTTTTGTGGTTTCTTTGGCTCCTAATGCATCATAATGTGAAACATTCTCGCATGTTTGGATTGGATGATCATGATGTGAATTAAATTCTGACTTGGTTTCACTTTCATCTTATATTGTTCATGTCATCTTTGTATGAGGCCTTAGTGTGTGAAATTGTGAATCTTGTGCAAGTTTACTTGTATCCTTTCTTGTGTGCTTTCACTTGTATACTTGAGGTGTTCTTGTATGATCTTTGAAGCATGTTTTATGTTTTGATTTGGATATTTATGATATGGTGTACTTGCTGCCCTCTTTGGTTTCTCATCTCATTCTTTTCTTTCACTCTCTTCCTCCCATGGATCTCAAGACTTGTTTAAGTCTTGGATTCTCTCCCTTTAGAGCTACCTAGTCCACCTTAATTTTTGATTAAGCTTGGAGTAGGATTAGCATTAGGTTAGGTAGTCTTTTCTCCTAAACCTCACTAACCATAGGACATCCATGCATGATAACATTAGGACTCTTAGGTTCCCTTTAGAGTTTCCTTTGCGTTGTTTCTCTTCTCATCTCAAAAGAAAAGTAAAAAACACTTAATAAAGGTTAACGTGTATTGCGCTTGAGCCTTATATGTGGGAAGTGGGGAACGAGGGGCTTCCTCTCATTCTTCTAGGATACCTAGTGTACGTCCTGTTGGGGATGATGCGCGAAGTATTCGTTCCTGTATTTAAGACTTTGGTTCAATGCAAGTTACAAACAACTGTAAAAAAAACACTTCTTTCTAAAAAAAGCTTCAAACAAACTAACGTCTTTCCTTCAGGAATTCTTTTCTCATCTCACTCACTCTTAGCGTACGAACGCGCTCCTACTCGTTCTCTTGCAAGACGGTAACGCCTAAGTCTCGATTCAGCGAGCTGCAACACCTGAGCTAGAACGTAAGCCGTTCCTTAAAAAACACAATCCACCCCTAGTTAGGGGAACTACGTCGCTCTGATTCTCATGCTCCCGATGAGATACGTAGGCAGTGGGGTAGGGCCCATGCGAGCACTTCTTTTATTTTCCCTACATTTTTTTCTTGCTCTCTCTCTCTCTCCTTTCTTTTTCCTTTTTCCCATTCCCTTTCCTTTCCAGCAGCAGCGGAGTTCCAGTTGACGACACCCTTTGATCGAGACAAGCAAGCGTGGATCCCATCGGGTACGATGGACGCGTGGGGGTGCTAATACCTTCCTCACGCGTAACTGACTCCCGAACCTAGATCTCTTGGTCGCAAGACCATGCTCTTTCCTTCCTTCCTCCAGGTTTACGCAGTGTTTCCTTTCCCTCTCTTGGGATAAATACACATTGCTGGCGACTCTGTTTTCCGAGCCACTCTCGCGTTTGTACCGTTGGATACGAATCTTTTGGGAGCGACACTCCTCTTGAGTTAATCACCTTCTCTTGGTTAATCACCCATTTTTTTCAGTTAACCACAACCCGTCTGCTAAGTATTGAGTCCCCCTTCAAGTTAATCACCTTCTCTTGGTTAACCACTCGTGTCTTTTTGATTAATCACAGTATTTCTGTTTGCACCGAATTCACAGCGGTTAGCAACCTTCTTTTGGTTCAAATACCCTTTCGTTGGTCAAGTGCTGCTTGTTCAGTCAATACCAACATTCCTGTGGGTCACAACCTTTGCTTGGTTCCACGCCCGTTCTTTGGGTCACAACCTTCGCTTGGTTCTACACTCATTCTTTTTGGTTGATCACAATTTACCTGTTAAAACCTTTCTCTCCCCCTGAGTTTCAATCTTTTCTTTCCTCGGTTAACCACTGTTTATCAATTAATATACCGAAATCCCTTTAGAGTCAGACACTTTCTCTTGGTTCAGTAATCTCTCCTTTTAGTTCATCACAGCCTGTCTGTTGGCTAAATTCTTTTTCCCCACTAGAGTCGTTATCTCTTTTTTCGGTTAACCAGTGTCAGTCAGTTAACATACCGACCCCTTTTTCTCTTGGTTTTAACACCATTGCTTTGGATCCCCAGCAGGGTCGCCAACCCTCTGTTCCCCAGCATAATCGCTTTATTCTTTTACTCCCCAGTTGAGTCGCTTTTATTCCTTTTGCTCCTTTATCTTCTTGGTTCTACACCATTCATGCACTTTATCCTCAGCAGAGTTACATTCTCTCTTTTGCACGTCTTTCTTGGTTCTGATACCAATTCTTTTGTAACCCTAGCAGATCTTTCTCTACTTATTTTGCTCTTGGTTTTGACACCACTTTCCTTTTCCTTTTCCTTTTTTGTCTTGGTTCCATGAACTACGGACGCTCTGATTCTGCATTCATTCGAATGTAAGATACATAGGCACAAGATTGTGATGATCTTGGCGAGCACACTTCCACCTTCTCCGCTCCTTCCCATTTCTTTTCCCTGGTTCAATGAACTACGGAGCTCTGATTTCCTCATTGCACTATGAGGGTACGTAGGCACGAGGGCCCTAATCCTCCTCGAGCACTTTCTTTCTTTCTTTCTTTTTTCTCTTCTCTCTCCTCTTCTTGTAGCTATAAGCCTTTAGATAGATAACCCATCCAAGCCTAGAAGCAAGCAAAATAGTTTCCGTCGAGTACGACGGATATGTAAGGTGCTACTACCTTCCTTTCGCATAACCGACCCCCTGACCCGTTTCTCTTCCCCCTGGGTTTTATAGATATTTTCCCTGTCCTTTGGGACTAAATAAAGTATGGTGGCGACTCTGTTGTATGTTTGAGTGTGTGATTCACTCAGGTATAATCCCGCTAGCTTCATCAACCAAGTAGTATGATTTATCATGTACTGGCGCAAACGCTTAGCAGCCCATGCCAAAGCCCAACACGTCTTTTCAAGCATTGAGTAACGAGACTCACAATCTGTGAACTTTTTGCTCAATTAGTAAATGGTGTATTCTTTTCTAACAGTTTCATCTTTTTGACCAAGGACACATCCCATGTACTCTTCCAACACAGTCAAATACATAATCAAATGTCTTCCTTCCACCAGAGGAGACAAGATAGGAGTGTCATACCATAAATTTTGACCACAAGATTTCCCATCATTATGCAAATCATCACCACAATATGGATGTACCTCCATACCTCATCAATCCTCTCAAAGATTGTTTAGCAATCACTACAATCAAGAATTAGGGTTTTGAGCCCTCTCAAAGTACTCAGACAAAGGATTGATCCTCAACTTGTCAAGCATCTCAAACATCCATAAAGGATCAAGAGGTCTCACACATCAAGAATCAAGCATGAAAATGCAACAATTCCAAGTGGATCAAGCCTCAAGATCATTAGTGTCACAAAATTAGAGTTTGGTCGACCAAGGCTTCCAGAGAGAAATTTTCATCTGGGCATGAGCCAATACTTCAAAACATGATCCAAGAAGCTCAAAGGGGCCTCATGGACCCAATCACAAGTTCAAAGTAGCCTCAGGGGATTCATTCATCAAAAATCAGGAATTAGGGTTTCTTGACGTACTTTACCCCTAAGTTGACTTTTGGAGCAAGGCATGAGCCAAGACCTCAAGAAGTGTTTTTAAGACCTCTAATACATCATATTGATCCATTTACAAGATTGGATTGATTCAAAGAACTTGATTCATAAGCAATACAAGGATTCAAATTCATCTGGACCAATTAGGGTTTTTGATGAAAAAGTCAACTGTACCTTTGACTTTTGACCAAGACATGATCCCAAACCTTGGGACATGATTCAAGACACTCTAAAACACCTATAGAATCCATCCATTAGGTTTGAATTAGGTCAAGAACTTGATTTCATAGAGGATCACAAAGTTTGAAATTCATCTGACAAAAAGTCAACTATGCCCAAAATTCAAGTTTGACTTTTTGAATTTCTTAATAAACAAGGCTTCCCTAAGTAAAAAACAATGTTAACTTATGGTTTGGATCATCATCTATCAAGAAAAATCAAGAAAAGTGGGGTTACTTGCAAAAGGGACAACCATATTGCAAGACCATAACTTGTGATCCAAGCAACCTTTTTCTTCCATCCAAAGCTCAAATGAAAGCTCTCATTACATACTTCAAGATTGTCAACTACAAAAGATTCCAAATCCTCATGGATTTTGAGCTATGGATTGATCAAAATCACAAAAATGGAAAACGGACACTTTTTCAACACTTCGTGGTGTTTTCACCAACTATAAGGCCATTTTTCATTATGATTCAAGACGAAAGTTAAACATCAAAGTTGAAGTATGTTATAGGGGCTTTCCAAAAAGTACAAGAGCCTCCCATGATTCAACTTGAGCAAGGAGTTATGAGCCTTAAAAAATGGCATTTTTCACCCTGCCTACACAAAGGCATGAAAACCAAACTTGTGCCACACGGTTTTGTCACTCAAGTTTTGCCATTTTTCCAAAATTTTCATCTTCCAAAAGCACAAAAAATCTAATGACTCACTTGTTTCTTGATCAAGGAGTCAAGAATTCAACTTGACATGTCCAAAACCATCATGACATGAACTTTGGAATTCAAGTTTGGCAAGGTAACATCAATGCAATACATTGAGGTGTCATGAACCAGACCATAACACTCCAAGCCAGTCAAGATTCAAGTCTAAACTCTGAGCATTCAAACCTGCAGAATTAAATGGAGTCAAGATAAGATAGTTGACTTGGAACTTTTGGATTATCCAAGTCAATGGCTACAAGCTACATGCAATGATCAGCCTCCAATCACTATTGCTCCCAAAACAAACTTCCTCTACTATAAATAGAGGTCATGTGTGACTGATCAAAATACACCAAAGCATAACAACTCATGCTTTTCTTCAAATCACTTTTAAAAACCAGAATTTGCTTCTCTTTCAATTCACATTCGAATTTTCAAATAGAGAGAAATTCCATCCAAACCAACCATCCTAACACCTCACATATGTCATATACAAGTGATCCATAACCTCAAAACACATCTGGAACACCAGAATCACAAAGTCACCATCCATTTGCTCAAGCTTTTTGGCCTATTTGTAGTTGGGGTACCACAACAAGTTCCAAGTTGTTTCAATCCATTCCAAGCTTCCAAACACCTTACATAAGGTCCATTGAAGCTGTCCTGATCATCACACAACATCTGTAACACCTCTACATCAGAATTCAATTTCTTCTTGCAAGAGGTAAGCCTAAACTCTCAAACTTTCAAGTTACAAACATGTTTCTGCACTTATGTAGAGTGTTTCCCCTCAATAAATTGCTTTGTAGCTATCGTGTATAGGATTTCTTAGTGTTCTTGCAGAAATTAGGGTTCATATGTTCATCTTTTGATTTCTCACTCCAAACTTAATATAAATGCCATTAATTTATATCACTGAAATCATTGTTCAAAAACACACAACTTTCATGCTTACAAAAGTTAAAACCATTACGTATTGAGAGAGATAGGTGAGGTTTTGCAAAACGGCCATGGAGGGAAGGCACGAGGAAGAAGATGACCGTTGGCGCCATAATTTAAATTTTTGAATTTTTTAACATTTTCTTAATTGATTTAAAAAATTAATTTCTCTCTCAATTTTTATCATTTTTTATTGGTTCTTTTTTAAAAAATTCACAAAAATGTTAAAATATTTTATTCTACAAAAAATTAAATTTATATTATTTATTTAATATAGTTTGAATTTTTGTAAATAATTTCATTTTATTTGTTTTTAGACATTTTTAAATGAAATTTCCACCTTGATTTTTCAAATTCAAATGAATTCCAAGTTTTCATGTGATTAAACATGATTTTTCAAAACATTTTTCAAAGTTTAAAACTTGTTTTTTGTATAGATTTGATATTTTATATCATTTTTTATTTAATTTCCTTTGAAAATTGTTTTGTGAATTTTTCTATTATTAATCTAGATATTCAAACTATTCTATTATTATTACTAATAAAATAATCTAATTAATTACTAATTCTAATTGCCTCAAAATTCCCTTAACCCAAAGCTACCCCATAGCACCACACAAAGTCACCAAGCGTCACAATATTCACCAAAATTCACCAAAACACCGAATAATCATAATAATTCAATTAAATAATTATTATAATTATTTCGGGGTGTTACAACTCTCCCCCACTTAAAGAATTTTCGCCCTCAAAAATTACTTGAAGGGAACAGAGTCGGATACAACTCCTTCATCTGATCTTCACGCTCCCAAGTCCAACTTTCACCAGCTGGTCCACCCCACAACACCTTCACCAAAGCTATGTCTTTGCTCCGCAGTTGCTTCATTTCACAACCATCAATCCGCACAGGTAATGCTTCCACAGTCAGATTATCCCTCACTTGTATATCATTCATCTGAATCATATGCGATGGATCCAGAATGTACTTCCTCAACTGAGACACATTGAACACATCATGTAAATTTGCAAGCGACGGCGGTAAAGCGATCCGATAGGCTACCTCTCCTATCCTCTGCAAGATTTGATATGGACCAACAAAATATGGAGTGAGCTTCCTAGACTTCAAAGCTCGACCCACACCAGTCACTGGCGTCACCCTCAAAACCACGTGATCTCCCTCTTGGAATTCAAGTGCCTTCATTCTCTTATCATGATAACTCTTCTGACGACTCTGTGAATCTCTCATCCTTTCTTGGATCATCTTAATCTTCTCAGTCATCTCCTGCACAATTTCAGGTCCGAGTACAGCACTCTCGCCTGACTCATACCAACACAAAGGAGTTATATACCTCCTTCCATACAAAGCTTCATACGGCGCCATCCCAATACTAGCATGAAAGTTGTTGTTGTACGTGAACTCAATCAATGCCAAATGGCTATCCCAAGATCCTCCGTGATCCAACACATAAGCCCTCAGTAAATCCTCCAAAGATTGGATAGTCCTTTCCGTCTGGCCGTCCGTCTGCGGATGATATGCGGAACTCATCCTTAACTTAGTACCCAAAGCATCTTGCAAACTCTTCCAGAACCTCGATGTAAATCTCGGGTCTCTATCCGACACGATACTCGAAGGTATCTCATGCAACTTCACAATCTCCTCAATATACATCTCAGCTAACTTCCGCATAGAATGATTAATCTTCATTGGCAAGAAATGAGCCGATTTAGTTAGTCTATCCATAATCACCCAAATCGAATAATTTCCCTTTACAGTTCTCGGCAACCCCGACACAAAGTCCATGGAAATGCTATCCCACCTCCACTCTAGAATATTCAACGGTTGCATCATACCTAAAGGCTTCTGATGCTCAATCTTTGACTTCAAACAAGTCAAACACGCATAGACAAACTCCTCAATATCCCTCTTCATACCCAGCCACCAAAACAACTTTTGCAAATCCTGGTACATCTTCGTAGCACCGGGATGAATACTCAACCTACTTTGATGTCCTTTTTCAAGAATGCTCTTCTTAATTTCTGGAACATCTGGGACACACACCCTGTCTCTGAACATCATCACACCATTCTCATTAATCCAGAATTCACCTCTGTTACGTTGGTTGATCAATGTCAACTGGTCAACCAACTTTAAGTCAGATTATTGTCCTATTCTAATCTCTTCCAGAATACCACTAGTCAACTTCAACATCCCCATCCTCACACTGTCAAGAGTCTCTTCACATACCAAACTCAAATCTCGAAATTTCTCAATTAATTCCAACTCTTTCACCATAAGCATCAACATATGCAATGACTTCCTGCTCAATGCATCAACCACTACATTTGCTTTACCAGGATGGTAATTCAAATCAAAGTCGAAATCCTTCAACAATTCTAACCACCTTATCTGCCTCATATTAGACTCATTCTGATCAAATAAGTACTTAAAACTCTTATGATCACTGAACACTTCAAATTTAGAGCCAAACAGGTAATGTCTCCAAATTTTCAACACAAACACCAAAGCTGCCAACTCTAAGTCGTGGGTTGGGTAATTCACCTCATGAACCCTCAACTGCCTGGAAGCATAAGCAACAACTTGACCATTTTGCGTTAACACCCCACTAAGACCCATCTTCGACGCATCACAATACACTACAAAAGATTCATTCAGATTAGGCAAAATCAACACTGGAGCGGTCGTCAACCTCTTCTTCAATTCCACAAAACTCTCTTCACAAGCTACATCCCACACAAAAGCTTGACCCTTTCGAGTTAGCTGAGTCAAAGGTAATTCCAACTTAGAAAAGCCCTCGATAAACTTGCGGTAATAACCCGCCAATCCCAAAAAACTTCGTATCTCAGTAGCAGACTTCAGAGTCTCCCACTTTAACATAGCATCAATCTTAGAAGGATCTAGAGCAATTCCACCACTTGAAATCACATGGCCGAGAAAACTCACTTCCTTCAACCAGAACTCACACTTTGACAGTTTTGCATACAACTTCTTCTCCTTTAATACTCGCAACACAACTCTCAAATGCTCAGCATGCACTTCTTTAGATTTAGAGTATATCAGAATATCATCAACGAAAACCACAACAAACTTATCCAGATACTCATGAAAAATCCGATTCATATACTCCATGAACACACCAGGTGCATTGGATACTCCAAACGGCATCAGAGTGTATTCATAGTGACCATACCTCGTCTTGAAAGTTGTCTTCAGAATATCATCAGGCTTAACATGAATCTGATGGTAACCCGACCTTAAATCAATCTTGCTAAACACACAGGCGCCTACTAACTGATCCATCAAATTGTCGATTCTCAGAAGTAGATATTTATTCTTGATAGTCACTTTATTTAACTGCGATAATCAACACACAACCTCATACTTCCATCCTTCTTCTTCACTAAAGCACAAGAGCACCCCACGGAGAAACACTCGGTTGGACAAACCTCTTCTCGAGCAATTCTTCTAATTATTTCTTTAATTCACTTAACTCAGAAGCAGACATCCGGTAAGGAGCCATTGACACTGGACTCGTACTTGGTATTAAGTCCACTGCAAACTCCACTTCACGTTCTGGAGGCAAATCACTTATGTCGTCTGAAAACACATCTGGAAATTCACAGACAATAGGTAACTTGACACTCGCATCTTCACGATCAACCTGCAACAATGCAAACATTGAAAACACCAAGGCTTCATCTTCCAGAAGTTCATCTAATTGCTTAGCAGACAAGAACATCAACTCCCCACTATCACTAAACTCAGGAAACTCTACGGTCTTATTATAACAATTGATATGAACATGGTTGAACTCCAACCAGTTCATTCCAAGGATTACATGATATGAACATGGTAAACACACCAAATCCATCACAAAACTCTTCCCAAAAATCGTCAAAGGACATCTCAAACACACAAAAGTAGTAGTAATAGAACCATTAGCTGGAGTTTATATTACCATATTACCATTTATGTCAGACAATTTCAAACCCAATCTAGTAGCACAGTCAAACGAAATGAATGAATGAGTAGCACTAGTATCAATAATAGCGATTAACTCAACACTATTAATAAAACAAGTACCTCTAATCAAGTTGTCCTTCTATGGAACTTCTGCACCACTCAAACCAAACACTCTGCCATTGGTCTAAGCAGCAGTAGCAATCTTCTTTGGTTTCTGACACTGGGTACTGATGTGACCCTTCTCACCACAATTAAAATAGGTTGGACCATCATCCTTGCAATCCGTAGCTCTATGACCCTTCTTGCCACATCTGTAACATCTCAACACATTATTGGTGCAAGCCTTAGCACGGTGTCCTTGCTCGCCACACCGCTAACACTTCCCAGAAGTGGGAATTGCTCACCCACTTGTCTTCTTCCCATCTGAAGCCTTCTGCTTCCCTTTGTCAGCGGAAGTCGTATAAGGCTTCCCTTTATACTGCCCCTTCTCTTTCTTCTCACTAAGATGCTTGTAGTGAGCAGATCGAGCTCGACTATCCTCATCATAAATCCTACTCCTATCCACCAACTCAGCATACCTGCGAATCTGTTGGTACCCAATACCCTGCTTGATTTCTGGCCTTAGCCCATTCTCGAGCTTGAGTCACTTGGACACCTCAGCATCAGCACGGTTATAGTGAGGACAGAACTTCACCAGCGCCTCGAACTTCGCAGCATACTCTGTCACAGTCATGTTTCCTTGCTTCAGATCAAGGAATTCCACCTCTCTCTTGCCACGAGCATCCTCTAGAAAATACTTTGCCAAAAATTCCTGCTTGAACACAGCCCAGATTATCATAGTACCAACGTCTTCCAGTCTCTGGCAGGTGTTATCCCACCAATCCTCAACCTCTTCTGACAGCACATGAGTTCCAAACTGAACTTGTTGTGCGTCAGTACACCCCATCACCCAGAAGATCTTCTCAATCACCTTCACCCACTTCTGTGCACTCTCTAGATCATGAGTACCCACAAAAGTCGGGGATTGTTCCTCTAGAACTTCCCCAAGGCACGAAACTCGTCTGGAGCTCCACCATTCTGATTGTTCTGAGCCATTGTTTGAGCAAGTGACTCTAATGCATCAGCAATAGCACAGTCATTTCTTCCAGCCATCCTACATACCGCAAACAAGGTTAGAAGAAACAAAACATCGACAGTGTACGCACACTCGTCGACTGACAGGGGACTGACATCACATAAAACCTGGCCGGACAGACCGACCTGCTCTGATACCACTAATGTAACACCCTTATTCTACCCAACAAACATCACGAATAAATACAATTATTTATCAGAGTACAGTCCCAAAAAGGGCATCACATTACGTCATAAATAATTAAATAACCACCTGCTCCGTAACACGGGTTTTACCATCATGAATTTATTTAAACATCACACAGCGGAAATCAAAATTTAAAACAATTTTTTTTATAATCCAAAACTTCTTAAACAAAACATCATAAAACATCCTCATGCCAACAAATAAAAGAACATAATCGTTCGAGTTAAACGTCTCGACCCGATGCTACATATCAGAGCAAGACCCTCTAATCGACGGAGAAATCAAAATACTACACAAGCTAAATCTTCGAGCACCAAGAGAGCTAAGCCTGATCACCTGCACGTTACCCACGTGGAGGCAATATTCAAGCAGGCATGGTGAGTAATCACGAATCAATATATAAGATATACGCAAAAGATAAAGCATAAACACAAACATCATCAAATCATTCACAACGTCATTAATACATCAATCACATCAATATAATGCAATGCCACACAATATACAAATGCAACATCATAGACTCATGTATGTGGTACTAATTCGTCATAATTGATGGACACTGGGCCATCACCCTCCAAAGATCCCCACCAATAGGATCGATTCTACACAAGAACCGGAGCACGTCACAAAACACTTCAATCCACACAATGGGATTGAAGCCACCAAATGGACCAGAGTCCTAACTATGCCATGATTACATGATGCAAATCTTCATAATAATCATCATCATATAATCGTCATAATTGCGTCATCATCTATGAATCAACATCAAACATCATTATTCAACACCAATCCGCACTCGTCATAATTTGTCACTATACCTCACAATTCGTCATATTATACTCATCACATAAAAATTCCTGATTTTATCCCATTCATCTTCATTACTAGTTCACTCATGTTTTATTACCCCATCATAGCCTTACGTCTCAAAGAAATCGCATCACAAGTGAAATCGGGACAGAAATCGCAAAAACGGGAAAATCTGCCAACAGCCCTGTCTATACGCGTATGGCCATGCCCCATACGCGTATGGCTCAACTCCTCGCCTACTGGCCTGTGTATCATACGCGTAGGGCCCCTTTCCCAGGCATCTCTTACGCGTAATACCCTCCTTGTTACACGTATCACCAGAGAGGTTTCCCTCTCAAATATCCCCTCCAATCTTCCCCTACGCGTAATGGGTAGCCCATACGCGTAGGACCCCTTTCCCAAGAACCCCATACGCGTAATGGCTTCCATACACGTATGCCCCTTCCTTACCAGCTTCCCATACGCGTATTGACATCCCATATGCGTATTGTCACCATTCCCTTACGCGTACACTATGCCTACTGGCAGAGGGTCGTGCTGGCCCTAGGGACGGGTGCGTATGCTACACGTATCTCCCTAGGTGTGTCCCTCTCTTACGCGTAATACTTCCCCTGTTACGCGTATTGCCAGAAAACACTCCAAAACTCAGATTTTGTATCTGAACGAAAACCTTCCCATTCCATCACTTTTGATCCTCCAAAATCAGACTCAAACCAGTTTTGGTTCATCACAGATCTACGTTTTTATCCTACTTCATTGTTTACATCAATTTCTTTCTAATTATTAAGTCCTAAATCGTTAAACCCACCTTCGATTACAGATCTCGTTTTGTTTTACATTCAACACAGCATCAGCAATTATTCACACGAATTTCACAACAATTACAGCAACTCCTACAGAATCCATGACAGAAATCATACACATACAGAGTTACAAAAATTCACCACAGATTCGTCACAGATTCAGCACAAATTCGTCAAAACGCAAACACACAAAAATACCTCTACCTTAAACCCATATCAAACATATGAACCCGGATTAACCCCCCATACCTCGAATTTTCCAGCAAAAGATTCTTCTTTTTGGGGTTCTACGGTTGATCCTCTCGTTCTCTGTGTTCTTGCCTCCTTTCCTCAGCTCTCTCTTCACTTCTTAGGTTGCACAGAATAACTCTCCTAATTCTCTATTTTCTTTTTGTTAAACCTATCTCTTGGACCCTAATCATGATTTACCCATATTATCCTTAATTAGCCTTCTCAATATTACCGTCTTACCCTTAATGGTTCTCCTAATTATTTTAAATAATAATAATAATCTAAATAATAATCTAGATATTCAAATTATTTGATTATTATTTCTAATAAAATAATCTAATTAATTACTAAATCTAATTGCCTTAAAATTCCCTTAACCCAAAGCTACCCCCACAACACCACCCAATGTTACCAAGCGTCACAATATTCACCAAAATTCACCAAAACACCGAATAATCATAATAATTCAATTAAATAATTATTATAATTATTTTGGGGTGTTACACGAGATGTTACCCTTTGCTCTTCACGGTTATCGCACATCTGTCCGCACCTCAACAGGGGCAGCCCCTTTCTCTCTAGTATATGGCATGGAAGTAGTGCTCCCCATAGAAGTAGAGATACCATCAATCAGGATATTGATGGAAGCCAAGCTAACATAAGTTGAATGGTGTCAGAGCCGACATGATGAATTAAATCTGATCGAAGAAAAAAGGATGACGGCTTTATGCCATGGTCAGTTATATCAGCAAAGAATGAAGAAGACGTTTGATAAAAAGGTCCGACCCCGTGTCTTTAGGAAAGGAGACCTCGTGCTCAAGAAGATACAATCATTTCTCACTGATTCCAGGGGCAAATGGACTCCGAATTACGATGGCCCCTATGTTGTTAAGAAAGCCTTCTCAGGTGGTGCCTTAAGACTCACAACCATGGATGGAGAGGAGTTTACCTACCCCATGAATGTTGATGTAGTCAAGAAAAACTTCTCCTAAATTAGAAAAAAAAACGTCTTAGTGGATTGAAAACCCGAAAGGGCGGTCCAGGCAAAAATTAAAGACATAACCAATAATCATCCCGATAGATTGAAAAACCTGAAAGGGCAATTTAGGAAAAAAATCAGGGATTCATGGCAAGTAACTATATATGGCAAAATTGACTCCTCAATGGTAATGTCATCAGTCAGGAAAACCTCAGTCAAAGTCGCCTTCGACAGAAGCTCAGAATGTCCAGAATTCAAAGTTGGAAGAAGGATAGCGGTTGTTATGTTTCAATGTAGCCCATTTTCCTTTAAATTACCATTTTCTAAACTTTGTAATGCTCCATGGGATCACGCGTTCGGAGGATTACCATTCTATCAATAAAATTTGAGCCCGTGTGCCTTTTATTTGCAATTCTCAGTTGTCCTGCTTTACAAAATGACATTTTAAAATGATCGACGATTCTTGAAACAAAAAAATGAATTTTTACTTGTCAAATTTATTTCTATTTTCAAAACAAAGATGGCAATTTCTTTTTTATTAATGAGCACAAAAAGGAATATCGATTGCTTCTTTGGTAGTGATCAAAACTCAAAATAGAGAATTAAAAGTACTTCCTGAATAAAGGATCAACTACTTCAGATGGAATGATCCATCTATCATCTCTGACAGAGTTCTCACCTCTAAAAACCAATTGTTGGGTTTTCTCCCCAGTAGGGTCCACCCTTGAAAAACAAGAACAGATTTCTAACCCTAGCGGGTTTATACCTTCGGAAGCCGAAACAAACGCAGGAACCCCCGTGCTCAAACAAAAGTACAACTTTCAAAATCTCCAGTGATACCCCTGTCTCCCGGAATGGTCGAGTATCCAGTTGAACTCATCGTCAGTCTGTATGTCATGTATGTCTTGTTAGCATAAACATTTCATACATGCATCATCCATAATTGATTCATATTCATACTCGTATTGCATTACTATCACTTTGGCCATATTCATCTCCAAGTGATAAGCGTCCTCTCTTCAATAGAGTTGTCAGTTTTCCTTTCTATGTCAGATAGGAAAAAATTTCGGTCTAAGTTCTTTCCTCGTCATGAAAATGTACCATCTAAACAATAACTCTCAAGTGTATTCCTGGATTGAAATCGGTCCTCAACCACTTTGATAACTTGAACCTCTGAAGGGCAAGTTGCCATTTGGATATGCACATTTTGGGACATCACTATTCACCATTGAAGATGAATATTTTACTTTCCCGGATTAAGGAAAAATCCCTAGAGAAAGCCTCTCAACGGAAGACTCTCGGCAATACGGCGGTTTCTCCCCGAAAAAAAATTGTTGTCAATAAAGTCATCAGCACCTCAAAATTAAATTACATCGCATGGCATCTCTTTGAGAAAGTCTCGAGGGGAAGTATGATGTAATCTCTCTCCAGCAAATGGTATCTCCAACAGAGAAGTTTGCACACCTCTACAGTTCAGACCAATGGGGTTCCCCAGCAAGTATGACATCAAATCTTTTTCATCAAATGGCATCTCCCCAGTAAATCTCGGCGAGAAGTTTGATAAAAATCCTCCCAGATAGCATTCCTTGTCAAGAGGAAGACTTGATAAAAAGAAACTAAGACCAGTTCCATGGCTGAAGACCAGGATCGAGGGGAAGTTTATTTCAAAAGAAACTGAGACCAGTTCCATGGGTGAAGACCAGGATCGAGGGGAAGTTTATTTCAAAAGAAACTAAGACCAGTTCCATGGCTGAAGTCCAGGATCGAGGGGAAGTTTTACCCTTTTCTAAGTAGCCTTACTTAACGAAAGAAGATGGATGAGCAAACAGCTACCATTCATAACCACCATCAAAATTTTGGGTATTCCGATATTTAATCCTTTTTTACCTTGAATGTCCGAACGTCTTCGCCATTCATACCTTCAGGTCCAAGAAGATTAAATAGGGGCATCTGTCATACATAAATTTTGACCACAAGATTTCCCATCATTGTGTAAATCATCACCACAATATGGATGTACCTCCATACCTCATCAATCCTCTTAAAGATTATTGAGCATTCACTACAATCAAGAATTAGGGTTTTGAGCCCTCTCAAAGTACTCAGACAAAGGATCAATCAAGAATGGACATGATCCTCAACTTGTCAAGCCTCTCAAACATCAATGAAGGATCAAGACGTCTCACACATCAAGAATCAAGCATGAAAATGCAACAATTCCAAGTGGATCAAGCCTCAAGATCATAAGTGTCACCAAATTAGGGTTTTGGTCGACCAAGGCTTCTAGAGAGTAATTTTCATCTAGGCATGAGCCAATACTTCAAAACATAATCCAAGAAGCTCAAAGGGGGCTCATGGACCCAATCAGAAGTTCAAAGTAGCCTCAGGGGATGTATTCATCAAAAAATCAGGAATTAGGGTTTCTTGACTTAATTCACCCCTAAGTTGACTTTTGGCGCAAGGCATGAGCCAAGACCTCAAGAAGTGTTTTGAAGACCCTAATACATAATATTGATCCATTTACAAGATTGGATTGATTCAAAGAACTTGGTTCATAAGCAATACAAGGATTCAAATTCATCTGGACCAATTAGGGTTTCTGATGAAAAAGTCAACTGTACCTTTGACTTTTGACCAAGACATGATCCTAAACCTTGGGACATGATTCAAGAAACTCTAAAACACATATGGAATCCATCCATTAGGTTTGAATTAGGTCAAGAACTTGATTTCATAGAGGATTACAAAGTTTGAAATTCATCTGACAAAAAGTCAACTATGCCCAAAATTCAAGTTTGACCTTTTGAATTTCTTAACAAACAAGGCTTCCCTAAGTCAAAAATAATGTTAAATTATGGTTTGGATCATCATCCATCAAGAAAAATCAAGAAAAGTGGGGTTACTTGCAAAAGGGACAACCATAAGAAACTTGAATTTTCACTAAGTTATGAAAAAAGTGATTTATACCCAACTTTGCAAGACCATAACTTGCGATCTAAGCAACCTTTTTATTCCGTCCAAAGCTCAAATGAAAGCTCTCATTACATACTTCAAGATTGTCAACCACAATAGATTCCAAATCCGCATGGATTTTGAGTTATGGATTGATCAAAATCACAAAAAAATGGAAAATGGACACTTTTTCAACACGGTGAAATTTTGGATAGAATCTGTTTTGTGTTTTCACCAACTTTAAGGCCATTTTTCATTATGATTAAAGATGATTCAAGACCAAAGTTAAACATCAAAGTTAAAGTATGTTATAGGGGCTTTCCAAAAAGTACAAGAGCCTCCCATGATTCAACTTGAGCAAGGAGTTATGAGCCTCCAAAAATGGCATTTTCACCCTTCCTACACAAAGGCATGAAAACCAAACTTGTGCCACACGATTTTGTCACTCAAGTTTTGCCATTTTTCCAACTTTGTCATCTTCCAAAAGCATAAAGCATCTGATGACTCACTTGTTTCTTGATCAAGGGGTCAAGAATTTAACTTGGCATGTGCAAAACCATCATGACATGAACTTTAGAATTCAACTTTGGCAAGGTAACATCAATGCAATACATTGAGGTGTCATGAACCAGACTATAACACTCCAAGCCAGTCAAGATTCAAGTCCAAACTCTGAGAATTCAAACTTGCAGAATTGAATGGAGTCAAGATAAGAGAGTTGACTTGGCACTTTTGGATTATCCAAGTCAATGGCTACAAGCTACATGCCATGATCAGCCTCTAATCACTATTGCTCCCAAAATAAACTTCCTCTACTATAAATAGAGGTCATGTGTGACTGATCAAAACACACCAAAGCCTAATAACTCATGCTTTTCTTCAAATCACTCTAAAAAACTAGAATTTGCTTCTCTTTCAAGTCACATTCGAATTTTCAAATAGAGAGCAATTCCATCCAAACCAACCATCCTAACACCTCACATATGTCATATACAAGTGATCCATAACCTTAAAACACATCTGGAACACAAGAATCACAAAGTCACCATCCATTTGCTCAAGCTTTTTGGCCTATTTACAGTTGGGGTACCACAACAAGTTCCAAGTTGTTTCAATCCATTCCAAGCTTCCAAACACCTTACATAAGGTCCATTAAAGCTGTCCAGATCATCACACAACATCTGTAACACCTCTACATCAGAATTCTATTTCTTCTTGCAAGAGGTAAGCCTAAACTCTCAAACTCTATGATTCATGCATCATAAATGTGTTTTCAAGTTACAAACATGTTTCTGTACTTATGTAGAGTGTTTCCCCTCAATCAATTGCTTTGTTGCTATCGTGTATAGGATTTCATAGTGTTCTTGCAGAAATTAGGCTTCATACGTTCATATTTTGATTTCTCACTCCAAACTTAATATAAATGCAATTAATTTATATCACTGAAATCCTTGTTCAAAAACACACAACTTTCATGTTTACAAAAGTTAAAATCATTACATATTGAGAGAGATATGTGAGGTTTTGCAAAACGGCCATGGAGGGAAGGCACGAGGAAGAAGATGATCGTTGGCGCCATAATTTGAATTTTTGAATTTTTGATCATTTTCTTAATTGATTTCAAAAATTAATTTCTCTCTCAATTTTTATCATTTTTTATTGGTTCTTTTTTTAAAAACTCACAAAAATGTTAAAATATTTTATTCTACAAAAAATAAAATTTATATTTTTTATTTAATATAGTTTGAATTTTTGTAAATAATTTCGTTTTATTTGTTTTTAGACATTTTTAAATGAAATTTCCACCTTGATTTTTCAAATTCAAATGAATTCCAAGTTTTCATGTGATTAAACATGATTTTTCAAAACATTTTTCAAAGTTTACAACTTGTTTTTTTAATATATTTGATATTTTATATCATTTTTATTTAATTTCCTTTAATAATTGTATTTTTTAATAGAGTGTAAGACCCATCCCCTTTGTAAATACAAAATTTTGGGCCTCAGTCATTGTATAAGTCCCGACGCGATTTTCAAAATAAACTGTGCGATCGCTGTTTTTCATCTGGGTATCTCCTTGAGCTATAAGCCCTAACTCTTGTATAAAAAATCATTTTTAGGCCTCTAATAGAGTGTAAGACCCATTCGTTCTTGTAAATACAAAATTTTGGGGCCTCTGTCATTGTATAAGTCCCTCTGTGGTTTTCAAAATCACGGCGTGATCGTCGCCTTTTCAAATAAATCATCTGAGCCTCTCCTTGAGTATAAGCTCTATTTTTATTCTTTACAAACACTTTTGGGCCTATATTAGAGTGTAAGACCCAATGTAGCGAGCGATTTTTGTCGATGACGCGACCACCTTATCGCTGGGTTTTCCTCACCGCAATGGTAGGAGGGGGTGCTACTTTCTGATTTCTTATTTATCCCATGAAGCTGAAAGGGAAAGGGAAGTTATCTAAAACTAACCTTGCACGCGAATGTTTAACTGAACAAACGCTTTAAAGAGATTCGGGGAGTCGGGGTCTGGTTATATAATGGGGAGTTGTCAGTTACCCATCCTATATGTGGTTATCCACAGGATATTAGCATTAGGTTTCCCTTTGTACTTGATGGTGTTTATCTGGTAATGGGTTGGTAAAGTTTCTTGGGAAATATGAGGTACTAGACCTAAATTTTGATTGATGTATGAAGGTATTGGACCTAGAGTTTTTGATTAGTATGCTCGCTAAGATTTCGCAATCTTATGCCTACGTATTCTCGTTTAAACGAAACAGGGAAATCAGAGCAATCGTAGTTCCTCCTATTCTAAGGGAGGAAATATGTTTTGGTGTCTTGTTCAAATCTCAAGATTGAAGCTAAAAGGTTGAGTATTTGTATCTTGTTCAAAGCCCAAAATGGAAGCTAAAAGGTTTATTTGAGAGAGAATTTGTCATCTCTAAAGAGGGATTATTGATTTTTGTGTACCTTGATCAAAGCCCAAGGTTGAAGCTAAAAAGTTGATTGACTTCACTGGGGAAGTCCTTATACAAAGCCTAAGAGGAGGGTGAAAATGACCGACTCAACAAGAGAGTGCATATATGGTGTCTTGTACAAAGCCCAAGACTGAGGCAAAAAAGAGACTGGCTCTTTGAGGGGTATCATTATACAAAGCCTAAGAGGAGGCTAAAAGTTTGACTTTTCCGGGGAAAATGTTTTATCTGTCTTGTACAAAGCCCAAGATTGAGGCTGAGAAAGGATTTTTTACTCCGCTGGGGAGTGTTTATATGTGTCTTGTACAAATCCCAAGATGGAGGCTAAAATGGGAAATTTAACTGACTCTGGTGAGGATATTTTATGTGTCTCGTACAAAGCCCTAGATGGAGGCTAAAAGGTTTGACTCTACGGGAGAGTATTATCTGTCTTATACGAAGCCCAAGATTGAGGCTAAAATGAGTTTGACTCTGCTTGGGAATTGATTTCTCAAAACCTAAATGAAGGCTCGGAGGAATTGACTCCGCTTAGGGGAAGATATTTGTCCCAAGCTTAAGAGAAGGTTATGGAGATTTATATCACGTACAAAGCCTGAGATGGAGGGTAAAAGGATTTGACTCAACAAGATAGTAATTTTATCTGTCATGTACAAAGCCCAGGATTGTGGCTGAACAAGCTGGAGAAATCATTATACAAAGCCTAAGAGGAGGTTATCTTTGCTAGGGGAAACCTTTATACCAAGCCTGAAAGGGGGTTAGAAAAGATTGTCTTAACAAGAGAATGGTTTTTATGTGTCTCGTACGAAGCCCGAGATTGAGGCTAAAAGGGATTTACTCAACAAGAGAGTATTTTTATCTGTCTCGTACAAAGCCCAAGATTGAGGCTAAAAGGGGTTGACTCAACAAGAGAGTGCTTTTATCTATCTTGTACAAAGCCCGAGATTGAGGCTAAAAGGGTCGACTCAACAAGAGAGTACTGAAAGGTGATTGACTCAACAAGAGAGTCTGTAAGAGTGATTGACTTAACAAGAGAGTCTGACAAGGTGATTTACTCAACAAGAGAGTCTGAAAGAGTTAGCTCCACTGAGGAGAATCATTGTACAAAGCCCAAGAGGAGGCTGGCGTTGCTGAGGAAAGAGTCATTATACAAAGCCTATGAGGAGGCTAACTTTCTGCTGGGGATTTTTGAGATCCCGAGGCAGGTCCAAATGGGGAAATCAACTCTTGCAGGGAATGCAGAAGAGTTGAGACATTAGAGACCTTGAGGCTCTGATAGTGTTATGGTGACTTGACCCTGGTTGGGGAATTTTGGGAGAAAGACAGGGTTTTGGAACCCACAAGTTTTAACTCTGCTGGAGATTAATCCAGAATCCGGGGTTTCTCCTATACGTTGTAAGGTACTTGAGAATGTCTTTCAGACTCAAGGGATTTAGACTGTCCAAGTCTACTGGTGTGGAAGAGTATTATCTTTTGTATGATGCCCAAGAGGAGGCCGAATCTTTTAAGGGATGAGTATCAACCCTAAAATTAGTCTGAGGGTTTTGACTCCTTTTTTAGAAAGACAGCTCTAACGAAGGATGACTAAGTTCTGTCCTATACCTTTAAGAGGTCTTCAGGGTCCTTGTACTAAGCCCAAGAGAAGGCATGAGAACTTCTAAGAAGCCGAAAGGTCCTTGTACAAAGCCCAAGAGGAGGCGGGGATGCTTTTAGGAAGCCTGTGGGACTCAAACCAAGAAAAGTTCAAGAAATGCTATTCACCAAGAATATATCATTTAGTGAATGTTCTAAGGTTTGAAGAAACTCAAGAGATGCTATTCACTGAGAATAGATCAACTCTGGGGAGTATAATTTCTTTGACAATTTCTAACGTGACAGTCTGAGAAAAGGTTCACCGAGACTACTGTCTTTCTCTTTGTTTCATATTGTTTAAGCCCAAGAGGAGGCAAGACTATATCTGGAAATCCTATGGGGATCTAGTTTTGACAGTATTTAAGAGCGACCAACTGGCTTTACTTAGTTCTAGACCTAATTGCTGGGGAAAACTCTAAATGACTATACTAGTATATATACAGTTGATATATGACAAATATGTAAAAGGGTATGAAAGAAGACTAACCGTGCACAACTTCCCACAATACAGTTATATATATTTGACATGTATTTAAAAGAATGAAAGAAGACTCATAGTGTGCAGCTTCCCACAATACAGTTATATATATTAAAGTAAGTAAATGAAAGCGGATAAAACTTACAGGCGAGCAAGTTTTCATGCTGTATTGTTAGTTGTTCAAAGAAATTAAAGAAAGTTTTGATAACAACTGTATATTTGAAGCTAAATCAAAGGGAATTTGTTTTGATAAGATTGTACTGGGACTTATACAATGACTGAGGCCAAAAATGTTTTCTGTTCAAAGATATGGGTCTTACAGCTCAAGGAGAGGCCCAAACATTATTTAAAGAAAAGAAATGGGACTTACAACACAAGGGTAGGCCCGGTTGAAAGACAGTGATCGCACCGTCATTTTGAAAAATGTACTGGGACTTATACAATGACTGAGGCCCAAAATGGTTTTATTTACAAAGGGATGAGACTTACACTCTATTAGAGGCCCAAAGTTTATTTTTGTACAAGTGATGGGGCTTACAACTCAGGGAGAGGCCCAGATGATTTTGAAAAGGCGACGATCGTGCCGTTGTTTTGAAAATGTACAGAGGGACTTATATAATATGTGAGGCCCAAATTAGTTTGGTTTTCAAAAGGGGTTGGGTCTTACACTCTATTAGAGGCCCATGAGTGTTTGAAAAAGATTGATGAGGGTGGAATCAATCAAAACCCTAATTTTGTTTAAAAATAGAATTAATTTTGTTAAAAAATTAATAAAAATTATTGAAAACATGTGAAAAATGAGTGGTGTTCTTGGATCAATGTTTCAAAAAATCATGTTTTTGTCCACAAAATGATTGAAAATCATTTAAGTTTGGAAAATCAAGAGAAAGAAAATTTTCAAAATGTTGAAAAACAAATAAAAATTAATTCTTTTCAAAAATATCAAATATTTGAAATAAATAATATTTTTGAGAAACTTTTGTAAAATAAAATATTTTAACATTTTTGTGAATTATTAAAAAAAGAATCAACTCAAAATCATTAAAATTCAGAGAGAAATTAATTTTTGAATAAATTAAATAAAATCACAAAAATTCAAATATTCAAATATTTGAAAAAAGGCGCCATGAACATCTTGTTCTTGCCCGCATGCCCTATTTTGCCCAGATTTGCATTTTCTCCTCAATCTCACTGAATACTTGATGAAATCACACAATCCACATATCAATCTGCTCGTTTTCAACTCACGATCATGTCTATGGTCTTTAATTTCATTTATTTTAAGCATGTAATGAGAAATCAAAGAGAAACCTCAAGAACCTTAATTTCTGCATGAAGGCTGAGAAATTCCATACACGATTCATACAAAGCAATAAATTGAGGGGAAACCCTCCATACATGATTATGAACATATGACAAAATTATTGTGCGAGGAAATATGCATTAATCATGAGATGACCAAGTTTAGGCTTACTTGAAGTTCGTGGCAGCAAGAGCAATTTGATTTTTGAGTTGGAGGTGTTACATATGAGTTGTGATGATCTGAACAGCTTCCCTACACCATATGGAGTGTGTTTGAAAGCTTGGATTGATTTGAAATGGACTGGAACAGATTATGGCACCTCAACTGCAACTGTGTTGAAACCTTGAGCAAATGGATGATGATTTCATGAATTTGGTGTTCCAGTTGTTGGTTTAGTGTTTGATCAGCTTACATATGATGTTTATGAGGTGTGTGAGTGTGATTGGTTTGGTTGGAAACACAGTCTAATTCAAAACCCGATAGTAGCTTGCATTAGAAGGCATTTTTGGAAATGAGAGTGTGATTTTGAGAAATGCAAGTGTTATAGGACTTTGGTGTACTCAAACAGATCAGAAATGAGGTCTATTTATAGTGTGTCAAGTTTGTTTTGCAAGGAATAGGGAATGGTAACTACAGCAGGCCTTTGGCCAATTGTGATCAAATGGAATCTCAAGTCTCCTCTAGCCATTGACTTGAGATTAGAGCACAGGCCTATGGTTCTTTGATTCAAGGATAAGGCTTGACTGAAGTGTTCATCTTTGCTTTGATACATGCCACCTCTAAGCATCCATTGAATGCTCCAAAACAAAATTGGAGTCTTGATGAATCTTTAGCTTTTTAGGGGTGGCATACCTACTTGTAGTTCCAAAGACTTGGGAGACTTATGGATCAGTGTTTGTTCCTCCTTGGTCTCCCCCTGAGGTGTGCAGATAGATAAACTTGTTTTTCATTTGCACAAATTGATCAAATCGAGCCCTTATGCACAAATCTGCCTTGCCAAGACAGTTTGCAGCAAGGCATGTTGCAGCTGTCATAACTCCTAGCTCAAGTGGAGTGGCATGGAGTTCTTGGGTATTTTGGAAAGCTGACATATCCTACTTCAATATAATGTCCAACTTTGGTTTTGATCCAACTTGAATTACAATGAAAAATGCCTCTACATTTTGGAAAAAATATCACTGTGTTGGAAAAAAGTCATTTTCATGTTTTTTGCCATTTTGATCACTTCATAACTTAAAATCCATGAGGAATTGGAATGAGATGTAGTTGACACTCTTAAAGTATGCCATGAGAGCTACAAATCCATCTTTGGATCATCCAAAATGGTTGCTTGGATCTCAAGTTATGATCCTTGGAAGTTGGTACCCTAGCCACTTTGTTTCATAACTCAGAAAAATTCTAAGTTTTTTATGGTTACCCCTTTTACAAGTTAACTCATTTTCTTTAATTTTTCTTGATGAATGATGATTCAAATAACATATTAACATTGTTTTAGGGTTAAGGAACCTTGGTTGACCAAAAAATCAAAAAGTCAAAGTTTGACTTTTTGTACAGTTGACTTTTTCAGCAGATGAAATCTAAACTGTGCGATCCTTTATGAAATTAAGTTCTTGACCTAAATAAAACTTAATGGATGGATTCCATAGGTGTTACAGGGTGTATTGACTCATGTCCCAAGGTTTAGGAGCATGTCTTGATCAAAAGTCAAAGGCACAGTTGACTTTTTCCTCAAAACCCTAATTGTGATCCTGATGAATTTGAAACTTGTAGACCAAGCTTCTTGGGTCAATCCATTGTTGAAAATGGATCAATGTAGTATATTAGAAACCCTCAAATCATTTCTTGATGTTTTGGTTCATGCCTTGTTCCAAAAGTCAACTTAGGGGTGAATTAGGTCAAGAAACCCTAATTCTTGATTGTTGATAAATGCATCCCCTGAGGCTAAATTGACTTGATGATTGGGTCCATGAGGTCCCTTGGAGTATCTTGAGTTATATTTTGATGCATTGGCTCATGCCCAGAGGAAGAATTCCATCTGGAGGCCTTAGTCGACCAAAACCCTAATTTGGTGACACTGGTGATCTTGAGGCTTAATCCACCTGGAATGTTGCAACCTTGTGCTTGATTCTTGATGTGGGAGTCCTCTTGATCCTTTATTGGTGTTTGAGATGTTAGACAAGTTGAAGATCATGTCATTCCTTGATTGATCCTTTGCCTAAGTGCTCTGAGAGGGCTCAAAACCCTAATTCTTGATTGTAGTGAATGCTCACCCATCTTTGGGGAGACTGATGAGTCATATAAGTACATCCATATTGTGATGATGATTTGGACAATGATGGGAAATCTTAGTGGTTAAAATTTGGGGTATGACAGATGCCCCTATTTAATCTTCTTGGACCCGAAGGTGTGAATGGCGAAGGTATTCGGGCATCCGGGGTACAAGAGGATTAAATATCGGAATACCCGAAATTTTGATGGTGGTTATGAATGGCAGTGTGCATCCATCTTCTTTTGCTAAGCAATGATGCTTAGAAAAGGTAAAACTTCCCCTCGATCCTGGTCTTCAGCCAAGGAACTGGTCTAAGTTTCCTTTGTCAGTAAATTTCCCCTCGATCCTGGTTTCCTACCAAGGAACTGGTCTTAGTTTCTGATATAAACTTCCCCTCGATCCTGGTTTCCTACCAAGGAACTGGTCTCAGTTTCTGATATAAACTTCCCCTCGATCCTGGTTTCCTACCAAGGAACTGGTCTCAATTTCTGATATAAACTTTCCCTCGATCCTGGTTTCCTACCAAGGAACTTGTCTCAGTTTATGATATAAACTTCCCCTCGATCCTGGTTTCATACCAAGGAACTGGTCTCAGTTTCTGATATAAACTTCTCCTCGATCTTGGTTTCCTACCAAGGAACTGGTCTCAGTTTCTGATATAAACTTCCCCTCGATCCTGGTTTCTTACCAAGGAACTGGTCTCAGTTTCTGATATAAACTTCCCCTCGATCCTGGTTTCCTACCAAGGAACTGGTCTCAGTTTCTGATATAAACTTCCCCTCGATCCTGGTTTCCTACCAAGGAACTGGTCTTAGTTTCTTTTGTCAATAAACTTTCTTGACAAGAGACGCTATTTGTAGCAGTTTTCCTCAAACTTCTCACCAAATTTTCCTGGGGAGATGCCATTTGATGGGAAAAAGTTTTGATGTCAGACTTGCTGGGGAACCCATTTGTCTGAGCTGTAGAGGTGTTCAAACTTCTCTGTTGGAGATGCCATTTGTTGACTCAACTGGGGAAAACGAGTCTTTTGAGAGGTTGTTTTCTGTTTGGGGATATTATATCATACTTTTCTTCGAGATCATCTCGGAGAAACACCATGTGATGTAATCCAAATTAGAGGTGCTGATGACCTCATTCGATAGCAACTTTTCAGAGAGAAACTGATGTGTTGTCAAATCTTCGATAAAGGGGCTTTGTCTGGGGATTTTCCTTAATCCAATAAAGCGAGGATATCATCTTTAATGGTGAAAAGTGATGTTCGTCGACTGTCTTCTTGCCTTTCAGAGGTTCAAGTTATCAAAGTGGTCAAGGACCAACTCTATTCCAGAAATAAACTGGAAGAGAGACTGTTTAGACGCAACATTTCCTGACAACTCGATTGACAAGAGGACTTTTATCCCTAGGGGATAAGACTGACTAGAGTAATAGTGATGCAATATGAATGTAAATTCCAATCAATAATGCATGATGTATGTATGTTTTTGCTGATAAAACTTACAGACATACAGACTAGTGGATGAACATGACTGGATACTCGGCCACTGCAGGGGACGAAGAAATACCATTCGTTCATGATAGCAATTCTGTCTTGCTTAGGAGAGAGTAGTCCCTGTGGGGAACAACGCCGGTCGGGCTTAGGAGGTAAGCACTCTGCCAGGGATATCAGATGAAATATTCACATCTGACACAGCTGATCCTTCATTCAGGCGTACTAGTTTAGAAGGAGCACTTTGATTCTGCACTTTGAAGCTTAATCGCCTTTGGAGAAGGGATCGTCCTTCTTTTGATGTTCAACAGTCAAAAGAAATTGCCATCTTTATTTTGAAAAGCAAAAAAATTTTGACAAGTAAATTCATTTTTGTTTTATTTCAAGGATCGTTAATCATGTTAAAATGTCATTCTGTAAAGCTAAAACAAATACAATTGCAAACAAAAGTACAAGGGCTCAAATTTTATTGATAGGATGGAAATCAGCCAAACGCGTGATTCCATAGAGTATTTACAAAATTTATAAGATGGTAATTTAAGGGAAAAAGGGCTACATTGAAACATAACGACTGTTATCCTTCTACCAACTTTGAATTCTGGATATCTTGAGCTTCTGTTGAAGATGACTCTGACTGGAGTTTTCCTGATGGATGGCATTACTGCTAAGGAGTTGAACTGATCAGACGTAGTTACTTGCCATTAATCCCTAAATTTTGCCTGGATTGTACTTTGAGATTTCCAATCCACCGGGATGATTTTTTATTGTGTCTCTAATTTTTTCCTAGACTGCCCTTTCGGGTTTTCAATCCACCGAGACGTTTTTTTTTATTTAGGCGAAGTATTTCTTGACTACGTCAACATTCGTGGGGTAGGCAAATTCCTCTCCATCCATGGTTACGAGTCTCAAGGCACCGCCTGAGAAAGCTTTCTTGACCACATAGGGGCCGTCATAATTCAGAGTCCATTTGCCCCGAGAATCAGTGAGAAATGATTGTATCTTCTTGAGCACAAGGTCTCCTTTTTTGAAGACCATGGCACAGAGCCGTTATTCGCTTTTCTTCGATCAGATTCAGTTCGTCGTGCCGACTTTGACACCATTCAGCTTCTGTTAGCTTAACTTCCATCAATACCCGGATTGATGGGATCTCTACTTCTATGGGAAGTACTGCTTCCATGCCATATACTAGAGAGAAAGGGGTTACCCCTGTTGAAGTGCGGACATATGTGCGATAACCGTGAAAAGCAAAGGGTAGCATCTCGTGCCAGTCTTTGTAGGTTACAACCATCTTTTGAACAATCTTCTTGATGTTCTTGTTAGCCGCTTCTACCGCTCCGTTCATCTTAGGCCGGTAGGGAGATGAGTTATGGTGTTCGATCTTGAACTCAGCACACAACTCTTTCATCATCTTGTTGTTCAAGTTAGATCCATTGTCAGTAATGATCTGGCTTGGAACACCATAACGGAAGATGAGATTATTTTTGATAAATCGGACCACAACTTGTTAGGTTACATTGGCGTATGACGCTGCTTCGACCCACTTGGTGAAGTAGTAAATGGCTACCAGGATGAACCAATGTCCATTTGAAGCTTTGGATTCTATCATGTCGATTCCCCATATAGAAAAAGGCCATAGGGAAGAAAGAACTTTCAGATGCGTTGGCGGTACATGGATTTTGTCTGAGTATATCTGACACTTGTGACACTTCTTTATGTACTTGTAGCAGTTGTATTCCATGGTTAACCAATAGTACCCTGCTCTTAGAATTTTTCTTGCCATTGTGTGTCCATTGGCATGAGTGTCAATGGACCCTTCATTAATTCCTTTTATCAGCATGTTTGCTTCTGGTCTGTCTACGCATCGGAGCAAGACCATGTCAAAGTTTCTCTTATAGAGTGTATCACCGCTCAGGAAGAAGCTGCCAGCCAGTCTTCGGGGGGTCTTTCTATCTTTTCTGGATGCCCCAGCTGGGTATTCTTGTTTCTGAAGGAAGCATTTGATATCGTGATACAAAGGTTTGTCGCCCATGACTGCTTCAATTGCGAAGATGTAGGCGGGTCATTCAAGGCGCATTATGTCAATCTTAGGTATGTCGTTCCATTGACCTACACTAATCATGGAAGAGAGAGTGGCTAATGCATCAGCCATGTGATTCTCTTCACGAGGGATGTGATGAAACTCGATTCTGTTGAAGAATTGTAACAACCTTCTCGCGTAATCTTTGTAAGGAATCAGTCATGATTGGTATGTGTTCTAATCTCCTTTAATCTGATTGATAACCAGGGTTGAGTCGCCATATACATCCAAGTTCTTGATCCTTAAGTCGATCGCTTCTTCGAGACCTATGATACAAGCTTCATATTCGGCCTCGTTGTTTGTACACTTGAATGTCAGTCTGGCAGTGAAAGGAATGTGGGTACCCTGAGGTGTTATAATGATTGCCCAAATTCCATTTCCATAATGATTGACAGCTCCGTCAAAGATTAGTCCCCATTGGAAACCTGGTTCTGGCCCTTCACTGGGTAGTGGTTCATCGCAATCTTTCATTTTCAAATACATGACATCTTCGTCTGGGAAGTCAAATCCGACTGATTCCTGATCTTCAACCGGTTGATGAGCCAAATAATCGGCTAAAACACTTCCTTTAACGGTTTTCTGAGCATGGTACTCGATGTCGTATTCTGATAGCAACATCTGCCAACGGGCAATCCTACCCGTGAGAACAGGTTTTTCAAAGACATACTTGATTGGATCCATTTCTGAGATTAACCAAGTAGTGTAACGAATCATATATTGGCGAAGACATTTGGCTGCCCAAGCCAGAGCGCAGTAAGTTTTTTCAAGCATAGTGTACCGAGTCTCGCAGTCAGTGAATTTCTTGCTCAAATAGTATATGCAGACTATTTTCTTCTTGTTTTGTCTTGTTGGCCAAGCACGCAACCCATGGAGTCTTCCAAGACTGTTAAATAGATGATTAGTGGTCTTTCTTCCACTGGAGGTGATAGAATCGGTGGGTTCAATAGGTATTCCTTGATACTATCGAAGGTGGTTTGGCAGTCTTCTGTCCAAATTCAGTCCTGATTCTTTTTGAGTAATTTGAAGATTGGCGCGCATGTTGCGGTCATGAGGAATATGAATCTGGAAATGTAGTTCAGATGTCCCAGGCATCCCCTGACTTTTTTTTCAGTCCTTGGAGAGGGCATTTCTTGAATGGCCTTGACCTTTTCAGGATCAACCTCAATTCCTTTCTGGCTGACGATGAACCCTAGCAGTTTTTCTGAACGGACACCGAATGGGCATTTATTGGTATTCAAGCGGAGTTTGTACTTTCTCAACCGCTCGAATAGCTTTGACAGGTGGGTTACATGTTCCTCTTCTGTCTTGGATTTGGCAGTCATGTCATCGACATATACTTCTATTTCTTTGTGTATCATGTCATGAAATAGAGTAGTCATGGCCCTTTGATAGGTCGCCCCAGCGTTCATCAAACCGAACGACATTACCTTGTAACAAAAAGTGCCCCACGGGGTGATGAATGAAGTTTTCTCCATGTCCTTTGGCGCCATTTTTATCTGATTATAGCCCGAGAATCCATCCTTAAAGGAGAAAACTTTGAACTTTGTTGTACTGTCTACCAGCATGTCAATGTGTGGTAAGGGAAAGTCGTCATTTGGACTTGCCTTGTTTAGATCCCTGTAGTCCACACACATTCTGACCTTTCCATCCTTTTTCAGAACTGGCACTATGTTGGCTAACCATTGAGGATATTCTGATGTGGCGAGGAAACCCGCGTCAATCTGTTTCTGTACTTCCTCTTTGATTTTGATGGCCATGTCTGGATGAGTTCTTCTCAATCTCTATTTTACTGGCGGACATTCTGATCTTAACGATAGATGATGTTCCACGATGCTGGTATTCAACCCTGGCATATCCTGATAAGACCAAGCGAATACATCGGGAAACTCTTTGAGAAGCTTTGTTAAACCCTCTTTGACAGTCGGACTGAGCAGTGCCCCAATCTTGACCTCTTTTCTCTCTTCTTCTGAACCCAAGTTGATCGTTTCCAACGGCTCTTTGTGAGGTTCAATGGACCTTTCCTCTTGTTTGAGTAATCGGACCTCAAGTGGCAGTCATGTTAGATATAAATCTGGAGATGTAATTCAAACGTTCGAGGAATCCTCTGACTTGTTTTTCTGTTTTTGGCATAAACATTTCTTGAATAACTTTGACTTTATCAGGGTCTACTTCAATACCTTTCTGGCTAACAATAAAGCCCAACAACTTCCCTAAACGGACACCAAAAGTGCATTTATTAGGATTCAAGCGGAGTTTAAACTTTCTCAAGCGTTGAAACAGCTTCAACAAGTACTCAACATGGTCCTCTTTAGTCTTCGACTTATAAATCATATCATCCATATAGACCTCTATTTCTTTATGCATCATATCATGGAACATAGTGGTCATGGCTCTGTGGTACGTTGCACGAGCATTTTTCATACTGAAGGGCATCACTCTGTAACAGAATGTTCCCTAGGGTGTAATGAATATTATTTTTTCCATATCTTCGGGTTCCATTTTAATTTGATTTTAGCTGGAAAACCCATCCATAAAGGAGAAGATACTAAATTTATCTAAATTATCTACCAACGTGTCAATGTGTGGCAATGGAAAATCATCTTTCGGACTAGCTTTATTCAAATCTATGTAATCAACACACATTCGGACTTTATTGTCTTTCTTTGGAACTCGCACAATATTGGCCACACATTGAGAATATTCAGCGTTAACGTAAAACCATCATCAATCTATTTTTTAACCTCCTTTTTAATCTTAACAGCCATATCGGGATGAGTCCTTCTCAATTTCTGCTTGACTGGCAGAATTTATGGCTTCAACGGCAATCTATGCTCCACAATATTGGTATCAAGACCTATCATATCTTGATAAGACCAAGCAAATGCATCTACATACTCTTTAAGAAGCTCTACCATCCTCTTCTTAACATCTGGCTGAAGTAGTGCCCCAATCTTGACTTCTTTTCTATCTTACTCGGAACCCAAATTAATTACTTCCACTGGCTCTTTGTGAGGCTGGATGGTCTTCTCCTAGTGCTCAAGCAACCGAGAAATCTCATCTGGAATTTCCTCAATACTCTCTTCTTCAACTTCAAACACAGGGAATCCAAAGTTGGGAGAGGGTATAGGGACATTGTTTTCAATGGGTTTATCAATCAATCCGCACAGTGATATATGCTTGAATTTAGGAAACAAATAAATGTGCAAGGATTATGCAGATGTTGAAATTATTTTTATTATCTTTTGGGATTTTAGGTTACCATTTTCCAAAATAAATAAAAAGCAAAAAGATAAAAAAAACACACATGGATAAGCAAAATAACATTTTATTCATGATATTAAAAGTTAAAACAAAGCCCTCACATATTCACTTTCACCTTGGGCAGAGTGAAAAGATCTTTAAAAACACAAAAAACAAATTACTTTGAAGCGTGAACAATAGAAGGAATGTTAACAACTGTCCAATTCTGGCAGATCACTCTGTGAGTCACGAAGTTCGGCATGTCTTCTTATGAATCATCTTCAATAATTGCAGCAACAGTTTGATCTCCAGAATAAATGAATCCAGCACTATGGAGTATGTCTTAATGACGCTTTAATTCTCTTCTAGTTGCACTAGGAGAGAATCCCAGACCAGCTTTATTCTTGTTTTCAGCAAGCTCAACAATTCTGCCCCAGCCAACAAATTGACCACTTTCAATAACTCGTTGCGCATCTTTCAGAGAAGAAATGGATGCCTCGTCCTTCTTACCAACATTGTCAACAATGGCTTGGAATGGAGTTTCCACAACCTCACCAGCATCAATATAGGAGAAAGATGAAAGATGGCTTACCAACATAGCTTGCTCACCTCCTACTACAACCAGCTTCCCATTTTTCATAAATTTTAGATTTCATAGTGCTGGTCTGGGATTCTCCCGGAGTGGTTGTGTATCTGTTTCCTGGGCAAATCATGGAATGTCCATACCTTGGAATGTAATCATGAAAGGTTGAGGACCAATTTTCACAGGGAGATCAACTTCCCCTATCACAGTTTTTCTGGATCTGTTGAAAGCCTTAGCAACGACCCCACTGTATCTCTTGGAGTGCCTTGATATGAAAGCCTTGATAGAGTGGACTTGGACATTACATTAAGAGATGAACCAGTATCAACCAGCACATTGGATAATGTGTCATCTTGACAATTCATTGAAATGTGTAATGCCATATTATGATTTCTTCCTTCCTCTAGCAGTTCCTCATCACTAAAGTTCAGGTTGTTAGAAGAAGTTATGCTGCCAACAATACCATCGAATTGATCAACGATAACATCATGGTCTACATATGCTTGTTCTTAAACTTTTCTCAGAGCCTCTCTGTGAACCTCAGAGTTCATCAATAATGATAAGATAGAAATTTTGGATGGAGTTTACAGTAATTGATCCACAATCTTGTATTCATTCTTTTTAATCAATTTTAACACTTCATCATCAGCATTCTGAATGGAATCACTAGATTGCCCAACTAAAAATCCAGATTCAAATTGTACCGCAAGCGTCTCAAACACAATTGGCCTGTTAATAGGGATATCATCATCCTTCTTAGGAGGTCCAGCAGCAAATACACAACCACTCCGGGTCACCCTGCTAACATCGACAATATTGACAACAGAAGATAGAAAGGTAATAGGAACCTCTTTGCCATCTTCAATCATTTTGGCATTATATTTGTACGACATGACTTTATCATATTCGTAGGGAGTAGGACAAGGTAGACAAATAACCAATGGAGAAACAGACAACTTCTGGGTATTATAAGTAATCTCAATTGGCTCAGGTATATTGAAGTGAGGAACTATGACATCTATTTCATGATCAACTTCATACCTAGAACAAGTAATCTGAATAAGCCTCTGATCTAGCATTTCCTAAACATATCTTTTCATCACAGAGCATCCTCTAGGGCATCTTGAAAAAATACGGCAAGCAGCATGGCCATGCTCATAATAGCTCAGTCTACATAAACTAGCATGCATATCAACCAAGGAACTTCTGATCAAATTTACATCAAAGATACGATAGGGACCGGGCCAGCCATCTACCATATTCACATTGGCATCTCCATGTTTAGGCAAAGGATTGGCTTGAACATTGGGTCCAAGATCCTTAAATGACAGAATACCACTTTGGATTAATCTCTGAACCCCAGCTTTCAATGCAAAACAGTTCTCGATGTCATAGTCGGGTGCCATATGATGGTAGGCACATAAATGATCAGATTTATACCACAATGGGAGCTCTTTTGGAACGGCTGGTGGGTATCTATTATGCACAAGATTCTTTTGTATCGGAGCAGGGTACACTTCAATATAAGGCATCAGAATTTGATCGAACTGAGTTTTCTTTTGAGTGTGGTTCTATTGATTATGTTGTTAATGTGTTCTTTATTGAAACTGTGGTTGATAATTTGAAGTTGTTTGAGAAGCTGAAGCAGCGTTTATGATAGGTGTGACTGAAGCTACTTGTTGATGATGATTATTGTTTCTTCCTCCGCGTCTTCTATGTTTTTCTTGGAAAATGACATTGGCTTCTCCATCCTTCTTTTTAGAAAACCCACTCTCATACTTCTTATTACTTTCAGCAGAATTACCTTCTTTGGTCAATCGTCCTTCACAAACCCCTTCTTCCAGGCGCATGCCCATGTTTACCATCTCAGTAAAGTCACTGGATGCACTAGCCATCATTCGCTCATAGTAAAATGAACTCAAAGTCTTCAGAAAAATTTTTATCATCTCTTTTTCTTCCAACGGAGGACAAATTTGTGCAGCAATTTCGCGCCACCTTTGGGCGTACTCTTTGAAAGTTTCTTTTTCCTTTTGTGACATAGCGTGGAGTTGATCACAGTCTGGCACATATCCAGATTGTACTTGTATTGGCGAATAAACGCCTCTCCCAAATCATTGAAAGTGTGAATCTGGGTATTGTCAAATCCCATATACCATTTTAGAGCAGCGCCAATGAGACTATCTTGAAAATAATGGATTAGAAGCTGATGATTGTCACTATAAGTGGACATTTTCCTTGCGTACATAACAAGGTGACTTTGTGGACAAGTGTTTTTCCCTTATACTTCTCGAAATCAGGAAATTTGAATTTGGAAGGAATCTTCATGTTTGGAACAAGGCATAACTCAGGGGCATTCTTTCCAAACAATTCTTTCCCCCTTAAAGCTTTGATTTCCTTTTGCATCTCTTGAAACTGGTCTTGAAATTCGTCCATTATTTCATAAACGCCTAAGCTTTCACTTGGCTCAGCATGAAAAATAGGCTCTTCGGTCTGTGGGACAGCATGTACCACAGGTGGGGGAATAGTCATGACAGGTTGAACAGTGGAAACCTCAACAGCGGGTTTGTAACCTTCAGGAACAAATTTTAAAGGCATTCCCCAGGGAAATCCAGAAGGCATTTGGTGTGATGGAGCACTTATTAGAGCCACAAAAACGGGCACAAATACAATTTCAGAAATCACAGTAGTCTGAGGCTGAGTTGCTAGAGAAGTAGGAGGAGGAGGAGGAGGAGACTAATTCTGAAGAGTAACTAGAGATTCTACTGAAGCATTGAGTTTCTCCATCCCATCTCTGAGGGTTGTCACGTCTTCACGGAGTTCACGATTTTCTTGTTCTAAGTGATCCATTTTCCTTTGAGAGTTAGCCTGACAGTTATATGAGTGAGACAACTTGACTTCTGAGAATACCAAGAGAAAAGCAATAAGAGACCTGTAAAACTCTCAAAGGCAAGACCAGATGCAGAATGATGCATGATATGCAAAGAAAATGTTTTCATTCAGTTTTCAAGAAACTTTAAGATAAAGCAAACATCATAAATAAATAACACTTTTGAAGTACTGAAAATCTCATTTTATTGATAATTGGAAAGAGTTACATTTGAAAGTACAAGTTACAAAGGATCAAAATACAATAGGAAAAAGCTAGATCCTAAGGATCCTAAGGAATCACGTCTAAGGATAATCCAATTTCAAGCTGGTACTTCCTTCTGAGCCTCTTGATCTCCCTCTCATAGCTATCCTTCATGGTGGCCTTCTCCAACACAAGTTGATCCATAATACCCTTCCAATCACTTGAGGTAGGAGGATTAAATGATGAGGTACTAGAGGAAAATAAATTCTCTCTCTATCTCTTCACAGCATGTTGCTCAAGCAACTCTATCAAGTCATCTTTTTCTTTTAACTGATTCTGCAACTATATCTTCTCAAGGTTTGAAGCATGAAATTTGTCTTCCCACATATCCTTCTCTTGCTTCATCTTGGTTAAAGCTTCTTGAAGTTCTTTTACATCTTCAATAGGGATGGTGAGTGGTTTAGCAACCACTAATGACATAGGCTTCTCAAAAACTAAGGCATATTGAGCTCTCTTGCTCTCTCTTTTACCCAAAGAGTATAAGGTTCCAAAGCTACGCAATTTTGTCTTCCAAGATCTCCTTTTCCCTTCCTATTAATGTTGTGCCAAGCATGATCCATCCTCTCTTTCGAACCTTGAGTGTCTTTCCCTTCTTGGAAAAACAAACCCTCTAAAAAACATTATTAGGTTTATCCTTTAAAGTATATCCAACTTGACGTCTTGTTAAACTAGGGTTGTAGTTAATTCCACCTTGTGTACCAAGAAGAGGTACATTAGAGAACTCCCCACAACTATCAATGATCTTGACGTTATCATACGCATAAGAATACCAAGTAATATCAGCATTGGTAAGGGACATGATCCTCTGAGACCACCTCAAATAACCCTTGTTCTCCTTGAAAGTAGATGACTGTGGCAAGTGCGAAATAAAACACTTGTACAGCAAAGGTGCACAACAAACAATAGTACCATTTCTCTTAGAAGTCCTATGATGGATAGAGAAATAAGTATTGTAACACCCCAAATTTGTAAGAATATTATTTAATTTGTTTAAATATAATATTTGTGAATTTTCGGTGAATTTTGGTGGTTTGTGTTGACGTTGGCATTTTGGTGAAGTTTCGGTTATTTAATTAAATAATAGTATATAATATGAATATATTAGTATTATTATTAATTTAAATAATAGTAGAGGAATTAAGGGTAAGATGGACTTTTGAGGAGGATTAGTGAGGGTATTATGGGGAAAGCCCAATTTGGAAGCCCAAGGGTTTAACAAAAAGGAATTGGGAAGAATAGGATTCATTTTGTTAGATCGTGAAAATAAGGAGAAAGTGCAAAGCTCTGAGGAAAAAGGAAAAGGCGAGGATTCGAGAAGGTTTCCAAAGGCTCAATAGAGAAAAGCTCTGGATCGACAATCTAATGTATGGGGAGTATTGCCTTTCATTGTTTTCAATATAGGAAGTGATGTGTTTAAAGTGGATTTTTGAGGTTTTTGGGGTTTTTGAAGGGTTTATGAGTTATTGATGATTTAGAGGTATTTCTGAGGATTGATGATGGATTATTAAGGGTTGAATTGATTCGGGTAAAAATAAGACTTCGAGGCAAAACCTTCTTTGATGATATGTGGGTCTTGTATGAGAAAGGGATTTATGGGGTTTATGGGAATCTTGAGAATTTGTGATGGTTTTGGTATTTCGAGTTAGAATAGTGAAATTAACCGACCTAATAGTCGTAGGTTTTGTGCCTTTGATTGCCTTGATGTTTAAGGACTGTTTTGGGAGTGTTTTAGGGTGAATTGAGGTTGGAATCGTATAGGTTTTTAGGGTTTATGATGGGTTTTGACTAATAGGGGAGAATTGATGGAATGAGATGTAGAAATTGTTGATAATATGATGGTTGTATCCCTAAAATGAGTGTCATATGCTGTTATAAATGTTATACAGTCGTAGGATTTTGAATTACGAAACCGAGACTTTTTACGAAATCGAAATCGGAGGTCCGAAAGGCCTCCAACGATGAAAAATGCAAAATCTGCATTCTGTAGGTAAACGGCGAGCGCCATAAGGCTTACGGCGGTCGCCATGCAGTTCCATCACAGCCAGGCAGCTTTGGGTCCAGATACGGTTTTGATCATAACTTTTGATCCGTAAGTCCGATTGAGGTCCCGTTTGAAGCGTTGGAAAGCTAACGCGATGAACTACATTTTAGTGAAACCAAAAGAGCAGTATGGAGTATTTTTCCATTGTCTAAACTATGAGGAATTGAGGTTAATTGTGACGATATATGTTTGATAGATGTCGTTGTTGAATTAGTGGTGTTATGAAGTTGTGATTGTTGAACCCTGATGTTATTGATGATCATATGACGATGATTTTGTGATGTTTAATGATTAATTGATGATATGAATTACCGCGATGTATATTGATGATTATAAGCTGTTATATATTATGTTTGATGATTTAAGTGATGTTATGAATTACCACGACTGTATTGATGATTTTGAGCTGTTTATACCGATGTTTGATGATTAAATACTGATGTGAATTAGCATAAGCTATGTTGATGCTGATAAGAGGATGATGCATGATGTTTTGATGAATAAATGATGATATGACGAATATGAGATTTTGATGAATGATGATGCACGTGATGACTTTATTGATGATGATGATTATGACGTTGTGCATCATGCATTCATAGCATATTTTGATGATGATGTTAGGACTTTGGTCCAGTGATGATGAGGTTAGAATTCAATCTATTGTGGCTTCCATCCCATTGCGTGGATGTGAAGTGGTTTATGACGTGCTCCGGTTCTTGTGTGGAACTGATCCTATTGACGGGGATCTTTGGAGGGTGATGGCCTAAGTGTCCATCGATTGTGACGATTGGTACCACATGCATGAGTCTTGTTGTGCATTGCATTTATGTGGCATATTGTTGATACTTATAATGTTGTGTTTTGATGTTTGCCTTGTGATGACTTTGATGATGTTGTATATGATGATGACGCCATTTTTATGCATATCTTATTTTATATTAATTATAATGAATTGTATTACTCACCCTGCCTGTTTGAATATTGCCTCCACGTGGGTAACGTGCAAGTGATCAGGATTAGCCGTGGATGCTTTTGAAGACTTTTGAAGTTATTTGCATTTTGATCGATGTAGAGGGTCTTGCTCTGATAGTGTAACATTGGGTTGGTTCGTTGAGTCGAACCATGTTGAGTTTTATTTGGCTGTTATTTTATTGATTATTTGACGACTATGGTTTATTTTAATAAACCCTTTTGTGGGATTTTTGTGGTTATGGTGGTTCTGCTGCCCTTAGAAGGTATTTTGATTTATTTTGAGGAAAACCCGTTGTTTACGGTGCAATTTTGTTGATTTGAATTTATTGAGAAATGTGCACCCTTTGAGGTGATTCTGATTTTACTATGATTTTATGTTTATTCCGCTGTGATAATTATGGGGTAGAAAAGGGTGTTAAATTAGTGGTATCAGAGCAGGTCGGTCCGTCCGGCCAGGTTGTCTAATGTTGTCTATTCCCTAGTGTACGACATGTGTGTGAAAACACTGCTGATGCATGTTTTGTTTTCCATTTGCAGGTTGGGAATGAAACAAGTGGGGGAGAAGATGGTGCTTCTCCAAAATGCTTCAAGTGTGGAGCGATGGCTAAGTGTGGTGTTGGACGCTACGATAGTTTGGTGAGATAGTTTGTACCGCCTTAAGATAGTCGGTTGTTATTGACAAATTAAGGAACTGTTCACCCTTAATCTCTTGTTGATAATAGACGGGATCATGTTGGATGGGATAGACGTGTCTTGCGAGCTTAAGTGGTGTGCGCAGTGAATCGTTTGGAGTTAAGCCAAGTGCTTACAGATGGTTTTGATAAGTCGATGCAGAATGGTGTTGAGATGTTATGTTGAGGGCAACCTTGAGTATTAGTGAAGGAGGAGAAGCTGGTGTTTTGCTTTTTGTTTGTGAAATTTCGGGGGGGGGGGGGTGTTTCCTGATGACGTAGGTGATTTGTCTCCGGAGCGTGAGGTAGAGGTTACGGCAGATTTGATACCAGGTATGAGTCTGGTGTCAATGGCTCCTTACCAGATGTCTGCATCTGAGTTAAGAGAATTGAAGAAACAATTGGAAGAGTTGTTGGGGGTGAAGTTTGTTCGACCGAGCGTTTCTCTGTGGGGTGATCATGTGTTGTCGGTGAAGAAGAAAGATGGTACCATGAGATTGTGTGTGGATTATAGATAGTTGAATATTCTAGAATGGAAATGGGATAGTATTTTCATGGATTTTGTGTCGAGATTGCCGAAGACTGAAAGAGGGAATGATTCTATTTGGGTGATTGTGGATATATTAACTAAATCAGCTCGTTTATTACCGATGAAGATTTACTATTCTATGCAGAAGCTAGCTGAGATGCATATTAAGGAAATTGTGAAGTTGCATGGGATACCATTGAGTATTGTGTCAGATAGAGACTCGAGATTTACGTCGAGGTTTGGAAGAGTTTGCAAGATGCTTTGGGTACTAAGTTGAGGTTGAGTTCTGCCTATCATCCGCAGACGGATGGACAGACATAGAGGACTATCCAGTCTTTAGAGGATTTTGCTGAGAACTTGTGTGTTGGATCAAGGTGGATCGTGGGATAGTCATTTTCCGTTGATCGAGTTTACCTACGATGACAGTTTTCATGCTAGTATTGGGATGGCACCCTATGAAGTTTTGTATGGGAGAAGGTGTAGAAATCATTTGTGTTGGTATAAGTCGGGCGAGAGTGTTGTACTTGGACCCGAAATTGTGCAAGGGACGACTGAGGGGAGTAAGATGATCCAAGAAAGGAAGAGAGATTCGCAGAGTCGTCAGAAGAGCTACCATGATAAGAGGAGGAAGACACTTGAATTCCAAGAGGGAGATCACGTATTTTTGAGGGTGACGCCAGTTACTATTGTGGGTCGAGCTTTGAAGTCTAGGAAGCTCACTCCACGTGTTGTTGGTCTGTATTAAATCTCGTAAAGGATAGGAGAGATAGCCTATCGAATTGCTTTACCGTCGTCACTTGCAAATTTGCATGACGTGTTCCATGTGTCTCAGTTGAGGAAGTACATTCCGGATCCGTCGCATGTGATTCAGATGGATGATGTACAAGTGAGGGATAACCTGACAGTGGAAGCTTTACCTGTGCGGATTAACGGTTGAGAGATGAAGCAACTGTGGGGTAAAGACATAACTTTGGTGAAGGTGTTGTGTGGTGGATCAGATGGTGAAAGTTGGACTGGGAATGTGAAGATCAGATGAAGCAGTCGTATCTGACTCTGTTTCCTTGAGGTAATTTTCGAGGGCAGAAATTTTTTAAGTGTAGGAGAGTTGTAACACCCCAAATTTGTAAGAATATTTATTTAATTTATTTAAATATAATATTTGTGAATGTTCGGTGAATTTTGGTGGTTTGTGTTGACGCTGTCATTTTGGTGAAGTTTCGGTTATTTAATTAAATAATAGTATATAATATGAATATATTAGTATTATTATTAATTTAAATGATAGTAGAGGAATTAAGGGTAAGATGGACTTTTGAGGAGGATTAGTGAGGGTATTATGGGGAAAGCCCATTATGGAAGCCCAAGGGTTTAACAAAAAGGAATTGGGAAGAATAGGATTCATTTTGTTAGATCATGAAAATAAGGAGAAAGTGCAGAGCTCTGAGGAAAAAGGAAAAGGTGAGGATTCGAGAAGGTTTCCAAAGGCTCAATAGAGAAAAGCTCCGAATCGACAATCTAATGGGGAGTATTGCCTTTCATTGTTCTCAATATAGGAAGTGATGTGTTTAAAGTGGATTTTTTGAGGTTTTTGGGGTTTTTGAAGGGTTTATGAGTTATTGATGATTTAGAGGTATTTCTGAGGATCGATGATGGATTATTAAGGGTTGAATTGATTCGGGTAAAAATAAGCCTTCGAGGCAAAACCTTCTTTGATGATATGTGGGTCTTGTATGAGAAAGGGATTTATGGGGTTTATGGGAATCTTGAGAATTTGTGAAGGTTTCTGTATTTCAAGTTAGAATAGTGAAATTAACCGACCTAATAGTCGTAGGTTTTATGCCTTTGATTGCCTTGATGTTTCAGGACTGTTTTGGGAGTGTTTTGGGGTGAATTGAGGTTGGAATCGTATAGGTTTTTGGGGTTTATGATGAGTTTTGACGAATAGGGGAGAATTGATGGAATGAGATGTAGAAATTGTTAATAATATGATGGTTGTATCCCTAAAATAAGTGTCATATGTGTCATACCCCAAATTTTGACCACTAAGATTTTCCATTATTGTGCAAATCATCATCACAATATGGATGAACCATCATACCTCATTAGTCTCCCCAAGGATGGGCGAGCATTCACTACAATCAAGCTTAGGGTTTCAAGCCCTCTTAGAGTCCTTAGGCAAAGGATCAATCAAGAAATGACATGATCTTCAACTTGTTTAACCTCTCAAACATCCACAAGGGATCAAGAGGACTCCCACATCAAGGATCAAGCACAAGGCTGTAGCATTCTAGGTAGAGTAAGCCTCAAGATCACCAATGTCACCAAATTAGAGTTTTGGTCGACCAGGGCCTCCAGATGGAATTTTTCATCTAGGAATAAGCCAATGCTTCAAAATATAACTCAAGATACTCCAAGGGACCTCATGGACCCCATCATCAAGTCAATTTAGCCTCATGGGATGCATTCATCAAAAATCAGGAATTAGGGTTTCTTGACCTAATTCACCCCTAAGTTGACTTTGGGACAAAACATGAGCCAAGACCTCAAGACATGATTTGAGGGTCTCAAAGACACCACATTGATCCATTTACAATAATGGATTAATCCAAGAAGCTTGATCCACAAGTTTCAATTTCATTAGAACCACAGTTAGGGTTTTTGAGAAAAAAAGTCAACTATACCTTTGAATTTTTGACCAAGACATGCTCCCAAACCTTGGGACATGATTCAATACACCCTATAACACCTATTGAATCCATCCATCAAGTTTGATTTAGGTCAAGGACTTGATTTCATAGAGAATCGCACAGTTTGGAATTCACCTGATAAAAAGTCAACTGTGCCCAAAAGTCAAAGTTTGACTTTTCGAGTTTTTTCACAATTATGGTTCCTTAACCCTAAAATGATGTTAATGTGTGTTTGGAATCATCATTCATCAAGAAAAATCAAAGAAAGTGGGATAACTTGTAAAAGGGGTAACCATAAAAAACTTAGAAATTTTCTAAGTTATGGAACAAAGTGGCTAGGGTACCAACTTCCAAGGATCATTACTTGTGATCCAAGCAACCATTTAGGCTGATCCAAAGATGGATTTGTAGCTCTCATGGCATACTTTAAAAGTGTCAACTACAGCTTATTCCAATTCCTCATGGATTTTAAGTTATGGAGTGATCAAAATGACTGAAAAGACAAAAGTGACATTTTCCCAACACTTCGTGAAATTTTCACTAAGTCAGAATCTGTTTCACTTTTTTCAAAATGTAGGGAAATTTTTTACTTGGATCCAGAAAGTGTCAAGACAAACTATGATCACACATGTGTTGTATCATATAAGAGCTTTCCAAAATGTCCAAGAACTCCATCAAATGACATCTGAGCTAAGAGTTATGACAGTGGCAATATGCCTTGCTGCAACTGTCATAACAAGGAACATTTGTGCATTTTGCTTGATTTAAGCAATTTGTGCAAATGACAAATAAGTTTATCCATCTGAACACCTCAGGGGGAGACCAAGGAGGAACAAACACTGATTCATAACCCTCCCAAGTCTTTGGAACTACAAATAGCATGCCAAACCTAAAAAGCCTAAAAGGGGGACAAGACTCCAATTTTGTTTTGGAGCATTCAATGGATGGACCAAGGTGGCATGAACTGAGCCTATTCCAACTGAATGAGTCAAGGCTGATCTCTGAACTAGGGAACCAAAGGCCTATGCCCTAACCTCAAGTCAATGGTCATGGAAGACTCGAACTCCTTTATGCTACAAGTGGCCAACAGCCTGCAGCAGCCTCCATTTACTATTGCTTGCAAAACAAACTTGCTCTACTATAAATAGAGCTTATTTGTGCTCAGTTTGAGTACACCAAAGCACTACAACACTTGTTTTCCTCAAAATCTCTTTCTCTAGGCCAAAATGCCTTCTTTTGCAAGGTAACTCTGAGTTTTTGAGTTAGAGAGCATTTCCATCACAGCTCATGATCCAAACACATCCAATATGTCATATCTAAGCTGTCCAAACTCTCATAAGTGACCTGTAACACCAAAATCTCAAAGTCCCCTCTCAAAACCTCAAAATATGACTTTTTTGCATTTTTCAATCCATGTCTTGATTCAGTCACTTTCAAAACCAGATAATACCTCAAACACACTCCAAATATCATCCTTGAACTGTCCCAAATGGTTCCCCACATCTGGAACACCATTTGAGAGAGTTGTCATATTGGCCACTTTTGCCCCTTTTGCAAGAAAGGGCCAGTTTCCATCCCTGAGGATTCCAGTTGGTTCCAACCCTTCCAAAAGCTTCTAAGTGATCAATTGAGGATGTCTAAAGCATCAAATCATTTCTGGAACAAGAAGCTTGACAGATAACCCAAAAAGCTCCTAAAGAGGTAAGCATCACAACTTGAACTCTTTGAAATATGCATTGCTTTGAAATCCACTGATCATAAACATCTCATACATGTTATATATGTTGTGTTTGGACCAATTCATCATGTAATTCATGCCTGTAACAAGAGGTAGCACAGAAAATGCAAATTATGGCCTATTTCAAAACCACTATCGGATTTTGAGGAGGATTTATTTTCTAAAAAAACCAACACCACCATTGGATTCCTTGTGAAATTCTAGGCAGGATAGACCTAAATTTTGTCCCAATCCATGGAGAAATGAGGAAGTCACAAGCTTCACGTTTTTGGCCAAAATTTTGCCTTGCCTTGCCTTGGCCAGGCAAAAAACACACCATGCCTCATATATTCATGGGGTGGTTTTGATACACGGATGTATCACCACCCCAGTGGTATAGGGTTCGAATCCCCCTCGCCCCAGACCCCTTTTTAATGTTTTTTCACTTTTTATTATTTTTTCCTTTTATTTTTAATGATTTGAAAAATTAATAACTCTCTCAATTTTAATTATTTTTTATTGGTTCTTTTTGCAAAAAATCACAAAAATGTTAAAAAAATTTATTCCACAAAAAAATCAAATTTATATTATTTATTTAATATAGTTTGTATTTTTGTGAATAAATTCATCTTTAATTGTTTTTAAACATTTTAAAAGTGAATATTTATCTTGAAAATCAAAACCAAATGAGTTCTAAATCATCTTGTGATTAAAACCTCATTTTTCAAACCTTAATCAAAAATCACAAGTAGTTTATTTAAAATAATTTGGTATTTTTATCATTTTATTGATTTTCTTTAAATAATTACTTTTAAAAGAAAATGAAATTAGGGTTTCTTTGATTTTCAACCCTCATCAATATTTTTCAAACACTCATGGGCCTCTAATAGAGTGTAAGACCCAACCCCTTTTGAAAAACCAAAATAATTTGGGCCTCATTCATTGTATAAGACCCACTGTGTTTTCAAAACGACGGTGCGATCACTGTCCACCATGGGCCTCTCCCTGAGTTGTAACCCCCGCCACTTGTACAAAAATAAACCTTGGGCCTCGTGAGAGAGTGTAAGACCCAAACCCTTTGAAAATACAAAACCTTTTGGGTCTGAGACATTGTATAAGTCCCACTGTATTTTCAAAATCACGGCGCGATTGTCGCCTTGAAAAAAACAAAAATCTTTCGGGCTTCTCCTTGAGCTATAGGTCCCATTCCCTTTCTTAAAAAACACTTTGGGCCTCTAATAGAGTGTAAGACCCAACCCCCCATTTGTACATAAACAACTGTGGGCCTCAAAACAACGGCACGATCGTCCCCTTCTCAAGATCATCTGGGCCTATCCTTGAGTTGTAAACCCCAACAATCTTTTCAAAGCACTTTCTCCTTTGATTTTGAATTCAAATATACAGTTATTATCAAAACTTTCTTTAATTTCTTTGTTGAACAACTAACAAAACAGCATGGAAGCTCTACAACGGGTAAGTGTTTATCCGCTTTCATTTACTGCTTTCATATATATAACTGTATTGTGGGGCTGCTTCACTGTAAGTCTTCTTTCACATCCTTTTACATACTTGTCATATATCAACCGTATATATACTAGTATAGTTATTTGGAGTTTTCCCCGACAACTAGGTCTAGAACTAGGTAAAGCCCTGTTGGTCACTCTTTAAAACAAACAAAACTAGATTCCCATAGGATTACCAGATACGGTTTTCCCTCCTCTTGGGGTTAAACAATATGGAACAAAGAGAAAGGCAGCATTCTCGGTGAACCTTTTTTGAGACTGTCACCCCTAGATATTGTCAAAGAAATTCTACTCCCCAGAGTTGATCTATTCTCCGTGAATAGAATCTCTTGAGTTTCTTCCAAAGCCTCAAACTTTCCTAGAATGATCTCTTCTCTGTGAATTGTATTTCTTGAACTTTTCTTGGTTTGGGGACCCATAGGCTTCCTAAAAGCATCCCCGCCTCCTCTTGGGCATTGTATAAGGACCCTTCGGCTTCTTAGAAGTTCTCATGCCTTCTCTTGGGCTTAATACAAGGACCCTGAAGACCTCTTACAGGTATAGGACAGAACCTAGTCATCCTTCATTAAAGTTGTCTTTCTAAAAAGATTCAAAACTCTCAGACTAATTCTAGGTTTGATACTCATCCCTTAAAAGAGTCGGCCTCTTCTTGGGCATCATACAAAAGATAAAACTCTCCCAGTAGACTTGGACATTCTAAATACCCTTGAGTCTCAAAAACATTCTCAAGTTCCCCAAAACATAGGAGAAACCCCTGATTCTGGATTAATTTCCAGCAAGAGTTAAAACTTGCGGGTTCTAAAACCCCGTCATTCTCCCGAAAATCCCCAACTAGGGTCAGGATAACACTATCTCAAATCAAAACCTCTAGGTTTCTGATCTATCAATTCTTCTGCATCCCCCTGCAAGAGTTGATTCCCCATTTTGGACCTGCCTCTGGATCTCAAGAATCCCCTGCAGAAGTTAGCCTCCTCTTAGGCTTCGTATAAGGACCCCTTTCCTCAGCATAGTCAGCCTCCTCTTGGGCTTTGTACAATGATTCTCCCCAGCGGAGCTAACCTTTTCAGACTCTCTTATTTAGTCGATTAATTACTTTTCAGACTCTCTTGTTGAGTCCATCACCTTTTCATACTCTCTTGTTGAGTCAGGCTCTCTTGTTGAGTCAATCACCATCTCAAACTCTCTTGTTGAGTCAATCACCTTTCAGTACTCTCTTGTTGAGTCAACCCTTTAGCCTTAATCCTGGGCTTTATACGAGACAGATAAAAAAAATACTCTCTTGTTGAGTCAATAAGCCTCCTCTTAGGCTTTGTATAAAGATTTCCCCTAGCAGGAGTTAGCCTTCTCTTAAGCTGTGTAGAATGATATCTCCAGTTTGTTCAGCCTCTATCTTGGGCTTTGTACGAGATATAAACCTTCATAAGCTTGGGACAAACATTTCCCCAACGAAGTCAATTCCTCCGAGCTTTCACTAGACTTCGAGGAATAAACTCCCAGGCCGAGTCAAACTCTATTCCACCTCCATCTTGGGCTTTGTACAAGATATATAACACTCTCCCACAGAGTCAAATCCATTTAGACTCCGTCTTGGGCTTTGTACAAGACACTTAAAATATCCTCACCGGAGTCGGTTAAATTTTAGCCTCTATCTTGGGCTTTGTACAAGACACATACAAAACTCCCCTGCGGAGTCAAAATCCCTTTTAGCCTCAATCTTGGGCTTTGTACAAGACAGAAAGAACATTTTCCCCATAAAAGTCAAATTTTTAGCCTCCTCTTAGGCTTTTTATAATGATATCCCCAAAGAGTCGGTCTCCTTTTTTTGCCTCAATCTTGGGCCTCGTACAAGACACACATATATAGACACTCTCTTGTTGAGTCAGTCTCCTAGCCTCCTCTTAGGCTTTGTATAAGGACTTCCCCAGTGGAGTCAATCAACCTCCTAGCTTCAACCTTGGGCTTCGATCAAGGCACACAAAAATCAACAATTCCCCTTTAGAGATGACAAATTCTCTCTCAGTCAAAATTTTTAGCCTCTATCTTGGGCTTTGAACAAGACACCAAAACATCTTTTTCCTCCCTTAGAATAGGAGGAACTACGATTGCTCTGATTTCCCTGTTTCGTTTAAACGGGAATACGTAGGCAAAGATTTCCAAAATCTTAGCGAGCACACTAACCCAAAACCCTAGGTCCAGTACCTTCATACATCAATCGAAAAAAAGCCAGGTCTAGTATCTACCCAAAAACCTCATGAACAGTCAAGGTATTCTATTCTTAACAAAATAACCTAAGAGAGACCCACTATCATAATAGCATCTGTAAACCAACAGTCATCTGTTTAAACTCAGTATGCAAGCAGGGTTAATTGGAGACATCTATTTCCCTTCCTTAATCAGCTTCACAGGATAAAAAATGAACCAAACTGTAGCACCCAAAGCGATAGTGATTCGAAACTACAAAAACCGCGCTATAATACGCTGTTATAAATGTTATACAATCGTAGGATTTTGAATTACAAAACCGAGACTTTTTACGGAATCGAAATCGGAGGTCCGGAAGGCCTCCAACAATGAAAAATGCAAAATCTGCATTCTGTAGGTAAACGGCGAGCGCTATAAGGCTTACGGTGGTCGCCATGCAGTTCCGTCACAGCCAGGCAACTTTGGGTCCAGATACAATTTTGATCATAACTTTTGATCCGTAAGTTCGATTAAGGTCCTGTTCGAAGCGTTGGAAAGCTAATGCGATGAACTACGTTTTAGTGAAACCAAAAGAGCAGTATGGAGTATTTTTCCATTGTCTAAACTTTGAGGAATTGAGGTTAATTATGACGATATACGTATGATAGATGTCGTTGTTGAATTAGTGGTGTTATGAAGTTGTGATTGTTGAACCTTGATGTTATTGATGATCATATGACGATGATTTCGTGATGTTTGATGATTAATTGATGATATGAATTACCGTGATGTATATTGATGATTATGAGCTGTTATATATGATGTTTGATGATTTAAGTGATGATATGAATTACCACGAGTGAATTGATGATTTTGAGCTATTTATACCGATGTTTGATGATTAAATACTGATGTGAATTAGCATAAGCTATGTTGATGCTGATAAGATGATGCTGCATGATGTTTTGATGATTAAATGACGATATGACGAATATGAGATTTTGATGAATGATGATGCACGTGATGACTTTATTGATGATGATGATTATGGCGTTGTGCATCATGCACTCATAGTATATTTTGATGATGATGTTAGGACTTCGGTCCAGTGATGATGAGGTTAGACTTCAGTCTATTGTGGCTTCCATCCCATTGTGTGGATGTGAAGTGGTTTATGACGTGCTTCGGTTCTTGTGTGGAACCGATCCTATTGACGGGGATCTTTGGAGGGTGATGGCCTAAGTGTCCATCGATTGTGACGATTGGTACCACGTGCATGAGTCTTGTTGTGCATTGCAATTATGTGGCATATTGTTGATGCTTATAATGTTGTATTTTGATGTTTGCCTTGTGATGACTCTGATGATGTTGTATATGATGATGACGCCATTTTTATGCATATCTTATTTTATATTGATTATAATGAATTGTATTACTCACCCTGCCTGTTTGAATGTTGCCTCCACGTGGGTATCGTGCAGGTGATCAGGATTAGCCGTGGATGTTTTTTAGGACTTTTGAAGTTATTTGCATTTTGGTCAATGTAGAGGGTCTTGCTCTGATAGTGTAACATTGGGTTGGTTCGTTAAGTCGAACCATGTTGAGTTTTATTTGGTTATTATTTTATTGATCATTTGACGACTATGGTTTATTTTAGTAAACCCTTTTGTGGGGTTTTTATGGTTATGGTGGTTCTGCTTCCCTTGGAAGGCATTTTGAGTTATTTTGAGGAAAACCCGTTGTTTACGGAGCAATTTTGTTGATTTGAATTTATTGAGAAATGTGCACCCTTTGAGGTGATTCTGATTTTACTATGATTTTATGTTTATTCTGCTGCGATAATTGTGGGGTAGAAAAGGGTGTTACAAGTATCGCCAAGCAAAATCGGAACAGGATTCCCAATCAAGAAGATCCTAATAACGTTAACATCAACAAAGTTGTCAATGTTAAGCTATTGATTAAGATATTGATTAACTTAACTCATAAAGCAAGACTTGCCACCACTCTTTTATTTTTTTCAAAAGAATGGGGAAAAGAACGAATAAAACCCACAGAAGTTTAAAACAAAACAAATAAAATAGAGAGACAAAGGGTAATGGGGTTGATTATGCAATGGGAAGGTGTTAGCACCCAAAACAACTATAGTATTCTATAGGAACCTCTTGAAAATCTATGTTTGGCTTAAAAGGTGTTGTTTGCAAAAGATTGAGGAGACGAGAAGAGAAATAGTTTTTAGGGTTTTTGTGTTTGACAAGACTTCTTGAGCCTCGTGCCTACGTACCCACAAAGTGCAATGGAGGATCAAAACCTCGTAGTTTGTGGTAAAAATAACAAAAAAGTATGTTTTGATTATTTTTAAGTGGAAAAGACAAGTTGTCATTTTAAGGAGAAAACTCAAATAGTCACCCATAAGTATATGAAAATGGACCTTTGCCTCACTATTGAGAAGGGCTCCAACTTGGATAAAGATCGACAAGTATGCCACTAACTCTCTCAAGTGGAAAAGAATCAACATTAAACATTACTATGGGGATATGAGAATTACATTTCAACTATGAAAATGACTCATGTATAATCCTTAAGAAAATGTTTAAAAGGAAAAGTGCACAAAGGGCACAAAATGGTTTGGATAAGTTGTGTGTTTTTTATGCCTTTTGAAATAGTCTTGATATGCTTAAGATGAATTATCACTTATTCAGGAAAAAGAGTTTAAAAATCACTTGGCAAAGTTAAGGTTTATTGAGAAAGTGGTTCACGTTTAAAAAAACAAGAAGGTTTTGAAAAAGGGGGAAGATTTTAAAAATTTAAGAAGTAGAAGAGATGAAGAGGCTACCCTAATGCATAAAGTAAAAGCTAGGGAAGGAAAGATCTAACCAAGATAGCAAGCATCTGACACAACTAAAGCCAAAACTCCCATCCTTTAGATTTAAGCAACAAGCCGCAATTAAGCAAATAAATAAACAAGCATCAGATAAAGAAGAACTTAAGCCAAGGCCAAATATGAGGTAACAGATCCAAGTCTTCCAAAAGTCAACTCAAGGTCAAGGTACCAGATGAATTTCAAAGTCCTAAGTCACAACTCCAAAGCATAGGATCAATAACCTAATTCTAAGTCCATAAGTCCAACATCCAAGCATGGGATAGTAACCAATAGTCCAATGGAAACATTAAGTCTTTTAGTGGTTTAGCCTTTATTAGTCTTAAGAAAAAGACAAAAGAAAGGTCCAAGTGGACAAAGGAAAAAAAGCATAAACATAAACAATGGCAATATGATATGTAAATGATAACAATAAATCAATATATATAAGGAGCAAGAAAGTAAATGACATAAAAATAAAGGTTCATAAAAATAAATAGAATAAAGTAAAAGTTAGCACAATTATATGGTTACTATTAGTATTAGAGTTAATAATCAGATTCAGGACAAATTTAGCGCTATGATAAGCAATCGTAGCACAATCTATAAGGAAGATAATACTATGGGAGGCCGATCACTAACAATTTATGTACCATACATGTTAGAGATATAATAGAGATCATACTCCTAAAACATGTAGCACAAGTAAAAACATGGAGGGATCAAGCACTAAGGCAGGGAGATTGGTTCATTACATCAATCAATCCTTCATGACACTTAGGACAAACTTATGCATCAATCTAAAGTACCTCCAATGATCAATGATCAATCAAATGGTAGATTTGAAATGATGAAAGTTCATTAAGCATCAATCCAAACATCATGAACAAGATGGACAACACATCATCCAATTGATCAAGAAAAAAGAAAAAAGAAAAAGAAAAAGAAGGAGAAGGAGAAGGAAAGATGAAGAGAAGACCACATTGAATCAAGACTCAAGATCATTTCATCATCAATTTCAATCACCTTTCATGGTGGATTAAAGCACTAAACCTATCATCAACACAAAGCACAAAAAATGAGTCCAATGATTCATTTAATGATAGATTTGTATTGATGAATGTTCATCCAACCTCATCAACACCTAAAGTCCATGGAAATTGAGGAGAAACTTGATCAACAAGTTATGATCCAACGCTACAACAAGAAAACCAATCACAATACAATAAAATGCAAATAAAATGTATAAAAAGATTTTTTAAATGACTTTTAAAATCAAATTAAAAGAGAAAATGAGAAAGGAACCTCTAAACAACAAATCAAAGCTCAAGAAAATTACTACAAGTCAGGAACAACTTGAGGATCATATATAAAATTTTGGAGAAATTTAAAAAGCATAAAAGTAATTTTAAACTATTTAAAATGCATGAAAAATGAAGTAAATAATGAAAAATAGCAAATGATAAAATAAAAATATGGAAAATAGCTCATAAAATAGAAAATACTTTTATGAAAATATGAAACAATTGGAGTGAAAAATGTTAATGGATATATTTTTAATGAATTTTTGAAATTAAATGAGAAAATGAAAATAAAAAAATGAAATAAAATGATGGAAAATACCACAGTCATCGATCTGATCAAAGGCTGAGAACTAAAACACGTGTGGCCATCAGATCTCACTTAAAGTAGATCCAAATGCTCAGATCATGATGGACACGATGGAGTTTAAGTAAAATAACACACAGGATTCAATTTAAAACGAAACAAACTTAGGCCACCGTGGAGCTTTTATGGTCATCTTCTTCGGTGAGTTGTCACCGGATTTTAGCAAATGGAAAAATTAGATCATGAGACCAGTGTCATTGTGATCGTCTCATTGAAGCGAACTCAACCATGTTCTTCATTTTCATTGATTGAAAGTGAGCATGGAGAATTTCAAGGAAACACAGTGAAACAAGAAAGCACGAAAAGAAAAATTAAATGATCAATATGAACAATCTACACAAGGTAAGTGAGGGGAAACAATCAAGAAGTATCAGGCTACATTGTGGTAACTTGTTTGAGTGAAAATAAAGCCTCAAACTACATTGTCCAAATTTGATCAGAAGAGGTTGCAAAGTGGATATGGTCAACACGATTCAATGAGTCTTAGAGTTTGATTCTTGTTGCACAAGCTTTAGAGAAGTACGGTGGAGCTAATGGAATCAAGAGATAAGGTTAAAATAGCTCAGAAATTGAAAACAAAATCACATATTTTCAGAGTGAAGTGGGAGCTTGAGCAGGGGTTCTAGGGGTTTTCTAAGCTTGGTTTTTAGTGCAAATGAGCCTTCGATTTATAATTGAAGAGAATGGAATTTATACGTGTGAGAATTAGCTTGAATCCGTGTGAAATCATGAGCAAGCAAAGTGTGACAATCCTTGATCATGAAGTCAGCCAAAACGCAGGTCATTCTATGCAATTTCAAGTTGTTTTTGCTCCTTGTGCATCACTTAACATCACCAGGTCTTAATCACGTGCATACATTGACTTAAAAATGAGAATTGGATGAATTTGAAAATCTAATCATGAATCATAACTCAGTTTCAAGTGGCCATGTTTATAGCTAGGCCAAATACAATCTACTCGTGCATTTCTTAATTTTCTTTTAGCCAAATGATCTATTTATAGAGTAGAACACAATGCAAAAGGAACCAATCCAAAAGGATTCTTGAGGTGAAAATGGCATGAGGTGAAAGATGAGGTCGTGGCCTTGAAAATCAGGTCAGGCATTAGATCAAACAGGTTATGACCTACTTTTGTGCACAAGTGGCCTTCAAGATTTGAGGTCCTTAGAGCATGAATTGATGTTTGACCTTTGAATAAAAGTTGTAGAGGACATCAAGAGGGATATTTGGAAAAAAGAAGCACCCATAAAAGTTGAATATTTATGGGGTTATAATTTTTGGAAGTTAGGCATGCCAAGCTTGAACTTTAGGCTAAAAATTTCTAAGTCCACAAAATAACCTATAATGTCTTCAAACTTTTGATGGTCTTCGAAGCACAATTGGCTCTTGACTTGTGAAGAGAATTTGGAGAGGATGTCAAGATGAGTCATTTTCCCAAAGAAGCACTCAAAAATGCTGAAGTATGAAGGAGCTGTAAAGTGTTGAACTTATGATTAAAATGTTGACTTTTTGGTCAAACTTCCTTGAACAAACTTGTAACCTTTGAACTTTTCTTGTACTTCAAGGCACATTGATGATCATATGGACTCAAAATGAGGTACCCTTGATTTTTATTTGATGAACCATGCCATGGCTTGATGAAACTTATTGATGAAGGCATCGAAATAAACACATGAACCTTTGAACATTCCTTGACAAATAAGCCATCCAACTTGAAATGTCTTTGATCAAAATGGAATTGAATGATGCTTGATACCTTATGATTGGAGATTAGAGGCCATGTTTTGATGAATAGCCTTTGAGAATCAATGGTTAACCACACTTTGACTTGAAGACCTCAAACCCAAGCTGAGGATGCAATCACTTGATGCTCTTGATTACACTCCCTACCTTGCTAAAGAAACAAAGGGACGAGGCGTATATTTTTGTATTTTGAGTAGAGGTTAGTAACATACAAAGCATATAAGTATAAAAAGAAAGATACACAAAGAGGTGCTTGGTGATCTCTACAAAGACAAACCCAATGGTAGTAGAGTTAGGAGACAACCAAGTTTGTGATCTTGATGCATTATGAAGATACGAATGAGGTGGGATCTTAGGGGTAAAAATTAGGGTATAACAGATGCCCCTATTTATATTTCTTTTATCTGGAGATATGAAGATTGACATCTTTGTCTCGACGAGATAGAAGATACTTAAATATAGAAGACCCAATTTTTGGCCCTAAGATACTGCAAAATGCTTATGATATGATATGATATATATGCAAACACAGAACTCTGTGGGGAAAAGATGCTACAGCAGATAGGCAACTGCTAGAGAAACTTAGAAAAGGAAAAAGAAACTCTGCAGGGGAAAGATAAAAGGGGATCCAGTTGGGGAATGTAAAAATCCACAAGAGATGGAAAAAGCGTGTAGTTGAAACTACGACTTGCAAATGCTGGAGATAGAGAGAAAAGAGGATTTGGACTCCACTGGGGGAATCTCAAAGTCATTTGCTCTACTGGGGAAAGAATCTTTGGTAGATAAAAATTAACAGACAAGCTTCACCAAGGATAGCCACTTGCTAGTAACAGACAAGCCTCACAAAGGATAGCCGCTTGCTGGAGATACACAAAAAAACTCTGTCGGAGATACTAAAAAAGAGACGCGAACGGGTCTAATCACACAATAGACTTCTCAAATAAAGAGACAGTCATCTGTTGGGGACGAAAGATTCACTAGATCGCAACAGGGTTCTCATTTAAGGAGAAAAACACCTATTCAAATAACGAACCAAGCTAAAATGATAATAAGCTTCCACTACTATGTTAGGGCTCAGCTTCTTCTTTAATCAAATTTCAAACTTGAAAAAGGACCAACTACAAGTTGTCTCCGCTAAAGGTGTAACACCCCATTTAATTATTTAGTCATTTATTAATGTATTTTGTGTGATTGTTTGGCATTGACTTGGTTAAGGGTATGTACGTAAGGGTGGGTGTGAGAGCTTAGTAGAATGAATTAACCTGAAGTAAATGCTAAGATAATATTGTAATGATAATAATATAAATAATGAGATATTTCGTTAGTATCATTATTATTATTAATGTTATTATTATTATTATCATTATCATTATTATTAGTAGTAGTATTCTTAATATTATTATTATTAGGATTATTAATATTATTATGACCATTATTATTATTACTAAAATTAAGGAATTAAAACATAATTAGAGGGAAGTGGGGAAAAGGATCAGAAACTGTCAGTTACGTGAAAAGAGAAAGAATAAGGGAGCTGAGCTAGGGAAGAGTAATTAAGAGTTCCAGCATTGTTGAAGAGAGAAAAAGCTTGAAATTAAGGTAAGGGGGAGAATGGGTTCTTTAATGTTGGTTTGAGCATGAGAGGGTAGTGAAGGTTCCTTCCCCCTCTTAGGATTTTATGCTTATTCTTCCTTCTCCTTGTTTGAATTTCATATCTGGATGATTGTTGTTGTGAATTTGTGTTTGTATGCTGATATTGGATATGAAATTAGTGTGAATTCTGTACTGTTATTGCCGTGTTTTACCATTGAAACAGATATGAAAATATGGGGTTTTGGGGTTAACGAAAATGGGTTTTAAATGGTAGAAACCTTGGATAAAATGATGAATTAATGAAGTAGAATCAGGACTTTAGGATTATACTGATAAAAATGTTGTTTTTGGTCTGAAATAGGACCTTGAAGGTGCTCAAATGGGGGAAAAATCGCACTGATGCGAAAAGCCCATTTTTTTTGCAGTAGACTGGCCATACGTGTATGCCAGGGGGCATTACGCGTATGAGGGACACTCCCAGAAAGCATTACGCGTATGGTACGTGCCCTATCCCCATGCCAGCAAGGCCATCTGCCGGTATGTGTAAGAAACGTGTAAGGGAAGTGGGCATTACGCGTAAGGCAAGACCATTATGCGTATGGGAGGTTTTGGATGGGTTTTTGGAGGGAAATCCCCTCTGGTTATACGCGTAAGGCCTAGGGTAATACGCGTATGAGGCCTTAGTAGCTGAGGCCCTATGCGTAGCATATGCAGGCTTGGGGCGAAGAAATGAGGCCATACGGGTATAGGGCAGGGCCATACGCACAAGGACAGAGTTGTGTTGTAATTTTCCTGTTTTCGCGATTTCTTTCCCGATTTGGCGTGCGATACAATTTCTCTTGGTTCGTAAGACTAAAATGATATAATTAGACATAGAGGAACCGGTAATGACAGTAAATATGATAAAACATGGAATTTTATGTGAAATTCTTTATGAGCTATGTTTATTGCTTGTGCGCCAAGATTGTCATTATGTGGATGGTCTTGGCAGTGGTGGTAATTTCGGAGAGAATTACGGTGAGTATGTGGCTCTCATGTGATCATTGAGGATCGTGGATTGTGCATGAATGATAATTATATTATGCATAATTGTGTTTCATGCATTCATGTTGTGTCGGGTGGAGATGAGCCTGGGTGGAATCCATGATGGATGCTTAGTCTCGTCCGGACTCCATGTGGGAGTCGAGTGGAGATAAGTTGTAGTTCAGAGGAATGTATATGACTTATCTAGATTCTGGCGGGAATCGGGTTCAAAGAGTGAACCAGATGGATTGTGATGGTACCCATGCATTGGGTCGTGTCAGTTGAGTCGCATTGCATATGTGTATGAACGGATGTGGGTTGAATATGCCGAGTATTGATGTGGCACGTGTATGTGCATTGTGATTGTATGATTGGCGTGATTTATGTGATAACTACTCCTTAGTATGTGATTTTCACCGTTTATTATTGAATGTAATTCTCACCCCTTTTTCTGTTGTTGTGTCTGTGCTCCTTGGGGAGTACAGATAATCAGGTACCTGAGTAGTGCTTGGAGCATGTGTTGCTATTGATCGAGTCTTAGGAGTCGCTCTAATACATCACATGGGAAAGATGGGGATTTCATTATTTTTTCTATGTTATTTGATGCGTATCTTGATTTGCCTAACGTTGTTGAACCACGGATTTTGTGGTTGTTGATGTAATTAGAGCCTTAGTGCCAAACTAATTGATTATTCCACTATTTAAGTTAATTTTTCAAGAGTAATAAGATATGAAGTGATTTGATACTTCATGAGAATAATTTTAGTGATGTGGCATCCTACGTGTGTAACTCTGATTTTTCACAAACTATTTTTGTATTTTCATTTATTACATGAATGGGTAGAGTAAGGTGTTACAATTGGTATCAAAACAGGTCAGTCCATCCGGCCAGTGTTATAGTAGAGTCTGACTATAGAGTGAATATAGTCATGTGTTTCTTCTAACCTGTATTTTCTTTGGTGTTTAGCAGTATGGTTGGTAGGAATGATGTTATGATTGATGCTGCGTTACAAGCTGTTGCGCAAGCGATGTAGAATACCAATCAAAATGCTAGGGATGTCGAGTTCCACAATTTGGAAAAGTTCCAAAACAACAAGCCACCTAAGTTCGAGGGTAGGCACGAACCAGATGCGGCGCGAAAGTGGCTGAAGGACATTGATAAGATCTTCAAAGTCATGGGATGCACCAAAGCTCAGAAGGTGCAATTTGGTACTCATATGTTGATTGAGGAAGCTGAAGACTGGTGGGATAACACCCGTCAAAGGTTAGAAGCTGCAGGTAGTCATATTACTTGGACGGCGTTCAGGGCTGAGTTTCTGGAGCGGTATTTTCCAAAAGATGTTCGTGGTAAGAAGGAGATTGAATTCCTAGAATTGAAGCAGGGAAACTATATAGTTACAGAATATGTGGCCAAGTTCGAGGAACTGGTGAAGTACTGTCTTCATTGCATTACTGATGCTGCTATGAGTTTGAAGTGTATCAAGTTTAAGAACGGGTTGCGTCCCGAGATCAAACAAGGTATCGGTTATCAGAAGATCATATACTTCCCTGAGTTGGTGAATAGGTGTCAGATTTTTGATGAAGATAACAGGGCTCGGGTAGCTCACTACATGGCCCTGAGTGGCAAAAGAGGTAAGCAGAGACACGGGAGTACATCTTGCAGTCCTGCGGCCGATAAAGGGAAGTAGAAGTTGTTATTGGCAAGAAGCCAAGTGGGGGAGGAAACTCTCCCAACCCTATCAAGTGTTTTAGAAGTGGTGGTGCGGGTCACCGTATTAATGAATGTTAGAATGAGGTGAAGAAATGTTTCAAATGCGGGAAGCCAGATCATGTTGTGGCAGATTGTAGGACCAATATACCTACCTGTTACAACTGTGGTGAACAGGGTCACATTAGCACCCACAATCAGAAGCCAAAGAAGTCGCAGACCGGTGGGAAGGTATTTGTATTGGTGAGGGCTTAGCCTACCAGTGAGGATCGTTTGGTCAGAGGTACTTGTTAGATTCATAACACTCTTTTTATTACTATCATTGATATGGGTGCGATCCACTCATTTATTTCTGTTGATTGTGTGAAGAAACTAGGACTTGTGTCGTCCGTCTACTTTGACTAAAGGGATGCTGATTGATACTCCATCTATTTGGTCGATAACTACATCGTTGGTGTGCTTGAAATGTCCTGTGTCAATCTTTGGTAGAGATTTTGGAGTGGATTTGATTTACTTACCACTCAGTGATCTGGATATTATTTTAGGGATGAATTGGCTAGAGAGCAATTATGTCTACATTGACTGTTATAGAAAGAGGTTGTTATTTCTTATACCAGAAGAGGAAGAGTTGGATAATTTTATATCTACCAAGGAATTGAGAACCTTGTTAGAAGATGAAGCTAAAATGTTCGCGGTGTTTGCCTCATTATCTGTTGAGGGCGAAACGTCAATTAATGAATTACCTGTAGTGAAAGAGTTTCTAGTAGTGTTTCCAGGTGATATTTTAGAGTTGCCTCCGAAGCGAGAGGTGGAGTTTGCAATTGATCTTGTCCCTGGTACCAGACCTTTATCTATGGCACCATATAAAATGTCAGCATCCGAATTGGCAGAGTTGAAATCTCAACTCGGAGAATTGCTTGATAAGAAATATATTAGACCCAGTGTGCCACCGTGGGGAGCTCCAGTATTGTTGGTTAAGAAGAAAGACAGTGGTATACGATTGTGTATTGATTATCGTCAGCTGAATAAAGTGACCATCAAGAACAAATATCTGCTTCCAAGAATTGATGATCTAATGGATCAAATCGTGGGAGCTTGTGTTTTTAGTAAAATTAATTTGAGATCAGGTTACCATCAAATTTGGGTGAAAGAGGATGATATTCAGAAAACGGCATTCAAGACTTGGTATGGACATTACGAATATGTTGTGATGCCGTTCAGAGTGTCTAATGCGTCGGGCGTATTCATGGAGTACATGAATCTTATCTTCCATGCCTACTTAGATCAGTTTGTTGGAGTTTTTATTAACAACATTTTGATTTATTCCAAGTCGGAAAGAGGTCATGCAGAGCATCTGACGATTGCATTGCAAGTGTTGAAAGATAACAAGTTGTTTGCGAAGCTTTCAAAATGTGAGTTCTGGCTGCACGAAGTGAGTTTTCTGGGACATGTTATTTTAGGTGATGGCATAGTAGTGGATCCATCCAAAGTAAGTGTTGTACTTCAGTGGGAACCTCCGAAATCAGTGACAAAGATTAGGAGTTTCTTGGGTTTAGCAGGTTATTACTGCAGGTTTATCTAAGGGTTTTCTAATTTGCCCCTTCCTCTGACTCACTTGACTAGAAAAGGTCAGGCCTTTGTTTGGGATATCTTATGTGAAGAGAGTTTCCAGGAATTAAAGAAGAGGTTGACTACATCGCCAGTATTGATTCTACCAAAGCCAGATGAACCTTTTGTGGTATATTGTGATGCGTCTAAAATGGGATTAGGCGGAGTATTGATGCAGGATGGTAAGGTCGCGGCTTATGCCTCACGACAACTGAGGGTACATGAAAGGAATTATCCTACTCATGACTTTGAGTTAGCTGTAGTGGTTTTTGTGTTGAAAATTTGGAGACATTACTTGTACGGATCGAGGTTTAAAGTGTTTAGTGATCATAAAAGTCTGAAATATTTATTTGACCAAAAAGAATTGAATATGAGACAGAGAAGATGGTTGGAATTATTGAAGGACTATGATTTTAGCTTGAGTTACCATCCCGGTAAAGCTAACATCGTGGCGGATGCTTTGAGTCGGAAGACAATTCACATGTCGACATTAATGATTAAGGAGTTGGATTTAATTGAACAGTTTAGAGACTTAAACATGGTTTGTGAACTGACTCTTGAGAGTGTGATGTTGGGTATGCTGAAGGTTACCAATGAGTTCCTTAATGAGGTTAGAGAGAGTCAGAAACTCGATTTGAAGCTAGTAGATTTGATGACCGCAGGAGGGTCGGATGCAAAAGGTGACTTTAAGGTAGATGATTTTGGTGTGCTGCGTTTTGGAGGCAGAATTTGTGTATCGGACAACCTGGAATTGAGAAGAATGATCTTAGAGGAGAGCCATAGGAGTAGCTTGAGTATTCATCCGGGAGCTACAAAAATGTATCAGGATCTTAAGAAAATATTTTGGTGGCCAGGTATGAAAAAAGATGTAGCTCGATTTGTGTATGCTTGTTTAACCAGTCAAAAGTCAAAAATGGAACATCAGAAACCTTCCGGTTTGATGCAACAAATGGAAATACCAGAGTGGAAGTGGGATAGTATCGCGATGGATTTTATGACTGGTTTACCAAATACGGCAAGAGGCTTTGATTCCATTTGGGTGATTGTGGATAGACTGACAAAATCAGTACATTTTATACCGATTAACATCAATTTTCCTTTGTCAAAGTTAGCAGAGATTTATATTAGAATAATAGTGAAGTTGCACGGGGTTCGGTCGAGCATAGTTTCTGATAGAGACCCAAGGTTTACTTTCGGATTTTGGAAGAGTTTGCAGAAAGCTTTGGGTTCTAGTTTGAAGTTGAGTTCTGCTTATCATTCAGAGACAGATGGATAATCTGAGATGACTATTCAGTCACTGAAAGACTTGTTGAGAGCTTGTATACTCGAGCAGGGAGGTGCTTGGGACACTCATTTACCGTTGATTGAATTTACTTACAATAACAGTCACCATTCTAGTATTGGAATGGCGCCGTTTGAAGTATTGTATGGTCGAAGGTGTAGGACACCTCTATGCTGGTATGAGTCCGGTGAGAGCACTGTACTTGGACCCGAGATTGTGCAACAGACTACTGAGATAATCCAGATGATTAGGGAGAAGATGAAAGCATCCCAGAGTAGGTAGAAACGTTATCATGATAATAGGAGGAAAGACTTGGAATTCAGCGAAGGCGACCATGTGTTTCTAAGGGTCAATCCTGTGACCGGTGTTGGTCGTGCATTGAAATCGAAGAAGTTGGGTCCTAAGTTCATTGGGTCGTATTATATTTTGCAGAGAGTTGGATCTGTTGCGTATAGAGTGGCGTTGCCAACGAACTTGTGAATTTGGATGATGTGTTTCATGTGTCGCAACTTCAGAAGTACATTGTTGATCTATCCCATATTCTTCAAAGGGATGAAGTGCAAGTTCGAGATAATCTTACCGTGGAGGCGATGCCGATAAGGATCGAGGATCGCAAGATGAAATAGTTAAGAGGAAAAGACATTCCGTTAGTGAGAGTGGCTTGGGGAAGAGCTGCTGGAGGAAGTGTGACCTCGGAATTGGAGAGCAAGATACGAGATTCGTATCCAAAATTGTTCTAATCAGGTATATTTTTGAGGACGAAAATATTTTAAGTGGGGGAGAGTTGTAGCACCCCATTTAATTATTTAGTCGTTTTGTAATGTATTTTGTGTGATTGTTTTGGCATTGACTTGGTTAAGGGTATGTGTGTAACGGTGGGTGTAAGAGCTTAGTAGAATGGATTAACTAGAATTAAATGTTAAGATAATATTGTAATGATAATAATATAAATAATAAGATATTCCATTAGTATCCTTATTATTAATGTTATTATTATTATCATTATCATTATTATTAGTAGTATTAGTATTAATATTATCATTATTAGGATTATTAATATTATTATGACCATTATTATTATTATTATTACTAAAATTAAGGAATTAAAACATAATTAGAGGGAAGTGTGGAAAAAGATCAGAAACAGTTAGTTACGTGAAAAGAGAAAGAAGAATGAAGCAGAGTTAAGGCAAGAGTAATCAAGAGTTAAGGCAGACAACTGGGGTCTTCGGGGCATGCTTCCCCTTAGGTCCTCAGTTCGAACCCGCTGTGGTGCAAACAATCCGTGCTTGGGCCAGTCCATACAGCAGTAATGCTGGAGTAACGTGAGGTAGCTCGGTCTGTGGACGGCGAGGGCCCTCGGTGGATTAGTCGGTCGAAAGGCCGGACACCATCCCAAAAAAAAAAAAAAAATCAAGAGTTCCACCATTGTTGAAGAGAGAAAAAGCTTAAAATTAAGGTAAAAGGGGAGAACGGGTTCTTTAATGGTGGTCTGAGCATGAGAGAGTAGTGAGGGTTCCTTCCACTCTTAGGATTTTATGCTTATTCTTCCTTCTCCTTGTTTGAATTTCATATCTGGATTATTTGATTTTTGTTTTATTTTCATTTTCTCATTTAATTTCAAAAATTCATTAAAAATAGATCCATTAACATTTTTCACTCCAATTTTTTTTTACATATTTTCATAAAATTATTTTCTATTTTCTAAGCTATTTTCCATATTTTTATTTTATAATTTGCTATTTTTCATTGTTTTCTTCATTTTTCATGCGTTTTAAATAGTTTAAAATTACTTTTATGCATTTTTAATTTATCCAAAATTTTATATATGATCCTCGAGTTGTTTCTGACTTGTAGTAATTTTATTGAGCTTTGATTTGTTGTTTAGAGGTTCCTTTCTCATTTTGTCTTTTATTTTGATTTATAAGTCATTTAAAAATCTTTTTATGCATTTTATTATATTGTGATTGGTTTGCTGGTTGTAGCCTTGGATCATAACTTATTGATTAATTTTCTCCTCAATTTCAATGGACTTTGGGTGTTGATGAGGTTGGATGAACCTTCATCAATACAAATCTATCATTAAATGAATCATTTGATTCATTTTTAGTGCTTTGTGTTGATGAAAGGTTTAGTGCTTTAATCCACCAAGAAAGGTGATTGAAATTGATGATGAAATAATCTTGAGTCTTGATTCAATTTGGTCTTTTCTTCATCTTTCATTCTCCTTCTTTTCTTTTTTTCTTTTCTCTTGATCAATTGGATGATATGTTGTCCATCTTGTTTATGATGTTTGGATTGATGCTTAATTAACTTTCATCATTTTAAATCTACCATTTGATTGATCATTGATCATTGGAGGTACTTTGGATTGATGCATAAGTTTGTCCTAAGTGTCATGAAGGATTGATTGATGTAATGGAGCAATCTCCTTGCCTTAGTGCTTGATCCCTCCTTGTTTTTACTTGTGCTACATGTTTTAGGAGTTTGATCTCTATCATATCTCTAACATGTATGGTACATAAATTTTTATTGACCGGCCTCCCATTGTATGATCTTTCTTATAGATTTTGCTATAATTGCTTAATATAGCGCTAAAGTTGTCCAGAATCGAACTATTAACTCTAATACTAATACTATCCATATAATTGTGCAAACTATTACTTTATTCGATTTATTTTTATGCACCTTTATTTTTATGTCATTTACTTTCTTGCTCCTTATAAATATTGCTTTATTGTTATCATTTACATATCATATTGTCATTGTTTATGTTTATGCCTTTTTCCTTTGTCCACTTGACCTTTATTTTTTCTTTTTCTTAAGACATTAATAAAGGCCAAACCACTAATAGACTTAATGTTTCCATTGGACTATTGGTTACTATCCCATGCTTGGATGTTGGACTTATGGACTTAGAATTATGTTCTTGATCTTATGCTTTGGAGTTGTGACTTGAGACCATGGAATTCATCTGGTACCTTAACCTTTAGTTGACTTTTGGAAGACTTGGCTCTGTTACCTCATCTTTGGCCTTGGCTTAAGTTCTTCTTTATCTGATGCTTGGTTATTTCTCTGCTTATTTGATTGCTTGTTGCTTAAATCCAAATGATGGGAGTTTTGGCTTGACTTATGTAAAAAGCTTGTTATCTTTGTTAGATTTTTCCTTCCCTAGCTTTTACTTTGTGCATTGGGGTAGCCTCTTCATCTCCTCTGAAACACCCCAAAATTAGTAAAATATTTATTTAATTGATTTATTATAAATATTCGTATTTTTGGTGAATTTTTGGTGAATTATTGTGATGTCTGATGATTTATGTTGTGGGGTATTGACGATGTTAAGGGTGTGTTGATTTATGTTTGAGGTATATGATTTATTAAGGATTATTTCGATAACAATAATAATAGAATAATGTGACAATGTTACTTAAATTATTATTATTATTTTAAAATAAAAAGAAGGGCTAAGTGGTAATTGTGCGAGAATTAGTTAGGACAATGATGGAAAAGAGTATTAGGGGTCCTAGGGGTAAGTTGGACAAAAGGAATTAGAGAGAGTGAGAAGTCATTCTGGATACGATCAAATTTTGGGAAACCGCTCTGAAGAAAGGAGAAGAAGGCTAGGGTTCAGAGAGGCTTCAGAAGAACTTAGAGAGGAGATTTCGGAAGCAATTTACTAAGGTATGGGGAGAATCTTTTATCATTATATTTGATATAGGAGTAGAAATATGTAGGTATTCGAGTTCCGGGTAGATTAGATGAGTTTATGTCGGAATTGAGGTTTTGGGGATGTATTAGATGTTAGGGATAAAATCTTCTATGATGTGTTATTGTTGTGGTGTTGTTGCTGTGATAAATTGTGAATAATGAGACTGTTTTGATGCCAAAATCATAAGCCTTAAGGGTCTGAGATAGTGCAGAATCACAACTGAGAAGTTGCAGGTTCGCAAGGATTCGCCGGGCGAAGGTTCAGTATCTCCGGGCGAAGCGGTTTTTGCCCCGTCCTCGCCAGGCGAATAAGGAAGCGAAGGGGAGGTGGAAAAAGGGGGTTTCTGGATTTTATATGGGGGAGATGTTTCCCCCCAGCTTCGTCGGGTGAACGCCCAAGCGAGCCAGTAGCTTCGCCAGGCGAAAAAGAAGCGATGTGAGAGGGGGGATTGTGAGCTACTGGATTTTATAGGGGGAGGTGCTTCGCCCCTGCTTCGTCGGGCGAAACCTAGACGAGCGCGCTGCTTCGCCAGGCGAGCTCCAGGCGAGCAGGAGCAATGTTTTTGTTTATTTTGATTTTCTTTTCTTGTGCTTTGTGTTGCCTTGTGTCTTGTTGTTCGTAGGCCTTGGGTAATTGATGTGTTATGTTTTGATGAGTAAATTGTGATGAAGTGATATGTATTATGATGATGTTTTCATGTATATGATGATGTGTAACCTTGATGACTTTTGATGCATGACGATGATGAGATAATAAGATGTTTGATTTTATGAATGGTGATGCAATGTGAAGATTTTATGATGATGACGATTATGACGTTTGCATCATGCATTCATAGCATCCTAGGACTTCAGTCCAGTGACAGTTTTAGGACTTCGGTCCAGTGGTGGCTTCAATCACATTGTGTGGATTGGAGTGTATGACGTTGCTCCAGTTCTTGTGTAGAATTGATCCTATTGGTGGGGATCTTTGGAGGGTGATGGCCCAGTGTCCAATAAATTAAGACGAATTGGTACCACATGCATGAGACTGTGTATGCATTTCATATTTATATGGCATTGTGTGTCTTTGAATGATGATGTAATTGATGACATGACTGTAAATGATGTACGATGACGATGATGACATATTAATGATGATGTTAGGTTATTTTGATGCATGCTACTTTACTGTTTCTTATCATATATCTTATATAATGGTTTATGATTACTCACCCTATTTGTTTGAGTGTTGCCTCCACCTGGGTAACGTGCAGGTGATACAGACTAGCTTTTGGTGCGTGAAGAGTTTACTTGAAGTACTTTTGGTTATTTTGGTCGATGTAGAGGGTCTTGCTCTGATATGTAACATCGGGTCGGGACGTTTGAGTCGAACCATAGTGTTCTTTGGTTTGATGATTATTATGATGTTTTGAAGTTGTCTTAAAACTTTTGAGTAATAAACTATGATGACGTTTTTGGAGTTTTTCCGCTGCGAGATATTTGATTTTAATTTTGATGTTATAACCCGTGTTACGGAGCAGGATGTTAATTTTGATGTTTTATGGCGAAATGTGATGCCCTTTTGGGACTTTACTCTGATAATTACTGTTATTTTATTCGTGAATGTTTGTTAGGTAGAAGGGTGTTACATTAGTGGTATCAGAGTCTGGTTTGTATGTTCGGCCAGGTGTTGTATAATGTTATTCCCTGTCAGTCGATGAGTGTGTGTACACTGTCGATTTTTTATTTCTTCTAACCTTGTTGGTGATATGCAGAAAGGCTGGAAGAAATGATCATGCTATTGTTGATGCGTTGGAGTCGCTTGCTCAGGTGATGGCTCAGAACAATTAGAATGGTGAAGCTCCTGATGAGTTTCGTGCTTTGGGGAAGTTTCAGAGAAATAATCCGCCAACTTTTGTGGGTGCTCATGATCCAGAGGGTCACATAAATGACTCAAGGTGATTGAGAAGATCTTCTGGGTGATGGGGTGTACGGATGCTTAACAGGTTCAGTTCGGTACTCATATGCTGTCAGAAGAAGCTAAAGATTGGTGGGATAACACCCGTCAGAGGCTGGAGGATGTTGGCAGCGCAATAACACGGGTTGTGTTCAAGAGAGAGTTTTTGGGAAAATATTTTCCTGAAGATGCTCGCGGTAAGAAGGAGGTAGAATTCCTTGAGCTGAAGCAAGGAAACATGACTGTGGCTAAATATGCTGCGAAGTTTGAAGCACTGGTGAAGTTTTGTCCGCATTATAATCGTGTTGATGCTGAGATGTCCAAGTGCCTTAAGTTTGAGAATGGGCTGAGACCAGAGATCAAGCAGGGTATTAGTTACCAATAGATTCGAAGGTATGTTGAGCTGGTGGATAAGGGTAGAATCTATGATGAGGATAGTCGAGCTCGATCTGCTCTCTACAAGCAACTTAGTGAGAAGAAAGAGAAGGGTCAATTCAGAGGAAAGCCTTATGTGACTTCAGCTGACAAAGGGAAATAGAGGGCTTCAGATGGGAAAAAGACAAGTGGGGGAGCAGCTCCCGCTTCTGTGAAGTGTTACAGGTGTGGCGAGCCAGGCCATCATGCTGAAGTTTGCAACAATAGTGTGCCGAGGTGCTACAGATGTGGTAAAGAGAGGTCACCGAGCTACTGACTGCAAAGATGAGGGTCTGACTTGTTTCAACTGTGGTGAACAGGGTCAAATCAGTACTCAGTGTCAGAAGCCGAAGAAGACTGCTACTGCGGCTCAGACTAATGGCGGAGTGTTTGCTTTGATTGGGGCAGAGGTTCCTAAGAAGGATAACTAGATTCGAGGTACTTGTTTTATTAATAACGTTGAGTTGGTCGCTATTATTGATAATGGTGCTACTCACTCGTTTATTTCGCTTGAATATGCTAATAGATTGGGTTTGAAATTGTTTGATATGAATGGTAGTATGGTGATAGAGACTCATACTAATGGTTCTGTTACTACTACTTTTGTGTGTTCGAGATGTCCTTTGATGATTTATGTAACACCCCGATTTATTTAATTATTTTTCGTAATTAAATTATATGATGTTGTGCATATGTGCGTGTTTGTGTGTGGTTGGTTGAGGCTGGGTTGCCCTTAGTATAGGGTAGTGACCTTTGAATCATAAAGATTAAGGGTCGGAAGGAGTGGCGTGGTTAGTAATTAATTAATTAATATTGGGAATATTGATTAATAATATTAACGTGAATTATTAAGAAATATCGTTATTATTATTTAATTAGTAAGATGATAATAATAATAATAATAATAATAATAATAATAATAATAATATTGAGGTAATATTAATAATATAATGGAAAAAACAAGAAATAGCGAGGGCAAAGTGGTCCTTTCGTGGTGGTTTGTAAGGATAAAGAAGGAAAAGCATAATTGGGGTCCAAGGGTCATAGTTGGAATAAGGGAGAAATTGGAAAGAGAGAAGCAGAGTGTTGATCGATCGATTTCTGAAGAAAAGAGAAAAGGGAACGGGAAGCAGAGCTACGGCTTAAAGAGACCTCTGAAGAATCTTCATCTCAGGTAAGGGTGGGAATTCTTTAATCTCTTAAGGGGTTGATGATGTATATATTTGGGTAGAAAATCATTAGGTTGAATTCAATGTGAATGTTGAATGTTTGTTTATTAGTAGTTTGGGGTTTTTGATGGGGTTTGATGAGAAAAAGATAGGTTCTAATGAGTTAGGATGTTAAGATGGTTCATGATGTTGTCTATAAAATAATGCCTATTAGTGTTGCTAAATATTACTGAGATTGGATGTGATTTTTGTGCACTATGAGGACTGTTTTGGGGAGGAAATTGGGTCTGGTGTAGCAGAAAATTGCATTGCAGAAAATCTGTTACATGCTGGTAGCGTCGGGCGGGGGAATTGTAGCGCCGGGCGGTGCGGTGCCGAGAGGTGATCAGGAGGCACAACATGGAACACTACTGGATTTTGTTGAAATTGTTGGGAGGGCTATGTCTGTGCGCCGCTGGGCGGTGCGAAGAGGTGCATCAATGCTGCTTGCGCGATTTTTGTTGTTTCTTTGTTGTTTTCTTGTTGTTTCGCGTGGTTTCCTGTTGCTTTGTTGATGATTCCTTAGATGATGTATTTTGGAAGATTGTTAGGAATATGCATGTTCGAATAGGTGTATGTGTGTTGTTGTGAAATAGTGAGTGGAGTATTGATGATATTCTATGTTTGTGCATTTGTTTAGTTGTTGCATGTTGTTGTTGAAGGTGCATAGCATGTTGCATGAGTTGAGGGATGATGTGTGCCCATGTGGGGTGCGAGCATTTATCCGGATTCCTTATAATGGAATTGATGTTGTTGTTGTTGAGGTGATTGTGTGCCCATGTGGGGTGTGAGCAATCACGGTTGTCGTGTGCCCATGTGGGGTGTGAGCAACTAAATAGACGTTCCGACGAGAACTGTGATCATGAAACGGGGATCAAAATTGGTACCACATGCATTGAGTCTAGTTGGTGTCTCATTGCATTACTCTTGTTAGTTGTGTTGTATTATGCTTTGATTGGTGATTTGTGGTTGTATTGAGGTGTGTGATTCTTGTTGGTAGTTGTGATATGGGTGAATTTCTTGATGATTTATACTTTTATATTTATATCATCTTCTTCTTTTGTTGATTTGAGAATCTCACCCCTTCTATTTGAATGTTGCCTCCACGTGGGTAACGTGCAGATAAGCAGGAGTAGTTCGGAGTTGGAGTTAGCGAAGACGAGGTCTTCTCTTTTATGTCATAGAGTCGTGTCTGCTCTGATATGTAACATTGGGAGTCGGGAACGCTTTTATATGATTTTATTTGTTGAAGAATTATTAGTCGTTTTTCTGATATGAAAACTAGTTTCTTTAGTTAATTGAAATCGTTATATTTTGTTGATTGAAATGAATAATTTTCTGCTGTGTAATAAAGGTTATTTTGGTGGATCAAAGTTGTGTGATTTCCGAAAATGTCATTTATATGTTACATGTCTATTTATGAGCAAATGATAAGTTGGAAGTAGCATCCTTTATTTCTGTTTCGTATTGTTTTACTCTGATTATTTTAATTAAATAGCGCGGGGAAATTTAGGGTGTTACATAGTGGTATCAGAGCAGGTCGGTCCGTTCGGTCAGGTTGTCTAATTATGTTGTTCCCTAGTATGCGACATGTGTGTGAAAACACTGTCGGTGCTTGTTTTGTTTTCCATTTGCAGGTTGGGAATGAACCAAGTGGGGGAGAAATGTCTGCTTCCATGGGATATTCCAGTTGTTGAGGAATTGGATATCATGTTGCTGCATGAGAGAGTGTAGTGTTGGATTGTCCAACTGTTTGAGAATGGTGTGATCCTTGAGGGAAGACGGTCAGGTGTTCTCGTTGTTCGCTTCCTTATGAGGGGGGAAGCCGATGTTGTGGCTAGAGATGGGCAGTGATGTGTGGAGTATCCAGCGTATTTCCTAAGGATGGGCACAGGTTGTCTTTAGTCGGAACAAGATGATGTTATTGTTGGGACGAATTGGTGGAGTTAAACCATATGTTTACCAATCATTTAGATTAGTGGTGTAGTGTGTTGTTGAGACAAGGGTAGCTTCGGTGTAATGAGTTAAGAAGAAAGAAGGTAGTACGAGATTGTGTGTGGATTACCGATAGTTGTCTAAGGTAATGATTGAGAATAAATATCCACTTCAACGGGATTGATGATTTGATGGACCAACTGTTATGCTAGTGTGTCTTCAGTATAATTGAATTGAGGTCGGATTATCTTCAGATTTAGGTGAAGAGTGAGGATAGTTAGGGGATCTTAGAAGTAAGAGAAATGAGTGGAACTCATGTTCACTGTTAGACGGTGTGGCTAGTGATCGAGAGGGGGGGTGAATAGATCACCGCTTGTAAAATACGGTTTAAAAAAAAAAACCTTAACAGAGTTTTTGAAATATAGCGGAAAGTTTTGGTCCCGAATCGACTTCCGTCTATTCTGAACCGCTACCAAAAAGACCAGACACGCAAGTATGATGCTGGATTTGAATTGATTGATAGAAAACGTTAACACAGAATTTTCTCGCACTAAATGCACTTATCACAAATTCTGATTCCAATGAGTAAATCACAACAAACCATTTTGTCAAACACTTGGCGTGTATGTGTTCTATGATAAACAATAGTGATGTTTCAATAAAAGGTTTTCTTGCCACTATTGTATCACGACACGTAAAACGTACTGCGCCAATTTGTATCACAAAACAGTTAACGAAAACGTAAAGGGAGATAGAGATAGAATACGATACACAGAGATTTGTTAAGGAAGTTCCCCACTGTCGTCCTCGCGTGTGGGTACGTCTCCCTCTCAATTTCAAAAGAAATTGAGACCTTTTCTTATCAATAGTTGCTGAATTCGTTCTTACAAAGGTTACAATACCAAGACAGAATTCTAAATCCCTAGAACTTCTTCTTCTCGTATAGAACCTCGACTTGATCAGAGCTGGATCAAGAATTCCCCGCAAGACTTGCAAACGATTCACCGGTTCCACGACCTGTTTGCGAAACAACCCCGTTTCCAAACCCTACGCTGCGGCTGAATCCGTTTTGCAATCGTGACTAACAAACCCGCAAGAACAGTCCCGTTCTTGAAGGACAAACCAGTAGGTTTTTCCTCGAAACCCCCTTCACTCTTCAACCCAGCTAGATCCTTGATCGTTCCACTGACTCCACAGCTAGATCGTTGATCGTACCACTGAACGTTATCTCGTTGATCCTTCAATCCGAAGAACAAAAATGATTGTGTGTAGTTGTTCTTGAATTGAAGAGATTGAGAAGATGATGAAGACGAAGTATCTTTCAGGTTTCTTAATGCTCAAATCAATTGCTGCTACAAAGACCTCTATGACTTGTGTATTTTGCAATTTTCACTTGTGAATTCATGCTTAAGCCAATACCTGCCACTTTGTATTTATACTAAACAAGACAGAACTGTTAGAATAAAAATTATGCAGAAAAACAGACTTTGGGATCGATGCCAGACACGTATGGATCGATGCCAGACAGTTTTTAACTGTTAGGGATTGATCCCAAAATCTATGAATCGATCCCTACTGAAGGTGAACTGAAAAACAGAATTTCCATTAAATCAGGGATCGATGCCAGACACGTATGGATCGATGCCAGACAGTTTTTAACTGTTAGGGATTGATCCCAAAATCCATGAATCGATCCCTACTGAAGGTGAACTGAAAAACAGAATTTCCATTAAATCAGGGATCGATACCAGACACGTATGGATCGATGCCAACTGAACAAATTTAATTCTTTTGATTCAAACCTTATAAAAAGTGTTTCTAACAATCATTTTAAGATGAATATCAATTCCAATCATCTAGTATTGAATAAAGACAAACGCAAAGGCAAAAATCACACATATTCACATGTAGAATGAAGCACAACAAATCATACGCGCAATTTGCAATCATACAAAACAAAACCAAAATAAAGGATTGTCTCACAAACTCCCCCTTTTTGATGATGGCAAATTGATGTGTGATACTCCCCCTGAGTTTGTGCATACCATTCTGTCATGTCAACATCTTCTATACTTCTCCCCCTTTGTCAACATCAAAAAGAGGAAAGAAACAACAAAGAGAGGAACAAAGTAGCAAACCGCAGCATAAATTGATAACAAAGCTAACAATCACAAAGAAAGAAAGCTTAGAAGAATAAAATCACTCACAAAGAATGACCAATAAAGGGCAAGGAAACCATAAACAAGCAAACGGAAATAAGCATTGAAATACTAGGAAAGTATTTAAAATTATATAAGCCAAACAAATATAGTCAGAATATTCGAAAAATGAAACAACAACTCAAGCAACATGAAATGCAATGCTTATGAAACATGTTATGAAAGTGATGCTTAAGAATAGGTCTCAAATCAGATATTAATATTCAAACAATAAATGCAAAAGAATATACATAAACGAACATAGAGAATTTGTTCTAACATACACAAACACATAGATCCAAAGAGTAGTAAAGAGGATTGATATTACCTTTGTTGATGTGCTTTGTGAAGTATAAGCTCACAACTTCTAAAACACAACTTATCAACCAAGGTGAGGCAAAAATAGAATCTAACAAGCTTAAGATAGTAATGAAGAAAGATCAAGAATCCCTAATTCACGACGAATGTTAAAGAAAGGTTCCGTTGCTAGTGGTTTAGTGAAAATATCAGCGAGTTGATTCTTAGTATCAACATGCTCAAACACAACGTCCTCTTTCTCAACATGGTCGCGAAGAAAGTGATGCCTAATCTCTATGTGTTTAGTGCGTGAGTGTAAAACAGGATTCTTAGTAAGATTTATAGCACTGGTGTTGTCACACTTTATTGGAATGCGTTTGAGTTGAATATCGAAATCTTGTAGTTGTTGCTTCAGCCACAAGATCTGAGCGCAACAGCTACCGGCTGCAACGTACTCAGCCTCAGCAGTTGACAATGCGACAGACACCTGTTTCTTGCTATGCCAACTGACCAGAGAGTTTGAAAATAAGTGACATGTACCACTAGTACTTTTCCTATCTGATTTGCAGCCAGCAAAATCAGAATCGGAGTAACCTACTAAGTTACAATCGCTTCCTTTTGAATACCAGAGCCCATACTTAGATGTTCCATGAAGATATCTAAATATGCGCTTGACAGCTTTCAAGTGTGACTCTTTAGGATTCGATTGATATCGTGCACACATGCAGACACTAAACATGATGTCAGGTCTAGACGCAGTAAGATACAAGAGAGACCCAATCATACCTCTATACTGTTTGACATCTACACTCTTACCGTGTTCATCATTATCTAGATATCCGTTGGTAGGCATAGGTGTGTCTATTGATTTTGAGTCGTTCATTCCAAAGCGCTTGAGCAGCTCTCTGCAGTATTTTGTTTGACTCACAGCTGTTCCCTCATCAAGCTGCTTTATTTGGAGACCGAGGAAGAAATTAAGCTCCCCCATAAGGCTCATTTCAGATTCACCCTGCATAACTTTTGAAAACTCTTCGACCAAGTGTATGTTAGTTGAACCAAAAATTATATCGTCTACATAAACTTGAACTAAAAGAATGTGTTTTCCTTTGTGCTTAATGAAGAGGGTGGTATCCACTTTACCTCTTGAATATCCATGATCAAGTAGAAATTTGCTAAGTCTTTCATACCAAACCCGGGGGGCTTGCTTAAGACCGTACAAAGCTCGTTTTAATTTGTAAACATAATCTGGATATTCAGCATTCTCAAAACCAGGAGGTTGTGAGACGTATACCTCTTCATTTAGGACACCATTTAGAAACGCACTCTTTACGTCCATTTGGTAAAGCTTAAAATCTCTAGAACACGCATAAGCGAGCAAGAGACGTATAGCCTCAAGGCGAGCAACTGGAGCATAAGTTTCCTCATAGTCTATGCCCTCCTCTTGGTTATAGCCTTGTGCTACTAAACGTGCCTTGTTCCGAGTTATCACTCCACTTTCATCAAGCTTATTCCTAAAAACCCACTTAGTACCTATGATATGATGTTCTCGCGGACGCGGGACAAGTTCCCAAACGTCATTTCTTTTAAATTGATTAAGCTCTTCTTGCATGGCCATTAGCCAAAATTCATCAATCAAGGCTTCTTTGGCATTTTTAGGTTCCACTTGTGAAACAAAGGCGAAGTGAGAACAAAAATTACTTATCTTAGAACGAGTCATGACTCCCTTTGAAATGTCTCCCAAGATGTTGTCAATGGGATGGTCTTTTGAAGACTTCCAAGCTGGTGGAAGGTCATTCACATCAGCTGTCCTTTCTTCCTTATCTTTTTCATGACTAGTATCTTCCTCCTTCTCAATGGGAGCTGTCTTGGATTGATCAGTTTCCGCAACAGCTTCCTTGAGTATGTCTTCTGTAGATACACCTGCGTCATCAAAAGAAATACCTTTGCCGACATTTTTCGGATAAGACTCATCAAAGGAAACATGGACAGATTCTTCAACAGTAAGTAAACGCTTATTATACACTCTATATGCTTTACTTGATTGTGAATAACCAAGAAAAATACCTTCATCCGCTTTTGCATCAAACTTCCCAAGTTTTTCCTTACCATTATTCAAAACAAAACACTTACAACCGAATACGTGAAGATGTGATAAGTTTGGCTTTCTTCCTTTTAAAAGCTCATAAGGGGTATTATTTAACATAGGGCGAATTAGAATCCTGTTTAGAACATAACAGGCTGTGCTAACAGCATCAGCCCAAAAATATTTTGGCAATCCACCCTCATTTAGCATTGTTCTTGCCAGCTCTTCTAAAACGCGATTTTTGCGCTCCACAACGCCATTCTGTTGTGGAGTTCGAGGAGCTGAAAAGTTATGCTCAATACCATACTTATCACAGTACTTATCAAAGAGATATTTTTGAAATTCTCCTCCATGATCGCTTCGAATTGTAACTATTTTAGAATTCATTTTATTTTGGGACAGTTTTGCAAAATTCTTAAAAGCAGAAAAAGTTTCATCTTTGCTATGAAGGAATATAGTCCAAGTAAATCTAGAGTAGTCATCAACAATTACAAAACCATAATAGTTTCCACCTAAGCTCTTTGTCCTAGACGGACCAAAGAGATCCATATGGAGAAGCTCAAGATGTCGTGAAGTTGAAATTACATTTTTGGATTTAAAAGAGACCCTTGTTTGCTTTCCCATTTGGCATGCATCACATAGGTGGTCTTTTGAAAACTTTATTTTTGGAAGACCGACTACTAGATCCTTAGATACAACCTTGTTAAGCAAATCGAAATTAACATGCGCTAAACGTCTATGCCAAAGCCAAGAATCATCATTCAAGGTAACTAGACATTTAGTGCTTGTTAAAGATACATCACAAAGATCAAGCATATAGATATTGTTTACTCTAACACCCTTAAACACAACATTATTTTCATCATGTTCAATTATGCAACAAGTTTTTGTAAAAGAAACTTTGTAACCCTTGTCACACAATTGACTTATGCTTAACAAATTGTGTTTAAGTCCCTCTACAAGATTGACATCAGAAATGGTAGTGGTAGAGGGGTTACCTATACTACCTTTGCCAAGTATAGCTCCTTTGTTATTGTCTCCATAAGTAACATATCCCTTTTTCTTTGCTTTGAAGTCTATAAAAAGCGATATGTCACCGGTCATGTGCCTTGAGCAGCCGCTATCTAGGAACCATCTCCTATCTTCGGATGCAAGGCACTCTTCCTACAATATCAAAAGAGAGTGGTTGGTACCCAATTTTCATTGGGTCCAAAGGGGTAAGTGGTAACATGGTTGCCTTTTGGCTTCCATTGATAGATGCCTTTAGGAACAAGAAACCTCCTAAACTTGCATTTCTCAATGGTGTGGCCAGCACGACAACAATAATGACATAAACCATGATGATGCAATTGTTTAGTTTTGTTCATTGAATCCTTTGGAGTAAAAGAGTATTTTGCATATGGAGGATTCAATGACTTCTTAAACAATCTAGTATCAACGGCGTAAGTCACCTTGGGTTGTAAAGCTTTTTCCAATTTGACTTTAAGAGTATTAACCTCTCGTTGCCAAATATGACAAGCTTCACAATACCTAACTTTACTACATCCGTTAACATCAATATCTTTTGAATTTTCTGCAATACTAGCCTTCAAGCTTTCTAAATCTTTTTCAGCTTTGTATACTTTACCTTCCAAGAATGAAAAAATTTGTTTATCGGAAGATAATCTTTTGAAAGCATCTACAGCTTCGTTATGCAGTTTTTCAAAAGCGATTTTCAGTTCAGAAAAAGACATAGAGGAGACATTATTATAGTAGGCTTGTTTTACCTTCTTTTCTTCTTGTTTCTTCTTGTAGTAGGCATGGTCTTTGATGTGAGCCATAAGACATAGGTTTGCGGTTTCATCACTATCACTTGAACTTTGTGAGCTTGATGAATCGTTATCGCTTTCCCATGCTATATAAGCTCTCCTTTGTTTGCTGTACCGTTTAGGTGAATCCTTCCCTTTATCCTTTTTCTTCATAGGACATTCTGTTTTGTAATGTCCAGATTTGCCACAATTGAAACAAGATCCTCTACCTTTATGCTTCTTGTTCTCTTCCTGTTTTGACTCACTAGATTGTCTTCTAAACTTCATGAGGTTTTTGTCGGAATGCTTGTATCCATTCCTTCGAATGAATCTATTGTATCTCCTTACAAAAAGTCCCATTTCTTCATCATCCGAATCTTTGTCACTACTTGAATCATTGTCACTTTGCTCTTTTCTTGAGGACTTAGTGCTAGAGGCCACAAGAGCAATTGGCTTCTTCTCACCCTCTTTGTCTTTCTTCTTCTCTTTCTCCTTCTTACTTTTGTTCTCATACTTTTCAAGACTTTCTAGAGCTTGCTGATGTTCTTCCAGCTTTCCAAAAAGTGTTGTAATCGTAAGAGTCGTCAAGTCGTTGGCTTCCTTGATAGCTGTCACTTTAGGTTGCCATTCCCTGCTAAGACATCTCAGAATTTTGTTAGTAGCTACCTCATTGGAAACAGGTTTTCCAAGTGCATTTAATCGATTTGTAAGATGAGTAAACCTCTTTTGCATGTCGGAGATAGATTCTCCATTTTTCATGCGAAAGAGCTCAAACTCTTGATTAAGTGTGTTAATGCGGGACTGTTTCACTTCAGTAGTACCCTCATGGGCGATTTCTAAAGCGTCCCACATCTCCTTAGCAGTCGTGCAATGGGATACTCGATAATACTCATCAACACCAAGTGCTGAAATTAGTATATTTCGAGCTTTCCAATCACTCGACCACTTTTTCTCATCTTTCTCAGTCCAATCAGCTTCTGGTTTAGGTACTATGGCGCCAGCCTCATTGGTCATGGTTATTTGAAAAGGACCATTCTCAATGGCTGTCCATACTAGCCTATCCACAGAATTTATATGAACTCGCATGCAGTCTTTCCAGTAGCCGTAGTTTTCTCCGTTAAAGACGGGAGCTCTATTGTACGCCCCCTTTGGTTCAGAATCCATATCGTTACAGGCAGCCACAGAGCACCAGCGAACCGGCGCTCTGATACCACTTGTTAGACGGTGTGGCTAGTGATCGAGAGGGGGGGTGAATAGATCACCGCTTGTAAAATACGGTTTAAAAAAAAAAACCTTAACAGAGTTTTTGAAATATAGCGGAAAGTTTTGGTCCCGAATCGACTTCCGTCTATTCTGAACCGCTACCAAAAAGACCAGACACGCAAGTATGATGCTGGATTTGAATTGATTGATAGAAAACGTTAACACAGAATTTTCTCGCACTAAATGCACTTATCACAAATTCTGATTCCAATGAGTAAATCACAACAAACCATTTTGTCAAACACTTGGCGTGTATGTGTTCTATGATAAACAATAGTGATGTTTCAATAAAAGGTTTTCTTGCCACTATTGTATCACGACACGTAAAACGTACTGCGCCAATTTGTATCACAAAACAGTTAACGAAAACGTAAAGGGAGATAGAGATAGAATACGATACACAGAGATTTGTTAAGGAAGTTCCCCACTGTCGTCCTCGCGTGTGGGTACGTCTCCCTCTCAATTTCAAAAGAAATTGAGACCTTTTCTTATCAATAGTTGCTGAATTCGTTCTTACAAAGGTTACAATACCAAGACAGAATTCTAAATCCCTAGAACTTCTTCTTCTCGTATAGAACCTCGACTTGATCAGAGCTGGATCAAGAATTCCCCGCAAGACTTGCAAACGATTCACCGGTTCCACGACCTGTTTGCGAAACAACCCCGTTTCCAAACCCTACGCTGCGGCTGAATCCGTTTTGCAATCGTGACTAACAAACCCGCAAGAACAGTCCCGTTCTTGAAGGACAAACCAGTAGGTTTTTCCTCGAAACCCCCTTCACTCTTCAACCCAGCTAGATCCTTGATCGTTCCACTGACTCCACAGCTAGATCGTTGATCGTACCACTGAACGTTATCTCGTTGATCCTTCAATCCGAAGAACAAAAATGATTGTGTGTAGTTGTTCTTGAATTGAAGAGATTGAGAAGATGATGAAGACGAAGTATCTTTCAGGTTTCTTAATGCTCAAATCAATTGCTTCTACAAAGACCTCTATGACTTGTGTATTTTGCAATTTTCACTTGTGAATTCATGCTTAAGCCAATACCTGCCACTTTGTATTTATACTAAACAAGACAGAACTGTTAGAATAAAAATTATGCAGAAAAACAGACTTTGGGATCGATGCCAGACACGTATGGATCGATGCCAGACAGTTTTTAACTGTTAGGGATTGATCCCAAAATCTATGAATCGATCCCTACTGAAGGTGAACTGAAAAACAGAATTTCCATTAAATCAGGGATCGATGCCAGACACGTATGGATCGATGCCAGACAGTTTTTAACTGTTAGGGATTGATCCCAAAATCCATGAATCGATCCCTACTGAAGGTGAACTGAAAAACAGAATTTCCATTAAATCAGGGATCGATACCAGACACGTATGGATCGATGCCAACTGAACAAATTTAATTCTTTTGATTCAAACCTTATAAAAAGTGTTTCTAACAATCATTTTAAGATGAATATCAATTCCAATCATCTAGTATTGAATAAAGACAAACGCAAAGGCAAAAATCACACATATTCACATGTAGAATGAAGCACAACAAATCATACGCGCAATTTGCAATCATACAAAACAAAACCAAAATAAAGGATTGTCTCACATTCACCATTTCCAATCTTCATTTTCGCACTTATGGAACAGTTTTCACTAAACAGGTGATAAATTTTCACTGGTACCTCCGATGGGTGCGATTCTGGACTTTTTGGAAAGCTTGTAAAATTCCCTACATTTTGCATATAAACTTTTTCTTCTACATGTTTTTGATGAAAGAGAAAAACACATTTGAAGATTTGGGTCTGAAGCTGATTTTGGAGAAGGCAGGTATACGGGATTTCTTGACCAGCCTCCATTACGCAGGTGCTAACTTTTTACTCGTAACTTGGATTGAAGCGATTCTTGAATTTATGGAATCTAGAGGAACTTCCCTTCATTTTGGCATATAATTTTGTATCAAGAAGGTCTGCATTGAAGGAGATAATCGTGTTTGAAGTTGAGCGAGTCTTGCTGAAAATGGGTAAGATGAGGTCAGGTATAAAATGTTTAGTAATAGGACGGAGATGAGGGTATCGGAGAAGCACATGGAGGTGCGGCATATGCCAATTGAGAATTATTAGAGTTGAGAGATTCTTGAGGAAGGGAGAAGGTTAAAAAGTAAAGTGGATTGTGTGGCATTGATGACATGATGTCGACATGTGTCGGGAAGATTTTGGACAGTTTCTATCACCAACCAGATGATGAGATGGTACTGTTGAGATTGTGATTAGAATGAGACCCAAATGTGAAACTATATGGATCATTGAGGTTATGAAATTAAAGGAAAGACGAAGGATTTATTAGTGTTGTTAAAGTTCTCTACTTGGACAAATGTTTCATTTGGAGCGGACCAATTTGAATTATACTTGGTGTAGTAGCATTTTCGGTATCGGGAGAATATTTAACAATTGTGTCGTGCTACGAGCATGTATAGGAGAATATGTAATGGACTTTGGGCGCTTATGTATCATTTAAGAGGTTGAAAAGAAGGAAATTAAGAAAATGTTGTAAGCCTTAGAGAGATTATTGAACATTATGCTTAGGTAACTTTGGGCACAAAGTAAGGACGCTATTGTAGTTAGGTAATGATGATCTATGCTACCGATGTGGTTGTTGGCTACCTATTGACAAATTTAGGAACTGATCACCCATAATCTCTTGGTGATAGTAGACGGGATCATGTTGGATGGAATAGACGTGTCTTTCCAGATAGGATGGTACGTACAGTGAATTGTTTGGAGTTAAGCCAAGTGCTTACGGATTGCTTTGATTAGTCGATGCAGATTCCTATATCTGAAGATGAGGCGGGTTCGAGGCTTTTGTATGTCGATCAGATGTTGTTGATAGTTACTAATCAGGAGTAGAGAACAATGTGCTTACAAGTGATATGCCAAGGGTGTCGCCTTGGAGAGCTTCATTATTATTGGTATAGAAAAGGATGGTAGCATAGGGTTGCGTGTTGATCGGTGAGTAGTATAGAAACTCACAGTTGTGTCCTGGATAGCTTGAGTTTTGATTTGTGATGAATCGAGAATCCGATTGACATGGGACTTGAAGCATTGGAAAGATAATCCAAGGAGGAAGTAAATGGGAAGGTGAGACCATGATTTGACCAAGGATGTCGGGTAGAAGATAGTAGTGGCTAGTATGCCTTAAAGTGTATGTAGAGAGTATGAATCGTATCTTCCATACTTATTTGGATAAGTTCGAAGTGGTGTTCGTTGTGGATGTTCTGATTTATTATAAAATTAGAAGAAGAACGTGTAGAGTATTTGAGAATTGAGTTACAAGTATTGAAAGAGATAAAGTTATATGCTAAGTTATCAAAGTGTGACTTTTGGTTAGTTGAGGTGAGTTTGCTTGGTTATGTTAATTCAGACGAGGGTATTATTGTGGATCCATCAGAAGTAGATGTAGTTCTACAACGAGAAAGCCCCGAAGTGGGTTAAGGAGACTATAATATTTTTGAACTTAGTTGGTTATTACCGCAGGTTATGGAAGGTTTTTCCAAGTTAGCATTTTCATTATCTCAGTTGACTTGCGAAGGGTAAGTCGGTTGTTTGGGGATGTTTGTGGTAAGGAAAGTTATAGAGAGCTGAAGTAGAAGTTAACTACGGCTCCAGTTTTGATTATGCTTGATCTTAATGAACCGTTTGTGGGGTATTAGGATGTGTTTAAGATGAGTTTAGACAGTGTGTTAATACAAGAGGGTAAAGTCGCAACTTATGCTTTACGACCAGTGAAGGGTCACGAAAGTATCTATCCTGTTCAAGATTTGGAATTGGCTAAGGTTGTATTTGTTTGAACATCTGGAGGTATTATTTTTATGGATCTAGGTTTGAAGTGTTTAGTAATCACATGAGTGTAGAATACCTGTTGGGTCAGAAGGAATGAAGTATGATACGACAATGATGGTTGGAATTCTCGATGAGTTAAGTCAAAAGTCTTTTCATATGTTTGCTTTGATGGTCAGAGAATTAGAATTGAGTAGCAGTCCAAAGACTTATATCTAGTGTGTGAGCTGACGCAGTAGAGTGAGAGGTTGGGTATATAAAAGGTGAATGATGACTTCCTAGTGAATATTAGAGAGAGTCAGAAGTTGGATGTAAATTTGGTGGATTTAATAGTTGTGAGTAATCAGAGTGCGCAGTAGAAGCGTGATGTAGCGCGGTTTAAATATGCGTGCATGAATGGTAGGAGTTCAAAGGTTGAACGTTATGACCTGCAAGAATCGAAGTGATGTGGTGAAAGGTTTAAATATTAATCATGTACTACTAGTTACCTGTTCGATTGGTGAAATCGTAGAATTGTTTTCTTGAGGATTGTGTGACTACGAGGTTGGTGTTCCGGTTATGTTGAAGTGGTTAGGACGACGTTGTGTCGTGGGACTTTATGTTCTTATGGTTGCCGTGCCTCGTTTCCTATGGTGATGGTAACGATTGTGTTGTGTTTTGGTTTAAAAGTGAACCTGTGTGTGTGTAACTCGGTTATTCGTTGCGTCTTGAGTTGGTTGTCGAGTGCATTGTGTGGACATTGCATCTTGTTGTTGTTATTGATGAGGTAGTTGTGGGTTCGTGTTATTAGTGGTGTTATTTCTACATGTGGGGGTAGAGCGCGGGATGCGAGGGTCGTATCCTGAGTTGCTCGCATGAGGTAAATTTTCGAGGACGAAAATATTCTTAGTGGGGGAGAGTTGTAACACCCCGATTAATTTAATTATTTTTCGAAATTAAATTATATGATGTTGTGCATATGTGCGTGTTTGTGTGTGGTTGGTTGAGGCTAGGTTGCCCTTAGTATAGGGTAGTGACCTTTGAATCATAAAGATTAAGGGTCGGAAGGAGTGGCGTGGTTAGTAATTAATTAATTAATATTGTGAATATTGATTAATAATATTAGTGTGAATTATTAATAAATATCGTTATCATTATTTAATTAGTAAGATAATAATAATAATAATAATAATAATAATAATAATAATAATATTGAGATAATATTAATAATATAATGGAAAAAACAAGAAATAGGGAGGGCAAAGTGGTCCTTTCGTGGTGGTTAGTGAGGATAAAGAAGGAAAAGCATAATTGGGGTCCAAGGATCATAGTTGGAATAAAGGAGAAATTGGAAAGAGAGAAGCAGAGTGTTGATCGATCGATTTCTGAAGAGAAAAGAAAAGGGAACGGGAAGCAGAGCTACGGCTTAGAGAGACCTCTGAAGAATCTTCATCTCAGGTAAGGGTGGGAATTCTTTAATCTCTTAAGGGGTTGATGATGTATGTATTTGGGTAGAAAATCGTTAGGTTGAATTCATGTGAATGTTGAATGTTTGTTGATTAGTAGTTTGGGGTTTTTGATGGGGTTTGATGAGAAAAGGATAGGTTCTAATGAGTTAGGATGTTAAGATTGTTCATGATGTTGTCTATAAAATAATGCATGTTAGTGTTGCTAAATATTGCTGAGATTGGATGTGATTTTCGTGCATTATGAGGACTGTTTTGGGGAGGAAATTGGGTCTAGTGTAGCAGAAAATTGCATTGCAGAAAATCTGTTACGCGCTCGTAGCGCCGGGCGGTGGAATTGTAGCGCCGGGAGGTACGGTGTCGGGCGGTGATCAGGAGGTACAACATGGAACGCTACTCGATTTTGTTGAAATTATGGGGAGGGCTACGCCTGTGCGCCACCGGGCAGTGCGAAGAGGCGCTGCAATGCTGCTTGCGCGATTTTTGTTGTTTCTTTGCTGTGTTCTTGTTGTTTCGGGTGGTTTCCTGTCGCTTTGTTGATGATTCCTTAGATGATGTATTTTGGAAGATTGTTAGGAATATGCATGTTCAAATAGGTGTATGTGTGTTGTTGTGAAATAGTGAGTGGAGTATTGATGATATGCTATGTTTGTGCATTTGTTTCATTGTTGCATGTTGTCGTTGAAGGTGCATAGCATGTTGCATGAGTTGAGGGATGACATGTGCCCATGTGGGGTGTGAGCATTTATCCGGATTCCTTATAATGGAATTGATGTTGTTGTTGTTGAGGTGATTGTGTGCCCATGTGGGGTGTGAGCAATCACGGTTGTCGTGTACCCATGTGGGGTGTGAGCGACTAAATAGACGTTCTGACGGGAACTGTGATCATGAAACGGGGATCGAAATTGGTACCACATGCATTGAGTCTAGTTGGTGTCTCATTGCATTACTCTTGTTAGTTGTGTTGCATTATGCTTTGATTGATGATTTGTGGTTGTGTTGAGGTGTGTGATTCTTGTTGGTAGTTGTGATATGGGTGAATTACTTGATGATTTATACTTTATATTTATATCATCTTCTTCTTTTGTTGATTTGAGAATCTCACCCCTTCTGTTTGAATGTTGCCTCCACGTGGGTAACGTGCAGATAAGCAGGAGTAGTTCGGAATTGGAGTTAGCGAAGACGAGGTCTTCTCTTTTACGTCATCGAGTCGTGTCTGCTCTGATATGTAACATTGGGAGTCGGGAACGCTTTTATATGATTTTATTTGTTGAAGAATTATTAGTTGTTTTTCTGATATGAAAACTAGTTTCTTTAGTTAATTGAAATCGTTATATTTTGTTGATTGAAATGAATAATTTTCCGCTGTGTAATAAAGGTTATTTTGTTGGATCAAAGTTGTGTGATTTCCGAAAATTTCATTTATATGTTACATGTCTAGTTATGAGCAAATGATAAGTTGGAAGTAGCATCCTTTATTTCTGTTTCGTATTGTTTTACTCTGATTATTTTAATTAAATAGCACTGGGAAATTTAGGGTGTTACAATTTATGGGAAGAGTTTCGTGATGGATATGGTGTGTTTGCCCTTACACCAAATCGATGTGATTATGGGGATGAACTGGTTAGAGTACAACTATGTTCACATATACTGTTATAATAAGACTGTGGAGTTTCCCGAGTTTGGTGATAATGGAGAGTTGATGTTCTTGTCTGCTAAGCAAGTAGACGAACTCTTAGAAGACGAAGCATTGATGTTTGTGCTATTTGCATAGTTGTGTCATACCTCAAATTTTACCCTTAGATTCTTTGATCTTTTGCATATCATTCTAGGTCGATCATTTTGCATAATACTCAATTTATCAGCTGAAATAAATTTGTTGGAATTTACAGCCGATTCGATCAAATTAAAAGTCAAGTATGCGTAAAATCAGTGGATGGAAAATTCAAGTGAGCCTGCAAACGTCAGTCATATTAATCTACGTTTTGCGTAGTTTAACCTGGCGTGCTCATTTAAATTTTTTGACTACTTTTCGGTCGCATTTTGATTAATTTGAGCCATTTTACCGGGTAAAATTTATTTCAAAATTTGACAAAACGCTGTATTTTTCCAATACGTATATTTTGCGCTGATCATTTTGGGGTATTAATTTTATTTTTTCGAGTACTTCGATACTGATCCAATTATTTGTTTTTTACCGCTTTTATTCCTATTTTTAATTTAATAATTTTTTTAATTAACCAGATTTTTATTTTTAGATTTTTATCTTAAAATAGTTTATTTTATTTTATGTGGATATTTTATTTTTTTATAAGAAAACTAGTTCAATAAGCTTTGAAAAGTTACTTTTATTTTGTAAACCCTATTACTAGCATTGCATTTCCAAGACCTGTTACTACACTCCAAATCCCACAAAATCTGTAAAATGTTGAAGAGGAGAATACTTTGTGTACTTGAAAACAAGTCACACACATGAGCCATGCGGGTCCCACCTCTTGATATGTTTTGAAAGCACATACAAACCTCATGATACACTATGAATTTTAATCCCCTCACTTCACAAGTACACTCCAAGACCCATTTCATATCATGTATCTCTCTCACAAAACCTACGGCACTACGCATAGAAAAGAGAATTGCTGCATTGGATTTTTTTACATGAAACTACACAACACACCATTTTCCTTCATACACCACAATACACACACTCATTTTTATCATATAGTAAAGAAGGACCACACATATAGCAAGAGATTCTTCACAAATTATAAAATATAAACACACTCATTTTTTTCAAACACAACAACACCACTAAGACCACTATGTAAGTACCCTTTTTTTTTTCCTATTCCCTTTTGTTTATCATCCTTTTATATTGTTCATATTTATAATGTTGATTTATTTTATTATAATAATAGTTTAGTTCTTTGAAGATTTTATTAGTTTATAATGTATTGTGTTATATGTGTAGATTCTATATTTTTAACTTTATTATTTAGTCAACATTTTTTTTATATATATTTTGTTTTAGAGTTTTGAATAATTTGTTTTATTTTTTGGATTAGTGTTTTCAATATTTTGTTATATTTTTTTCACTTACCAAAAGTGAGAGCACCACTAATGAAAAAGAAACAGAAGAATATCTCATAGAGCATTTACAATTTAGGATGCTTAAAATAATTTCCTTTACTTCCTACTATCTATCTAACTTTAAAATTAGGATAAAAGAGAACTAGATCTCTACCAAATTGAAAGATTTCTGTTATTATTTACTTTGCTTCCTCCCATTGAAGGATTAGTAGGTCGTAGAATATTTCCAGATCGTGGAGTCCCAATAAGAAAGGTTTAGGAACGTGTAACCATGTCAGCCATGACAGAAGTTTGGTAGACTGTGGAATCACATTTTTACATAATTAATTTATTTTAAACTATTAATTAAAATCTTAAGTTTTATAAATAAGTATATAAACTAGAGATATGATAGAAAACTAGACCTGATCTCCTTATTGCATACTGTTTCAATTTTTTATTTTATATTTTATATCCTTGAAATTATATATGTTTATATATTGTTCATTTTTACTTCTTTTTTATTTATCTTTATATTTTATTTTTATTTATTTTTCTTAACTGTCAAATACATTTTTATTAGCATTGTAATTATGTTGTTCACGTTTATTAATTAATTAGCATAATGTAAAAAAAACCAAATTTTATTTTAATTTTTTTTCTTCTACTTTAATTAGTAATTTCAATAATATAAAAAATGTAAAAAATATGTTGTTAATTATTAATTTATTTAAATATTTTTATTTAGTATTGATTAATTAACCTATTAGTTAATCTTATTGAATGGGTACAAATTAACTTTGAGCATAATCTGAGTTAACTGAGCGTAGGACTGAAGTTCATCACGAAGATTGGGTGGGTACAAATTAACTTTGAGCTTTTATCCTTTGTTTCATAAACCGTGAACCAATCCACGTTACAACCATCAAAAGACCTAACTAAAGCAAAGTTATTTTGAAAGCATACTACAGCAAGGTTGCGTAAACTGACTTCAAAAGATCTTTGCAGATCATCTGTTGACATCATACCTTTCACTTTTAAATGTCTTGAACCGCCGTGTTCAGACCAGTGACTCATTTTGTTTTGCATCTTCCAAAAATGATTTTGATTTCAAAGGTTGCATGAACTCTACATTTACCATGTTTGTATGAACATTTTTGTTTGCGAATTGGCTTTCCTCTCAAGGAAATTTTAAACAATTAAGAAACTTGGTTAGTGATCCTATCATGGGCAAGTTCTTTCCAAATCCTGTTGAAGAATCAGTTCAAGATTTGTTGTTCAGGGGCAATTCCTTCTCGGGATTGGTTTATCCAGAAGACTTTTCAAGACTCATACTAGGGCAAGCTTTCCAAGTGTGCAGTAAAGCAGTCAATTCCAAAATCAGACAAGTTGAAACAATGATCAGTTCATCTACAACAGTCGGCTAATCTGGGGCAGTTTACTTGAAGTATCCTCAGGTAGCTCTTCATCCTTCCTACAAGGATCATCAACTTGGTACAGTTTACCAGTGTGGCAGAATTGTGCTCAATAGTTGCATCTTTAGTCCCCAAGCAGAATGACAATTATCTCCGTGTTAAGGAATCAGTCTTCCAGTTTTTGTCTTCTCCCCAAGAGTCGAGCCATGTCGTCGACATCTGCATCTGCATTTGATCATATATCATTAGCATAATTCATATACCATATGAATAGGATGAGTGTTTCATCCTCATTTGCATTTCGCCATAGGTCGTGTTGTTATCCACGTCTTACCTTGTGGTCAAAGTCCAACTCACTTGGCACCTACCAAACAGATCATGTCGTGTCTATCTGACGCTCTTCTAGATATGACCTTTCTTATCCAATTATTTTTTCGGATATGTTTGTTCCTCTTTTGTATCCAATGCCATTCTTGGATGTCGTTTATTTGTCTCTCTCTGATGTTTTTCCAGAATGAGTCTTGGTTCTGATGTTTTTCCAGATAGTCCTTTGTGATTCTGATGCTTTTCCAGAATGACATTTCTTTTACCATCTGATGCTCTTCCGGATGTGTCTCTCTTTCTGATGTTTTTCCAGATTGAGTCTTTTGTTCTTATGTTTTTCCAGAACATATATGATGCTTTTCCAGATATTTCCATTGTATTCTAATACCCTTCCATATTTTGTTTCACTCCCCAATGAGTTTCAAGATATACACCTTTGTAATTCTGATGTTTTTCCAAAATTTCTTCTCCTTTATCGTCTGATGTTTTTCCATATGTGCCTTATGTTCTGATGTTTTTCCAGAACTCATTTGTGTCTATATGACGTTCTTCCAGATACGACTTATGTTCTGATGTTTTTCTAGAACTCCTTTGTGTCTATCTGGCGTTCTTCCAAATACGACTTTGCTTCTGATACTTTTCCATAACTCTTTTTGTGTCTATTTGATGGCTTTTCGGATATGACCTTATTTGTCTGATGTTCTTCCATATTTAATGTTGTTTGTCTGATGTTCTTCCAGATATGTCTTCAAAATACTTTCCCGTGCATTTAATGCTTTTCTAAATGTTTCGGATGTATCTTCAGAATATTTTGTCTTCATCTAATGCTCTTCTAGATGTCTTCAATTTATTTCTGATTATGGTTAACAGTTGTTGAATATTTTCAAGTTTGTTTCCATTCTCCATCCAATGCTTTTCTGGATGTGTGCAGGAGTGTATTCGATGTTTTTTCAAATATCTCTGTTGTGTTCTGGAGTTTATTCGATGCTTTTCCGAATATCTCTGATGTATTTCGGAGTTTATTCGATGCTTTTCTGAATATCTCTGATATGTTTCCCGGAGTTCATTCAATGCTCTTCTGAATGTCTCTATTTTCCAGAGTTTATTCAATGTTTTTCTGAATGCCTCTGATGTTTGCTAGAATGTCTCATGTATTTCCCAGATTTTTCTCCTCACCTCATTCAATGATCTTCTGAATGTTGTGACCCCTTTCCGTCCAGTCTATTCATGGATGATGACTGTTGATTCCCCAGTGGAGACCGTCTTTCCGGTTCTACTTCCATTTGAGGTTTTTTTTTTGTTATCTTTGCTTCTAGAGTGTCATCCGGTCACGTCCGAACCAGTTGATTCAATCACTTTGGATTTCCCGTTAGTTTTGTTTTTGTTCCCCAGTGTTGTTGTCATCCCCATTAGTGGTTGTTCACTGTGTGGACTTTGTCCCTGTCTGCTTTCGTTTTTGTCTGCATTTTGCATTTATCATTCCATGATTTTCATCATATTAGAGTTCATGGCATGTCAACATTATAGATTTAGTTTTTCTTTTGTCCATAGCATAGCATGTCATTGCATCTAAGGGCAAATTTTTCAGTTATCTATATTTAAATACCTTTCACCATGATTTCATGAAGATCATCATCACTCATGTCATCCGGTAAAGATATTTAAATAAGGGCAACTATCATACCCCAAATTTTACTCTTAGATTCTTTGATCTTTTGCATATCATTCTAGGTCGATTATTTTGCATAATACGCAATTTATCAGCTGAAATAAATTTGTTGGAATTTACAGCCGATTCGGTCAAATTAAAAGTCAAGTATGCGTAAAATCAGTGGACGGAAAACTCAAGTGAGCCTGCAAACGTCATTCATATTAATCTACGTTTTGCGTAGTTTAACCTAGCGTGCTCGTTTATATTTTTTGACTACTTTTCGGTCGCATTTTGATCAATTTGAGCCATTTTATCGGGTAAAATTTATTTTGAAATTTGACAAAACGCTGTATTTTTCCAATACGTATATTTTGCGCTGATCATTTTGGGGTATTAATTTTATTTTTTCAAGTACTTCGATATTAATCCAATTATTCGTTTTTTTACCGCTTTTATTCCTATTTTTAATTTAATAATTATTTTAATTAATCAAATTTTTCTTTTTAGACTTTTATCTTAAAATAGTTTATTTTATTTTATGTGGATATTTTGTTTTTCTTAGAAGAAAACTTGTTAAATAAGCTTTGAAACGTTACTTTTATTTTGTAAACCCTATTACTAGCATTGCATTTCCAAGACTTGTTACTACACTTCAAATCCCACAAAATATGTAAAAAGATGAAGAGGGCAATATTTTGTGTACTTGAAAACAAGTCACACACATGAGCCATGCGGGTCCCACCTCTTGATAAGTTTTGAAAGCACATACATACTTCATGATACACGATGAATTTTAATCCCCTCACTTCACAAGTACACTCCAAGACCCATTTCATATCATGATATCTCTCTCACAAAACCTACGGCACTGCGCATAGAAAAGAGAATTGCTGCGTTTGATTTTTTTTTACATGAAACTACACAACACACCATTTTCCTTCATACACCACAATACTCACACTCATTTTTATCATATAGTAAAGGAGGACCACACATATAGCAAGAGATTCTTCACAAATGATAAAACATAAAACACACTCATTTTTTTCAAACACAACAACACCACCAAGACCATTATGTAAGTACCCTTTTTTTTTCCTATTCCCTTTTGTTTCTCATCCTTTTATATTGTTCATATTTTGAGTGTTGATTTATTTTATTATAATAATAGTTTAGTTCTTTGAATATTTTATTAGTTTATAATGTATGGTGTTATATGTGTAGATTCTATATTTTTTAACTTTATTATTTAGTTAACATTTTTTTATATATATTTTGTTTTAGAGTTTTGAATAATTTGTTTTATTTTTTGGATTAGTGTTTTCAATATTTTGTTATATTTTTTTCACTCAACAAAAGTGAGAGCACCACTAATGAAAAAGAATCAGAAGAATATCTCATAGAGCATTTACAGTTTAGACTGCTTAAAATAATTTCCTTTACATCCTAGTATCTATCTAACTTTAAAATTAGGATAAAAGAGAACTAGATCTCTAACGAACAGAAAGATTTCCGTTATTATTTGCTTTGCTTCCTGCCATTGAAGGATTTAGTAGGTCGTAGAATATTTTCAGATTGTGGAGTCCCAGTAAGAAAGGTTTGGGAATGTGTAACCATGTCAGCCATAACAGAAGTTTGGTAGTCTGTGGAATCACCTTTTTACATAATTAATTTATTTTAAATTATTAATTAAAATCTTAAGTTTTATAAATAAATATATAAACTAGAGATATGATAGAAAACTAGACCTCATCTCCTTATTGCATATTGTTTTAATTTTTAATTTTATATTTTATATCCTTGAAATTATATATGTTTATATATTGTTCATTTTAATTTCTTTTTTATTTATCTTTATATTTTTTTTTTTTCTTAATTGTCAAATACATTTTTATTTGCATTGTAATTATGTTGTTCACGTCTATTAATTAATTAGCATAATGTAAAAAAACCAAATTTTATTTTAATTTTTTTTCTTCTACTTTAATTAGTAATTTCAATAATATAAAAAATGTAAAAAAAATATGTTGTTAATTATTAATTATTTAAATATTCTTATTTAGTATTGATTAATTAAACTATTAGTTAATCTTATTGAATGCTTATATTTAAATTAATTAATAATTCCTTTGTTGCCCGGTTTTATTTCTGACTTACTTTTTCATGATTAATCTGATGACCACGATGCTTTGCCGTGAACGTGTTGTTGGTTTTATTCGCTATGTTTTTCTGCGTACTTTCAATGATTATTTTCACGATGTTTTGCCGTGATCGTTTGAGTATTTTATTCGCGATGCTTTGCCTCGTATCTTTGTCTGTTGATTACATGATGCTTTTCCGTGTATCTGTTGCTTTCCTTGATCCTTGTTGATCTATTCCGGGGGAAGGGATTGTATGTTGACTTATCGTCATTGTGCATGTCCCTTGTTTGTTTCTTTACTTGTCTTTGTTGTTCTTGGTTCTTAGAACCCTAACAACTTGTAGTTCCACGAACTACGGACGCTTTGATTTCTCAAGTTCATCTTGAGAATACGTAGGCATAGGATTGCGAGATCCTAGCGAGTTACCTTTTTCTTTTTCTACCTTTTTCTCTTTTTTTCAACCTTTTCTATTTACATCCTTTTACCCCGTAGTGAGGGGAACTACGAATGCTCTGATTCCATTCCCGTCAGGACACGTAGGCACGAGATGCGATGTCTTGGCGAGCATACTTAGTGTATATACCCTTAGGTATTTACGTTAACACAGTTCCCTTAGCAAGCAAACAATAACATAACACAAATACTAACAAGAGGTTCCTGCAGAGTACTACAGATATCTAGGATTTTAACACCTTTCCTAGGTATAACCAACCCCCGAACCTTAGATCTCTGAGTTGTGTTCCTACATAGCGTACTTAGGGTTTTTCGATCTTTGTCTTTTCCTTTGGATAAATCAAAGCTCGGTGGTGAACTTCATGTTTTGTGATTCAAGTTAATTAATAGCTTGGTATCTGATTCTCACCGCGACAAGTTGGAAGTTGATTGTGAAACTACGAATGTCGAATTACCGGTCGTCTACAAATTCCCAGAAGTGTTTCCGAATAACATAAGTGATTTTCCTCCAGAACGTGAAGTAGAGTTTGCGGTTGATTTGATACCAGGTACGAATTCGGTGTCAATGGCTCCTTATCGGATGTCAGCTTCTGAGTTAAGCGAATTGAAGTAACAACTGGAAGAATTGCTTAGGAAGAAGTTTGTTCGACCGAGTGTTTCTTTGTGGGGTGCTCCTGTGTTGTTAGTGAAGAAGAAAGATGGTAACATGAGGTTGTGTGTTGATTATTGGCAGTTAAATAAAGTGACGATCAAGAATAAGTATCCACTTCTGAGAATTGACAATTTGATGGATCAACTAGTAGGCGCTTGTGTGTTCAGTAAGATTGATTTGAGGTCTGGTTATCATCATATTCGTGCTAAGCATGATGATATTCCGAAGACAGCTTTCTGGATGAGGTATGGTCACTATGAATGCATTGTGATGCAGTTTGGTGTATCCAATGCACCTGGTGTGTTCATGGAATATATGAATCGGATATTCCATGAGTATTTGGATAAGTTTGTTATGGTTTTCATTTAGGATATCCTGATATACTCTAAATCTGAAGAAGAGCATGTTGAGCATTTGAGGAATGTGTTGCAAGTCTTGAAAGAGAAGAAACTATATGCAAAACTGTCAAAGTGTGAGTTTTGGTTGAAAGAGGTGAGTTTTCTTGGACATGTGATTTCAAGTGGTGGAATTGTTGTTGATCCTGCTAAGATCGAGGTTGTGCTACAGTGGGAGACTCTGAAGTCTGCTACTGAGATACAAAGTTTTCTTGGGTTGGCAGGCTGCTATCTCAAGTTCATAGAAGGTTTTTCTAGATTGGCGTTATCGTTGACGCAGTTGACTCGCAAGGATCAAGCTTATGTGTGGGATGTAGCCTGTGAAGTGAGTTTTGTGGAATTGAAGAAGAAATTGATGACCGCTCTGATTTTGATTTTTCCTAATCCGAATGAATCTTTTGTGGTGTATTGTGATGCTTCGAAGATGGGTCTTGGTGGAGTGCTGATGCAGAATGGACAGGTTGTTGCTTATGTTTCGAGACAATGGAGAGTTCATGAAAGGAATTATCATACGCATGACTTAGAATTGGCAGTTGTGGTGTTCGTGTTGAAAATTTTGAGACATTACCTTTTTGGCTCTAAATTAGAAGTGTTCAGTGATCATAAGAGTTTAAAGTACTTATTTGACCAGAAAGAGCTGAATATGAGGCAGAGAAGGTGGTTGGAATTGTTAAAGGACTATGATTTCGATTTGAATTACCATCCTGGTAAGGCAAATATGGTGGCTGATGCATTGAGCAGAAAGTCATTGCATATGTCCATGCTTATGGTGAGAGAGTTGGAATTAATTGAGCAATTTCGAGATCTGAGTTTGGTATGTGAAGAGACTCCTAACAGTGTGAAGTTGGGTATGTTGAAGTTGACTAGCGGTATTCTGGAAGAGATCAGAGTCGGACAATAATCTGATTTGAAGTTGATTGATCAGGAAACTTTGATCAACCAGGGTAACGGAGGTGAATTTCGGATTGATGAGAATGATGTGATGAGGTTCAGAGATAGAGTGTGTGTTCCAGATGTTCCCGAAATTAAGAAGAGTATTCTTGAAGAAGGACATTGAAGTAGATTGAGTATTCATCCCGGTGCTACGAAGATGTACCAGGATTTATAGAAACTGTTTTGGTGGCCAGGAATGAAGAAGGATATTGCTGAATTTGATTATGTCTGTTTGATTTGTCAGAAGTCCAAGATTGAACATCAGATGCCTTTGGGTATGATGCAGCCATTGAATATTCCAGAATGGAAATGGGATAGTATTTCCATGGATTTTGTGTCGGGTTTGCCAAAGACTGCAAAAGGGAATGATCCTATCTAGGTGATTGTAGGCAGGTTGACTAAATCAGCTCATTTCTTGCCGATAAAGATTAAACATTCTATGCAGAAGTTAGCTGAGATGTACATTGAAGAGACTGTGAAGTTGCATGAGATTCCTTCGAGTATTGTGTCGGAAAGAGACCCGAGATTTACGTCGAGGTTCTGGAAAAGTTTGCAAGATGCTTCGGGTACTAAGTTGAGGATGAGTTCTACATATCATCCGCAGACGGATGTCTAGACAGAGAGGACTATCCAGTCTTTAGAGGATTTGCTGAAGGCTTGTGTGATGGATCAAGGAGGATCGTGGGATAGCCATTTGTTGTTGATCGAGTTCACATACAACAAAATTTTTCATGCTAGTATTGGGATGGTGCCGTTGAAGCTTTGTACGGGAAGAGGTGTAGAACTCCATTGTGTTAGTATGAATCGGGCGAGAGCGTTGTACTCGGACCTGAAATTATGCAGGAGATGACTGAAAAGATTAGGATGATCCAAGAAAGGATGAAAGCTTCACGGAGTCGTCCGAAGAGCTACCATGATAAGAGGAGAAAAGCACTTGAATTCCAAGAGGGAGATCACGTGTTTTTGAGGGTTACGCCGGTGACTGGTGTGGGTTGAGCTTTGAAGTCTAGGAAGCTCACTCCATGTTTTTTTTGGTCCGTATCAGATTTTGCAGAGGATAGGGGAGGTAGCCTATCGGATTTCTTTACCGCCGTCGCTTGCGAATCTACATGACGTGTTCCATGTGTCGCAGTTGAGGAAGTACATTCCGAATCCATCGCATGTGGTTCAGATGGATGACGTACAGGTGAGGGATAATATGACCATTGAAGCATTACCTGTGCGGATAGATGGAAGAGAAATGAAGCAACTACGGGGTAAAGATATATCTTTTGTGAAGGTGTTATGGGGTGGACCAGCTGGTGAGAGTTGGACTTGGGAGCGCGAGGATTAGATGGAGGAGTTGTATCCGACTCTGTTTTCTTCAGGTAATTTTTTAGGACAAAAATTCTTTAAGCGGGGGAGAGTTGTAACACCCCAAAATCAGTAGAATATTTATTTAATTGATTTATTATAAATATTCGTATTTTCGGTGAATTTTTGGTGAATTATTGTGATGTCGGATGATTTATGTTGTGGGGTATTGACGATGTTAAGGGTGTGTTGATTTATGTTTGAGGGATATGATTTATTAAGGATTATTTTGATAATAATAATAATAGAATAAGGTGACAATGTTATTTAAATTATTATTATTATTTTAAAATAAAAGGAAGGGCTAAGTGGTAATTGTGCGAGAATTAGTGAGGACAATGATGGAAAAGAGAATTAGGGGTCTTAGGGGTAAGTTGGACAAAAGGAATTAGAGAGAGTGAGAAGTCATTCTGGATACGATCAAATTTTGGAAAACCGCTCTGAAGAAAGGATAAGAAGGCTGGGGTTCAGAGAGGCTTCAGAAGAACTCAGAGAGGAGATTTCGGAAGCAATTTACTAAGGTATGGGGAGAATCTTTTATCATTATATTTGATATAGGAGTAGAAACATGTAGGTATTCGAGTTCCTGGTAGATTAGACGAGTTTACGTCAGAATTGAGGATTTTGGGATGTATTAGATGTTAGGGATAAAACCCTCTATGATGTGTTGTTGTTGTGGTGTTGTTGATGTGATGAATTGTGAATAATGAGACTGTTTTGATGCCAAAATCATAAGCCTTGAGGGCCTGAGATAGTGCAGAATTGCAACTGAGAAGTTGCAGGTTCACAAGGATTCGTCGGGCGAAGGTCTAGTCTCGCCGGGCGAAGCAATTTTGCCCCGTCCTTGCCAGGAGAATGAGGAAGAGAAGGGAAGGTGGAAAAATGGGGTTTCTGTATTTTATATGGGGGAGATGTTTTGCCCCAGATTTGCCGGGCGAACACCCAAGCGAGCCAGTGGCTTCACCAGGCAAAAGAGAAGCGATGGGGGAGGGGGGATTGTGAGCTACTAGATTTTATAGGGGGAGGTGCTTCGCCCTTGCTTCGCCAGAAGTAAACCCAAGCGAGCGTGCTGCTTCGCCGGGCGAGCTCCAGGCGAGCAGGAGCAATGTTTTTTGTTTATTTTGATTTTCTTTTCTCGTGCTTTGTGCTGCCTTGTGCCTTGTTGTTCGTAGGCCTTAGGTAATTGATGTGTTGTGTTTTGATGAGTAAATTATGATGAAGTGAGATGTATTATGATGATGTTTTGATGTATATGATGATGTGTAACCATGATGACTTTCGATGCATGACGATGATGAGATAATATGATGTTTGATTTTATGAATGGTGATGCAATGTGACGATTTTATGACGATGACGATTATGACGTTTTCATCATGCATTCATAGCATCCTAGAACTTCGGTCCAGTGACGGTTTTAGGACTTTAGTCCAGTGGTGGCTTCAATCCCATTGTGTGGATTTGAGTGTATGACGTTGCTCCGGTTCTTGTGTAGAATCGATCTTATTGGTGGGGATCTTTGGAGGGTGATGGCCCAGTGTCCATCAAATTATGACGAATTGGTACCACATGCATGAGTCTGTGTATGCATTTCATATTTATGTGGCATTGTGTGTCTGTGAATGATGATGTGATTGATGACATGACTGTAAATGATGTACGATGACGATGGTGGCAAATTAATGACGGTGTTGGGTTATTTTGATGCATGCTACTTTACTGTTTCTTATCTTATATCTTGTATAATGTTTTATGATTACTCACCCTGTCTGTTTGAATGTTGCCTCTACGTGGGTAATGTGCAGGTGACCAGGACTAGCTTTTAGTGCGTGAAGAGTTTACTTGAAGTACTTTTGGTTATTTTGGTCGATGTAGAGGGTCTTGCTCTGATATGTAACATCGGGTCGGGACGTATGAGTCGAACCATAGTGTTCTTTGGTTTAATGATTATTATGATGTTTTGAAGTTGTCTTAACACTTTTGAGTTATAAACTATGATGATGTTTTTGGAGTTTTTCCGCTGCGAGATATTTGATTTTAATTTTGATGTTATAACCCGTGTTACGGAGCAGGATGTTAATTTTGATGTTTTATGACGAAATGTGATGCCCTTTTGGGACTTTACTATGATAATTGCTATTATTTTATTCGTGAATGTCCGTTGGGTAGAAGGGTTTTACATCCTCCCCATCTTAAATTTTCAAAATCTTCTCCCTTTTTCAAAACCTTCTTGTTTTTAAAACTTGAACCACTTTCTCAATAAACCTTGACTTTGTCAAGTGATTTTCAAACTCTTTTTTCTGAATAAATTCTAATTCATCTTAAGCATATCAAGACTATTTCAAAAGACATAAAAAATCCACAACTCATTCAAACCATTTTGTGCCCTTTGTGCACTTTTCTCTTTTAAAACCTTTTCTTAAGGATTAGACATGAGTCATTTTCTTAGTTGAGAAGTAATTCTCATATCCCCATAGTAATGTTTGATGTTGATTATTTTCCACTTGAGAGAGTTAGTTGCACACTTGTTGATCTTTATCCAAGTTAGAGCCCTTCTCAATAGTGAGGCAAAGGTCCATTTTCATATACTTGTGGGTGACTAGTTGAGTTTTCTTCTTAAAATGACAACTTGTCTTTTCCACTTAAAATTAATCAAAACAAACTCTTTTGTTATTTTTACCATGAACTACGAGGTTTTGATCCTCCATTGCAATTTGTGGGTACGTAGGCACGAGGCTCAGAAAGTCTTGTGAAACACAAAAACCCTAAAAACATTTCTCTTCTCATCTCCTCAATCTCTTGCAAACAACACCTTTTAAGACAAACATAGATTTTCAAGAGGTTCCTATAGAGTACTATAGATGTTTTGGGCGTTAACACCTTCCCATTGCATAACCAACTTCTTTAACCTTTGTCTCTCTATTTTATTAGTTTTGTTTTAAACTTCTGTGGGTTTTGTTCATTCTTTTCCCATTCCTTTAGAAAAATAAAAGTGCGATGGAGACTCTTGCTTTATGAGTTAATTTAATCAATAGCTTAATCTCAAATTTTCCCGCTACAGAAAAGTGGCGACTCTACTGGGGAAAAGAAAATCTACACAAACTCTATTAGGATCTTAACGCTATTAGGATTCAAGCTAATTCTCACATGTATGAATTTCAGTCTCTTCATCTATAAATAGAAGGCTCATTTCCACTGAAACCAAGCTTAGAAAGACTCCAGAACCCCTGCTCGAGCTCCCACTTCACTCTGAAAATTTGTGATTTCGTTTTCAATTTCTGAGCTATTTCAACCTTATCTCTTGATTCCATTAGCTCCATTGTACTTCTCTGAAGCTTCTACAACAAGAATCAAGCTCTAAGACTCGTTGAATCGTGCTGACCAGATCCACCTTGCAACTTCTTCTGATCACATTTGGACAAGGTGTTAGACGGTGTGGCTAGTGATCGAGAGGGGGGGGGGTGAATAGATCACCTCCTTGAAATTCAAGGATTTAAAAGTAGATCAGAGTTAGCGGAAAATTATGATCCCGAATCGACTTCCGTCTATTCTGGACCAGCTACTAGAAAACCGGACACACGAGTTTATGCTGGATTTATTAGGATGACAAAGATTTATTAACACCAGATTAGAATCAACTCAAATGCACTTATCATACAAAGGCTATTTCCAATGAACAAAAACACAGCAAACAATTTTGTCAAACACTTGGCGTGTATGCATTCAACGATTAACAATAATGGTGATTTTGACAAAGGTTTTCGTACCACTATTGTATCTTGAAACTTTAATACACAACACATCAAACGAATCACAAAATTGTTGAAAACTTAAAGAGATAAAGATAGAATACGATACGCAGAGATTTGGTAAGGAAGTTCCCCACTTTCGTCCTCGCGGGTGGGTACGTCTCCCTCTCAATTTCAAAACTGAAATTGAGACCTGTTATATCAATAATGCTGAATTCGTTGTTTACAAGGTTACAATACAAATCCAGAAATCTAAACCCCAAGATCTTCCTATTGTATGAACCTTCACTTGATCTGAGCTTGATCAAGAATTTACCCTGCAAGAAATGCAAACAATTCACCGGTTCCACGACCTGTTTGCGAAATATCCAAATTTCCAAACCCCTACGCTGAGGCTGAATATGTTCTGCAATCGTGACTAACAAACCCTCAAGAACACACCCGTTCTTGAAGGACAAACCAGATGGTTTTTCCTCGAAACCCCCTTTGAATCTTCAACTCAGCTAGATCCTTGATCGTACCACTGAACGTTATCTCGAAGATCCTTTAATCCGAAGAACAAAAATGATTATGTGTTGATGTTCTTGAATTAAAGAGATTGAGAAGATGATGAAGACAAAGTATCTTTCAGGTCTCTAAAGCTGCTCACAATTGATGCACACCAAACTTGCCTTTTGTTTTGATTGCTCAATTTTCACACTTGCGAATTCTTGACTTCAAACTGAACTGTCATGACACTTATATATGAAAACAGAAAACGTTAAAAGCAACAAACAGCTTTATGTATCGATACAAGAGTCGTATGCGTCGATGCATAGTGAGTATAATGCATACATGAGTCGACACATGGTTGTATGCATCGATGCATACTGTAACTGTTAAATTCCAGAATGTGAAGTAAATCATGCATCGATACATGATGTGTATGAGTCGATACATAGCCCGTTTACAAAGGAGCATGTGTCGATACAAGTGTCGTATGAATCGATACATAGCCCAATTACAAAGGAGCATGTATCGATACAAGTGTCGTATGAATCGATACATACTGAAGCAAAATTGTTTTTGTGAATATACCAAAGGAATGTGTCGATGCAAGGCATACATGTATCGATACATACATAAGGAAAATTGTTTTATGATTTTAATGATGATATGTATCAATTTGCCTTGTCTTTTAAACATAGTATAGGTATGAAATCATATGTATATACCAACTAACCATGCATATCACACAATTTGCATTTATAACATAATTTGCTATCATACAAAAACTTAAAGGCTTGCTCACAAACTCCCCCTTTTTGATGATGGCAAATTTGCAAGATGTGTGATAGAACACTCCCCCTGAGTTTGTGTATGCTGTCAACATCTTGTTGTCTTTCTTCTCCCCCTTTGTCAACATCAAAAAGAAGAAACATACAGTCCCAAAGCAATACAGCAAAATTGGTGTAACAATAGACAACAATATTGATATAGAAGCTCACAATCACTAAGAAAGAGGCTTAACATATAAGAATCATTCACAAAGAATAAACAGTAAAGGGCAAAACTAACACAAGTAAACAGAACTAAAAAAATAAGCATTAAATTGTTAAGAAAGTACATAAGCAGAACCAAGACATATGAAGTTTGAACACTTTAACAAGGAAACTGAAGCAACATGATGATGAAATGAAATGTAATGCAATGACATGATGCTAGCTTAAAACGGGTTATGGCCTCCACAGGACTCCTCATCATCTCTGTCAAGATCTCTGAAGCTTGGTGGAGGCGGCGCATTTATTGTAAAAGTATCAGTATGTGTCGACACAAGGGGATATGGATCGATTCATTTCACGACTTAATTGGTTTTGAAAAGGTCTTATGTGTCGACACAAAGCACGGATGCATCGACACATACTGAAACAATTTTTGAAAAATTTGAAATAAAAAGACATGAATCGACACATATCACGAATGTATCGACCGAAAACTCCAATGTGTCGACACATGCACTTGTTGCATCGATACATACTGATGCTAAACTCTGGTTTAACTAATTTGTGACTACCTGTTGAGCATAGAAACTTGTTAACAGCTCTTGAGTCAATGCAGTATGAATTATGTCATGATGATGATGCTCAAGTATAATTCATGAATCAAAGGTTAATGTTCAAACAACATATGCAATGAAATACATATAAACGATCTTAAAGAATTTGTTCTACCATACACTAATTACAAAGTTCCAAAGAGATTTTAGAAAGGAATAATATTACCTCTGTTGACGTAACCTTATGAAGTCTGAGTGAGGTCTAAAAACAAAGCTTAACAACCAACGTGAGACATATATAAATAAGGACCAACATGCTTAAGACATCGATGAGGAGAGATCTAAAATCCCCAATTCACGACGAATGTTGAAGAACGGTTCTGTTGCTAATGGTTTAGTAAAAATGTCAGCAAGTTGGTTTTTAGTATCAACATGCTCAAATACAACGTCCTCTTTTTCAACATGATCGCGAAGAAAGTGATGCCTAATCTCTATGTGTTTAGTGCGTGAGTGTAAAACAGGATTCTTAGTAAGATTTATAGCACTAGTGTTGTCACACTTTATTGGAATACGTTTGAGTTGGATATCGAAATCTTGTAGTTGTTGCTTTAGCCACAAGATCTGAGCGCAACAGCTACCGGCTGCAACGTACTCAGCCTCAGCAGTTGACAAAGCGACAGACACCTGTTTCTTGCTATGCCAACTGACCAAAGAGTTTGAAAATAAGTGACATGTACCACTAGTACTTTTCCTATCTGATTTGCAGCCAGCAAAATCAGAATCGGAGTAACCTACTAAGCTACAATCGCTTCCTTTGGGATACCAGAGCCCATATTTAGATGTTCCATGAAGATATCTAAATATTCGCTTGACAGCTTTTAAGTGTGACTCCTTAGGATTCGATTGATATCGTGCACACATGCAGACACTAAACATGATGTCAGGTCTTGACGCAGTAAGATACAAGAGAGACCCAATCATACCTCTATACTGTTTGACATCTACACTCTTACCGTGCTCATCTTTATCTAGATTTCCGTTGGTAGGCATAGGTGTGTCTATTGATTTTGAGTCGTTCATTCCAAAGCGCTTGAGCAGCTCTCTGCAGTATTTTGTTTGACTCACAGCTGTACCCTCATCAAGCTGCTTTATTTGGAGACCGAGGAAGAAATTTAGCTCCCCCATAAGACTCATTTCAAATTCACCCTGCATAACTTTTGAAAACTCTTCGACCAAGTGTATGTTAGTTGAACCAAAAATTATATCGTCTACATAAACTTGAACTAAAAGAATGTGTTTTCCCTTGTGTTTAATGAAGAGGGTGGTATCCACTTTACCTCTTGAATATCCATGATCAAGTAGGAATTTGCTAAGTCTTTCATACCAAACCCGAGGGGCTTGCTTAAGACTGTACAAAGCTCGTTTCAATTTGTAAACATAATCTGGATATTCAGCATTCTCAAAACCAGGAGGTTGTGAGACGTATACCTCTTCATTTAGGACACCATTTAGAAACGCACTCTTTACGTCCATTTGGTAAAGCTTAAAATCTCTAGAACACGCATAAGCAAGCAAGAGACGTATAGCTTCGAGGCGAGCAACTGGAGCATAAGTTTCCTCATAATCTATGCCCTCCTCTTGGTTATACCCTTGTGCCACTAAACGTGCTTTATTCCTAGTTATCACTCCGTTTTCATCAAGCTTATTTCTAAAAACCCATTTAGTACCTATGATATGATGATCTCACGGATGAGGAACAAGTTCCCAAACGTCATTTCTTTTAAATTGATTAAGCTCTTCTTGCATGGCCATTAGCCAAAATTCATCAATCAAGGCCTCTTTGGCATTTTTAGGTTCTACTTGTGAAACAAAAGCGAAGTGAGAGCAGAAATTACTTATCCTAGAACGAGTCATTACTCCCTTTGAAATGTCTCCCAAGATGTTGTCAATAGGGTGGTCTTTTGAAGATCTCCAAGCTGGTGGAAGATCATTCACTTCAGCTTGTCCTTCTTCCTTATCTTTTACATGACTGGTACCTTCCTCCTCCTCATTGTCTTCTGTTTTGGACTGATCAATTTCCGAAACAGCTTCTTTGAGTATGTCTTCTGTAGATATACCTGTGTCATCAAAAGAAATACCTTTTCCGACATTTTTCGGATAAGACTCATCAAAAGAGACATGAACAGATTCTTCAACAGAAAGTAAACTCTTATTATACACTCTATATGCTTTACTTGATTGTGAATAACCAAGAAAAATACCTTCATCCGCTTTTGCATCAAACTTCCCAAGTTTTTCCTTACCATTATTCAAAACAAAACACTTACAACCGAATACGTGAAGATGTGACAAGTTTGGCTTTCTTCCTTTTAAAAGCTCATAAGGGGTTTTATTTAAAATAGGGCGAATTAGAATCCTGTTTAGAACATAACAAGCTGTGCTAACTGCATCAGCCCAAAAATATTTTGGTAATCCACCCTCATTTAGCATTGTTCTTGCCAGCTCTTCTAAAACGCGATTTTTGCGCTCCACAACGCCATTTTGTTGTGGGGTTCGAGGAGATGAAAAGTTATGCTCAATACCATACTTATCACAGTACTTATCAAAGAAATAGTTTTGAGATTCTCCTCCATGATCGCTTCGAATTGTAACTATTTTAGAATTCATTTTATTTTGGGACAGTTTTGCAAAACTCTTAAAAGCGGAAAAAGTTTCATCTTTGCTATGAAGGAATATAGTCCAAGTGAATCTAGAATAGTCATCAACGATTACTAAACCATAATAATTTCCACCTAGACTCTTTGTCCTAGAAGGTCCAAAGAGATCCATATGGAGAAGCTCAAGGGGACGTGAAGTTGAAATTACATTTTTGGATTTAAAAGATATCCTTGTTTGCTTTCCCATTTGGCACGCGTCACATAGGTGGTCTTTTGAAAATTTTATTTTTGGAAGACCGACTACTAGATCCTTAGATACAACCTTGTTAAGCAAATCGAAATTAACATGCACTAAGCGTCTGTGCCAAAGCCAAGAATCATCATTCAAGGCAACTAGACACTTAGAGCTTGTTGAAGGTACATCAAAAAGATCAAGCATATAGATGTTGTTTACTCTTACACCCTTAAACACAACATTCTGTTCAGTATGTTCAATTATGCAGCAAGTTTTTGTGAAAGAAACCTTGTAACCCTTGTCGCACAATTGACTAATGCTTAACAAATTGTGTTTAAGCCCCTCTACTAGATGGACATCAGAAATAGTAGTGGTAGAGGGATTACCTACACTACCTTTTCCAAGTATAGCTCCTTTGTTATTGTCTCCATAAGTAACATATCCCTTCTTCTTTGCGTTGAAGTCTATAAAAAGCGATATGTCACCCGTCATGTGCCTTGAGCACCCGCTGTCTAGAAACCATCTTCTATTTACGGATGCAAGACACTCATCCTACAATATCAAAAGAGAGAAACAGGTACCCAATTTTCATTTGGTCCATGTGGGTAAATGGTAACATGGTTGCCTTTAGGCTTCCATTGATAAATGCCTTTAGGAACAAGAAATCTCCTAAACTTGCATTTTTCAATTGTATGACCAGCACGACAACAATAGTGACATAAGCCATGATGATGCATTTGTTTATTTTTGGTCATTAAATCCTTTGGAATAAAAGATTATTTTGCATATGGTGGATTTAATGATTTCTTAAACAACCTAGAATCAACGGCATAAGTAACCTTGGGTTGTAAAGCTTTATCCAATTTGACTTTAAGAGTTTTAACCTCTTGTTGCCAAATATGACAAGCTTCACAATACCTAACTTTACTACATCCGTTAAAATTAATATCTTTTGAATTTTCTGCAATACTAGCTTTCAAGCTTTCTAAATCTTTTTCAGCTTTGTATACTTTACCTTCCAAGAATGAAAAAATGTGTTTATCGGAAGATAATCTTTTAAAAGCATCTACAGCTTCGTTATGCAGTTTTTCAAAAGCTATTTTCAATTCAGAAAAAGACATAGAAGAAACATTACTATAGTAGGCTTGTCTTACTTTCTTATCGTTGATTTTCTTCTTGTGGTGGGACTGATTTTTGGTGTGAGCCATAAGACACAGATTTGCTGTCTCATCACTATCATTTGAACTTTGTGAGCTTGATGAATCACTATCACTTTCCCATGCAATATAAGCTCTTCTTTGTTTATTTGACCTTTTTGGTGGAGCTTTTCCTTTGTCCTTTTTCTTCATAGGACATTCTGTTTTATAATGTCCAGATTTTCCACAATTAAAACAAGATCCTTTTACTCTATGCTTCTTATTCTCTTCCTGTTTTGACTCTATAGATTGTCTTCGAAACTTAATGAGATTTTTGTCGGAATGCTGGATTCCATTCTTTCGAATGAATCTATTATATCTCCTAACAAAAAGTCCCATCTCTTCATCACCCGAATCTTCGTCACTACTTGAATCATTGTCGCTTTGCTCTTTTTGTGAGGACTTTGAGTTAGAGGCCACAAGAGCTATTGGCTTCTTCTCACTCTCTTTGTCTTTATTCTTTTCCTTTTTATTCTTTTTCTCAAATATTTCGAGACTTTCCAGTTCTTGCTGATGTTCTTCCAGCTTGCCGAATAAAGTTGTAATCGTAAGCGTCGTGAGGTCGTTGGCTTCCTTAATAGCTGTTACTTTAGGTTACCATTCCCTGCTCAGACATCTCAGAATTTTATTAGTAGCTATTTCATTGGAAACAGGTTTTCCAAGCGCATTCAACCGATTTATGAGATGAACGAATCTCTTTTGCATGTCAGAGATAGATTCTCCTTGTTTCATGCGAAAGAGCTCGAACTCTTGATTAAGTGTGTTAATACGGGACTGTTTTACTTCAGTAGTACCCTCATGGGCAATTTCTAAAGCATCCCACATTTCTTTAGCTGTCGAGCAATGGGATACCCTGTAATACTCATCAGCAGTAAGTGCTGAAATTAGCATATTTCAAGCTCTCCAATCACTCGACCACTTTTTCTCATCTTTCTCATCGTAATCATCTTCTGGTTTAGGAACTATGGCGCCAGCCTCATTTCTCATAGTAATTTGAAAAGGACCATTTTGAATGGCAGCCCACACATTCCTATCCACAGAATTTATATGAACTCGCATGCAGTCTTTCCAGTAGCCATAATTTTCACCGTTGAAAACAGGCGCTCTATTATACGCCCCCTTTGGTTCAGAATCCATATCGTTACAAGCAGCCACAAAGCACCAGCGAACCGGCGCTCTGATACCACTTGTTAGACGGTGTGGCTAGTGATCGAGAGGGGGGGTGAATAGATCACCTCCTTGAAATTCAAGGATTTAAAAGTAGATCAGAGTTAGCGGAAAATTATGATCCCGAATCGACTTCCGTCTATTCTGGACCAGCTACTAGAAAACCGGACACACGAGTTTATGCTGGATTTATTAGGATGACAAAGATTTATTAACACCAGATTAGAATCAACTCAAATGCACTTATCATACAAAGGCTATTTCCAATGAACAAAAACACAGCAAACAATTTTGTCAAACACTTGGCGTGTATGCATTCAACGATTAACAATAATGGTGATTTTGACAAAGGTTTTCGTACCACTATTGTATCTTGAAACTTTAATACACAACACACCAAACGAATCACAAAATTGTTGAAAACGTAAAGAGATAAAGATAGAATACGATACGCAGAGATTTGGTAAGAAAGTTCCCCACTTTCGTCCTCGCGGGTAGGTACGTCTCCCTCTCAATTTCAAAACTGAAATTGAGACCTGTTATATCAATAATGCTGAATTCGTTGTTTACAAGGTTACAATACAAATCCAGAAATCTAAACCCCAAGATCTTCCTATTGTATGAACCTTCACTTGATTTGAGCTTGATCAAGAATTTACCCTGCAAGAAATGCAAACAATTCACCGGTTCCACGACCTATTTGCGAAATATCCAAATTTCCAAACCCCTACGCTGCGGCTGAATATGTTATGCAATCGTGACTAACAAACCCTCAAGAACACACCCGTTCTTGAAGGACAAACCAGATGGTTTTTCCTCGAAACCCCCTTTGAATCTTCAACTCAGCTAGATCCTTGATCGTACCACTGAACGTTATCTCGAAGATCCTTTAATCCGAAGAACAAAAATGATTATGTGTTGATGTTCTTGAATTAAAGAGATTGAGAAGATGATGAAGACAAAGTATCTTTCAGGTCTCTAAAGCTGCTCACAATTGATGCACACCAAACTTGCCTTTTGCTTTGATTGCTCAATTTTCACACTTGCGAATTCTTGACTTCAAACTGAACTGTCATGACACTTATATATGAAAACAGAAAACGTTAAAAGCAACAAACAACTTTATGTATCGATACAAGAGTCGTATGCGTCGATGCATAGTGAGTATAATGCATACATGAGTCGACACATGGTTGTATGCATCGATGCATACTGTAACTGTTAAATTCCAGAATGTGAAGTAAATCATGCATCGATACATGATGCGTATGAGTCGATACATAGCCCGTTTACAAAGGAGCATGTGTCGATACAAGTGTCGTATGAATCGATACAACCCAATTACAAAGGAGCATGTATCGATACAAGTGTCGTATGAATCGATACATACTGAAGCAAAATTATTTTTGTGAATATACCAAAGGAATGTGTCGATGCAAGGCATACATGTATCGATACATACATAAGGAAAATTGTTTTATGATTTTAATGATGATATGTATCAATTTGCCTTGTCTTTTAAACATAGTGTAGGTATGAAATCATATGTATATACCAACTAACCATGCATATCACACAATTTGCATTTATAACATAATTTGCTATCATACAAAAACTTAAAGGCTTGCTCACACAAGGTAGTTTGAGGCTTCATTTTTACTCAAACAAAGTACCACAATGTATCCTGATACTTCCTGACTATTTCCCCTTACTTACCTTGTGTTAATTATTCATATTGATCATTTATTTTTTCTTTTCGTGCTTTCTTGTTTCACTGTGTTTCCTTGAAATTTTCCATGCTCACTTTCAATCAATGAAAATAATACACATGGTTGAGTTTTCTTCAATGAGACGGTCACAATGGCACTGGTCTCATAATCTAGTCTTGCCATTTCCTAAAATCCGGTGAGCAACTCACTGGAGAAGATGACCGGAGAAGCTCCACGGTGGCCTGAGTTTTTTTTTTGTTTTAAATTGAATCATGTGTGTTTTATAAGTTAAGTTAAGTAATGCGTCCATTGGAGAAGTTAGCAGAGTTGTATATTGAGAGGATTGTCAGTTTGCATGGGACTCCGTCTAGTATTATATCTGACAGAGATCTGAGGTTTACGTCAAAATTCTGGGAGAGTTTGCAGATGTCTTTAGGTATAAAGTTACGTTTGGTTTCTATTTATCATCCACATATAAATTGTCAGACAGATAAGACTATCCAATCCTTAGAAGACTTGTTGAGAGCTTGTGTGCTAGAACAAGGAGGTGCATGGGATAACTTTTTACCGTTGATTGAGTTTACCTACAATAGCATTTTCTATTCGAGTATTGGAATGTCACCATTTGAGGCATTGTATGGTAGGAGGTTGTCATACCTAGGAAAATTAGAGAACGACCTCGTGATGCGCAATCACACGCTTGCGGGATGAACTTAGGAGAGTCGCCATTGAAATTTATTTATTCCCTTAAGGTGAAAGGGAAAACATCGATAAAACTCATGAACGGAATGAAAGGGTATGATCATCGCAACCAATGTCGGGTTCGGAAGTCGGTTATGCAAGATGAAGGTATTAGCAACTCTTACATCCATCGTACTCGATGGGAACCATCTAAGTTGTCTAAGCATGAAAGGGTGTCGTTGTCTAAAGATTACTTGCTAGAGGGAAATGGTGGATTTTTTATTACGGTACTCGCCAAGGATTTGGATCATTATGCCTACGTATTCCCATTGTGAGATGAGAAATCAGAGCTCCGTAGTTTGGAGTAAAAAATAAGTGTTTGTCGGTTTATTTTACCCTGAAAAGGGGTTTTTGGGGTGGTGCCATAAGGCACAAAAATAAGTTTGATGATTTGAAATCTTTTTTAATATTTTGCAAAATATTGTTTTTTATTTAAGTTGCACAAAAGACTATTGGTAGAGGCGATTATTTTGAACTACCAAGCCAAGCGTCTTGTGTCCAAAATAATCAGAGTGAGTGTAGGAAAACTCAATTCTCACTCCTTCTCCACCACTTAAGGCTCGTGGCGCACAATTCTCCTCGTATTTTATTGTTTTTTTTAGTTTATTTAAGAAATTTCCATTTGATGTTGGATCAAGGGTTTGTTTTATTGATTATGAAAATGTTTAGGTCATGGAAAGGTTGATGGCGATGCAAAAGTAATCGGCTTACAAGTTGGGTGTGGATGCGAAGTGGAATGGAATAGGTTAAGGGTTCATGGTTATAGAAATGATATTGGATTGGTTTTATTTATGAAAATTGCTTGACTTTGGACCAAGCTTATTTGTGTTCTCTTTGAAAAAGTGATTGATTTTAATCTTATATTAGAAACTACCTAAACGCAAAGCAATCAAGGAAAAAGCGGTAAAAATTATTACACGTCATGGGAGTGGGGATACATTTTATCAAATAGGGATAATACCAAGCAATTATAAATCAAGTCCATCAAGCAAATGCATGTATATAAAAGTGTCTAGTGCAAGGCAGGTCTCATAGTAAGAAAGCCCAAGAGTAAGCTATGTGAGGTTGATGGCAATGCTAAAAGCGATCGACTTACAAGGGTGTTTTGAAAATGACTTGATATTAAATCAAGAATTAGTTCTAAAATGGTTTAAGTATGCAAATGAGAAATAAGATCAAGATATATCATGGCATAGTCATATAACATGAGTAATAGCGTAACCAAGACAAAAATCAAGCATCACATAACAAAATTAGCCAAACAACATACAAAATTCATTAATTAAATTAAATATAATTATTTAATAAAAAATTAATAGATTAATTAATTAATATTAAATATATACATTTAAAATAATTAATGATACATTTTTTTTTGTATTTTTGAATATTAGAAAAAAAACAATAAACACAACTAAATAGAAAATAAAAATAAAAAAGAAAATAATAAACAAAAATGAAATAAATAACAAAAATAAAGTTGATAGGCCTGCAAAGAGTAAAATGAGGGATGTAAAAATCAAAACGAACCCAGGCCCAAGCAAGAAAGGGCCCAGGGCGCCCAAGGGTTCACCAAGAACCCTAGTCAACCCTTGTTGACCTCAGGGGTAAATCTGGGACGTAGGATCTATGAGGAGTCAACGATTGACTTAGATCCAAGGAATATTAGGAGGTGTACACATAAAGGATGGTGGGGATGCGCTCTGGTGATCATGAGATAATTTTCACAGAAACGGTGACAAGTGTCCGGTGGAGACACTTGCCACCACTCATTCCAGCCAGTACATGACAACGCAATGGTGATGTAACGAGAATAAAACAAGAAAATATTGAAACGGTGAAACATAACCTCAGTGTTACGGTGTGTTATGGTGTGTTAGATGACATAAATGCCCTCAATATTAAAACAAAACATTTAGAGAGATGAGAGAGAGGGATTCATTGAAATTGCAAACCCTAATCTACTTTCTTCTTCGCCTTTCCCTTGTTTTGTTGCGTTTCTTACAGTCGTCTTCGACATTTTCTTCGCCTTTCCTTTCTTTTTCGTCGTTCCTTTCTTCTTCGTTGTTCCCTTCTCAGTTTCCCTATTCATTCAACAAAAATGAAAATATCTGAATTCTCTAACTCTAGCATGTCTTCTAATGGTAGAATCACTTCCAAATGGGGACATAATCTCTTTATGAAGATGTTTATTTCAAAGTCGAATGCAAATCCTGGGAGAAAATTCTCAAAGTGCAAGTATTTGGATAAAGAGGATGATTGTCACTTATTCCGTTTGGATGATGAATTTTTCGATGAAAGAGAAACAACTCTAACCGAAGGAGAAATCATATAACTGATGAGAAAAGGGGGGGGGGGGAATTTGGGAAAGAGATTGGTACTGAGATATGTTCAAGAGAGATGAAAGATTTGAAGAAAAATGTTGATCGCATAAGAAAGAAGATGAACTTTGTAATAGTGGTAGTTATTTATTTATGGGTTTTTTTCCTTCTAGGTTTAGGATCATGTAACAGAATTTGATGTAACTATGTAATAAGATATTTTAGTTAATCTGTTTTGATGTAATTGTTTAGTAAGGTATTATTTGTAACTTGTTTTGAATGAATGAAATGATATTATATATTGGCATAATTGTTGTAGTATAAGTGGTTCATTTTTGCTATGACATTGGTGCATAATTGGCATATTTAGGATATCTGAGTAATTGGTGCACCCTTGTGCACATCTGTTACGACATAAAATTGAAACCTATTTTTCAACACAATTATGTATAAAATTGAAACCTATTTTCAACACAAATGAGCACAAAATATAATAACAGTAGATGAACACAGATGTGCACCAAATCATATAACAGTAGAACATATTGTGCATAACATAGGAGTTACGTGCTTAAAGAAAAATTCAAACAGATTAAATCGAGGCTCAAGGAGTGGCATAAAAACCATACACAGAATCACGGAAGAGGAAAATCCTCAAGCTGTTTGGGAATGCGATAATTCTAAAAGCCCGGGTCCATACGGGGTAACTTTTGGTTTTATTAAGGAGTTTTGGAAATAAATAAAACAAGATTTCTGCAGAGTTCTGGCGGAATTTCACTCAAACGGTTGAATAACCAAGGAGGCTAATAGCTCATTTGTAGTCTTGATCCTGAAGAAGAAAAATACGTTGAGATTATCAGAACTTATTCTAATATCTTTGATCGGATGTATTTATAAAGTGGTAGCTAAAGTGCTTGCTAATAGACTAAAAGCAGTGATAGATTCAATAATTTCTGAAACACAATTGACATTCATCTCGGGAAGACAAATATTACACATAATTTTAATAGCAAATAAAATTGTGGAGGAAGCAAGGAAGAGGAGAAGAAAGGTGATAATGTTCAAAGTTGACTTCAAGAAGGCATACGATTCAGTTGATTGGGAATTCATTGAAAGTATGATGATGAAAATGGGATTTAATGAAAAGTGGAGGAGCTGGATCTCAGAATGCTTAAAATCTGCTTCAGTGTCAAATTTGGTTAATGGAAGTCCCACAAAGGAATTCAAAATGGGCCGTTGACTAAGGCAAGGAGACCCGTAATCCCCGTTTCTCTTTCTAATAGCAGCAGAAGGATTCAACATCTTGATGAAAAGAGCAGTTGACTTGGATAAGTATAAAGGTTTTAAATTTGAGAATGGTGGTGAAAGATTTACACATTTGTAATATGCGGACGCCACCTTAATAATTAGAGAGAATGGATGGGAAAATATTAAAATTATTAAGGCAAATTTGAAATTGTTTGAAGCAATGTCTGGATTAAAGGTGAACTTCCATAAAAGTAAGCTGATTGGAATCAACATAAAGCAAAACTGGATCGAGGTGGTAGCTGCAATGTTAAGATGTGAAATCGGCAACACGCCTTTTAATTACCTTGGTTTACCGATAGGTGCGAATCCGAGGAGAAAAGGTACGTGGAAGTCGGTGATAGAAGTCGTGAGAGAGAGATTGTCAAAATGGAAGCACTAGCAGTTATCAATAGGGGGTCAGGTGGTAGTGTTAAAGTCTGTTCTGTCAGCTTTGTCAGACTATTTCTTCTCATTCTTCAAGGCTTCGTCAGGTATCATCCTTAAACTTGAATCTCATTTTTAAAAAAATTTATGGGGAAGGAGTGAGGAAGAGAGAAAAATCAACTGGATAAATTGAAATACAATTTGTAGACCTATAAAAGAGGGAGGGCCTTGGCATTAGAAATTTAAGGTTGTTCAACCAAGCTTTGTTGGAAAAATGGGGTAGGAAATTAAGAAATGAGAGGGAAGGTTTGTGGTTCCGATCGTTGGTTAATAGATAATATATGGGAGGAGAGAGTTGGAGGAGAGTTTAGGGGGGGTGTTCCACTTGGTGGAAGGATTTATGTAAAGCAAGAACAGTTGATTTGGAAAATTTGAGTGAGTACTCAGTCAAAGAGGTTTATAAATAATCAATCCACAATTTTCCGAGCTCTTCAGATCCAAGTTAGGGGAAAGCTTGGTGTAAGGAGGTATCGTCCAAAGTGTTGTGTTTGGTGTGGAGAATTTTTCAAAATAGACTAGTTACTAAAGACAATCTTATAAAGAGGGGAATGGTGGGTTTACGTTCCACAATGTGCGAGGGAGGGTGTGGTTGTGAGGAATCAGTAGCTCATCTCTTTTCGAGTGTCTTTGATACTCAATATGTAAATGGATAGGAATAAAGACAGCTCTTCAAAAGGACCATTTGGCGCACCTCGAGCAATTTTTCGTATATTCTCAAGAATGATATAATTGCGCAAAAGATATCTGTTTACAATCTGGTTCGCCTGCATTTGAAATATTTGGAAGGCGAGGAACAACAAGGCGTTTCGCAATAAGGATGTGTGCGTAGAGAAGTTGCTAGAGAACGTGAAAATTACAGCTTGGAATTGGTTGAAAAGCAAGATAAGTAATATCAACTATAACATATCCATGTGGTGGCAAAATCCATCAGTTATCATCACTGCATAATGGATGTTGTTATTGTTGGATTCGATTTTCTCGTCTGTGCAAAGTTCTTCTGGCGTCAGGCCTTTCAATTCGGGTGATCCTTGGCTGGAGCAAGTGTTGGTTTTTGTGGCTGCCTTTTGCTCTGGCAGTTAGTGGTGAGATCTGGTCTGTTTTCTGTCCTGCCATTTTAGAATCTAGCGGCTCAGTTTCTCCTTGGTTCAGTTGCAATCGAGATTGGTTCCTTCAAAAATCAGGATTTCGGCAGCAGTTTGCGTGCGTGGTTGCAGCAGGATCCCTTCCATTGGTGTGGCTGTTCATCACAGAGAAGTGAAGCTTCATTGTGTCAATTTGAATCTCGATCAGTTTGTGATTTTCGCTTGGTGCATTTTAGATTGAATTGTTGGAGTGGATTTTTCTAGTTTAGCAGTGAAGCTCTTCTATTCTGTTTTGGTGGGACTGTTGAGGTGTTGTCCTCTCGCGGTGTCGGTTGTTCATGGTGCTAGCAGCTGCATAGGCATCTAATTTTGGTTGGTAATTTTCCTGCAAATCTTTTCTGGTTGTGGTTGCTGCAATTGTTCGGTGCTTGGTGTTTGTTCTTGGTGGCTTTTGTAATTTCTAGGAGTTAGTTTGTTCATCTTAATTTGGTAGGGGGCTATCAGTTTTTTTTATGTTGTTAGATTAGCTTTTGGTGCTGTTAAATTTCTTATTTTTTGGTGCTTCATATCTGGTGTTCAAATGCTGAATTGGCTGTACTGGATGTTCTTTCCCTTTGGCATTTCTTGTGCCAAGTTTATAATATATAACTTTTTTGCCTTTTCTAAAAAAAACATATGAGTTACAAAATCATTACATGTTGATCTAAAATGTGCACCTAATGTGCATTACAAAGATGTTTTCAAAAGTAGAACATTTGAAGATTCTTTCACTTTTGACATATTAACTTGAGGAATCATTCATCAATTACTTTTCATTATTTCTCAGCTAAAGCGTCTCACGGAGTCGGAATACTCAAATCATAATTAGACTTTCCTGGTTGATTGACAGTAAGGTGACAAATAATGCAATTTCCACAAGTTAATAATACAACAAAAACAATTTTTAAAAATTGAAAGCAAGACAACAACAAAGAAGGTTAGTTCAAACAGATTCTTCTCTTAAATAGTTAAATTTATAAAACATTTTAATTTCAATTGATCAATTTTCAACTATAAAGTGTCATCAATGACTCCTCCCGCCTTCTAAAAATAAAACTTTTTTTTTGGTAATAAATAAAACTATATTTGTTGAGACAAAAAAAGTTAAACATTTATTTTAAAATGGAAGGAGTAGCTTTAAATAATAAATATTAATAATTAAGATTATACATAAATTGCAGACAAACAAACAACAAATTACACTGCTATGTTTTTTGAGTGGCAAAATCAATTCTCTTAAATACTACATTTATTGTCCTAGATGACACAACATTATTATGTGCATGAGCATTTGCACTAGCTGTAATCAAATTATTCAAAATCAGCTTTATATCACCATAGCATAACTAAAAATACTTAATTATTTCTCAATGCTGCTAATGACTATTTTTGTTTCCAGGAAAGCAGATAGCAGAAGGCAGAGATGTAAAGACCTGTGGCGAATAAATTCTGCATGGATGAAACTGCACGTTTTTAAGTTTGTCATTAATTAGATCAGGTGGTTCAATAATAAGGTTTTATCTGAGTATAACAAATTATTAACAGCGCTCTATACTTGAGGGTCACATCACAGTATTTGATCACTGAGTTTCTATTACAAAACAAACATAAATAACTATCCAATTAGTATTAGGGGTAACATAGAAAATGCACCATGGCTAGATCAAGATGATTGCTCCTTTGGGCGAGCTAGCCATAAAGAACTGAGTGCTCTTAGTCTTGAAATGTAATCATTTCGAACAAGGAGAGCCCGAGCCGTCTGACGCGTTGTCAAAATTCTTTGCAACTGTTGCAGAGTTTCTTGCTTCAACAGGTCAGCCTGAAAACACAATGCATGCATCAAAACAATGCTTCTAAATTCATTGATTATCCAATAAAGCTTAAAAGTAAATCTTTGTCTTATAAATAGGATCGAAGATAGTAATAAAATTGAATATCTAAATATATTTTGCCTGATGAAGGAATTCCTCGAGTGATGCAAGCTTGCTCATTGCAAATGCCATCTGGCCCATGTAATCAGCAACATTTCCAGAACCCGTGCTAGCTACTGATGACGTAGAGGAAAGTATTTCTAAAAGGGATTGTTTCAATACTTCCATGCCTTGCGATAATGCATCCTCAGCCTGCTGTGTAGACTGCTGCAGATTACAAATTCCCACCATTTGATTTTCGGTTAACGGCTCCAGATGGCTCTTGACTATCTGAATCACAAAAGAAACGAATACAAGGTTCAACAGGCAAAGAGCTTGGCCTTATAACTCAGATGACAAGGTCAAAAAAGTACAGTTGAATTGATCACTCACCTTAAGGAGTTCTGATGAACGGAATGCCCCATGCCAAATAAAAAATCTTTCTACCGGCGTTTTCCACAGCCCATAAAGCATGTGAAATATATCTGCCTTGGCCCCTATTTTCTTTAACCTGAATAATTCGTTGTAATGTGCCATAACACCGTCAACAAGAAGATGCAATTCATTGTCACTCATTTGAGAATTTAATGCGGATCTTAGATCGTTGAGCAGACGTTGGTGCTCGTCAACCCAGTGGCCATATTCCAAGTCAAATGCTAAGGCACCTGAATGATCAATAAGCATCACTGGTCACGGTCACAGATGCTTCTATCATGAAGCATATTTTAATAGATTAAGTACTCTACTAAATCACATAGATCATATGCTTAAAAGGGACTAATGAAAATTGGGAAATCATTATAATCCATGTATGACTTCACAGTGAGAGTGCATGAATTTCTGTTTTAAATACATCATTTCCATCTTGCAAGTAATTTGAAGATGAAGACTATCTACCTCCTCTTTTGGTTTCTTAAACAAAATTTTCAAAGAAATAGAAAAATACTAGTACACACTAATGTAAAAAATGTATTCATATGTTTCGTTTTTCATTCACAGACCTAATAACAAGCATTGCATAAAATAGCATTTTTGTTACCATTTCCAACAGTCGAATGACCTTGATCTCCAGAATTTGCAATAAAGATGCCCTGCATTAGAATTCACAACTATAAGGAAAAAAATAAAAAATGTCTGTAAATATCAGGTGGAAATGGAAATCTACAACTTGATGCACCTGTTGGCATGCTCGTTGAAGCTCTTGCTCTAATTGCACAAGCTTGACTCGGCTGCTCTCCAGCTGCTGTACATAAGCCTATTTGAAACCAAACTCCATGTCATTCAAGTATCTTAAAATCTAGTGTAAATTAAAACAAACATTACATCATTCTACCATAGTTTTAGTCAGACTGCAAATATGTTAAGTTGTTAACTAAACTATCCTTTGAATTCAATAACCCGTTGGTCTACACAAAAGGTCATACTACTGAGACCACTTACCTTCTTCCGTAACCGGCTCTTTCTTGCCGCCTCGCGATTCTGAGCAAGTCTACGAAGGGTCTAGATAAAGGGCATCCAAATCAGGAACTAGCTAGAAGATGTTGAGAAATTTCGTAGCAAAGTAGAAAAGAAAATAGGAAGAAAAACCTTGTGATCTTCAGCTCTGAACTTTGTCTGATCCTTGGAGTGAGCATTTCCTCTATTGGACTAACACAGTTAAAAAAACTATTGGAAGTTAATATAACACAATAGTCACCCAAAAGAAACATCTTCACAACACATTAAAAGGACACTTGTACAAAAACTAACATAAACAATACTCAACTTGATTATAAGTGAAGTATATTTCTCACACAGCACAAGCATGAAAAAACAAAACAAAAATACATATCCAAGAAAAAGATTGAGTGGTTTAACGGTTTGTAAATGTTAACTTTGATAGACTTTTATAGTAAAACAATTGAAACTTTTAGAAGATCGTAATCAATTATATGTGACTTTGAAGATTCAAATGTTTTGAATAAATTGACAACTATAATCACTGTTTGTATGTATCTATAATCTATAAAAGCTACATAGTGAAGAAATGAACAGGTGACTCACTTGGTGTTTATCATCAGTATCAATATCTATATCAGTAGAATTATCATCAGTCTGTTGGCTATTATCAGCCATTCCAGAATCAGCCCAATTCTCAACATGAATACTTCCCAAAGGCAAGGAAGCTATTCCCTTGTTGTACATCAGTTGTTGCTGCTGTTGCGCTGCATCCGAACAACCTGCTCCGTTTGAAGCTATCTCCGCAGAACCAACATTCTATGAAACACACAGTTTAATCAGAAACAAACAAAAAAACAGAAAGATGAACTTGATATTATAACATATACTCCCCGTTCCTTTTTAATTGTCATTTACAAAGTTCAAAGTAGTAATGATTATAATTTTGTCAAAATTACCCCTATCAATTTATTATAGAGAGAGAAAAAAAAATATCAAAATAATTAAAAGTTAGGGGTATTATAGACCAAAAAGAAATTATAGTTTAAAAAGTAACAATAATTATAAGCTTTCTTGGTATGTGTAAAAAGTTTAAAAATGACAATTAAAAAGGAATTGAAGGAGTAGTAAATAGCCATAGCAAAAAAGTCCATTAACAGTTAGATTCATCTTTGAGATCGTACAGGATGAGATACAGCATACAGCCAAAAAGTTTGTCACAGTTAAACCGTGACTAAATAAGGATTCATAAAATGATTGTCACAATTAAACCAGATCAAACAAAATCATTATTTGGTTGAAATGTGACTAATCTATACAAGTCCTCAAAAAAAAGATGCTATACTAATAGTCCTCCAAAGAGAAAAGAAGAGAGTGATGTACCGTATTGATTGTTGTTCCATAATGCATGTCACTAGCACCAATAACAAGATTGTTGGACTTTACACTGTTAAACATACAAGCTGCAAAAAACAGTTTAGATTGGAAATAATATTACTATTATTTTACATAAAAGACGAAGTTAGTTATTACTTGAAGTTAAATCAAGAGCATCTTGTTGTTGAAAGAAAGGAGAAGAATGGTGAAAATCTCCAAGATCAGAAAACCGCATTTGGTTTCTATTTATATCGTCTCCCCTGTTACACAAAAACAAAAAACAATAATATGACATGGATGATTGTTTCTCGAAGAGAATGCAAAAACAGGAAATACATACCGTAGCAAGAAGTACTGGTGGCAATAGAGATGAGAGTTTGGTTGAGCAGTTTTGATGGTTTGCATATTTATTTGTTTGAATTTAAAAAAAAATATTAGTGATGTGTATGTTAAGAATGTTTCCAGTGAAAACACATAAGGTAGAGAATGGTTCTGGTTTCTATCTATGTTTACCAAAGTAGTAGCAGCAGCAGCATAACCAAGAGAAGCATGAGAAAAAGAAGCCAAGTAAAATGTTTTAGGAAGAGGATGGCGTATGCCTTTGTATCAAGTAGAATAGTAGTACTATTAAGAGGATATATGCGCCTTGGAAAAAGTGAGAGTAATATACTGGAATTTTTTACATAAATACCCCTAATTTTGGAAAAAATTTCCTAAATAACTCATGTTTCAAAAATATTTCCAAAATACCTCCATTAGGATTTTGGTTTGAACTATGTCGCTATTGGAATTGGCGACTCTCTTGTAGAGGTCTAACCATGTCGCCAATGCAACTGGAGACACTCTTCCAAGTCGCCAGTGCAATTGGCGATACAGTGTAATGGTTAAACCAAGTCGCCAATTCAAGTGGAGACACCCTTCAAACTGAAATTTTTCACTATAAATAGGGGTGTTAAGCTTGGTTTGTTCCACATCTCTTCTCACAACTTTGTCATGTATATTGCATTAGACATATTCAACAAAACTTCATGCATGCAATCAAAGACAAGTACCTTAGCAAACAGGTTATGAATGCTGGTTATGCGCTAACTCAACCAACATTTCAATACTACCTTAACGAAATAAGGATGTCAAATGCAGATGCCGGAAGCTGGTTGGATAACATTCCACTAGAAAAGTGGACAAGATCTTTTGAAGGTGGCTGTCGATGGGGTCACATGACAACAAACCTTGTGGAGTCCATGAATGATGTATTCAAAGGAATAAGAAACCTTCCAATCACTGCTTTGGTGAGATCAATCTATTATAGGTTGGCATCACTTTTCGCAACAAGAGGCGAAAGATGGAGTGCAGTGTTAGCATCTGGTCAATTATACAGTGAGAGCGTTATGAAATTGATGAAGGAGGATGCTATCAAAGCCAACACACATGCAGTTACAATCTTTGACCGACATAGACAATCATTCAGTGTACAAGAAACAATAGATTTTAATGAGGAGAGGCCCAATTTATCGTATGCTGTCAGGCTAAACAGAGGTTGGTGTGATTGTGGCAAGTTCCAGGCCCTCCGTGTACCTTGCTCACATGTCATTGCAGCATGCGCACATGCTCGTCAAGATGCTTATGGCTATATATCTGATGTTTACAGGCTGGTTAATGTTATGAATGTATACAGCAAAGGCTTCGCAGTGCTACCAATGGAGGATTATTGGCCTACATACCAAGATGAAATAGTTTGGCACAACGATGAAATGAGAAGAAAGAAAAAAGGGCGCCCAAACAGCAAGCGTATAAGAACCGAAATGGATATCAGTGATAAAATGATACGACTATGCAGTATCTGTCGTCAGCCCGGCCACAACAAAAAACATTGTCCCAATGTTGGAGGAACATCTGCATCATAATTTATCTTATCTTTTCGTTTTTTTGTAACCAAATGTTTTCATTAATGCATTTCTCTTTGTTATAACAATTTAAACAACATACAACAATAAGTTGATTGATACCTTGTATGTTCCAAAACATCATGTCGATCGGTGGCTTGTCTCGCGAAAAAATAACTTTACCCCAACGACGACGATACATTTTATGAGTAAAACAAAGTTGTGCGAAGAGATGTGGAACAAACCAAGCTTAACACCCCTATTTATAGTGAAAATTTTCAATTTGAAGGGTGTCTCCACTTGAATTGACGACTTGGTTTAACTATTACACTGTGTCGCCAATTGCACTGGCGACTTGGAAGGGTGTCTCCAGTTGCATTGGTGACATGGTTAGACCTCTACAAGGAAGTCGCCAATTCCAATGGCGACATAGTTCAAACCAAAATTCTAATGGGGGACATTTTAGAAATATTTTTAAAACATGGGTTATTTAGGGATTTTTTTTCAAAATTAGGGGTATTTATGTAAAAAATTCAATATACTGGAAATAAAATAACAAGAAAAAGAAGAACAAGTGATAAAAATGATGTGATAATAATACTCTAAAAATTACTAATTAAACTTCAAAAGTAACCATAATTATTCGACAAAACTCTTCTAAAAAGCTTTAATATTATTGTATTTTAGAATTGAGTTTAAACTCAGAACCAAAAATTAAACTAAAAAAAATCTATCATATGATTCAAGTATTGTTTAGTATTTTTTATTAAAAGTTAGATAAAATTTTAATATTTTATCAAATTTAAACAATTTTTCATTCAATTTTCTCTCTTTTAATTTTTTTTTTCGCCACCCTTTTTGATTGTCTCTAATTTTTTCAAATTGTCTCCAGTTATATTATCGTGCAGTGAGATCTAATTCCTTTATTTTTTTTCAATTAAATATTATAATAATTAGTTTCAAATGATTCAATGGTGAGAATCTGCACTTTATTTCATCCGCTTAAGGAAACTACTTATATTAGTGGTAATGGGATTGGGAGATGATTGATATATTTAAAATAAAGCGTTATTGGTATCTGACTCGGGATTTTATTTTTCCAACATCACATTCACAGACACAGTTACACACTGTTCAACATCCATCTCAATCTCTTCCCCAGAAGACGTCTCCTTCATCTTTTTTCTTCTCTTTATTTCTATTCCTACTCCTACCTCCTAACCTACCTACACACTTTTCCTTTTCTTTTTCATTTTTCATATAATCAAAACCAGGTGCTGAATTTCCACTCAACAAACTTTCATATATCTTATACTCATTCATCACTTGGTTTCATAAACGGCCACGCTCAAAAAGATAATAGAATATCCGTTACACAACCAATACCAAATGCGATACACGTTACTAACATCTAATAAATTAACACGTGATTTTTACTAATCATATAATATCATTATTTCATCTACTAAATTCTATTTTAATGTATAAAATACTTCCTCCATCCTACAATTTATAAAATTAATTTATCATTTTAATTTTCAACTTTGTTATTTAATTAATACTATTTCAATTTTTGGTTAAATATGTTTGTGGTTTTTCTAAATAATATTTTAATTTTCAACTTTAGTTTTTCAAAATATTTCCTTCAATGATCCTTCAATAATTGTGCATCCACACTTTTTGTCCTTCTTACAAATTAGCAACGGTTTTTAAAATTTAGTGACAGAATTAACGACGGTTTTAGCGATAATTTATTACTTAGTGACTGAATTAACGACGGTTTTAGTATTAGGGACCAAAAGTATTGATGGAATATTTTAAAATGACCATTTTTTGAAGAAAATATTTTAAGAAACTAAAAATGAAATTAAAATATTTAAGAGGATTACAAACATATTTAACTCTTTAATTTATCACTCTAACTCTTAAAGGCAACAATAAATCGGGCAACAATAAGTCAGGCTTTCTCTAAAAGTCGTCTAATCCATTTAAGATTCATCTCTACCGAATTTGTGTTTTTGCAATTTATGTTTCTCGTAATCAATAACAAATACGGATGTAATGGAGAGGATGAATAATAGAGCTAAAAGCTAATTGATATTTTGAAAAAAAAAAAAACCGAAAGAATGTAATGGTTTTATAAAGTTTTTGTTGGTTAATTAACTAAGTAACTTAGTTAGTTGTTAAGCCACTAATCACAATCACTTAACAACGTATAATCCTAATGATTATAAATTAACACTTAACACACCTCTATTAATCTATAACTTGAAGTATACATTAATACTAGTTTTTCTCTAAAGAACACAAATTTATTTATATGCCTTTATGAATCCATCAGTTACTGCAATTGTGTTAGACTTTGAAAAACTGCAGTCATTCTATTCATAGCTTGCTCTTTTATGAAGTGGAACTTAGTTTCTACTTGTTTTATCCTCTCATGTTAACGTTAATTCTTAAGAAAATTTATGGCTTATTAGTTGTCAATTATACGTTTCAATGGTTTTTCCATTTCACGTTGCAGCTCATTCAGCAATAAATCCAATCAAATTGCTTTACATGATGCAAATGTGCTAACTATATACTCTGCCTCTCAGGATGATAAAGTTGTGACAGGTTTTTTCTTACTACACTAAGAAATTCCGTTATCATTGTACTTGAAAACATAACCTAAGGTGTTCCTTCTATCACTTTCGTCACCGTATTAATCAGAATATGAATAATCTATCAATCTTGCCTTCTTCTCCTTAACAATAGCTAGAAATAGCAAGACAAGTATAATGGTTCCCTTTAGGTACTTGAGTGTTCTCTTTATAACCAATAGGCGTGATTTTCTAGGCTCGCTCATGAACATGTTGATTATACGTACTGCATAGCGAATGCCAAATCTTTTGTTGCATAAGTACCTCAATGATCCCACAATCTGCTTGTAAAATGTTGCTTCTACTTTCTGTTCATCATAGTGTTCATCAACTTTTGCATTTCACCTTCACGTACATTTGTTGACACATTACCAAGTTTTCCTTTATTTTCACAACTTTTATGCCATGAAAGTATGAGAGCTTACCTAAGTCAATCATCTCAAGCTCGACATTCATTTTGTTCTTTAAATTCTCAATCTCAGATGAATGACTTCTAATGATGAGTAGATCATTCACATACAAGCATATCAACAAGATTTTTGAATTGTTGAAACTTTGCACATAAAGAAGAACACCAGAAGTTATGGAGGTTTGGTCAAAGTAAAAAGACTTAATCCTTGTTAGACGAAGGCAATTTATCTAAAGGGGAGGTGAATAGACCACAAGTTAAAAAATTCTACAAAAACTGTTTTGAAAATTTTAACGGCTAGCGGAAGTGACCCGAATCAAATCGTCTAAACTGAACCGCTATCGAAAAGCTCGGATATGCGTATATGAAAACCAATTGATAATAATGATAGACAAATCAATCAATATGCTTTTAACAACAATCACTTGAATGCTACACAAAAAGTAAGGTATATTTTCAATGACAAAATACACAAAAACACAATTGAGGCAAATTATCGAACACCTTGTGTGCAATCAATTTCGTTTAAAATTTTCTATGGTTTTGTTGATTGGAAAAAGCAACTACAATATAATAGATTGTAATCAATACAACAAAACCGTTTTCAAAATGTTACCAACAAAAGTTTAACCAAACGTCTTGACCGCACAATCTATGAATTTAACAATTTGCAAATGAAAAATAATATATATATATATATTACACAAGGATTTGTTTAGGCAATTCTCCAATCGGCCTCGCTATAGGTACTTCTGCCCTCATTCGAACTCGAATCGAGATAATCAATCTTACTTTGAAAATGTAGTTTTACAACAGAAATGTAACAATACAACCTCACAAACCCTATGTTTGATGATTCTAACACTTTCTGTTCCCTTGATCTGAGCTTTATCAAGTCAACCAACAATACGAATTTGATTCACTGTCTCACACTACTCCTTTGTAAGAAACTTCGTTCTACAAAGCTTTCACTCAATCGAATCCTAATTGTGAATTGTTTTCACCCAAGATTTACAAATTTTATTCACTGTCTCATGCTACTTCTTTGCAAGAAACCCCGTTCGTCAAAGCTTTCACTCGATCGAATACAAATTGTGTAATCTTGTCCAAAACCTTCAAATCCTCAATTGATCTTGAAGGAAACCCCCAACTTATTTTTCTATTTGAAACCCCCAAAGATTCTCAACCCAATTTACAATTCAACAACCTAAATTGGACGTTATCAACTTGATTCTAGATGGCACCCAAACAAAGAATAATTATGTGTAATTTGTTTGTGTGTATGCATAGAACATGGGTTGAAGATGAAGAGAACTCTTTGAGTATATCTGGTTTCATATTTTGAAATGATGCATGTATGAAGTATTTATATGTGTGCAAGTTGGAGGGAAAAAAGAATGTAGTAGGTTTAGAAAAAATGCAAATTTTTCAAGATTTTTAATGCATGTGCCGACTTATGTAAGTCATGTGTCGACACATTCAATGCATGTGTCGACTCATAGAAGAAAATTTTCTTCTATGTGTCGACCTGAAACCCTTCCACAGTAAACACATCAAATAGAGGCTACAGGCTTTAAAATTCATTAACATGTGTCGACTCATAGAAGAAATTTTCTTCTATGTGTCGACACATGCATGAACAAAAGCTACAGACTTAAAAACTTAATAACTTGTGTCAACTCATACAACGTATCTGTCAACACATAAGCATGTGTCGTGCATAAAAAAACACATTTTTTGCCATGTAGAATCATTTCTAACCTTTTCTAAGTCATTTCCAAGATGTTTTTATGCCTCCTAATGCTAAGATGCACATTAAGACTCAAAAGATACCTTCCAATATACAGAACTGCTAAAGTATCCTAGTTTTGACATCATACAAAACAATTCTAATAGGAATGTGCATGATGATTGTTCGTCATTGCATGAAATTTGGCGTAAAATTAGATAAAAATAAGCGACAGATGAGCCAAAAGGAAGAAGAAAGACCCAAGAATGAGAAAAAAACAGCTAAGTATGAAAGAATCAGACTTAGTGAAAATTTAGGTGAATAGGGGAGTAAAAGCGTGCAGCTACTGGAATAATCATGTGTATCATCGCGTGCGCGATAGGGATGTACTAGTTGCACCGCATGCGTGATACATATATAATGCACGCGATGATGCCTTTTTTTGGCGCGTTCTGAGTTTTTTTAAGGGGAATTTTTTCACTGTTACAAGGGTTACAAATTTTGGCACTGGAAACACGACTTTACAGCATCCAAAGGTGATTTTGAGAGCATTGGAAGTCATTGGAGGTCAATCCTTCAAGGGAATTCATATGTTATTCTCCTTATTTCAATTAGTATTTTAATTTTAACCATGAGTAGCTAAACTCTTCTAGGTTAGGTTGTGTGTGATGAACCTTTTTCAATCTTGTTGGATTATATGTTTATTTGACTTTGTATGAATCCTTTACACTATAATTTTATTCAATTATCTATCGTTCTTAATGCTTTTTATTTGAGATACTTTGTTAAATTGATCTTGGATACATAGGAATTACTAACCCTTAGCCTATGTGTTGGACCTAAGGCAATTATTCTAATTACGCTGGTTAAATAGAAATAGGAGATCCCAAGTAGAGGCATAGAGTATTAATGTTCTGTACATCGAATAATCCTGATTACGTTTGTGGACTAGGGATGGGAAGCTCTAAGTAGTGACTAGTGAGTTATTTCGCGAGGGATAGGTTATAACGGCTTTGTTAATTCGTTGTGGTGTTATAGGGATAAGATCATTCATACAAGACATCAAACATCAATAAGAGAGAATTAGGGGATTCGATACACAACCTGAACGTCTTAGTCATTCTGTTTAAATCTTTTATTTTTTTTCGCTCTGCAACCTGAAAACCCCCCGCTATTTACTGTTTTCTTGACTTTGCACAAATATTGTCTTGTTCGAACATGGTCCATGTGGATTCGATCTTTTATTATTGCGACACTATTGGTACATTTGCCGAGAAGTCATCAATTTTTTGGTGCCGTTGTCGGGGACTATTGATTGCAACAGGGTAACGCTTGTGCAATGTTTTATTTTTTTATTTTTTTTTAGTTTTTATTACTTTTTGTTTACTTTCTTGATTATCATAGTGCTACTGAGGTATTTTCTTATTGTGTATACGCAGTTCAGGATCGACTTTACTACCATTCAATCCAAAAACTAAAAGAACCGTATGTGCTCTCAGAAAAGCAGCTAGATAAGTAATTATGGCTTATGAGAACCCAGAAGAAGATCCATACTGCTTTCTTCAGACACTGAAGAAGAGGATAACATGGTAGTACCAACACCCCAAATGATGGTGGATTACTATAGAAGGACCGACTACAAACAGATTTCTAGAGGGTTTGTACTGGCAGACCCTGCTAACTTTGATATTAAAAATTATGTGCTTTCAGGTCTAAGAGACAATTCCTTCGATGGGAACGCTATCAGAGATCAGTGGGCTTATCTTGCAAGCTTCTACAAAACCGCTTCGATGTGCAAACAAGATGGTATCAAGGAAGACCAAGTCAAGCTACGATTGTTTGGTTTCTCACTCATTGGAATGGTGAAAGGTTGGTTACTATGCCTTCCAAATGGAACCATGAAGATGGAAAGGGCTAGAGGATAAGTTCCTAGAAAGATTTTTCACCACCAACCAGTTTACTGAGAGAAGGGCCGAAATTGTAAATTTTGAGCAACAAGACACGAAATCACTGTATGATTCATGGGACAGGTTTAAATTATTATTACGCAGGTTTCCCAATCATAATATGAATAATATGGAACGGATGCAAAATTTCATTAAAGGCCTCAAGAGTCAGACATATATGTTGCTATATGCTTCCGCAGGAGGCACGATTAGACAAATGAACGAACCAAAAGTCAAGGATCTCGTCGCAAAAATATGCTTGAGTGAGTACCGAACTAAGAGCGAAAGGTCAGTAAAAAGTGAAACGGTAGGCACCTCGAAAGGTATGTTAGTTGTTGATACTCAAACTACTCTTTTAGCTCAAATAGAATTATTAAATAAGCAGCTAGCTGAAAACAGCTTAAATAAAGCTAACGTGAACCGGGTACAAGCACTAAGATGTGATTTTTGGGGAGAAGAACATGAAAATGGAAGGTGCTCGTTGGAAGGGTAGAGTGAAGAGATCTAGTTTGCAAATTTTCAGAAGAACTACCCTTATTTCAACACCTACAATCGAGGATGGAAGGATCACCCAAATTTTTCGTTGGAGGAATAACCAAAGCCAAAGCGGAAACCAACAAGCTTCCAACTTCCAAAGAAAGTGTTCACAGCTGGAAGAGACCTTACAAAACTTCATTAAGGCCACACAGAGTATCTTGGATCAGGTAAATAAGAATCATGAGACCATGAGTAGAAACCATGACGCATCCATAAAAATGTGGAGATGCAGATTGGTCAGTTGTCTCGGAAGATAGCTACTTTACCAAGTTCAAGTGGAGGATTCTCGGGTAACACAGTAGATAACCCTAAGAATGAGTCTTGCAAGGCCGTGGAAACAAGTTTTAAAGTGATTGCTAATAAAGATAAGGAGGAAATAGTTGAGGAAGTGATAATGGAAAAGGGAGAATTAAGGAATGAAAGGGAAGAAAGTGAAGTTCAAGGTGACCAAGAAGAGAGAGGAGTCACCATTGGTCAATTAATAGACAAAAACTCCCCGTGGAGAAGAACCAAGAAGCAAATCCTCAATGATCTCAATCCACCATTACCTGATTACATCAAGGCACCGTATCCAATAATTAAGAAGAAACCCCCTCATGAAGATGAGGCAAGAATTTTTTCCAAGTTTAAAGAGATGCTGAAGACACTCCTGGTAAGTATCTCTTTCCATGAGATTTTAAAACTTATGCCTAAATTTGCTAAATTCATAAAGGCATTACTAATGGGTACGAAGCAAAAAGTGGTCGAGGAATAATTCCACGTGTCTGAAAAAGATAATGATATGGTGCCTAAAACATTGCCACTGAAGCTAAAGGATCCAGGTAAGTTCTCTATTTCTTGTACTATTGGTGGAGTGGAGATCCCACATGCTTTATGTGATCTAAGGTTTAGTATAAATGTTATGCCACTGGATAAGGTTAAGGAGTGCGACTTGGAAGAGATCATGTCGAGTAATATGACTCTTGCTTTAGCTAATTCATGTATCACTCACCCACTTGATATTATACAAGACGTGTTAGTGCATTTTAGTGGTTTAGTGTTTCCTGCAGATTTTGTGGTACTGGACATGAAAGGAGATTCGGAAGGGTCTCTAATTCTCCGACGCCCATTCTTGACAACTGGGAAAGCAAAAATAGACGTGGAGATAGATGAACTTATATTGAATTTCAATAAGGAGAAAGTGATTTTTAAGGTGTATGACTGAACATCGTATGTGTAAGACATGGATATATGCTACCATCTAGAAGAAAATCGTAGAAATTAAAGGTTGATAAAGGGATGATACCAACCAAGTTGACCGGCGTGAGGGTTTCCCTTACGCCTAACGTGCCTTAGGGATAAACAGTCAAGCTAGTGACGGAAAAGAAGTGCTTGATGGGAGGCAACCCATCAGTACGAATTTATTTTAATTTTTGTTTGAATTTTATTTTGTAACATATCCTAATTTTTTTTTTAATTTAAAAAATTTAAGTATCCTAGTTTTGACATCATACAAAACAATTCTAATAGTAAGATGCATGATAGCAGTCTGTTATTGCATGAAATTTGGCAAAAAATAAGAGAAAAACAAGCGAAAGATGATCTTGTTAGACGATGGCACTGATCTAGAAGGGGGGTTGAATAGATCACTAAGTTTTAATAATAATTGGCGCTTAAAAATTTTGTTTTAAAATGTGCAGAAGCGGCCTTGAATCAAAACTCGTCTAAACGAATCGTTATTGGTAAGATTGGATATACGAAACCAAATGGAATAATATTTATGAGATATTGGAATCAATAAAGTTCCCAATTAAACAATTCAATTAAAGACCACTTTGAATGAACCAATTTCCAATGCTTAATAGACGATAAAATTGAATTGACAATTTTATGAACAGTTTGTGTGCTATCAATATGTCGAACATTTGGTGTGCGAAACACCTCAAGTTCAATTTCCTTTGAAATTGTAGTGCGGAATTTTCACACTTGCAATCAAAGTGATTGCAATGGTTTTTCAAAACAGTTTTAAAGCACTACAAATCAATCTAAATGTTTCTAACAGTTGATTTCACACAAACGTCAACAACATAAAGTAAAGAGATGGAGAGAGAGAGAGAGAGAGAGAGAGAGAGAGAGAGAGAGAGAGAGAGAGATAGAGAAAGAGAGAGAGAAAGAGAGAGAGAGAGAGAGAACGACACCCAATTTGCTTAGGTAGTTCCCCTTTCGTCCTCCCTTCGGGTACATCTGCCCCCAATTCTAAAACTAGAATTGAGATATGTATAATATCTGTTTGCAAAATTCTATACAAGAGAAGTCCTAGCTACTACACAATCAAACCTAATTGTTGATGTTGATTCTATCCACTTCTCACCCCTTGATTCCAGCCGAATCAAGAACATCAAACTCTTCAAACAAACCTCCAATTACCGCTACTCACTTGACCAAACCTTCCGTTCTTCAAATCTTTCACTCGGCTGATTTCGATCGCAAGATGTTTGACCCCAAATCTTTCAATACAATCCACAGGTTACCACTACTTCCTTGACCGAACCCACCAATCTTCAAGGCTTTCACTCGGCTGAATCTGTAATGCAAAGATTTATGCAAAAACCCCAAATCACCAAGATCTTGGAGGACAAAACCCTAATGGTTTTATTGAAGAAATCCCACCGATTCTTAACCCCAAACTAGATATACAAATCCTACGTTTGGACGTTATCACTCTAGAACAAAGCACAAATCAATAAAAATGATTATGTATGATTATTGATTAATGCAATTTGTGAGAGTGAAGATGAAAAGCAATGCAATGTATTTTCAATTTTCTTCTTGTTTTTACAAAATGAGACATATGAATATATATATATATATATATATGAGCATGAAAGAATAACAGAAAAACAAACTTTGGGAACACAAAGATACAGAAAAATTAGTGAAAACGTGCGAGAGGTCGACGTACAGAAGCTGTGAGTCGACCTGAACATGACAGAATACAAAACTGCACACAAAAGAAGACTGTGCGTCGACCTGCACCAAGGCCATGTGTCGACGCATGAAGGTCAGAAAGTTTCAAATTTGTTTCTTACAGTATGCGTCGACCTACACAAGAGCCATGTGTCGACGTATACATGGCAGAGAATTTTTCACACTTTTTCATACTAGTGTGCGTCGACCTGAAGAAGTCCTGAGTCGACGCACGCATGCCAGAATGTTTCAAACATCATTTTTCTTGATTGTAAGTCGACCTATACCTTGTGTGAGTCGACCTAATGCATCAAAAATGACTCAAAACACATTTTAGACATATAGTGTGATCCTATATGCCTAAATTCATGTATGTGGATCTTTATGCGCGTTTGTAAAGGATGAATGCATGTCTTAGACAAGGTGATACCGTCCAAAATACACAAGTACGAAATTTCCTAGTTTTGACATCATTAAAACAAAGTAATAAAGGAACCTTGCCCTCAAATACTCCCCCTTTTTATGATGGAAAAACCTTGCAAAAACTTCCCACACATTGAGTACTTTGTGAAGAACATTCTCCGCCTGACTGTATGCACTTTCGTCTGTAAAATTCTGAACTTTGTGAACTTTCTTTTGCTTTCTTCCCCTTTGAGAACATCAAAAAGAGTGAAGCAATTAGTCATTTGTAATCATATCATACACATACCAACACAAACATATGCTTTGCAACAAATACGATATTAACAAACACCTACATATAATGTTACCAATGCAAAGAATAGAGAATAAAATAGCTCAAGAAACATATAGAATTAATAATGCATTACACACCATAAATTGTTCAATACAAGTCTTGAGAAAAAAAACATGCCGACAAAACAAATAACAAAATAAAATGCAATACAACAACACAACTCAATAAACTATGGTCTTCGGCCCCTATGTGGTTAACCTCTCCCCCAGAATGAGTGATCCTGATGTGGTCCTTGAGCATTCATACGTTCACACTTACCAAGAACACTTCTGTTGAGAGTGTTGAAGCTCAGTGAGAGGGCACGATGCTGATTTGCTAAGGTTTCAGCCATTTCATCAAACCTACACAAAACTCTTGATGCAAAGAGATCAAAATTCTCATTCTGTGCTTGAATTTGTCCCTGTATTGATTCATATCGTTGTTCCTGAAGAGCTTCCAAGTTTTGTTGCTCAAGTTGCATGCTTCATAGCATTTCAAGAACTTCAGAATTGTCAGTTTGAGGTTGATGTGGAGAAGGAGGCACATATGAGGTACCTTGCTTGGACCAGGTATTTTGACGTTATGAACCCCATCCTTGGTCAGCATTAGTATCCTGAACTGGAGAGCCACCCAACCAAGCGCGATTATCGTGACCTTCAAAGGGAGCCTCAGTATCAAATAGGATGAGTTTCCCCATCTTCATCTTGTTCTTCCTCCTCAGCTTCATCTAAGTTCTGAATCCTTCCACTTGAACCCTTAAACTTGACCACATAAGTTTGTTGTTGCCTGTCCCAAATGTATCCCATCAGAGTCATAGTATTTTGGCTAAACTCTTGGTTAGCAAAAAGTGATATGTAAGGGATACTTGTCACTGCAATTCCAGCATGATCCAATATGATTTGGATAAACGATTTGTAGCATAACGATAAGCCTCTTCCACTTTCTTTCAAAGCATAGATACGACTTGCAACATAATACGACCAGTTTACCTTAATTTTATTCTTGAGAAGATAGACTAAATGGACTTCAGCTTGATCCACTCGAGAATAACCTCCTTTCTTTGGACGCAAAATATAAAAGACAATCCACTGCAGGATTCTATCCTTCCGTTTCAATAGACCAGTAGTAACAGACTTGGCAAGGAGATCACTTGCGACTACTTCCTCAAAATAAGGGCCTTTAAGCATAGAATTCAATGCAGACTTAAATTCATAGTTTAGAGCCAAGTTAGTATGAGTAATCTTAAGATCAAGAGAAAGACGAGGACACGTATCAAACAAGTCCCGCCACACAGTGCTACCCAGATTGTAACTTTTACCCCTATCTTGTAGGCAAACTCATAACCAGTAAATTTGTCTTTCAAACCCGCGTAAAACAGTCTAACTAAATCCTCATTGTAGTTAGTACTACATTCTAAGAAGTTATTAAACTTTTAATGGTTTAGCATGTCAACAATTTCAGGAATGTGCATTCTATCTGCTACCTTAGGATAATAGACATACTGCTTAATAATAGATCTTTTCTTAAAATCCTCTTCATATACCTCAGCAAGTTCAATAGATAGGAGAGACATAGCGTTTACCGGAGTTTGGGATGTGTTTGCTTGAGAAGAGGTGTAGTGCGACTTTTGTGGTTCCGAATCACTATCGCTTTGGTACTACAGTTCGATTCATTTTTTATCCTGTTGAGCTTATTAAGGAAGGGGAATAGATGTCTCCAATTAACCCTGCTTGCAAAATGAGGTTAAACAATCAAAGCTGTTGGTTTACAGATGCTATCAAAATAGGGGGGTTCGTCTTTTAGGGTTATATGCTTAAAAACAGGATCTGGACTATTTGTGAGGTTTTAGGTCTAATGCTTTTGATGGATATATGAAGGTACTGGATTTTGGGTTTTTGATTAGTATGCTCGCTAAGACTTTTGCAATCTTATACCTACGTATTCCCGAAACAGGGAAATCAGAGCGATCGTAGTTCCTCCTATTCTATGGGAGGAAAAAGGTTGTTTTGGTGTTTTGTTCAAAGCCCAAAACATGAAGCTAAAGGTGGTTTGTATCTTGTTCAAAGCCCAAGATGTGAAGCTAAAGGTTTGACTGAGAGAGAATTTGTCATCTCTAAAGAGGAGTGGTTGATGTTTGTATGCTGTGAGCAAGGCACAACTTTGATGCTAAAAGGTTGATTGACTCAACCGGGGTTTTCTTTATACAAAGCCTAAGAGGAGGCTAGAAGTTGACTTTTTCGAGGAAAATGTTCTTTCTGTCTTGTACAAAGCCCAAGATTGAGGCTAAACGGGATTTTGACTCTGTTGGGGAGAATGTATCTTGTATAAAGCCCAAGATGGAGGCTGAAAGGGTTTGACTCAACAAGAGAGTGCTCGTATGTGTCTTGTACAAAGCCCAAGACGGAGGCTAAAAGAGTTGACTCAACAAGAGAGTCTTAAACCGGTGATTGACTCAACAAGAGAGTCGGAAGGTTGATTGACTCAACAAGAGAGTCTTTTATACTCAACAAGAGAGTGATTTGTTGTTTCGTACGAAGCCCGAGATTGAGGCTAAAAGGAGATTGACTCAATAAGAGAGTCTTTTATACTCAACAAGAGAGTGTTTTTATATGTCTTGTACAACACCCAAGACAGAGGCTAAAAGTTGACTCAACAAGAGAATCTTTTATACTCAACAAGAGAGTGGGTTTTTTATATGTCTTGTACAAAGCCCAAGACGGAGTCTAAAATAGATGGACTCAACAAGAGAGTCTGAAAAGGTTAGCTCCGCTAGGGAGAATCATTTGTACAAAGCCCAAGACGAGGCTATTAACTACTGAAGATTAGACCCATAGGCAGGTCCAAGGGTGGGGAACTCTCATGAGAGAGACCGGGTTTCAGAGTGATCGGTGTTTCTTCCTATGTTTGAAAGGAACTTGAGAATGTTTTTGAGACCCAAGAGGCTTAGGCTATCCAAATCTAGAGTTTTATCTTTTGTACCATGCCCAAGAGGAGGCACATGCATTAAGGGATGAGTATCAACCCTACAATGGTCGGAGTTTTGACGTGGGAAAGACTGCTCTAACAAAGGATGACTAAGTTCTGTCTTGTACCTTTACGAGTTCATCAGGGTCCTTGTATTAAGCCCAAGAGAAGGTATGAGAACTTCTAAGAAGCCGAAGGGTCCTTGTACAACGTCCAAGAGGAGGCAGGGATGCTTTTAGTAAGCCTGTGGGTCCTTAAACCAAGAGAAGTTCAAGAAATCCAATTCACAAAGAAGAGATCATTCCAGGAAAGTTCGAGAATTTAGAAGAAACTCAAGAGATGCCATTCACGGAGAAAAGATCATCTATGGGGAGTTAGAGTTTCTTTGACAATTTCTAAGGGTGACAGTCTGAGAAAAGGTTCATCGAGAATACTGCCTTTCTCTTTGTTCCATATTGTTTAACCCCAAGAGAAGGGAAGACTGTATCTGGAAATCCTATGGGGATCTAGTTTTGTTTGTATTTAAAAAGTGACCAACAGGGCTTTACCTAGTTCTAGACGTAGTTTCCGGGGAAAACTCTAAATAACTATACTAGTATTACACAGTGGATATGTGACAAGTATATAAAAGGATGTGAAAGAAGACTTACAGTAAAACAGCCCCACAATACAATTATATACATATGAAAGCGGTAAATGAAAGCGGATAAACACTTACCCGTTATTGAGCTTCCACGCTATTTTGTTAGTTGTTCAATAAAGAAATTAAAGAAAGTTTGATAACAACATGTATTTTAGTTCAAAATCAAAGGAGAAAGTGCTTTGAAAAGATTGTTGGGGCTTACAGCTCGAGGAGAGGCCCAAGTTTTAACGATGATCGCACCGTTGTTTTAAAAACTGTACAGAGGGACTTATATGATACGTGAGCCCCAAAAAGTTTTTATGTATAAGGGGATGGGTCTTACACTCTATTAGAGGCCCAAAGAAATTTAAAGAAAAGAAATGGGGCTTATAACACGAGGGTAGGCCCAGATGATTTGATTTTTGAACTGGCGATTGCGCAGAGAGTTTTCTTTTAATGCAGAGGGACTTATACATGTCTGAGGCCCAAAATGGTTTTGGTTAAAAGGGGATTGGGTCTTACACTCTATTAGAGGCCCAAAGTTTTTGTTTTTGAAAAGGAATGGGACTTATAGCTCGAGGAGAGGCCCAATTGGTTTTGTTAAAAAGGCGACGATCGCACCGTTGTTTTTGAAAATACAGTGGGACTTATACAATGACTGAGGCCCAAAACATGGTGTATTTACAAAGGGGATGGGTCTTACACTCTAATAGAGGCCCAACGATTTATTTTTGTACAAGAGATGGGACTTACAACTCAAGGAGAAGCCCAGGGTTATTTTGAAAAGGCGACGATCGCGTCGTACGTTTTGACGGTATCGGGACTTATACAATACACTGAGGCCCAAATCATTTTGGTTTTAAAAAAGGGTTGGGTCTTACACTCTATTAGAGGCCTATGAGTGTTTGAATATGATTTGTTTAGGGTGATTAAAATCAAAACCCTAAATTAATTTCAAAATGTATTTTAATTAAATTAAATTTAATTAAAATGATCAAAATTATCAAACATGTGTGAAAAACAAATTGTGATCTTGGATTAATGTTTGAAAAATCATGTTTATATCCACAAAATGATTGGAAACCAATTAAATTTGGAAAATCAAGGAGGAAAAAATATTTTAAATGTTAAAAAACAAATAAAAGATTAATTCTTTGCAAAAATATCAAGTATATGAAATAAATAATATTTTTGGGAATTTTTGGCAAAATAAAATATTTTGACATTTTTGTGAATTATTAAAAAAAGAATCAACTCAAAATCATTAAAACTCAGAGAGAAATTAATTTTTGAATCAATTAAATAAAATCACAAAATTCAAATATTTGAATTTGTGAAAAAGGCGCTAAGAACATGGCATGAAAACGCGCGTGTTCTGAGTTTGGCCTGATTTGCATTTTCTATCCAATCTCACTGAATACTTGATGAAATAACACAATCCACATATCAATCTGCTTGTTTTCACCTCACGATCATGTCTATGGTCTTTAATTTCATTTATTTTAAGCATGGAATAAGAAATCAAGACAAAACCTCAAGAACCCTAAAATTTGCATGAAGGCTGAGAATTTTGATACACGATTCAAACAAAGCAATCAATTGAGGGGAAACATTCTATGCATGATTATGAACATTTGGCAAAAGTATTGTGCGAGGAAATATGCATAGATTAAGAGATGGCCAAGTTTAGGCTTACTTGAAGGACGTGACAGCAAGAGTAAAGTGATTTTTGAGTTGGAGGTGTTACATATGAGTTGTGATGATCTGAACAGCTTCCCTACACCATATGGAGTGTGTTTGAATGCTTGGACTTGATTGGAAATGGTTGGATCACTTCATGACATCTCGGCTGCAGCTTGGTTAAAACCTTGAGCAATTGGCTGGTGATTCTGAGAAATCAGTGTTACAGTTATTGTTTAAGTGTTAGGATCACTCCTATATGATGTTTATGAGGTGTGTGTGTGTGATTGGTTTGGTTGGAATAGCTTTCAAACTCAAAACCGGATAGTGACTTGCTTTGGAAGGCTAATTTGGAAGTGAGAAGGTGATTTTGAGGAAAGCATCTGTTTGATGGCTTTGGTGTACTTAAACTGAGCACAAATGAGCTCTATTTATAGTAGAGCAAATTTGTTTTACAAGGAATATGGAATGGCAACTGCAGCAGAGGTTTGGCAAATGTTGATAAATAGGAATCCAAGTCTCCTCTACCATTGACTAGAGGTTAGAGCACAGGCTACTGGTTCCCTAGTTCAGAGATCATCCTTGACTCATTCAGTTGGAAATTGCTCAGTTCATGCCACCTTGGTGCATCCATTGAATGCTCTAAAACAAAATTGGAGTCTTGTCCCCTCTTTAGGTTTTTTAGGTTTGGCATGCTATTTTTAGTTCCAAAGACTTGGGAGGCTTATGGATCAGTGTTTGTCCCTCCTTGGTCTCCCCCTGAGGTGTTCAGATGGATAAACTTGTTTGTCATTTGCAAAATTTGTTCAAATCGAGCAAAATGCACAAATCTACCTTGCCATGACAGTTTGCAGCAAGTTACATTGCCATTGTCATATCTCATGGCTTAAATGGAGTTTCATGGGGTTCTTGGCCATTTTGGAAAGCCCTTATATGATACAATACATGTGTGATCATATTTTGTCTTGACACTTTTTGGATCCAAGTGAAAAATGCCCTTACATTTTGCAAAAAGTGAAACAGATTCTGACTTAGTGAAAATTTCACTAAGTGTTGGAAAAAGTGACATTTCATGTTTTCAGCCATTTTGATCCAACCATAACTCAAAATCCATGATGAATTGGAATGAGGTGTAGTTGACTCTTTTAAAGTATGCCATGAGAGCTACAAATCCATCTTTGGATCAGTCCAAATGGTTGCTTGGATCTCAAGTTATGATCCTTGGAAGTTGGTACCCTAGCCACTTTGTTCCATAACTTAGAAAATTTCTAAGTTTTTTATGGTTACCCCTTTTACAAGTTATCTCACTTTTCTTGTTTTTTTTTATGAATGATGATTCCAATCACACATTAACATCATTTTAGGGTTAGGGGACCATAATTGATCAAAAAAATAAAAAAGTCAAACTTTGACTATTGGGCACAGTTATTTTTTATTAGATGAATTCTAAACTGTGCGATCCTCTATGAAATCAAGTCCTAGATCTAAATCAAACTTGATGGATTGATTTCATAGGTGTTATAGGGTGTATTGAATCATGTCCCAAGGTTTGGGAGCATGTCCTAGTCAAAAGTCAAAGGCACAGTTGACTTTTTCTGCGAAACCCTAACGGTGGTTCTGATGAACTTGAAACTTGTGAATCAAGCTTCTTGGATCAATGCATTGTTTCAAATGGATCAATGTGGTTTACTAGGGACCCTTAAATCATGTCTTGAGGTCTTGGCTCATGTTTTGTCCCAAAAGTTAACTTAGGGGTGAATTAGGTCAAGAAACCCTAATTTCTGATTTTTGGTGAATGCATCCCCTGAGGCTAAATTGACTTGATGATTGGGTTTATGATGTACCTTAGAGTATTTGGGTTATGCTTTGAAGAATTGGCTCATGCCCAAAGGAAAAATTCCATCTGGAGGCCTTGGTCGACCAAAACCCTAATTTGGTGACACTGGCGATCTTGAGGCTTAATCCACTTGAAATGTTGCAGCCTTGTGCTTGATTCTTGATGTAGGAGTCCTCTTGATCCAGTGTGGATGTTTGAGAGGTTTAGAAAAGTTGATGATCATGTCATTCCTTGATTAATCCTTTGTCTAAGAGCTCTGAGAGGGCTTGAAACCCTAAGTTTGATTGTGGTGGATGCTCACCCATCTTTGGGGAGACTAATGAGGTATGATGGTCCATCCATATTGATGATGATGTGCACAATGATGGGAAATCTTAGTGGTCAAAATTTGGGGTATGACAGATGCCCCTATTTAATCTTCTTGGACCCGAAGGTGTGAATGGCGAAGGTATTCAGGCATTCAGGGTGCAAGATGATTAAATATCGGAATACCCGAAATTTTGATGGTGGTTATGAATGGTAGCTTACGCATTCATCTTCTTTTGCTAAGCGATGATGCTTAGAAAAGGTAAAACTTCCCCTCGATCCTGGTTTTCTACCAAGGAACTGGTCTCAGTTTTTGAAATAAACTTCCCCCCAATCCTTGTTTCCTACCAAGGAACTGGTCTCAGTTGCTGAAATAAACTTCCCTTTGATCCTGGCCTTCAGCCAAGGAACTGGTCTCAGTTGCTGAAATAAACTTCCCCTCTATCCTAGTTTCCTACCAAGGAACTGGTCTCAGTTGATGAAATGAACTTCACCTAAATCCTGGCCTTCAGCCAAGGAACTGGTCTCAGTTTCTGATATAAACTTCCCCTCGATCCTGGTTTCCTACCGAGGAACTGGTCTCAGTTTCTTTTGTCAAAAAACTTTCTTGACAAGGGACGCTGTTCGTAGCAGTTTTCCTCAAACTTCTTGCCGAATTTTCCTGGGGAGATGTCATTTGATGGAAAAAGATTTGATGTCAGACTTGCTGGGGAACCCATCTGTCTGAGTTGTAGAGGTGTATAAACTTCTCTGTTGGAGATGCCATTTTTTGGCTCTACTGGGGAAAACGAGTCTCTTGAGAGACTGCTTTTTGTTTGGGGATGTTACATCATACTTTTCTCGAGATCTTATCGGAGAAATTCCATGTGATGTAATCCAATTTTGAGGTGCTGATGATCTTTTCGTCAGCGAATTTTCCAAAGAAAAACTGCTATACTGCCGAAGCTTTGATTAAAAGGCTTTCTCTGGGGATTTTCCTTAATCCAGGAAAGAAAAGATACCATCTTCGATGGCGAAGAGTGATGTTTGTCGGAAGCTCTCTGGCTTTTCAGAGGTTCAAGTTATCAAAGTGGTCGCGGACCGACTTCAATCCAGAAATAAACTGGAGGAGAGATCGTTTAGATGATTCACTTCCCAACGAGGAAAGAACTGATAACTCGATTGAGAGGACTTTTATCACTTGGGAACAAGACTGACTAGAGTGATAGTGATGTAATATGAATATGAATGAATCAATAATGCATGATGTATGTATGTTTATGCTAACAAAACTGACACGACATACAGACTAATGGATGAACATGACTGGATACTCGGCCACTGCAGGGGATGAAAAGTATCAGTGGTTCAAGATAGCAATTCTGCCTTGCTTAGGAGAGACGGTCCCTGTGGGGAAAACCGTTGGCCGGGCTTAGGAGATAAGAACTCTGCCGGGGGTGTCAGATGAAACACGGTCTCTAACACAGTTGATCCTTCATTCAGGCGTACTGACTTAGAAGGAGTACCTTGATTCTGCACTTTGAAGCTCGATTACTTCTGGAGAAGCGATCAATGTTCTTTCGATGGTCAACAGTCAAAAGAAATTGACATCTTTATTTAAAAAGCAAAAAAAGTTTGACAAGTAAATTCATTTTTGTTTTATTTCAAGAATCGTTAATCATGTTAAAATGCCATTCTGTAAAGCTAAAACAAATAATAATTGTAAACAAAAGCACTAGGGCTCAAATTTTATTGATAGGATGGAAATCAGCCAAGTGCGTGATTCCATCGAGTATTTACAAAGTTAGAAAATGGTAATTTAAAGGAAAAGGGCTACATTGAAACATAATGACCGCTATCCTTCTACCAACTTTGAATTCTGGACATCCTGAGCTTCTGTCGAAGATGATCTTGATTGGAGTTTCCCTGATGGATGACACTACTGATGCTGAGGGATTTGAACTGATCAAACATAGTTACTTGCCATTATCCCTAACTTTTACCTGGATTGTACTTTGAGATTTCCAATCCACCGGGATGATTTTTGATTATGTCTCTAATTTCTGCCTGGACCGCCCTTTCGGGTTTTCAATCCACCGAGATGTTTTTTTTATTATTTAGGTGAAGTATTTCTTGACTACATCAACATTTGTGGGGTAGGCAAATTCCTCTCCGTCCATGGTTGCGAGTCTCAAGGCGCCACCTGAGAAGGCTTTCCTGACCACATAAGGGCCGTCATAATTCAGGGTCCATTTGCCCCGGGAATCAGTGAGAAATGATTGTATCTTCTTGAGCACGAGGTCTCCTTTTCTGAAGACGTAAGGTCGGACCTTTTTGTCAAACATCTTCTTCATCCTTGCTGGTACAACTGACCATGGCATAGTGCCGTTATTTGCTTTTCTTCGATTAGATTTAGTTCTTCGTGTCGACTTTGACACTATTCAGCCTATGTTAGCTTAGCTTCCATCAATACCCGGATTGATGGGATCTCTACCTCTATGGGGAGCACTGCTTCCATGCCATATACTAGAGAGAAAGTGGTTACCCCTGTTGAAGTATGAACAGATGTGCGATAATCGGGAAGGGCAAAGGGTAGCATCTTGTGCCAGTCTTTATAGGTTACAACCATCTTTTGAACAATCTTCTTAATGTTCTTGTTAGCCGCTTCTACCGCTCCATTCATCTTGGGTCGGTAGGGAGATGAGTTATGGTGCTCGATCTTGTACTCTTCGCATAACTCTTTCATCATCTTATTGTTCAAGTTGGATCCATTATCGGTAATGATCTGGCCAGGAAGACCATAACGGCAGATGATATTGTTTTTGATGAATCAGACCACCACTTGCTGGTTACATTGGCGTATGACGCTGCTTCGACCCATTTGGTGGAGTAGTCAATGGCTACTAGAATGAACCGATGTCCGTTTGAAACTTTGGGTTCAATCAGGCCAATCATGTCGATTTCCCATATGGAAAAAGGTCATGGGGAAAAAAGAACTTTGAGATGTGTTGGTGGTACATGGATTTTTTCTGAGTATATCTGACACTTGTGACACTTCCTCATGTACTTATAGTAATCGGATTCCATGGTCAACTAGTAGTACCCTACTCTCAGAATTTTTCTCGCCATTGTGTGTCCGTTGGCATGAGTGCCAAAGGATCCTTCATGGATTTCTTTGATCAACATGTTTGCCTCTGGTCTGTCTATACATCGAAGCAAGACCATGTCAAAGTTTCTCTTATAAAGTGTATCATCGCTCAGGAAGAAGCTGCCTGCCAACCTTCTGAGGGTCTTTCTGTCCTTCCTGAATGCCCTAGGTGGATACTCTTGTTTCTGAAGGAAGCATTTGATATCGTGGTACCAAGGTTTGTCGTCTATGACTGCTTCAATCGTGAAGATGTAAGCGGGCCTTTCAAGGCACATCATGTCAATCTTAGGTAAGTCATTCCATTGACCTACGTTAATCATGGAAGAGAGAGTGGCTAATGCATCAGCCATGTGATTCTCTTCACGAGGGATGTGATGAAACTCGATTCTTTTGAAGAAGGGTAACAACCTTCTTGCATAATCTTTGTAAGGAATCAATCCTGATTGGTATTGTTCCAATCTCCTTTGATCTTATTGATAACCAGGGTTGAGTCGCCATATACATCTAAGTTCTTGATCTTAAGTCGATCGCTTCTTCGAGACCCATGATACAAGCTTTGTATTCGGCCTCGTTGTTTGTGCACTTGAACGTTAGTCTGGCAGTGAAAGGAATGTGGGTACCCTGAGGTGTTATGATGATTGCTCCAATTCCGTTTCCATAATGATTGACAACTCCATCAAAGATAAGCCCCCATTGGGAACCTGGTTCTGGCCCTTCACTGGGTAGTGGTTCATCGCAGTCTTTCATTTTCAGATACATAACATCTTCGCCTGGGAAGTCAAACCCGACTGATTCCTGATCGCCAATCGGTTGATGAGCCAAATCATCGGCTAAAACACTTCCCTTAACGACTTTCTAAGCGTGATACTCGATGTCGTATTCTGATAACAACATCTGCCAATGGGCGATCCTTCCCGTGAGAGCAGGCTTTTCAAAGACGTACTTGATCGGATCCATTTCTGAGATTAACCAAGTAGTGTGGCAAATCATATACTGGCGAAGACGTTTGGCCGCCCAAGCCAGAGCACAACAATTTTTCTCAAGCATAGTATACCGAGTCTCGCAATCGGTGAATTTCTTGCTCAAATAGTAAATGGCAGACTCTTTCCTTTTTGTTTCATCTTGTTGGCCAAGTACACACCCCATTGAGTCTTCCAAGACCGTGAGGTAGATGATCAGTGGTCTTTCTTTCACTGGAGGTGATAGAATCGGTGGGTTCGACAGGTATTCCTTGATACTGTTGAAGGCGGTTTGGCAATCTTCTGTCCAAACGCAGTCCTGATTCTTTTTGAGTAATTTAAAAATCGGCGCGCATGTCGCGGTCATAAGGAATATAAATCTGGAAATGTAGTTCAAACGTCCCAGGAATCCTCTGACTTGTTTTTCAGTCTTTGGAGAAGGCATTTCTTGAATGGCCTTGACTTTGTCAGGATCAACCTCAATTCCTTTTTGGCTGACGATGAACCCTAAAAGTTTCCTTGAGCGGACACCGAAGGTGCACTTGTTGGGATTCAAGCGGAGTTTGTAATTTCTCAATCGCTCGAATAGCTTTGACAGGTGGGTCACATGCTCCTCCTCTATTCTAGATTTGGCAATCATGTCATCGACATATACCTCGATGTCTTTGTGTATCATGTCGTGGAACAGAGTAGTCATGGCCCTTTGATAGGTTGCCCCGGCATTCTTCAAACCGAACGGCATTACCTTGTAACAAAAGGTGCCCCTTGGGGTGATGAAGGAAGTTTTCTCCATGTCTTTCGGCGCCATTTTTATCTGATTATAGCCCGAGAATCCATCCATGAAGGAGAAGACTTTAAACTTTGCCGCACTGTCAACCAGCATGTCAATGTGTGGTAAAGGAAAGTTATCCTTTGGACTAGCCTTGTTTAGATCTCTGTAATCCACGCACATTCTGACCTTGCTGTCCTTTTTCGGAACTGGTACTATGTTGGCTAACCATTGAGGATATTCTGATGTAGCGAGGAAACCTGCGTCAATCTATTTCTGTACCTCCCCTTTGATTTTGATGGCCATGTTTGGGCGAGTCCGTCTCAAACTCTGTTTTACTGGCGGATATTCCGATCTCAACGGTAAATGATATTCCACGATGCTGGTATCCAACCCTGGCATGTCCTGATAGGACCAAGCAAATACATCGGGAAACTCTTTGAGAAGCTTTATCAAACTTTCTTTGACAGTCGGACTGAGCAGTGCCCCAATCTTGACTTCTTTTCTCTCTTCCTTTGAGCCTAAGTTGACCGTTTCCAACGGCTCCTTGTGAGGTTCAATGGACCTTTCCTCTTGTCTGAGTAATCGGGAGTTCTCTTCTGGAATTTCTTCGTCATCTTCTTCTTCAGCCTCAAATACCAGGAATTCAAAGTTGGGAGAAGGCATTGGATCGTATGTTTCAATGGGGTTTAAAATAAGCAATCGGCATGACATGATGATTGTTTCTTAGAAGAGATAGAGAAAATGCAAGAGTGTGTGCAGTGTAATTTTTTTTGGAAAACTGCTTGTTTTTATTATTTGTTGTTTTTTAGGATTACCATTTTCTGAAAAAATGAAAAGAGAAAACAACAATTAATGCGGAAATTACAGAACGACGTTTATTTATTTATGATTTTGTCGATTCTTGAAACTATAGCCCTATAAAACAAAACTCTATCGCTTTGAGCGAAGCGAAGAGGGATATTTACAGAAAGTGAGCCCTATCAAAACATCCGTTTTTCCTGGGCAGGGTGAAAGGTTAAGATAAAGACGGTAATTACTTAGACTTATGGACAATCTTCAGAACATCGAATACAACCCATTGGCGGCGAACTCCTCGGTGAATCACAAAGTTTGGTACCTTCCTTGATTTGTCTTAAGAAATAACGCTGATTTCTGGTGGAGCAGGATCGTTAGAATCTGTCTCCCAGGCAGAGTTGTCGTAGGAGGATTCTTTAGCTGTATCTTGCACAGTGTTTGTACTCTCAGGTGTATCTCCCCATCTAGTTGGCTGGATGTCCTCGAGCCTGATACGAGAGCTTTCAGGAGAGGTATACTTGACCATGAAGTCGTATTTTCCACTCGGTTGTCCTAAGGTGTCCCACACTTCTTTGGAATTGGAGGAGTCATCTCTCTCGATGGTGTTGACCTCAGGAAAAGCGTAGTTGACGAATTCTAGTCCGACAAGCTTTGTCAATTCATCTTCGTACTGGATGTTTTCTGAATGTCCTGAGTAATGATCCCATGCCATGGTGGGGACGCAGGTATTCTTCTCAATGATGCTCAGCTGATTTTCTTTGTTCGGCTGATTTTCTTGTCCCGAGTCTCCGGGGTACGGCTTCCAGATAGGCAGGCCATCCACTGGGCCATAATAGTCGTGGTCAAAGTTGTATTTCATCGGAGTGTCTTCCTCTAATGAATTTGGCGGAGCACAAAATCCTTCCAGATCACAATCTCTGTATATCATTTCGATGTCTGACCTCGGTATAAATCTCGGACTCTGTGCGGGATAGCAAAATGGCGTAGGCACCTCTTCTTGAGACATATAACCGCCCTTGTTAAGATAGGACTTCCATTCTTCATCTGTGTCGGAGGAATCTCCCTCGTTGATGGTATGTACTTCTTGAGACACTGGGTGAAGGAAACCTCCACTATGGAAGAAGTTCTGAATGGGATGAAGACTTTCATCGTTAGCAGTTGTCTAGGTACAGGTTGCAGAAAAACCAAGACCCTTCTTTGTTTTATTATCAGTAGGAATGACAAGCTGTCCCCATCCCTTTGCAATGTTACTCTCGATTACTTTAAGAGCATCTTTGTACGAGGAAATCGATGTTCCTTTTTCTAATTGATTCTCATTGCTCACCGAAAGCGCTTGGAACTGAGTTCCAATAACCTCCTTGGGTTCTACACAAGTGGACAATGAAAGGTTACTCACGAGCAAGGCTTGTTCTCCAAAGACTGTAACGAGTTGGTCATTCTTGACGAACTTCAGCTTCTGGTGAAGTGTCGAAGTGACTGCCCCAACCTGGTGTATCCAAGGTCTTACTAATAAGCAACTGTATGTTGCCTGGATGTCCATGACCTGGAAAGTGACTAGGAAAGTGTGAGGATCGATAGTTATGAGAAGGTCGACTTCACCGATAACAGTTTTTCTAGACCTATCAAATGCTTTGACGACGACCTCACTACCTCTCATTGGAGATCCTTTGAATGATAGTCACATTAGGGTGGAATTTGGCATGACATTGAGAGCCGATCTGGTGTCTATCAGTATGCTGGCTAAAGCATCCTCCTGGCAGTTGACTGTGATATTGAGCGCCATGTTGTGACTTTTGCCTTCTTCTGGCAATTCCTCATCGCTAAACCCCATGTTGTTGCAGGAAGTGATATTAGAGACGATACTGTCAAACTGTCGTATTGACACATCCTGTTCCACAAAGGCTTGTTCTAAGACTTTATGTAGAGCCTCTCTGTGGGCTTCGCAACTAAGCAAAAGCGATAACACTAAGATCTTTGAAGGAGTTTGTGACAGCTGATCAACAATGTTGTATTCACTCCTCTGGATGAGCTTCCGCATCTCATCATCGTTCTTTGAAAGGTTAGGATCACTGTATTGACCGACTGGTGGATTAGGAATTTCCGTTTGAGGTTCCTTTTCTCTGCTAGGTTCTCCAACTCCTCGGTTGAAGATTCGACCGCTCCGTGTTACTCGACTGATGTTTGCAATATTCAAGATGGAGGGTAATGGAATTTCCTTTCCATTCTCAATTATTGTTGCACCATATTTGTAAGGGATAGCTTTATCAGACTTGTATGGCACTGGTCCCGGTAGATAGATAACTACAGGAGCCTTCTGATTCCTCTGATTGTCGTAAGTAACTTTAATCAATTCCTGGTTAAGAACCTTCGATTCGTCAGGTAGAGGGATGATGGTACAAACATCTTTGGTCCTTTGGTGATCAGAGATCACGACAACATCCTTAATCTGATCAGCGAAATAGTCTGGCGTCCAGTCGATTGATCCAGAACTTGGACATGGTTGAATCTCTTTGGGAGCCAACTAACTTTGAAGGGCTACTCGCACGAGATAACATCCTTGATTATTTTCCGAGCAGACTCTACAACGCTCGTAGTTATGCGGTGGCACCTGGCCACGTCCGCTTTGAATGCAGTGTAACCTTACTAGGTCTATTTCCATAGATCGGACATCCTGACTTTGATGCCTAGTAGGGTTTCCGTTTGTCACATTGATTTGTTGTGTGTCTTCATCCATATAGATCGGAAGCCACCAATGGTTTAACAAGTGTTGTAAAGTTCTTTGAACGAGAGCGCACCCTTGGTTACTCTCACGACATACTTTACAGTTCTGATAATTATACGAAGTTAGGAAATCGAGCTGGACGTGTGTAGCGTGTAACTCCACCAAGCTGGTATTCATCAAACGAATATCGAAGATTTGAATCATATTCACTTGATACTAATTTCCATCGCGGTAATCCTGAATCCATCCAAGATCCATCTGACGCTGGAGGGCCTCTTGTACGAAAGAGCATCCCTGTTTATTTACCGAGCAAGTCAGACAGGAATTGTAATCATGTCGTGGCAGATTATGATGTTGGCTTTTCCTTGAGTGCATTGCCACCAAGTTGACATTCATTCCACGGATGTCGTGGTTCTGAATGATGTTGGAATTTGTATAAGTCATGTTAACTCCAGGAACTCGATTTTCTTGGATCCATCCGAGATCCAATTGTTCCTGTAGAGCTAATTACACCACAGAACATCCTTGATTGTTTTTAGAGCAAATATCACACTGGTGATAATTATGAGGTGGCACATGGCCATATCCACTCTGTCTACAATGCATCTTGACCAAGTTGGCCCTTAATAAGAGTACATCATGAATTTGATAGCTGTTGTTGGACTCTCCCTCTATCATATTTACCGCAGCTTTCTCGTGTTGAGGCAACAGGTTCGTGAGAACATTAGGATTCGTATCCTTGAAGGATAAGACCCCGCTCCTAACAAGATTTTTCACATCGGATTTGAAACTGATACAGTTTTCTATGTTATGCCCCGGTCCTCCTTGATGGTAAGGGCAAGTCTGATCCACTTTGAACCAAAAAGGCAGATTTTCCGATATTGTAAGAGGAGATCTGGTTTGAACATGCCCCTTGACCAGTAAGAGTGGAAACAGTTATGCGTACAACATTGGTATAGGGTCGAACTCGGGAGGTCGAGTTGTACGGTTGCTGTTATATGGAGGACGAGCCTGCTGAAGAGGCTGTTGTGTCCTTTGCTGAAATTGTTGTTGATTCGGTTGGCTCTGAGCAACCTAAGGTTGATACGTAGGAACAGACGCAGGGTTGATAGCAGGAGTTACAGCTGCTACTGGTTGGTATCGTTGCCTTTGCTTTCCAAGAGAGATATTGCCAATATCTTGCTCTTTTTTCTTAGGGAGAGCACTACCGTATCGTTTTGTACTACTTGATGATCCAGCGTCTTTAACTAAACGTCCTTCTCGTACTGCTTCCTCAAGACGAACTCCCATGCCCACCATCTCGGTGAAGTCGCTGGGTGCACTGGCAACCATTCTGTCGTAGTAAAATGAGCTTAAGGTTTTCAAGAAGATCTTTGTCATCTCTTTTTCCTCAAGAGGTGGACAAATCTGGGCGGCAATTTTATGCCATCTTTGAGCATATTCCTTAAAGGTTTCCTTATCCATCTGTGACATCGATCTGAGTTGATCTCTGTCTGGTGCCATATCCAGGTTATACTTATATTGTTGAACGAAGGCAGCACCAAGATCTCTGAAAGTGCCGATCTTTGTGCGGTTTAAACCCATGTACCATTTGAGTGTGGTACCAGTTAAACTATCTTGGAAATAGTGGATCAGTAGTTGGTTGTTCTCTGTCTGAGTTGACATCCTCCGAGCGTACATCACCAAATGGCTTTGAGGGCAAGAGTTACCCTTGTACTTTTCAAATTCGGGCACTTTGAATTTGTGCGGAACTTTCACATTGGGGACCAAACAAAGGTCCGCAGCGTCTTTTCCAAATAGATCCTGACCACGAAGGGCTTACAGCTCTTTCTGCATCTCCAGGAACTGTTCCTGGAACTCATTCATTCTGTCAAACATACTTTCGTTTCCACCAGAAGGTATCTGTGGAATCTGTCCTTTCGGGACAGTGTGTACCACGGGTGGTGGTATAGTCATCATGGTAGTGACTCTAGGTCCTTCCCTCTCCCAAAGTTTGTAACCTTCAGGAGTTACTGTCATGCCCTTGGCATCTTCGCTTTCCCGAAGTTTGTAACCTTCAGGCCCAGCGGTTCCTGCTGCGGTTCCTTGATCCTCAGTGATCGGCAGAACATATCCTTCCGGGATATAGTTAATAGGCATGCCCCAAGGACGATCTTTCGATATTTTGTACCTAGGATCATACTTCTTCACTATGGGTGTTGATGCGATCTATGAGATCACAGTCCTTTGTTGTTGCATCTGAGCTTCTGCCAGAGCTTACATATCGTTGTGAAGCTTTCTCAGATCCTCTTTCAGAGTGTCGATATCTTCCCTCAACTCTTTGTTCTCTTCCTCGAGATCATCCATCTTTTTCTATCGATTGGCCTGAGTATTGTACGAATGAGACAGTTTGACTTTGAATCGAGACACAAACGTGAGATTCGTAGGTAAGAAGAATGCGTTACGTGAGAATGATGAATGATATGCAATGATTATATTAGCTATTTTTTGTTTAATCAAAATAAACTTCGACAATTAGATTGCAAATATCAAACAGTGGGGAAACCCCGTTTTATTGAATTCAAAGATTGCAGAAATGGAAATACAGTAATTTACAAAGTGCTGTAAAAGGAAATCTAAACTTATGGGTCCTGAGTCCTCTCTGAAGCAAGCTCAGGTGCTGGTTCTGGTACTTTCCTTTTCTTTGACCGGGGCTCTTGAGCCGTTGTCGGGTTGTCATTCCTTTTCCAAGTGGAAGGAGCGAGCAAATTCCTTTGGTCATCCTGATTTTCTACAACATGTTGCTCTAAAATCTCGATCAGAGCATCTTTATCTTTCAATAGTTGCTATATTTTCTCACACTCCGCATTGAGAATACGGTACTTGTTCCTCCAAGACCTCTTCTCCTGATGAACTTTGTTGAGAGTAACCTGAAGTTTTTCCGTCTCAGACATAAAATAAAGGACAGAGTCCCTTAATGGAAGAACTTCTTGACGAGGGTAAGGTATCCTCAGCTTGAGAGCTCTAGTTTGTACCCAGTGGAGATAAGGCTCCACCGAGACACGGTCTGGTTTTCCTAGAGACTCTCTTCCTTTCCTATGAACGTGTTTCTAGGCATGCACTATTTTCGTCTTTAGTGCTCTGTCATTTTCTCCTTCCTTTAAGAAAAGACCTTCCAGATGAGCATTACGTGGGACATGCCTCATCGGGTATCCAAATTGACGACGAACCAAAACTGGATTATAGTTGATTCCTCCCTTAGTTCATATAAGGGGTACATTTGGGAAATTTCCACAATGGTCAATGATTCTGATCCCATCATAGATTCGATTGTACCAATCGATGTCAGAGTTGGTAAGAGACATGATTCTCTGTGACCAACGTAAAGTATTCTTTTGATCCCAAAATGCGGCAGCCTTGGGTAAGTGGGAAATGAACCATTTGTATAGCAGGGGTACACATCATGTGATTATTTCTCTGCTGTATAAATTCCTTAAGTGTACAGAATGATAAGCATCTGCAAGCAAGGTCGGTACAAGGTTTCCAATCAAAAAAATCTTAATGGCGTTGATATCAATGAAGTTATCAATGTTGGAAAACAAAAATAACCCGTAGGTAAGCAAAATAAAGATGATTTCGAAAGCGACCACGTTCCCTATACTAGCAAAGTACAGAGCTTTCTTTATCAAGAACTGGGCTGGCAAACCTTGGATTCCACCCTTAGTGGTCACGTGAGTCCTGACTTCTGAGTCGTCCAAATAGATTTCTCTTGCAATGGTTTGATCCTTTAGAATCTCTTCTAGTCCAGAAAAGGGAGCTTGGTCAGTGATATGTAAATCAGTCAGGTGAGAATACTCCTCCAGTGTTGGTGCTAGTTAATAATCCGGGAATATGAAACAGTGATAGACCGGATCGTAGAACTGGATTAGTGTGGACATGATTCCTTCGATTACATGGACCCTTAACAGAGATAGCAGTCCCCCGTACTTAGCTCTGAAAGCCTCGGGGTTGATGATCATCCTCGCCAGACCTCTTAAATCCTCTAGTTTTGGAACCTTGAAGGTGTATTTGTGAGTTTTCCTTCTACCAAAATACATAACGCAATCTCTTTATCTGACATTTGCAATCATTGCCTTAGTTTAATTTGAAAAAGAGAGACTAGAAGAGAAGATTTTTCTTTGTTTTAATGTTTTTTAAATGAATGTATGAATTCAGCACACAAAAACATAGAAAAAACATGGGGTTAAAGGGTCGGTGTCATAAAGTCAAGGCTCTACCCATTCCCAAAGGTTTATACTGGTGATTTTTGTACCTGTCCGCAAAATCATTGACCCCTCTTAGGATAACAACAACAAGCGGATCGCCAGCGAGCTGATGTATCTTAGAGTGATCTCAGATGAGGGTAGTATTGCGTGACAACTATTTGCGATAGATTTTGCACTACAAAATGGTTCCAGTCTATTAAAAACCTCAGCTTCTCAGATAACCCAATCGACCACACTACTTTCAACAACCGAAGTCGTATAGGTAATGTATCAGCAAAGGGAGACTCCACTGAGTTTGATGGTCGACCGGGAACTCTTAGCTGGGATTCACTCCCCGTAAGATTACCCGTATAATGCCATCCCCTATTTTAGGTGTTTACTCAATCTTTCCACATGCAGCATCACACGCATTCCCATTAGCAGAAAAATAAACACATATATCAATTAGGAAAAGTAGTATATATATTTGTCTTAATCATCCTAGACCTCTAGTCTTATGATCCTATACAGACAATGACTCCCCAGCAGAGTCGTCATTTCTGTAGTATTTTGTGAACTTAAGGCTTTCTACCTTAAAAGAGGCTAGAAAGAATGCCTCCCACTGTGGTCGCCATTTTTCGGTAGCGCGATTTTTGTGGTTTCGAATCACTATCGCTTTGGTACTATAGTTCGATTCATTTTTTATCCTGTTGAGATGATTAAGGAAGGGGAATAGATGTCTCCAATTAACCCTGCTTGCAAACTGAGGTTAAACACTCAAAACTGTTGGTTTACAGATGCTATCAAAATAGGGGGTTCGTCTTTTAGGGTTATTTGCTTAAAAACAGGATCTGGACTATTTGTGAGGTTTTAGGTCTAATGCTTTTGATGGATATATGAAGGTACGATATTTTTTGTTTTTGATTAGTATGCTCGCTAAGACTTTTGCAATCTTATGCCTACGTATTCCCGAAACAGGGAAATCAGAGCGATCGTAGTTCCTCCTATTCTATGGGAGGAAAAAGGTTCTTTTGGTGTCTTGTTTAAAGCCCAAGACATGAAGCTAAAGGTGGTTTGTATCTTGTTCAAAGCCCAAGATGTGAAGCTAAAGGTTTGACTGAGAGAATTTGTCATCTCTAAAGAGGAGTGGTTGATGTTTGTATACTGTGAGCAAGGCACAACTTTGATGCTAAAAGGTTGATTGACTCAATTGGGGTTTTCTTTATACAAAGCCTAAGAGGAGGCTTTTCTGAGGAAAATGTTCTTTCTGTCTTGTACAAAGCCCAAGATTGAGGCTAAAAGGGATTTTGACTCTGTTGGGGAGAATGTATCTTGTATAAAGCCCAAGATGGAGGCTGAAAGGGTTTGACTCAACAAGAGAGTGCTCGTATGTGTCTTGTACAAAGCCCAAGACGGAGGCTAAAAGAGTTGACTCAACAAGAGAGCTTGAACAGGTGATTGACTCAACAAGAGAGTCTAAAGGTTGATTGACTCAACAAGAGAGTATTTTATACTCAACAAGAGAGTGATTTGTTGTTTCGTACGAAACCCGAGATTTAGGCTAAAAGGAGATTGACTCAACAAGAGAGTCTTTTATACTCAACAAGATAGTGTTTTTATATGTCTTGTACAACGCCCAAGACGGAGGCTAAAAGTTGACTCAACAAGAGAATCTTTTATACTCAACAAGAGAGTGGGTTTTTTATATGTCTTGTACAAAGCCCAAGACGGAGGCTAAAAGAGATGGATTCAACAAGAGAGTCTGAAAAGGTTAGCTCCGCTAGGGATAATCATTTGTACAAAGCCCAAGAGGAGGCTGTCTTACTGCTGAGGATATGTGACAAGTATATAAAAGGATGTGAAAGAAAACGTACAGTGAAATAGCCCCACAATACAGTTATATACATATGAAAGCAGTAAATGAAAGCGGATAAACACTTACCCGTTATTGAGCTTCCATGCTATTTTGTTAGTTGTTCAACAAAGAAATTAAAGAAAGTTTGATGACAACATGTATTTTAATTCAAAATTAAAGGAGAAAGTGCTTTGAAAAGATTGTTGGGGCTTACAGCTCGAGGAGAGGCCCAAGTTTTAACGATGATCGCACCGTTGTTTTAAAAACTGTACAGAGGGACTTATACGATACGTGAGGCCCAAAAAGTTTTTATGTACAATGGGATGGGTCTTACACTCTATTAGAGGCCCAAAGAAATTTAAAGAAAAGAAATGGGGCTTATAGCATGAGGGTAGGCCCGATGATTTGATTTTTGAACTGGCGATTGCGCCGAGATTTTTCTTTTAACGCAGAGGGACTTATACATGTTTGAGGCCCAAAATGGTTTTGGTTAAAAGGGGATTGGGTCTTACACTCTATTAGATGCCCAAAGTTTTTGTTTTTGAAAAGGAATGGGACTTATAGCTCGAGGAGATGCCCAATTGGTTTTGTTAAAAAGGCGACGATCGTGTCGCATCTGCGAAAATCAACCGGCGGAAAAGAACAGAAGAGTCGCCAGCGAATGTTATTTATCCCGATGCAGGGAAAGGAAACGATCGAAGAAAACCTCAACAAAGGGAAAGGAATGGTCGTCGCAACCATAGCCTGGGTTCGGGAGTCGGTTCAACTTTTGATTAATCAGCTAATTCTGGATCCTCTGACCAATTGAAAACCTTTTGAATGAAGCCAAAGGCCAATATCTTAACCTTGGAAGCCTAAGGACACATGGAGACTCTTAAGATCCATCAATGACCACAAAATCAAAGATATATTGCTTTTTCCTCAAAACCCTAATTTGGTCCTCCCCTACTAGGAGGTGATGATTCCTTCCAATTTTTTATGAGTTCCAATTTTTTGATGACTTGAAGAGCCAAGCATGATGAGTAGAGTATGGGGAGCCATTTTGATTTGATTGGTTGAACATAGCTCTTTTCTCTTGCGTTGAATGATTAATGCCTTGGCAATAGCTGATTTCATGCCTTGTGGAAGACCAACGATACATGTATGATTTTTATGGCCTAAATGAAATGCAGATGAATGAAGCATAAGCCATTGATATAAGGTAATAAATAAGAGGGAAAATTTTGAGGTATTACAGCTGCCCCTATTCAATCAACTATGGACCTGAAGGGATGAGAGCAATGGCTATCAGACGTTCAAGGGACATATGGATTGAATACAAAAATAACCAGAAAATTTGCACTCTGTGGGTAAAAGGAAAAGATATATGACAAACAAAGTAGTTGTGGGAGAAGATATTTGTGGAAAAGAGTCTGGAACCTGCTACAATTGAAACCCAAAGGATGCCTGTCGGGAACGGCTAAAGTTTTGCCTGTCGGGAACGACTGAAGTTTAAAACTTATAGTATGCCTGTCGGGAACGGTTGAAGTATGCCTGTAGGGAACGTTTAAGTTTAAACTCAAAAGGGCGTCTGTCGGGAACGACTAAAGTTGAAAACCTACGGTATGTCTGTCGAGAACGACACATGCGAGCCTGTCAGGAATGGCTAGGGTTAAAACTCAAGGTCGCCTATCGCGAACGGCTGAAGTTGAAAACCTATGGTATGCCTGTCGGGAATGGCAAATGCGGGCCTGTCGGGAATGGCTAGGTTTAAAACTCAAAAGTCGCCTGTCGGGAACGACTGAAGTTGAAAACCTATGGTATGTCTGTTGGGAACGATAAATGCGGGCCTTTCGGGAACGGCTAGGTTTAAAACTTAAAGGTCGTCTGTCAGGAACAGTTGAAGTTGAAAACCTATGATATGTCTATCGGGAACGACACATGCGGGCCTGTCGGGAACGACTAGGTTTAAAACTCAAAGGTCGCCTGTCGGGAACGGATGATGTTGAAAACTTATGGTATGTCTGTCGGGAACGACTAGGTTTAAAACTCAAAGCTCGCCTGTCGGGAACGATTGAAGTTGAAAACCTATGGTATGTCTGTCGGGAACACACATGCGGGCCTGTCGGGAACGACTAGGTTTAAAACCCAAAGGTCGCCTGTCGGGAATGGCTAAAGTTATCCTATCGGGAATGGTTCTTGAAATATACGGTTGAGATGTAAGATTAAAAGATTTACAAACCGAAAACTGGGACTCTGGTGGGGAGAAAGGAGGTGAAACCCTGACACTGCTTTGAAATTTATGTTGGGGAACGAATGAGGTATTCTTTCTGGTTTTTTCAATCTGATCGAATATAAATAATTTGGTCTCTCGCACGAGGTATCAAAACTGGCTTATGCTTCGCATGCATATGTTTGAATCTTTCCATGGCGCAATGCTCCATCTCAAATGGAAATGCTACGCGTTTTGAGGATGCAATGCTTACTATATGCAAAATGCAAGGAGGCCCCTCAGCAAAATAAATGCTGAGGAAAATGAAGTCAACTCTGTTGGGGATAACAATAGCAACCGCTAAGGAAATAGCCACTGATCTGATCTTCTGACACTCTGTGGAAAAACATCAACTCAGCCGGGGAGGACATTGACACAATCTGGTCTTTGAACTGCCAAACTTGCTGAGGATTACTGCAGGGAATGATGACCTTACTAGGGGACCTCATCTGAATTAAATCTGATGAGGGAAGAACTATAACCATAGAACTCTGCTGGAGAAATGACAACTTTTTAACCTGGCTGTTAGGGAGTTGAGATCAAACGAACTCTTGCTGAGGAAGGAAATACCTGCTGAGGGACTGAGATCAACCATATTTCTTGCTAAGGGAAGAAGCACTTTCTAGGGGACTGGAATCAACTAAAACTCATGCGGGGATGACAACCTCCAAGAAGAACTTTCCTGTTGGGGGACCCGCTTCTGCTTGGGGAGAGCCATGACCATGAACTCTACTGGAGAAATCAAACTTCCTGATGTCTTGCTAGAGGAAGGATATTTAGATACTCTGTTGGGGAGAGGCAGCATACTGAATCCTGCTGGGGAATAAAGATCAAAGACACCTCATGCTGGAAATGACCTCTATTTCAAGCTTCTGAGTTGATCAACTGCCCATTGATCGTCATGAGTGAACAACGATTCATTTAATTCTCCATTTGCCCCAGACTGCAAGGTCTATGAAAGAATTTCGCCTTGAGAGGATTTTACAGAAGACATAGCATTCAAATGCCCCAGTGTCTTCGAACTCTTTGAGAGGTGCTTCTGACTAGTCATTTTCTAGAAAGGACAACTTCTCGTACTCTTGAGGTGGCCTGCCTCGAGTCTTGAAGAAACTTTGCCCCAAACCGATCTTAGAGAGATTTTCCAAATCAACCTGATTGCCCAATATTAAACGCTTTTGGAGAGATTCAAAGGATCTCAACATGATTGCCCCCAGTTTGGCTAAACTTTGAAGACATTTCCCGACGCGATTGCCCCTGATTGGTTACATCTTAACACAACTAACTGGGAACGCCTTTTCCCCACATAGTCTTTCAGCAACATGTCTTCTGGGGTCTCAGGCATCTCAACTTGGCAGGATCAAGCTTCTCGACTGATGTTCATCATGTAAGCTTCTTTGATGTCAAACAAATGTATGCAAGTATAAAATATTTATTCTGAAAATTATTATTCAAATGCAATACACGTGTTAATCTTGAAGTCTTTATTGAAAAGTTGTCGCAAAGCCATGTGAACAAATCACTGCTTAGGATACGACATTGATTTTTGAATGAAAGAAAACATGCACATGCAATACTAACGAACGTCTTTTAGCACAACTCATAGGAGTCAGGAACGCTATCTCATTGGAGTACGCTCTTGAAATAAACCCTGTTTCAATTAGGTCTTTTGAGGGTTGTATCATGGCCTAGTTCACGGTTTTAAGAAAAAAGGATTTATGGCTCGAAGTTTATTGGTGCCCACCCACTCTTCGTGATGTTCTCCAGTTCTACGTTCAGCTAATTCGGCACGAGCACTCATCTCTCAAAAAGGTTTTATGATCTTTAAGGAACCCATGCAACTGATGGTTTGACACCTAATGAGGTTTTGGAGTGACAGTCACCCCTTTTGTCTTTTGTTCGTAGTCACACGGCTTTGTTCTTGCTTGAGGATTTTCTTTTGTAATCCTTTTGTTTTTCACTTTCTCATTCTTTTGCTTTTTGATCCCTAATTTTTTCCTGGACTGATTCTTTTGAATCTTTAGATTTTGAAGTCCAGCAAGATGCCCTAACTTTTGCCTAAGTCATTTGTTTTCAAACATTCGACTAAGCGGGCTTTTTTCTTCTTTTTTTTTCTTTCTTCTGAACAAATCGTGTGACACTGGTTTACCTTGACTTTGTTGAAAGGATTGTGACTGCTCTACTCCTTGATTGCTGATGGATAACCATTGGGGTTTCACATCTCTTGACCTCTTGATGGTGGAATAACAGGTAATGGATCCTCAGATGCACACTCTTTTCAAAATTTGAACGCTCGGTCAAATTAACTGACGCCTACCCTGCCCCTAGATTAAATGTGAGGGGTTTTTCATACGAAAAGAAACTCCTACTTCAAGGCTCAAAAGGGTTAACGATGGTCTATCTCCCTTATATCTCCAGTGTTTGGGGATTCGAAACAATGCCTGTACATCCTCAACAGGGTTCTATTCAAAAGCACACCCCTAGAGACTTTTGCGTTTTCAATTCGTCATCCTCCCTCTAAGAGTTTAAGCAAGAAAGTCAATATTGCAATGCATATAAAAATTTAAATGAGTGAATACGAATGGAATACTTCAAGAAAAACATGCTCATTGTATTATGATCGTCATTTAAAAAACGAACAAGTTCTTACATGCAAACAATGTTGAAACAACCAATGAAAGCTACATATGAAGATGCAGTAAAGAAGCTGATGATTGCCATTATTGAGGAGACTTGACTCTGTCTGGACTTATTGCTCTTAACGACATACTCGTGGTCTGAGTGCTCACTCGGGAGGCTTCAGCTGATTGACTTCCTCTTTCAACATTTTTGGGTTTTGGTTCAAAGCTTGCATGTCCCCCACAAACTGCCCCATTTGGTTTCACATTTCCCTCAAATCTGCTTGAACTTGATCCATGGTCAACTTCCAGCTTCCTTGAAAAGTTAAGTCTAAAATTTTGAAGAAGACCAGATCAGGATGAGAATAACCAGCTTCAAACACCTGTTGTGTAAATTAGTATGAAAATGCTATGCAAATGCCATGTTCAATAATTTCCAAGTGATCTATCTACTCTGATTCAAGTTTTTTTTTCATAGGGACACCACGAGGCAAAGATAGACAGCTCAATTACGAGACCCAAAGCTAATGGAAATAAAAGAACATGTATGTCTGAATGATGATATGAATGCAAAGGCATGGGATCAAAGCTTCCATATATTCTAAATAGTCACCGTGCTGTGCTGATGCCTGAATTGGGTCGTAGGGTCTGCTCTAGAGAGAATACCAAAATACCCGAATATCCGAATAATCAGAATACCATAATATCAGGCTGATAAGTCCACACTGATAGGAAAACTAGAATACTGGGTAGGTTGAAGGTCAAGGTTACCTGCAAACCTGTAAACACCCACTCATCCTCACATGTGGGTACTAAAACGAAGGATCCTCAGTTTCTGGCACTGAGGTCGAGAAGCAATAATACATTCATCCTTCTGGGTACAGTATTATCGCCAATTGAGGAGTGCCTCCACTGATTCCCCTAAACAAAAGGTCATCCTATGGCAAGTTCTCAGCTTCGGGTCCTCGGATCAAGAAGCGTAACGGGTTTGCCATTTCTAGTCTGCCATTATCGCCCCTCGGGAGGAGTGCCTCAACTGAGTCCTCGAGAATGGTCACCAGAGTCGACAGCTCTCTAGGTTAACACCCCGAAATGCACAAGACGCGCAAATCAGAATATCTCCCAAGAAAACCTCGTCTGGGTGTGGGTTTCGTGTAAACCAAACGTACCAAGACACTACGTAGGCCACACTACTTTCCACTTTAGTCCTATGTGTGTACTCAAGCCTGTGTAATAGGCTTATCTCTCAGATCACCCTGCCCACCAAACAGAAAAAACTAGCACAGTTCAGCACATAATATATGGCAACAGTAAATAAAAAGCAAGTAAATGTAATAAAACAGTAAACATGCAATAAGGCCATAAATAAAGCGAGTAAAGCAATACAGATAAACACCCTAAAAATCAAAAACAGGCAAGTGCTAGGATTGACTCGCTTAGGGATGGAAAAGTCCTCAGCAGAGTCGCCAGCTGTCGCATCTGCGAAAATCAACCAGCGGAAAAGAACAGAAGAGTCGCCACCGAACGTTATTTATCTCGACGCAGGGAAAGGAAACGATCGAAGAAAACCTCAACAAAGGGAAAGGAATGGCCGTCGCAACCATATAATGGGTTCGGGAGTCGGTTACGCGAGAGAAAGGTATTAGCACCCCCTCGTGTCCATCGTACTCGATGGGATCCACGCTTGTTTGTTATCGATCAAAGGGTGTAGGTTATCTGAAGCTCTAATGCTAAACTGGAAAGGAAAATGAAAGGGAAACGGGAAAAACGGGGGGAAGAAAAGAAAAATCGGAAAAGAAAAGAAAAGTGACTCGAAAGGACATCGTCGTCCTAGGCCTACGTATTCCCTCGGGTGCGGGAAAGTTAGAGTCAACGTAGTTCGGAGGACTACGGGTTTGATGGGGGAAGCTTGCTCGCCAAGACATCCTGTCTCGTGCCTACGTATCCTCAATCTAACCAGAGAAAGGAAGTCAGAGCAGTCGTAGTTCAACCTATGGGTCGGGTGCACTGGAAAAGTTTGTGCTCGCAGAGATCTCACACGATCTCCTGCCTACGTATCTCCATTAACCAATGAAGAATCAGAGCGATGTAGTTCCCCTCACTAGGGATGGCTTTGCTTTGTTTGTGTTTTTTAACGGAAGATGCCAAGGTTCGCGTTCTAGCAGTTAGGTGTCGCAGCTCATTGTACGAAGTCTTAGGCATTTACCTGTTTGCGGTAGAATGGAAGTGACGAGTCCTTTATGAATGGAGTGAGGAAGAAGAGAAATGTTTGTTTTTTTTAAGAAGAAGTATTTTGATTGTTTGTGTTTGTAACGCATATTGCACTAAAGTCTATGACATAGGATCGAATGCCTCGCAAATCGACCCAAGACGGGACGTATGCTAAACACTCTAGGAAAGTGAAGGAAAATCCCCCACTTTCCATTTCCCATGTACTTAAGGCTCATGGCGTACAATACGGGTTGCCTTTATTACATGTTTTTTATTTTTGCTTTGAGATGAGAAAGAAAAGACTCAAGGGTGTAAGAGAAAATCTAAGGGGATACTAGTTGTATTCCTAATGTTGTCATGCATTGATGGCCTTATGGTTGAGTTAAGAAAAGAATCTACCTAAAGGACAAGTAGGGATTGCACAACCTAATTCTTATCTTACCTTACCTTAATCAAAAATTAAGGTTAAGCTAAGATCCCAAAGGGGTGTGAAAGAGTTGTTCAAACAAGCATTATATCACGCAATCCACAAGTAAAGGAATAAGAGTAAACAAATGGAAAAGGAGATGAAAGAAGAATGAGTATTCACATAATCAAGTGCCTTACCTTGCAAGAAACCTAAGCAACATTGATTAAAGAATGTAAAGCACAAACATTAGTTGCTAATTGATTAGAAAAGTTAAGCATACAACTCCTAAACTAAGACTAGTTTACTTGAATTGGTATTAAAGGTAACATACAATTATGAACAATGTAAGATGAGTCTTAAGAGTGAAATAACATGCGTAGGTCATTAGGTACATCTAACTAACTTCTACTTATGTTATCATGTCAAAAGAGATCAAACTATGTCAAACTATGCACCAAAACTTTGCACAAATGTACATTGTTCACAAACTTGAAGAAAATAGATGTTTAAGCATCACATAAGTGAATTAAAACATGATTACACCTCAAGTTCAGAAGTGGATGAAGTGTATTAAAGTGATTAAATGTTATTAGAAGCATATGGAAGTCATGTATCAAAGCAATCACAAAGTTTGAACAAGTTATGCCCAAGTAATATCAACTTAGAATGCAACATACAAGTATTGTTCATGCAAAGGACATGTGAGGATGGATGTATGCTATGGCAAAGTATAAGGTCAGAAATGATGTCATATTAAGTATGGCTTAAACAACTTATAATTGTCAAAGGGAATTCATAACCTTTCAAGTTTAGAAACTAGAATGAAACAAATACCAAACAATGTCATTTAAGTTCTTAAAAGTTAGCATACTTGTAAAACAAGTAAAAGAGAAACATGAAAGGAATGTACACATGTTGGATAGGTCAAAGTCAGTACCTAATTACCTCTAATAGGTCCTATCTAAATCCTAAAAGAGTTAGAAGAATAAGGAACATACAAGAATTAGGCAACTAGACAAACAATGTTCAATTAAAAAAGTGTAGAACAAAAATGATGTCACAAGAGATATGAAATGCACTTAGATGTCATTATGTTTCATGTAAGTGAATATATACATTATATATCATGTATGATATGGAGAAATGCAAGTTGGGAGCATCATGTTAAGGTATACTACACAAACACACAAGTAAACACAAGCTTATGCATTGGTGCAACATTTACAAGTCATGCAACTTTAAAAAGAATAAGATGAGATTAAAAGGCAAGTGAGAATGATTAGTAATGCTACAATTCAGTACCTATAACATTCCTTATTAGACTTTCAAGTTCTAAAATGAAATGGCAAAAGAAAGTGTTCAAGAGGTCTCAAAAGAATGCACAAAGTTCATACACATTGATGTTCACATCCAACAATAATTAAGTCAATTCACAATGCAACAAGAAATGACTTATAATTGGAATTCCAAAGACCTATAATCTCTATCATACATGTCCACAAAGGTCTCAACAATTTAGCAATGAATGGCATAGAAAATATCATCAAACCCTAAGGCATGATCTTGAATCAACACACATGAACAAAGGTTCATTTAACAATCCAAAAGAGCATGATCAAGTGCTTTAAAAATTAAATGAAAGCAAGAAAATTGATGTGGAACCAGTGGCTAAACATCCCTCAAAATATAGGTCCAAAATTCCTCTTGATTAAATCCAAACAATGCCCAAACAATCCATTATAGTCACTTAACAAACAAGCTTGAAAAATGGCTTTAAAACTCATTCAAAAATGATTTAAAAAATCCCTAAAAAATACAAAAGATCCCTTGATATGTGTCAAACTAAATTTACCATTAGTGTGAAAAAATTCACTTTGAAACTACTTGAGAAAAATATTTTATGAAGTGTGTATCCAAAGATATGAACAAGTGAGCATGTTTGAAAGAAAATTTTGGAAAAAATATCAAAATGTAATAAAATGGAAAATAAAAAATATATAAAATTAGTGGACACATCCAAGAGATCTCATGAATTAATTGAGAAATTTTTAGTGCTTTTTACCATTTTTAATAAAATAAAATGAAACAATTAAGAAAAATAATAAAAAAGGAAGAAAAAGAGTCCCATGGGTGCAGCAATAGCAAAAGATTCAGCTATAAAGGCTAAAGGGCCCAAAACTGGGGGTGTGGAAATCAATTATACCAGGCCCAACGCGCATGAGGCCTGAGGGTGCATACCATGAAGATCAGTCAATTTAATTGACTCAACATAGACCTCATGATCAAGTCAAGGTCAAAGGCAATTCAATCAAATGGCTGGGAGCGAGTGATCATGATACTCCACGCGTACATCATGTACATCATCACTTAATATTCAGAAATAAAAACACGTGCAAAATATAAACAATTTTTATTCAGTGGCGTGCTCCTTTTGGCTCTTTGGTGAACACATGAGCAAATGAAGATGTGCCACGCGTACGTTGACTGCTATTGACTCAGACGCCGGAGCCCTAGCTCCGGTCGTCTTCTCCTGCCAACCTTGCCAGAGCTAACTGTAAACCTAACCAGAAATGTCACATGAGTACATCATTTCGCATGGTTTTTCACGTAGATTCTAAATATGCCATTACTTTTCACGTATCACGCATGTACAAGCCAGATCGAAGCAAACAAAATCAAGATCTAAAACTGAAAACCATGCCATAGCTACATTTTCTACCAGATATCAGTGCCTACACTCCATAGGACTTCAAATAATCACTCCTCCATCCTTCTAAACACTTGATACAACGTAAATAAAAAAATTGAAAGGAAACGACTAACCTTCAATGGAGAACTTCACAGATCCTTCAAGAAACCTTGAGCCAACTCCCAATGCTCTTCAAATTGCTTCTGAACACGAAATAAACGTGTATAATCCACTGAATCTTGCGCAAAACTAAAACTGATGAAGATGATGTTGAAACTCGGATTCAATGATAGAGCCACCACAGATCCATTCTATTGCATACCGAAGACTCAATTAAGTGTGGAGATGAAAAATCTAGGACGAAATTGCAGAGAGAAAGCTTGTAGAGAGATATTCGATGAAGAGAGCAATGTGAAGTAAAAATGAGAGAGTGAGTGAAACCATTGTAACTGAATCTGTTATGGAGGGTTAGAGAGCTTATATATGCTGTTAGAGGGAGTTAACCAGGGTTAGAGTGTGTTTAGAGCTGGGTTAATTAAGTTTCATGAATTTTTTTCAAGAGGAAGTGAAATTGTTCATGGTGTGGTTATGGTGTGCATGGAGGTGTATGCTAGCTATAGTGTGTTCCATGATGAACAAGGACAATGATGCATGATAGTTGGGCTGGCCATATCATTTATACCTCAAGATTTTTCATTTTTGCAAATTGGACACAAGTCGTAAATGTAAGGCATGTCTTTGTGTTGTAAGAGTTTTGTTTAACTTTTAAAGGCAAAAAAGGGAAGTCATGCACATAATCATAAGGAAGATGGTGTTATATGGTTTGAAAGAGTGGAATCATGGATTATGGTGATGATGGATCAAGTTTCACAACCATGACTTCTAAGAAATACAATTGATGGTTAATAAGTGAAATGTGGTAATCTTTGTACCATTGTGAAGAGGACATGAAATACAACAACTTTGGTGTTCATGGCAAGTTGATTCAAAGTTTAAAATCATGCTAAAATCCATCTTGAAGTCATAGGAACAACATTGGTTTTGTCACTCAAAAAAATTCTAAGTGTTTTGTGAAGAAATGCCATTTTTAGATCCACAATTTGAATGGCCATAACTTTTGATTGGTAGATCCAAATGACAAGTTCTTTACATGTGTGGAAATCTTGAAAAACATTCTACAACTTTCATGTTTAGCCAAAAATGATTTGAAGCTTGCATCATGGCTGAAATTGGTGTTGAAGTTAGCTAGATGAACCATGAAATATCTCCATAAATGGAAACTTTTATTATAGGTCACTTTCCATTTTGGGAAATTTTCAAAATAAGTCTTGATTCTTGATTCTTTCAACTTTTCTTGATCAAATTCCATCCAATGACAACTTTTGAGATAGTGGAAAAAATCTCTCTCAAAAAATCAGGAGTTGACTTTTTGTTGACTTTTTGATTAAGCAGCTAATTCTGGATCCTCTGACCAATTGAAAACCTTTTGAATGAAGACAAAGGCCAATATCCTAACCTTGGAAGCCTGAGGACACATGGAGACCCTTTAGCTCCATCAATGACCAGAAAATCAGAGATATATTGCTTTTTCCTCAAAACCCTAATTTGGTCCTCCCCTACTAGGAGGTGATGATTCCTTCCAATTTTTTATGAGTTCCAATTTTCTGATGACTTGAAGAGTCAATCATGATGAGTTAGAGTATGGGGAGCCATTTTGATTTGATTGGTTGAACATAGCTCTTTTCTCTTGCGTTGAATGATCAATGGCTTGGCAATAGCTGATTTCATGCCTTGTGGAAGACCAATGATGCATGCATGATTTTTATGGCCTAAATGAAATGCAGATGAATGAAGCATAAGCCATTGATATAAGGTAATAAATAAGAGGGCAAATTTTGAGGTATTATAGATCGCGCCGTTGTTTTTGAAAATACAGTGGGACTTATACAATGACTGAGGCCTAAAAAGTGGTGTATTTACAAAGGGGATGGGTCTACACTCTAATAGAGGCCCAAAGATTTATTTTTGTACAAGAGATGGGACTTATAGCTCAAGGAGAAGCCCAGGGTTATTTTGAAAAGGAGACGATCACGCCGTACATTTTGACGGTATCGGGACTTATACAATACACTGAGGCCCAAATCATTTTGGTTTTAAAAAAAGGGTTGGTCTTACACTCTATTAGAGGCCCATGAGTGTTTGAAAATGATTTGTTTAGGGTGATTAAAATCAAAACACTAAATTAATTTCAAAATGTATTTTAATTAAATAAAATTTAATTAAAATGATCAAAATTATCAAACATGTGTGAAAAACAAGTTGTGATCTTGGATTAATGTTTGAAAAATCATGTTTATATCCACAAAATGATTGGAAACCAATTAAATTTGGAAAATCAAGGAGGAAAAAATATTTTAAATGTTAAAAAACAAATAAAAGATTAATTCTTTGCAAAAATATCAAGTATATGAAATAAATAACATTTTTGGAATATTTGGTAAAATAAAATATTTTGACATTTTTGTGAATTATTAAAAAAAGAATCAACTCAAAATCATTAAAACTCAGAGAGAAATTAATTTTTGAATCAATTAAATAAAATCACAAAATTCAAATATTTGAATTTGTGAAAAAGGCGCCAACAACATGGCAAGAACACGCGTGTGTTTGGCCTGATTTGCATTTTCTATTCAATCTCACTGAATACTTGATGAAATCACACAATCCACATATCAATCTGCTTGTTTTCACCTCACGATCATGTCTATGGTCTTTAATTTCATTTATTTTAAGCATGGAATAAGAAATCAAGACAAAACCTCAAGAACCCTAAAATTTGCATGAAGGCTGAGAATTTTGATACACGATTCAAACAAAGCAATCAATTGAGGGGAAACATTCTATGCATGATTATGAACATTTGGCAAAAGTATTGTGCGAGGAAATATGCATAGATTAAGAGATGACCAAGTTTAGGCTTACTTGAAGGTCGTGACAGCAAGAGCAAAGTGATTTTTGAGTTGGAGGTGTTACAGATGAGTTGCGATGATCTGAACAGCTTCCCTACACCATATGGAGTGTGTTTGAATGCTTGGACTTGTTGGAAATGGCTGGATTACTTCATGGCATCTCAGCTGCAACTTGGTTAAATCCTTGAGCAACTGGCTGGTGATTCTGAGAAATCAGTGTTATAGTTATTGTTTAAGTGTTTGGATCACTCCTATATGATGTTTATGAGGTGTGTGTGTGATTGGTTTGGTTGGAATAGCTCTCAAACTCAAAACCCAATAGTGACTTGCTTTGGAAGGCAAATTTGGAAGTGAGAAGGTGATTTTGAGGAAAGCATCTGTTTGATGGCTTTGGTGTACTTAAACTGAGCACAAATGAGCTCTATTTATAGTAGAGCAAGTTTGTTTTGCAAGGAATAGGGAATGGCAACTGCAGCAGAGGTTTGGCAAATGTTGATCAATAGGAATCCAAGTCTCCTCTAGCCATTGACTAGAGGTTAGAGCACAGGCTGCTGGTTCCCTAGTTCAGAGATCATCCTTGACTTATTCAGTTAGAAATGGCTCAGTTCATGCCACCTTGGTGCATCCATTGAATGCTCCAAAACAAAATTGGAGTCTTGCCCCTCTTTAGGGTTTTTTAGGTTTGACATGCTATTTTTAGTTCCAAAGACTTGGGAGGCTTATGGATACGTGTTTGTCCCTCCTTGGTCTCCCCCTGAGGTGTTCAGATGGATAAACTTGTTTGTCATTTGCAAAATTTGCTCAAATCGAGCAAAATGTACAAATCTGCCTTGCCATGACAGTTTGCAGCAAGGCACATTGCTATTGTCATATCTCATGGCTTAAGTGGAGTTTCATGGGGTTCTTAGCCATTTTGGAAAGCCTTTATATGATACAATATATGTGTGATCATATTTTGTCTTGACACTTTTTGGATCCAAGTGAAAAATGCCCTTACATTTTGCAAAAAGTGAAACAGATTCTGACTTAGTGAAAATTTCACTAAGTGTTGGAAAAAGTGACATTTCATGTTTTCAGCCATTTTGATCCAACCATAACTCAAAATCCATGATGAATTGGAATGAGGTGTAGTTGAAACTTTTAAATTATGCCATGAGAGCTACAAATCCATCTTTGGATCAGCCCAAATGGTTGCTTGGATCTCAAGTTATGATCCTTGGAAGTTGGTACCCTAGCCACTTTGTTCCATAACTTAGAAAATTTCTAAGTTTTTTATGGTTACCCCTTTTACAAGTTATCTCAATTTTCTTGGTTTTTTTTATGAATGATGATTACAATCACACATTAACATCATTTTAGGGTTAGGGGACCATAATTGATCAAAAAATCAAAAAGCCAAACTTTGACTTTTGGGCACAATTGACTTTTTATCAGATGAATTCCAAATTGTGTGATCCTCTATGAAATCAAGTCCTTGACCTAAATAAAACTTGATGGATTGATTTCATAGGTGTTATAGGGTGTATTGAATCATGTCACAAGGTTTGGGAGCATGTCCTGGTCAAAAGTCAAAGGCACAGTTGACTTTTTCCGCGAAACCCTAACTGTGGTTCTGATGAACTTGAAACTTGTGAATCAAGCTTCTTGGATAAATCCATTGTTGCAAATGGATTAATGTGGTTTAATAGGGACCCTTAAATCATGTCTTGAGGTTTTGGCTCATGTTTTGTCCCAAAAGTCAACTTAGGGGTGAATTAGGTCAAGAAACTCTAATTTCTGATTTTTGGTGAATGCATCCCCTGAGGCTAAATTGACTTGATGATTGGGTTTATGATGTCCCTTAGAGTATTTTGGGTTATGCTTTGAAGCATTGGCTTATGCCCAAAGTAAAAATTCCATCTGGAGGCCCTGGTCGACCAAAACCCTAATTTGGTGACACTGGCGATCTTGAGGCTTTATCCACTTGGAATGTTGCAGCCTTGTGCTTGATTCTTGACGTGGGAGTCCTCTTGATCCATTGTGAATGTTTGAGAGGTTTATACAATTTGAGGATCAAGTCATTCCTTGATTGATCCTTTGTCTAAGAGCTCTAAGAGGGCTTGAAACCCTAAGTTTGATTGTGGTGGATGCTCACCCATCTTTGGGGAGACTAATGAGGTATGATGGTCCATCCATATTGATGATGATGTGAACAATGATGGGAAATATTAGTGGTCAAAATTTGGGGTATGACAAGAGGATGCTCTACTCGACCTTTTACCAGTCACCCTTGAAGTAGCCATCAAAACTCCTTTGTTGAAGAAGATAAATAGTAACAGCAGTAGAAGAGAGTGTAGAAAGACCAAATTCTTCACCAATTTGGGTTTGAATGCTTAATCTTAGAGAATCCTTGGAAAGGGTTTTTAGAGTTTTTTGAGTAGTTGAGAGAGTTGTGAGAATTTTGAGAGATGCAAATGGTAAGATGGAAAGATGGAAAGACACAAATGATAAGATGCAATACCCAATGCAGGCATGAAACGTTTTAATTAAAAAAAATTCAGAAACACGAGCGATGCGTCGACCTCCAGGATGTAATGCGTCGACGTATATGAACGAATTTTTCAAAAGTTTTAAATGTTCAGTATGTGTCGACGCATGATGGACCCCCAGGTCGACGCATGACAGGCAGAAACTTTCATGCTTGAATTGATATGACCATGAGTCGGCCTACAACCTATATAGGTCGACACATGCAGTTGAAAAATGAAAAAAAAAATAGAAAAACATGATATGAATGATGCACAGAAACATAAATAGCAAGCCCATACCATTTCAAAACATCAATATGGAGTAAGAGAGGAATCTAAACTATCATTTAAGCAACAAGATAGCACTCCAAACATAGTACAAAACACATATTTAGTCAAGATAAAGCAAATAGATAGGAACGATAGTACCTCCAATGGTGATGAAAGATGAATGCCCTCACATAGTTTAAGCTTTCCAAAATGGTTAATCAATATATAAACAAGCATACATAGAGAGTATGCAAAAATTTCATTTAAACACGATCCGAGATATCGAGATCACCAAGTTCCCTACGAATGTTAAAGAAAGGTTTCGTCACAAGTGGTTTTGTAAAAATATCGGCAAGTTGATTTTTACTATCAACGTGCTCAAATACGACATCTCCTTTCTCTACATGATCCCTAAGGAAGTGATGGTGAATCTCAATATGTTTGGCTCGTGAATGTAGCACTGGATTTTTGGTCAGATTAATGGCACTCGTGTTGTCACACAAAATAGGAATACGATCAAGTTTAACATTGAAATTGAGTAATTGTTGTTTAAGCCACAAGATTTGGGCACAACAACTACCGGCTGTGATGTATTCTGCCTCAGCAGTTGACAAAGCAACGAAAACTTGCTTTTTTCTATGCCAAGTCACTGAGGAATTTGAAAAGAAATGACACGTGCCACTAGTGCTCTTCCTATCCGATTTTCAACCAGAAAAATCAGAATCGGAATAGCCAACCAAATTACAATCACTTCCCTTAGAAAACCAAAGCCCATACTATGTGTACCAAATAGGTATCTAAGTATACGCTTTACTGCTTTTAAATGAGATTCCTAGGGACATGATTGATATCTAGCACACATATAAACACTAAACATGATATTCAGTCGAGATGCGGTGAGATAGAGGAGAGAACCTATCATAGCTCTATACTTCTTTACATCGACGACCTTACTATTTTCATCTCGATCTAAGTTCACACTTGTGGGCATTGGAGTATCAATAGATTTTGCGTTTGCCATATCAAAGATCTTGAGTAACTCATAGCAATACTTTGTTTGGCTCACAAACGTTCCTTCTTCGAGTTGTTTGATTTGAAGTCCAAGGAAGTAAGTTAGCTCCCTCATCATACACATCTCAAACTCACCCTGCATTAGCTTTGAAAATTCCTTGACCAAGTGCATATTAGTAGATCCAAAGATAATGTCATCTACATAAACTTGAACTAAAATAGAGTGTTTTCCTTAACGCTTAATAAAGAGATTTGTATCAACCTTCCCTCTTGAGTATCCTTGGTCGAGTAAAAAATTTCTAAGTCGCTCATACCAAGCCCTAGGGGCTTGTTTGAGACCATATAAAGCACATTTAAGTTTATAAACGTAATTTGGATACTCATGACTTTCAAAACTGGGAGGTTGAGATACATAGACCTCTTCATTAATATATCTGTTTAAGAAAGCACTATTAATATCCATTTTATATAATTTTAAATTCTTAGAACAAGCATAGGCTAGCAAAAGGCGTATAGCCTCAAGGCGGGCAACAAGAGCATAAGTTTTCTCATAGTCTATGCCCTCCTCTTGGTCATAGACTTGTGCCACTAAACGAGCCTTGTTTTGAGTTATTACTCCTTTTTTCTAGTTTGTTCCTAAATACCCATTTAGTACCCATTACTCGATGGCATCGCGGAGGGGGGACATGGCCCCAAACCTCATTTCTTTTGAATTGATTCAATTCCTCTTGCATTGACAAAAACCAATGTTCATCGAGTAAGGTATCTTTGGAGTTTTTAGGCTTAATTTGAGAGACGAAAGCAAAGTGATAACAAAAGTTACTTATCTTAGACCGTGTAGTTACTCCTTTTGCTATGTCTCCGAGAATATTGTCACTTAAAGGATTTCCATGCCAAAGGAAGATCATCATTGCTAATTGGATGATCCTCCTCAATCTTTTCAGAGTTGTGATATTCCTCCTCCTCAACTTTCACCGATTCAGGTGATCAGTCCCTTCTTCAGCGTCTTTAAGTATGTCTTCTGAAGATACACCTACACCATTAAAAGAAATACCTTTCCCGACATTTTTCGAATAAGATTCGTCAAAAGTAACATGCACTGATTCTTTCATAATAAGTAACCTTTTATTGTATACTCTATATGCTTTGCTAGATTGAGAGTATCCAGGAAAGATACCTTCATCAGCTTTTGAGTCAAATTTGCCAAGATTTTCTTTTCCATTATTTAAAACAGAGCATTTACATCCGAAAACATGAAGATGTGATACATTTGGCTTCCTACCTTTTAAAAGCTCATATGGAGTTTTGTTGAGAATAGGACGTATAAGCACCCTATTCAAAACATAACACGCCGTACTAATAGCATCGGCCCAAAAGTATTTAGGAAGACCACTCTCATTGGTCATAGTTCTTCTAAGTTCTTCTAAAATGCGATTTTTACGTTCCACCACACCATTTTGTTGAGGAGTTCGTGGAGCAGAAAAATTATGATCAATGCCATGTTTATCACAAAATTCCTCAAAGAGGTGGTTTCAAATTCACCCCCGTGATCGCTTCGGATAATGGCAATGCTGGTATTTAATTTGTTTTGAGATAGCTTGGCAAACTTTTCAAACGCTGAAAAAGTATCACTTTTACTTGCCAAGAAAATAGTCCAACAAAATCTAGAGTAGTCGTCTACAATAACAAAACCATAGTAATTACCACCCAATCTTTTGATCCTAGATGGTCCAAAAAGGTCCATATGGAGGAGTTCAAGAGGTCTCGATGTAAAGATAACATTTTTAGATTTAAATGAGATCCTTGTTTTCTTCCCCATTTGGCAAGCATTACATAAGTGATCTTTTGAAAATTTTATCGTGGGTAGACCGACAACTAGATCCTTTGAAACTACTTTATTTAGCAAGTCAAAGTTGACATGCGCTAAGCGCCTATGCCATAGCCACGAGTCTTCATTCATAGTGATAAGACATTTAGTGTCACTCAAAGATACTTCATTCAAGTCAAGCATATAGACATTGTTTACCCTCAAGCCCTTAAACACATCATATTTCTTATCATTGTGTTTAGTCATGCAACAATCTTTTGAAAAAGAAACTTTATAACCTTTGTCGTACAATTGACTAATGCTAATAAGATTGTGTTTAAGACCTTCAACTAAAAGGACATCTGAGATAGTCATAGAAAAGGGATTACCTACACTACCTTTCCCTTGTTATTATCATCATTGGTAACAAATCCTTTCTTCTTTTCCACAATGTCAATGAATAAGGAAATGTCTCATGTCATGTGCCTTAAACATCCACTATCGAGAACCCATCTTTTCTCCGTAGACTCAAGGTATTTTACCTACAAAATTAAATAAGGGAAATAGGTACCCAATTTTTATTGGGTCCTTGTGTGTGAGTGAATCTTTGGTTGCATTTGGGAAACCATTGGAAAATACCTTTAGGAACCAAGAATCTCCTAAATCGGCATTTAGCAATGGTATGTCCCTTGCAACAATATAGACAAGTTAGGTTAACATTGGAGTTACTTTTGCTACTTTGATCTCTTATCACATAAGTATATTTTTTATAAGGATTATTCATACTAATTCTAAAATGTGAGCGATCAATAGCAAATGTAACTTTAGATTCTAAAGCCTTGTCTAATCTGGCTTTAAGAGTTATAACCTCCTTTTGCCAAATGTGACAAGTTTCACAACCCCAATTTAACCAAGAAGACTTGTCTTCCTCGATTTTAGCTTTTGTAGCTTCCACCATTGAGTTCTTAAGAGCTTCTAATTCCTTTTTAGAATCGGAAATCTTTTTCTCTAAATGTGAAAATTTTTTCTTATTTGAGGCATTTGAAAGCTTCTTTATCCTCATGGTATAGAGCTTCAAAAGCATTTTGCAATTCAGAGTGAGACATTTTATCAGCATGTTCATATTTAGAATGACTTATATTCTCTTTCTTCTTTTGATGAGCCGTGAGACAAAGATTGACCGATTCGTCTTCATCACTTGAGCTATCTTCGCTAGAGGACCCACTATCACTTTCCCAAGCGATGTATGCCCTTCTAGGTTTGCTCGATTTCTTTTGTTGCCGATTTTTGTCTTTTCCTTTGTCTTTCTTCATCAAGGGATAATTTGGATTATAGTGACTGACCTTACCACAATTATAGCATGAACCCTTTGACTTTGTGTTCTTATTTCCTTCATGCTTTGAGGATTTTGATTAACGTCTAAAGTTGATGAGATTCTTGTCCAAATGTTGAATTCCATTTTTCCTGATATATCTATTATATCTTCTCACGAACAACCCCATATCTTCATTCGAATCTTCATCATCATCACTTGACTCACTTTCACTAAGCTCTTTTGTGGAGGACTTTGAGCTAGAAGCCTTTAGAGCAATAGACTTCTTTTCCATGTCTTTCGACTTCTCTTTCTTTTCTTTCTTTTCGTGTTGATGAAGACTTATGAGCTCTTTCTCATATTCTTCAAGCTTAGCAAACAATGTTGTGATGTCCAATGTCATGAGATCATTAGCTTCGTTGATCGCTGTGACCTTATGTTGCCATTCCCTATTAAGACATCTCAAAATTTTATTAGTAGCAACATCATTGGAAACGGGTCTACCAAGTGAATTTAAACGATTGATTAGGTGAGTGAATCTCTTTTACATTTCCGCATTGGTTTCACCATGCTTCATGTGAAAGAGATCAAACTCTTATGTCAAAGTATTGATTCTAGCTAGTTTGACATCATTAGTTCCCTCATGGGCAACTTGTAATGCGTCCCACATAGCCTTAGCAGTAATACAATGGGAAACTCTATAATATTCATCAACTCCCAAACAGGATATGAGAATGTTTCTAGCTTTCCAATCATAATTGTACTTTTTCTCATTCTCATTGTTCCATTGTGCTTCCGGTTTAGGTACAACATTATTATCCGCATTGGTCATAGTTATTTCAATATGACCATTTTGAATTACGTTCCATACCATTCTATCAATAGAATTGATATGCACCCGCATACAATCTTTCCAATAACCGTATTTTTCACCATTAAAAATTGGCGCTCTATTGTACGCCCCTTTAGGTTCGTTAGCCATTTTCTAATAATTGGCACTTAAAAAATTTGTTTTAAAATATGCAGAAGTGACCATGATTCAAAACTTGTCTAAATGAACCGTTATTGGTAAGATCGGAGATGCGAAATCGAATGGAATAATATTGATGAGATATTGGAATCAATAAAGTTCCCAATCAAACAATTCAAATAAAGACCACTTTGAATGAACCAGTTTCTAATGCTTAATAGACGATAAAATTGAATTCACAATTTTACTAACAGTTTGTGTGCTATCAATATGTCGAACACTTGGTGTGCGAAATACCCCAAGTTCAATTTCCATTGAAATTGTAGTGCATAATTTTTCACACTTGCAATCAAAGTGATTGTAATGGTTTTTCAAAACAGTTTTAAAGCACTACAAATCAATCAAAATGTTTCTAACAGTTGATTTCACACAAACATCAACAACGTAAAGTAAAGAGATAGATAGATAGATAGATAGATAGAGAGAGAGAGAGAGAGAGAACGACACCCAATTTGTTTAGGCAGTTCCCCTTTCGCCCTCGCTTCGGGTACATCTGCCCCTAATTCTAAAACTAGAATTGAGATATGCATAATATCTGTTTGCAAAATTATGTATGAGATAAGTTCTAGCTACCACACAATCAAACCTAATTGTTGATGTTAATTCTATCCACTTCTCTCCCCTTGATTCTAGCCAAATCAAGAACATCAAACTCTTTGAACAAACCTCCGGTTACCGCTACTCACTTGATCGAACCTTCTGTTCTTCAAATTTTTCACTCAGCTGATTTTGATCGCAAGATGTTTGACCCCAAATATTTCAATACAATCCTCCGGTTATCGTTACTTCCTTGACCGAACCCACTGTTCTTCAAGGCTTTCACTCGGCTGAATCTATAATGCAAAGATTTGTGCAAAAACCCCCCAAATCACCAAAATCTTGGAGGACAAAACCCCAATGATTTTATTGAAGAAAATCCCACTGATTCTCAACCCAAACTAGATATACAAATCTTACGTTTGGACGTTATCACTCTTGAACAAAGCACAAATCAATAAAGATGATTATGTGTGATTATTGATGAATGCAATTTGTGAGAGTGAATATGAAAAGCAATGCAATGTATCTTTCAATTTTATTCTTGTTTTTACAAAATGAGACATGTGAGAATATATATATATATATATATATATATATATATATATATATATATATATATATATATATATATATATATATATAATATTGTTTTGCATATAAATAAAGTTCATCATGTGTTGAATTTTCGGAAACTAAATTTTCTTTAAAAATTTGTTTAAGCCAACTTAGACTTAAACATCGACCTTTTATTACAATACTAGGTGGTTCTCCACTGAAAAACTCAGTCCATGTTGAGTAGGGAAGCTCGGAAGGCCCCACCACCGGATTACCATTCACACGGAGACCAAAAAACATACTTACATCTTCCAATGTTATTGTACACTCACCCGTTGGAAAGTGGAACGTATGGGTTTCGGGTCTCCATCTTTCTAGTAAAGCATATATGAAACTCGAATCAAGGGTAATATCATGCAAATAGTATACATTTGCGAAACCTGCTTGTACCAATAGGGGTCATATTAATTGTGACGCTTCAAGTGGCTTGTGGTTTCGTGGTCGAAAACCTTTATTGGGTTCCTCCTAATACAACCATAAATACAATTTTGTTAAATAGAAGATAATAAAAAAAATGTTCAACATTGTTAATGGAAAAGGAAAGTAACAAACACTAAAAATTTAGCGAAGACTTACTAAGCGACGAATGTTATTAGGAGCTCCCCTATGTTGTTCACCCATCCAAAAAAAATGAGGTTGAGCCATTGTTAAGAAGTAAGAAGAAGTAGAGAAAGATTGTTTGAATGAAGAATGGTTAGCACCATATAGCTATTTATAGAAGAAAGAAAATGAGTGTGGTTGGGTGGATTTAATGTTACAATAAATTTTATTGTTGAATGTGGTTGGGTAAATTAGTTGTGAAATTAAATTTTATGGTTGAATGTTGTTGGGAAAGTTAATTGTGAGAATTAGTTGGGAGAACATTTAAATTAAGAACATGGTTTAAAATTAAGAATATTTAAGACAAGAGCATTAAGAAAAATATGCTATTAATTCTTCTTGCATAGGGATAAAATTTCATCAACAGTTCTATGATATCTAACATATAACTCTAACGGGCCACTTGTAATGAAATTTAAATAATTTATAAACATCTATTGTACATCTTCATCGTTACAAATTTGTTCTTCTGCTTACATTAAAATTCCATTAGCATTCAAGTATGGTTTTTGGTAGACCAGACGCACTACTTCTCTAACCACTTCAGTGACATGCTGTATCTGTTCTTTGATTTCATCGAAGCTGAATGTTTCCATCTGTCTAACTGATATTGGATCAGAAACAATATTATAAGAATCCCCAGTTTCTACTAAAACTGGTTTAATAGACTAGACTAATTAGTTGAGCCATTACACACAACCTCTGCATTTTCTGATGCATTTGCATGCTTATATACTGTGCCTGATGAGATCAAACGTGCAGAAAGGTCTCCAGCTTCCCAGATGGCGGACACATTAAAAAATATAAAGAATGTATAGGTACTCCAACTCAGATGGCGGACATACACTACAAAAAGGACACATGTACAAGGCCTCCCACTCAGATGGCGGACCACAACATGAAAAGTTCACGTGTACATGGCCTCCATCTCAGATGGCGGATACACACATGCTTAGTAATGGGCCGCCATCCTAGATGGCGGACCCTGTATGCATGGTTGACACGTGTCCCTACTTTCCCTACTATAAGTCTGCATGCAAAATGGCTATATAATTGTATACAACTAATTTAGACATAACACACACTCAATGGCTCAAAACAATTCCAGAGTCCAAGTCCATTACAATGGAAATATTTATTCCGATGTTAATGCCGGAGTAGTATTCCAAAACACAAACACGCAGATATTCAAAGTAAGTCACAATTCCAATTTCAGCCACCTGAGAGAAAGAATTGAAACAAAAATTCAACAACGTATATCTGACATTTATTATCTCTATCCATGCTTTAACAAAGGTGATAATAGTGTAACATATACCACTACAAAAATAGAAGATGATAAAGACGTCAACCTGATGTTCCGGTGTCACACAACGTATAACGTATCAAACATGATCGAATTATACGTATGTATCGTCGAACAAAATGAAGCGCCACAAACTGTGTATTCGACGCAAGAATCATAAGCGCACTAATATCAAATGAGTCAGGAGTCTACATTGACGTTGTCACTGGAACCAACAAACACGTACAATGAACCATTTTTTGCAGATGAGGAAATTGGAGGAAATTGGTGAACATAGTGACATAGAAGAGGTGCATGAAGTTAGTACCCAAAATCTTTTTAGCGGTGATAGCGACGACTCTGACAATGATGTTGACGTTGGGCAACAACATCAAGCGTTGGACCTTTACAATCCACCACTCCACATGAGAAATCCAACATACATGGATGATGAAGATGTCTAAATATTCGAAGAACCTCGGCCGCTTCGGATCGAAGGTGGGTTACTTGGTTTGGAATTTGAAAACAAAGAGCAATGTGTGTTTGGCATACGACAGTTTCACATAAAAAACTGTCTATAGACTATAAAGTTTATAAGTCAGATACAAAACGGCTTATAATCATTTGCGAACACAAAGAATGCAACTTCACATGTAGGGCCTCCGTGGAAAAGGGCAGTACTACATGGAGGATAACCAAGGTTAGCGGACCCCATACCTGTACTTCTAACGTCATATCCCAAGATCATTCCAAATTGGATTCAAACCTAATTTGTGATAGTATGAAACCTCTGATTAATGATGATGCTTCACTAAAGGTGAAACACATCATATCCCATATCCGTGACAAATTTGGCTACACCATTTCTTACAATAGGCATGGATTGCTAAGAACAAGGCTATTGCTTCTATTTATGGTAACTGGGAGACATCATACAACGACCTCCCACAATGCTTGTTGGTGATGAAAACATTTGTACCCGGTACTGTCATAGAATTAGAAACCCTTCCTGTGTGGTCGAACGAGGGGACACAAATTGGTGGAACTAGGATTTTTCACCATTTTTTTTGGGCTTTCCGACTGTGCATCAAGGGTTTTGCATTCTGCAAACCAGTTGTCCAAGTGGATGGCGCATGGTTATATGGAAAGTACAGGGGAACTTTGCTATTCGCCGTTGCTCAAGACGGTAACAGGAATATATTTCCAATTGCTTTTGCATTGGTAAAGGGTGAAACAGGTGAAGCATGGAGTTTTTTCTTAAGGAATCTTAGAAGGCACGTTACACCGCAACCCAACCTGTGTCTAATCTCCGATAGATACAAGTCGATAATAAGCGCCTACAATAACCCAGATAATGGTTGGCAGTATCCTCCCTCCTCACACGTGTTTTGCATCAGGCACATAACACAAAAGTTTATGAGGGAAATAAGGGACAACGAACTTCGTGAAAAAGTTACTAGCATGGGTATCTTCTGAAACTTATCTTTCTATATATCTCTGGAAATAACTCGCATAGACTAATCTATTTTTCTTTTTAATGCATAGGATACGCATTAAATGAGTATACATACGAATACTACAGACGAGAGATACGTAAAGCTAACATACAAGCATTTAATTGGCTGGAAAAAATTCCACGAGACAAATGGACAAGGGCGTTTGATGGAGGGAAAAGATGGGGCCATATGACCACCAACCTCGCTAAATCAACGAACTCAGTTCTGAAGGCCACACGCAACCTTCCGATTACAGCTCTGGTAAAATCAACATACTACAGATTGGGCACTTTTTTTGGAAAAAGAGGACACGAATGGACTAAATCGTTGGGTTCTGGGCAAGTGTATACTGATAATTGCATGAAGGGTATTGAGATAGAAGCTATTAAATCAAATAGCCACACAGTTATGCAATTTGATCGTCAAAGGTTCTACTTTCTTGTCCAAGAAACGGTGACTTATATTGATGGTAGACCGGCTACCCATTACAACGTCGACCTAAGGAATCAGACATGCGAGTGCAGAAGATTTCAAACTTTCCACGTCCCTTGCTCACATGCAATTGCTGCTTGTTCCAGCATAAGACAGGACTATACTGTGCATATAACTGATGTGTTAAAAGTTGTTAACGTGTTTAAGGTCTATGAGGAGAGCTTTATCGGGGTCCCTACTGATACAACTTGACCACAATACGAAGGTGGCACTCTATGCCACAACGACAGCATGCGGAGGAAAAAGAAAGGTCGTCCAAACAGTAGCCAGATAAGAACTGAAATGGACAACATTGAAAAAGAAAAAAGGCGGTGCGGCATTTGTCGCGAAGTCGGACATATGCGCAAAAAATGTCCAAATAGGGCTGGACCTTCCAGTTAGTTGTGGAACAAGTTTTATTTTATTTTGCTGTACTTTTATTTATGAAACTCTTGTATGTCCTTCCCTAACAACAACAACACCATCTTTTATATTGAGCGTAACAAAATAATGATACAACTCATTCAGGATGACAACATAACCAAAACAAAACATAACCAAAAAAAAATACAACATGGTTAATAATACAACAAACCATTATGATTGACCATCTTGACATATTAAACAACAACAGCTAAAACAAATGGATCTACAACGCCGCGGTTGACTTCTCCGCTATGTGCGGAAAACATACACTGGACTTCCAGATCATTTTCAACCCGGTCCCAGTAATGAAGGTAGGTACCATCTGGGCTGGCATCCGTTAGAGTTATGTAGGGACAATAATATTCAATTTTCCTAACGCATCGAATTGGACCACCCAATGTCGAAACCCTGCATTGATGGCAGAAACCAATTGTCGGAACTTCCATTGTGGATTCAAAGACACCCTCATGTGTTTGTCTGTTTCAAAAAAAATAACACACGCCACAGACATAATTATGAAATACACGAAACAATTAGGCAGACGAAAAAAATGGGAATGATTTTTTGTGTCCTCAACACTTCTATTTATAATAGCTCATAGGGAGGGAAAATTTTTTTTCACAATGCTGTTGGCGGGAAAACCATAATTCTTTATTTTTAATTTATTCAATTTAAATTATTCCAAATTAATTAAATTGATACAATTAAATAGCTAATTAATTTTTCAAAAAATATTTCGTACTAAATAATAACATCACTTTTTAAAATATTTTTTTTTAATTTTATAATATTATATATTATTTTAATAATTAAAGTATTAAAATAACATTTAAAAACATTTTAAAATATTTCTTTTAAAATTTTGGAGATGGTTGTTACTACAGCAAAGTGAGGCATTGCCTCCTCTTTTACTAGCATGTGCATCATCATTTTTTGTTTCCATCAATTTGTTTTCTTTATTTTCTTTATTTGATAGTATATTTAGTGTTTGCAGGCTTTTAAAAATCATGTATCCTTAAGCCCATCTTTGAAATTTGGTGAACCCCCCCCCCCCCCCCCCCCCCCCCCCCCCAAACATTCTAGCATGCCCCTAATTATGTTTAGTTTTTATTAATTGTTTGTTAATTTATTAGTTATTTTTAGTTTATTTGTTTCTTTTTATTTTCTAAGTAGATTATTTATTAAATTTTTGCATCAATTTCATTGTGTTGCGATTTAGGGAGTTAAAAATAAATTTATTTCCGAAAATCGCTTGGACGCATAGATTTTTGCTCGGTTTCTCATAAAGGGATTCTTACATGAGTCCACTCTAAGTTAATTAAGAGCTAAATGCTAGAACAAGATCTTGATTCTGCACATAATCTCTAGTTTTGATGATAACAATGCATATATTTTATATGTAACAATTTGGTACTCTAATTCTATCTTAAGTGTGCAGATATACGATTCTCATTGGAATCAACTTCTAGCGCAACTCAACAAGATTCTGATAGATACTAGAGTTTCTAAAGAAGAAAATATGTGCTCCTCAAGAAAGCGTTTGTTTCTAAAGAAAGGCTTCTGAAGACTCTGATCAACGTTAAAGTTCAAAATACATGATAAGGATCAAAAGCTCAAAGTCCAAAGCAAAACGTGAAGACCAAGAATCCGTACAAGCGACTCTTTCCTAAAAATTTCTCAGGCATAGATTTTGCTCAGAATTGACCAGAAAGCTTTCTAAGCTTTTACTACTTCTGCTCTCCAAGAATTCTACCGTTGAAGACAGCTAGCCTCGCTCAAAGACATTCTTATCCCTCAACGTATATCTCTTGAGGTTATAAATAGAAGACTATGCTGCAATGCAAAGGACAAAAACTCACAAGTTAAAAATGCTAAAGTGCATACTCTATCAAAGAATCTCAAAACACAAAGAGTTGTTGCTCATATTTGTGTAGAAATACTGTTCTTAAATTTGTTTCAACCTGCTTATTAAGAAGCACTATTGTAAACATTATTTTAACTCCTTTTAAGTGATCTTCCTTGAGTGACTAAGTGTGTTAGTCAGTAGACTCGAGAGGGTTAAGTTGTTGTTGAACAACTTAGAGGTTGGTTATAAGTTTTCCTTGAGTGACTAAGTGTGTTAGTCAGTAGACTCGAGAGGGCTAAGTCGTTGATGACTTAGAGGTTATTGTAATCTTGTCAAAGATTAGTGGATTAAGTCTTTGTGATAAGGCAAAATCACCTTGGCGGGTGGACTGGATTAGCTTCATTAACAGTGAACCAGGATAAACCAATCGTGTTCTTTCTTTCCTTGGTTCATACCTTTGTTTGCATGTGAGAGTCTATTGAAAAATTTGTAAAACCCAATTCAAACCCCTCTTCTTGTGTTTTTCTCAACCTTTAATTGGCATCAGAGCTCCGGCTCTTTTATTGATTTTCATATCAAACACTTAACCATGTAGAGAGATCCAGCGCGAGAAAAACTCTATGGCCACTTCTAACACAAATGAAAGAGACAGTTACAACGCCAAGCCTCCTGTATTTGATGGAGAAAAGTTTGACTACTGGAAAGATAGAATAAAGAGTTTCCTTTTAGGTTGTGATGAAGATCTTTGGGATATAGTGACAAATGGTTACGAAACACCATTTTCTGTTATTGGAATGCCCATTCCAAGAAGCAAAATAAGTGATGACCAAAACCAAGACTTCAAAATACATCGCAAAGCAAGAACCATTCTTCTAAATGCTATCTCATACAATGACTATGAAAAAAATTACTAACAAAGATACAACAAAGGATATTATTGATTCCTTGAAAATGACACATGAAGGAAATACTCAAGTCAAGGAAATCAAAGCTCTTGTGTTGGTCCATAAATATGAAGCCTTCAAGATGGAAGAAGATGAAACTATTGAATCTATGTTCTCAAGATTCCAAACCTTGGTATCAGGACTCAAAGTTCTGGACAAAGGGTATACTACTACAGATCATGCTAAAAAGATTGTGAGAAGCCTTCCTAAAAAAATGGAGACCAATGGTTACTGCACTAAACTTGTCTAAGGATCTGAACAATATAAGTCTTGAAGAATTAGTTAGCTCACTCAAAAGTCACGAAATAGAGCTAGAAGAAGATGAACCTCAGAAAAAGGTTAAATCTGTTGCCTTAAGATCAAGACCAGAAAGAAGTAAGTCAGAAAAAATGAGGTCGTTCAAAATGAAGGTGAAAACTCCGATTGTGAAGATTTTGATGATGAGGATGAATTGTCTCTCTTATCCAGAAGAGTCAGACAACTTTAGAGAAACTGACAAAACAACATTCGAGGATCTAGAAACAGAGGAGATCATCCAGAATCATCTTCAAGAAGAAAAGAAAGTAATGAGATAACTTGTTATGAATGTAAGGAACCTGAACACAACAAATAAGATTGTCCAAAGCTCACAAAGGAAGCCTTCAAAAAAGAAAGATTCAAGAAGAACATGTTTACAGGGAAGAAGAAAAGTCTTATGGCAACGTGGGATAATTCTAATTCTGAAGTCTTGGAATTCGATTCTGAAGATGAGTGTGCCAACATAGCCTTCACAGCCACAACATCTCAAGATGTTGCAATAGAAACTGAGTCTGACTCTGAAGAGGTATTTTCTGACCTTTCTTGTGTTGACTTATAATTATGTCTTTCTGAATCTTTGAAAAGGTATCACAAACTTCAACAAAAATTCAAGAATCTGAAAAAGGCTCTTGAATATGAAGTTGAAGAAAATGTCAAGCTTGAGAAAGAGGTTTTAAAACAAAAAGATGAAAATCTTGTCTTAGATAGAGAAAATGTTTTTCTTAACAAAAAATGTTTAAAACTCGAAGAAACTCTTTCTAAAGCTACTCCTTCTTCTGAAACCATCTTATATAAGTATGATAAGGCTTTTCAGAAATTCTTGAATAATAGTATAGATAGAAGTAGAATGGCTTCTATGATCTATGGTGTTAGCCACAATGGAAAAAGAGGAATAGGTTATGATTCCGACAATGATGATTAGAAACCTTCTCAAGAAAACAAACTTGTATCTCCTTTTTCTTACCATTATACACCAGCACAGACACGAAAATTTAATACTGCATGAAAACCTAGGTTTATCAGAAACTCTAGGAACACTAATTTAAAAGGACCCAAAAGTTTATGGGTACCAAAAGATAAAATAGTATATGTTGCAGATATCTTATGCAACAGAGTTAAAACACCAGTCATGGTACCTCTGGACTATGGATGCTCGCGACACATGACGGGAAGAAGGCATATGTTCCAAAGCCTGAAACTTAAAGATGCTGAATATGTAGGGTTCGGAGGAGACCAGAAAGGAAGAATCAAAGGTTCTGGAGCAGTGGGTAATGGATCTCTTCCTTCTATATCTAATGTACTCTATGTTGAGGGATTAATGCACAATCTGTTATCCATAAGTCAATTAAGTGATAACGGTTATGACATTATTTTTAATCAAAAAACGTGCAAGGCCGTTAGTCAGAAAGATGACACTGTTCTCTTCACTGGAAAGAGGAAAAACAACATTTATAAGATTAAGCTTTCTGATCTTAAAAACCAAGATGTTAGGTGCTTAATGTCTGTTAACGAAGAGCAATGGGTGTGGCATAGACGCTTGGGTCATATTAGCATGAGGAGAATTTCTCAGCTAAACAAACTTGAGTTAGTCAGAGGCCTACCTAAGCTGAAGTTTATTTCAAATGCACTCTGTGAAGCATGTCAGAAAGGCAATTTTCAAAAACATCTTTAAATCTAAAAATGATGTTTCCATCTCCAGAGCTTTGGAGCTTCTACACATTGACTTGTTTGGCCCCATCAAAATGGCATCAGTCAGTGGCAAGAATTATGGACTTGTCATCGTTGATGATTATAGTCGCTGGACATGGGTGAAATTTCTTAGACACAAGAATGAGTCGCATTCTGTGTTTACAAGTTTCTATTCTCAAGTGCAAAATAAATTTAATTCTAAGATTGTTAGAGTTAGAAGTGATCATGGTGGAGAATTTGAGAATCAACTATTCGAAGAACTATTTGATTATAATGGTATATCTCATGATTTCTCCTATCCTAGAACTCCACAACAAAATGGAGTTGTAGAAAGGAAAAATAGAACGTTGCAAGAAATGGCCAGAGCTATGATAAACAAAACTAATATGGCTAAGGACTTTTGGGCAGAAGCTGTGAACACAACATGTTATATTCAGAATAGGATCTCTATTAGACCCATTCTAGAGAAGACTCCTTATGAACTATTGATGCGCTCCGAAGGCACTAACGTGTCTGTCGAATAAAGACTGCAAGTATACAGCTGTTCGCGTAGTTTTAAATAAGGTTGTCGAACCCACAGGGAAGGGATAATCAAACTAATGCAATCAATAGTTGCAATGTAAAGCTAAGGCTAAGGATTTACGGAAATTAAACGGAAAGGAAAAATTACTAATTCAATTTTTTTTAAGAAATAACTATAAAATCGAGTTCGAAATATGGATTCCGCGTACCTAAGGGACTTGTAGAAGTCAGGTGCTAATTACGACTGCACTTCGTTCCGTAGAAAGTACTAACTTAAAGACTCCGTCTCATACTCTCGCGCTATCGACAAGAACCACACCTAACAACCACAGGATTTTGCTCTCGCTCGCCCTTTTTAATTGAAAAGCGTATTTTCGAAGTTAATGAAATCCTAAACGATTCCTAAAGCGCTCTCGCTATTTTGAGGATCGGTGCCTAGTTTCTACTATTCGTTCATTCCTCACACTCTCGCGCTATCGGTCCGAACTTAGTATATTCCTCACTCTCGTGTCGAAATAATAAAGCATGAAAAAAAATAGAAACAAAGATCAAAACTAGCATGCATTCAAATAATGGTGCACCTACATTTTCTACGGAGTCCCGTCGGCAACGACGGCCCTCACACGCCGAACTCAAGCAAATTTAGCAACACATGGTGATTTTAATTCCAAACATAGTAACAGTGATTAACATGGAAAAATACATAGCATACAAGACAAAGAAAGTTAAATTGCAAAACAAAAGTAAAATAACCTGTAAAGTAAAATATGAAATTGAATTGCAAAGAAAATACCGTCAGGCTTGTTCGGATCCAAAGTACAGCAACTGAATGTAAATTACAAAGCAATTGTGACAATTCCTCGATGTGAGTAATTTCCACTTTTAAGGTAAATATATGCCTAAACAGAATTCGACAGAGCTTCCGTGTCTAAAATCCAGTATATGAAACATGACTGGAGGGTCCTATATATAGAGAAATATTCAAGGTGTAACTTCTAAATCGTGCTTCTGAAGTGGAGGGAAAATAGGGAAGAAAGAAACTGCCCAAGCAGTTGCAGAATTTGAATTCTGCAACTGCGCTGTCATGGCGAGCGCCACTAGGCCATGGAGAACGCCATGGTCCTGGTCTTTTTAATTACGTGGTAAGCTTGTCCATGGTGAGCGCCATATGGTGATGGCGAACGCCATATCAGTAAAATGGTAGATTCCCTGCTTTCTTGCTAAATTTTCCTCTTCTTTCACTCTCTTTCGATCTTTCTTCCGATTTGCAACAAATGAAGTTGTCAACTGCAAAACACATAAAACATGATCAAATACATATAAAACTCGAATAAAAACGAACGAAACATATGAGTAATGAGCCAAAAAGTACGATACTATTTCTCGTTATTAAACTCCCCCACACTAAGACTTTTGCCTGTCCTCAAGCAAACTCCCGACACAATTAAAAACAGTAAGTGCAATATCCGAAACGAAAGCACGACACGACTTTAAAATGGAACACAACTAATAGGCTAATGTTAAAAGATAGGTACTAGACTTTGACAACGAGGATATCGTAATGTCACATATCCGCGCTTGCGGACAAAAACTCCCCTATGCAATACTAATCCAAATCATACCATTATAACTCGACCCATATTCCCTGTTTCTTTTTCCCTTTTTTTCATTCTCGCACGATCACATTAAGCCCGTTATCCCCACACCCGCATGGTTAGTGAACCTGTTAGAGTTTATGATCTCGATTTTCAACTTTTTGCATTTTTTTTCTTCTTTTCTTTTTCTTTTCTTTTCGAATTTCGAAAATCCGATCCGTTAATGGCCAGGTGTGGGCCACCTAACTTATAAGGAAACAAATTCTTTCATTCGCTTTTCTACAAAACAGCTCAATTTAAATTATTATTATTTTTTTCGAGATCACCACATATTTGCATCGGTTCATTACTTAGCGTGTGTTTTTGGGATGGTGCTGACCGCTAACATAAACTACTTAAGAGACTACTACAAAAACTCATAAATCCAGGTCTCGGCATAATGGTTATTTAGATTGGTGTCACATACTTAGGGAGTCTAGGGTGCTAAAACAGTACCGACGATATCAATACTTTCCCAAGTCTAAATAACATAGCCTAAAGGTGAAAAAGTGTCATGCTATTGAATCGGATGAAAAAAAAAATCATTGGGGTCGCTTTTTATCAATCTAAGGGGAATTTTTCTAACGAAAGAAAAAGGTAAAATACAATTGAACTCAATTAACGCATAAAAGACTCGACATAAAAGAAACTAACTAGAAAAGCATAAAAATAACATGAAAATAACGGAAAAACAAAAAAAAAACAAAGTAGTAAAGCTCCTCCCCCAGACTTGAACCGAACATTGTCCCCAATGTTTTAGTACAAGGTGAAAAAGGAGTGGAAGAACCTGGAATAATCAATGGTGGCGGCCTCGGCCGCAATGTTGTCCAAAACCTCTGCCAAGGGCAGGGTTAGGAACATGCTGAACAAACTCTCTCAAAGTGGTAACCTGCATACTCATGCCCTCTATCTGCTCAGTCAGATCTTCCATATCAAGCTCTATACGCTCTGTAAAGTCAACCTGCTATTGGTTGGCATGATCCACAACAACTCTGATGTCCTCCTGCTGACGCTGTAAGCTCTGGAGCAGTAAGTCATGCTCCGCCTCCCCGTCATTCCAAAACTGTAGTTCGAACAAAATATCTTCTAAATTGCTCCGGATGGCGACGTAGCTGTACTCCTCCCGAGACTGGTAAGTACCTGAAAATTGGTCAGAGAAGGTGGGTGCAGTGTGTACTCTGTGGCTTGGCCCTGGGATGTCAGCATTGGCATGGGGGCCAGCCTGTGGTGCAAATCCCATGGTCTCAGCATAGGCTCTATTAACAGCTTCATCGTCTAAGTTTGGGGCCTCAGTGTCAAATAACCAATTTGTGCTAACGCGCACATTAATGCGCGATGCACAGGGTAAATCGATACTCCTCACCTCTCTGTTCCTGATCATAAGCCTATACTTGCCACTTGGCACATTCTTGATAAGGCGCATGTTGTGGCAATAATCTAAATCAAAAAAGGAACGGCTAGTCCCTCGAGGGTAGCCAAGTCATCATGCAGTCCTAGAGCAAAAGCAATGGAGGTAATCACTCCTCCGACACAGATGTGACCACCGGACCTACCGGCGGCATAACCAAGGTGAGATAACAAGAATGGTGTAGGATTAACCTTAGTTTCCGACAAAGCACAATGAATGAAAAATAAATCCTTGGAATTCACATTCCCCGTGTTCTCTCTACCAAAAATCGTGCACGCTAAAACGCAGTGAAAATACCTAATCACGGGGTTGTGAATAAAAGTGGCTTTTAGGCTTTCCCACGTGGACGTGGTTTTGCCAGTGATTTGGCACCAGAAGCCTAAAGCATTGGCTTCCCACTCGCTTTCAAGTGGTGCCAGACAAGTGTAATCTTCGCAACTCGGAAACTGAAAAGTCTCACCTATTCTCTCTTGTGGCAGCGAATAATCTCTATTAAACATCCTAAAGTGTACAGTGCCAGTGGTACGGGACGGTTCATGCAAGTATTGAAAAAAACTTAAAAACTCATAAGTTAATCTAACGTAGGTAGGACGAGGATTAGAGAAAAAGTGAGACAACCCTACATTAGTCAGCATCCAATTGATGTTGTCGAACAACCCTAGTGTACGGACAGTGTCGATATGAGCATATCACGTGGCTTCGACAAACCTTTTGTGAATTTTGTGAAAAACAACCCGCTGTCGCTAACCAAGAATACCTGGAGGAAACTCGATTCCCATGTAGTCAATGTCAAGAGCAACTCTAGGAGGCATTTTGAAATTTTTTGGAAAGGGTTTGGAGATTTTGGAAGTGAAAACAGTAAGCAAGAGAGTTTGAGAGTGTAGGTGATGATGATATAGAATGAGATTTGTAAGGTTTATATAGAAGAAGAAATGGTATATGGGTGGTTAGGAGTTAAGATAATGATTAATGGGGAGTTATTTGGGTGGTTATATAGATGTATGAGAATTTGAAAGGGTTTTAATTTGAAACACGCGCAATTTCAGTAACAGAATACGCGCAGAAAAACTGCACATTCCGTCTCCATGGAGAACGCCATTAAGCACATGGCAAACGCCATGTGTTTAAACGTTGGAAATTCAAAAATAAAGAACTAATGGTGAACGCCATCAAGTAAAAATGCGCAAATTTTCAAGTTTACGGTTCAGAATCAGATTTTTTTTTTGGTTTTTGATATTTTAAACAAACATAATACAGAGGACTAACTGCAGGAATAATATTGTGAGATTAAGATTGCAGAAATGTAAAAACAAGCATGAAATATTATGAACTAATATAAATGACATAAATGAAAATCACATTAAATCAATAATCAGAACAACATGTCTTTGCCGATGAATCGACGATACAGGAAGTACAATTAGAGCGGAGTGAAATACAGTAACAACCAAAACAAACTAAAACATAAAAGCAACAAGAACTCCATCGGTACAAATCATAATTCATTTGCTAAAGTGCCTAGTGAAAGAGTGGACTTGCTGGAACAAATGGTCGAACTTCTCATTAGTAACATCCATGAATCCAATGAGATCTCCTCGCATAGAAGTGGTCTCATTCCTAAGAGTGTCCACTTGGCAATGTAGAGCACCAATGGCAGCAGCATAATCTACACGAGCTCTAGAGACATGAGAAGTGGCATCAGGTACTTCATAAGGCAGAGGGCTATAGGGTGGTGTAGGTGATTCACTCTCCTCCTCAAGGTCAAATAGCCATTTGTTCATATTATGCACATTTGTGCTCTCGTGGTTAGGCAAGGTAAAATTGTGGACCACTTTGTTGTCAATTAGGAATTCAAACTCGGCTGGTCCTAAGTTAGCCAACATACCACAGTTAAAACAGAAATTCAAGTGCATCGTACGAATGCCTCCATAAGCACGGATACAATTAAGTTGGTAACGAAAACCTATGGCTTCAGCATCATGGTAACTAACTCATCAATCTCCTCAAAGATGGTTGAGCATTCACTACAATCACGAATTAGGGTTTTGAGCCCTCTCAGAGCACTTAGACAAAGGATGAATCAAGAAATTACATGATATTCAACTTGTCTAACCTCTTAAACACCCATAAATGATCAAGAGGACTCCCACATCAAGAATCAAGCACAAGGTTGCAACATTCCAAGTGGATCAAGCCTCAAGATCGCCAGTGTCACCAAATTAGGGTTTTGGTCGACTGAGGCCTCCAGATGAAAATTTCCATCTGGACATGAGCCAATGCCTTAATGTATGGTCCTATAGGCTCAAAAGTATCTCAAGAGTCCACCCACAATGGCAAAATCACCTTGAGGGTCCATCTATAAAAAAAAAATCAGGAATTAGGGTTTTGACCTAATTCAACCCTTGAGTTAACTTGTGAAGTGAGGCATGGCTTGAAGCTTCAAAATGAACTTCAAAGACCTTAAATACATCATATTGGCATGTTTACAAGATTTGATTGACTCAAAAGAGCTCAAGTTATAAGCCACAAGAACTCAAGACCATCTGATCGCAAATTATGGTTTCTGATGGAAAAAGTCAAACCCTATCCTTGACTGTTGGACTACCCTTGATCTCAAACCATGGGGAGGGGTCCAAGACATTCCTAAATACCCCTGGAGGCCATCCATGAAGTTTAATTAAGCCCAGGGATTGATTTCACAAAAGGATCACAAAGTCAAAATTTCATCTGACGAAAAAGTCAACTGTACAAAAATCCAAAGTTTGACTTTTTGAATTTTTGGTCAACCAAGGTTCCTTAACCGTAAAACAATGTTAATATGTGATTTGAATCATCATTCATCAAGAAAAATCAAAGAAAGTGAGTTAACTTGTAAAAGGGGTAACCATAAAAAACTTAGAATTTTTCTAAGTTATGGAACAAAGTGGCTAGGGTACCAACTTTGCAAAGCCATATCTCTCTAACCCTAAGGCCTTTCTCTCCCATTCAAAGCTCAGAGGGAATCTCTCATTACATACTTCAAAAGTGTCAACTACATCTCATTCCAATTCCTCATGGATTTCAAGTTATGATTGGATCAAAATCACTAAAAGACATAAAAGTGAATTTTTCCAACACTTAGAAGAAATTCTGCCCAAGGAAGATTTCAAGTGAAACACCAAAACTTGGAGGGCTGTTTCACATAGTTTTAGGCTGAATCAATTCAAGATGTAAACATCAAAGTTGTTGTGCATATTGCCTACAATCCAAGGAACTTATTGGCATGAAACAACTCAGCTTGAGCCAAGAGTTATGGCTGCTACAAAACACCATGGCAAGGCTGTCATGAAAAACCAGTTTACATGTTTTCTTGCTTTACACGATTTCTGAGTCAAGGCCTAGGATCACTATGCCACATTCATCCAATCTGATCCTCATCCATCTGATCCAACCTACAAAGCTGAGTCAAAAAGCCAATGGATCTTCCAACTTAAGGTTAATGCATTTTGTCACATTATGCCTTGAATTCAAAGGCATTTATGTGAAATAGTTCACTTTCAATAAATCCACTTTACTCAGTTAAGATGCTCACTTAAAAAACAATTAAAACATCTGAAGAATGTGGATTTGGTCAAGATATAGCCCTGCTCTTTGGAGAGGCTAGTTTGCCTTGCATGAGAAGAAATACCACCAAGCCAAAGCCATTGAATTTGATGTTATCTTGCATCCATTCACCATTCCTCCCAGACAAGAGTTGATCCACTATAAATAGAGGTCATAACTGATCATTCAAACCACACCAAAGCAACTTACAACATTGCTTTCTCTCATTTCCTTCTTAAATTCCAAATTTCATTGTTTTTAAGCAAGCATTATCGGGTTTTGAATTGAAGGCCAATGCAACTCAAACCAATGATTCACACACCTCACACACAACATATAGGAGTGATCTAAACCATTACATCCCATCTGTAACATCAGAATCACCAAATGTCCACTCAATTGCACAAAACTCATGACTTGCTGTAGAAGGAATCAGGCTGATCAATCCAGAGGTTTTCCAATAAACCTAAGCATTCAAAGACATCCATTGAGGTACAAGGAAGCTATCCAAATTGTTGGAACTCATCTGCAATACCTCCAAACCAAAATTCGATTCTCACTTGCAGAGGTAAAACTTGAATTCTCAAACTCAATGAATCATGCATCATAAACATGTTTTCTTGTTACCATTGTGTTTCTGGATGTATGCAGCTCATTTACCCTCAATCAATTATTGTTTACAGTTCGTGTATAGTATTTCACTGAGTTCATGCCAATTTTAGGGTTCTTCAGGTTTTATCAGATTATGATTTGATTCACTTAATTTCAATAAAATTGAGTATTGCCATTGTGTTCCTCATCTGAAAACACACGATTTTCATATTTGTATCATGAGGAATGGTTGAGAAATGAGTGAGATAGGAGGCTTCACGCATCTGAGCTTGAGGATGAAGATGGCCATGGCGCCATGCTTCAGAAATCCAACTTGTTTTACTATATATTTGTTAGTTCTTGGATTGGCTAGAATTTTGGTAAAACAAAGTATATGCAATGTTGATGTCATGGTATTGATGTTGCAACATTGAGATTTAACACTGGGCTGTGTTAAGTATGTATTTGCTGAAGTTGGATGTCTGATGTCACATGGCGATGTTGTAACATCAGATTTGCAGAATTAACAACAGCAGGCTGTGATGTTGTTAGGGTTTGCGTGTTAGCTGGAATTGTGGAGAGCAAGCTGTCTCATTGGATGCGAATATCTTGGGATAGATATTTTCTGCTGCATAGGAGATCTGGTGCAGATTTGTAGGAGATTTAAAAGGTTGAAGATTTAAAAAGATTTTAGGAGAAAATTTGTTTTAAATATTCAGTTTTAAATAACAAATCTGGTCAGATATTGTAGCAAGTCCAAGACCAATTCAAGGAGCTATATAAAGTGCACAAGACCAAAGGAAAAGGTACATAAAACATTCAGAAGATCAGGAGCTGGAGGCTTAGTATCTAGAGTTTGTTTAGAGTGCTTATATTTACACTATTCTAGGGTTTGAATAGGTGTTGTGTTTCTGTCCTCTCTAGAAGCTGTGAAGCAATAGAGAGTGGTTGCTTGATCGAAGCTAGGAAGCAAGATCAAGGGTACTCAAAGTGGTCTCTTTGAGTGTTTGTAAGGGATTGAGTGGTGTTCTCATACCTAGGTGGTTTCTTAGGTAGGAAGTCATTAGTAGAGTATAAGTTTAGGAGATTGTCAACGGGTTGTTGAGTCTATAAATTATATCTACAAGTAGTGAATTCCATCCCTGGCTTGGTAGCCCCCAGAGTAGGTTGGTTGTAACCGAACTGGGTGAACAATTCTTAGTGTTATTTTGCTGTTTATTCTGTCCATTGTGCAGAGTGTGTTGTTGTGACATCACACCTTAACATCACACGTCTGATACCAAAATTTCAATTGGTATCAGAGCAGGCATCCTGTCTATCTCTGTGTGAGATCTAGGGAAGTTACTTTCTGGTGTAAAGATGGACAAAGAAGTTGGAGGATTCGTCAACAGACCCCCTATTTTGGATGGATCCTATTATGATAATTGGAAGCCAAGGATGACTACCTTCTTAAAATCCTTGGACAGCAGGGCATGGAAGGCCATTATTAAAGAATGGAAAGCACCTGTTGTGTGTGAGAAAGATCATGCTGGCAAAGATAAAGAAGGCACCTCAAAGCCAAAGCCTGAAGAAGAATGGACCAAGGAAGAAGATGAACTTGCCCTTGGAAATTCCAAAGCTCTAAATGCAATCTTCAATGGAGTGGATAAGAATATCTTCAGGTTAATCAATACCTGTGAAGTTGCTAAGGAAGCGTGGGATATTTTGCAGGCTACACATGAAGGAACATCTAGAGTTAAGATGTCAAGACTTCAGATTTTAACATCAAAATTTGAAAGCCTGAAGATGAAGGAAGATGAGACTATTCATGACTTCCACATGAATGTTCTGGAGCTGGCTAATGGATCTAGTGCTCTTGGTGAGAAAATGTCTGATGAAAAGCTTGTAAGGAAGATTCTTAGGTCACTTCCTAAGAGGTACAAGATGAAGGTGACTGCTATTGAAGAATCACAAGACATCAGCAAGATGAGAGTTCATGAGCTCATTGGATCTCTTCAAACTTTTGAACTTGGTTTGAATGAAGAAGAACCAGAAAAGAAGCCAAAGAGTATAGCCTTGGTGTCAAATGATGAAGAAGAAAAAGGAAAGAGTTCTGAATCCCAGGAGGATCTATCTCAGGCTATAGTTATGTTGGGAAGACAGTTCACCAAAGTATTCAAGAGAATGAATAATAACTCCAGGCCTAATGTCAAGAACATATCTTCTGACATCAGCAGGTCAAAAGAGAAGGATGAAGAGAAAACTGCCCAAGATAAAGGAGTTCAGTGATTTGAGTTTGAAGGATATAGGCATGTCAAGAAAGAATGTCCCACCTTCTTGAAAAAGCAGAAGAAGTGCATGACAGTTTCCTGGTCTGACTCTGATAGTGAAAGTGAAGGTGAGTCAGCAAAGCATGTTAGAGCTTTAACAGGAGCTGTTGTTTCTGATGATGATTCTAGTGATGGAGAAATAACTTATGAGGAGTTAGCATCTACCTATCAAGAGCTGCGTTTAAAAAATGCTGAGATTTGTCAAGAAAACAAGTGCCACAAGCAACAGATTGCTCAGCTTGAGATGAAAAAGATGATCTGGAAAATGAAGTTGTACTGGTTAAAGCTCACCTTGATCATATGACCAAGTCTGTTAGGATGCTGAGTTATGGTACAGATACTCTTGATAAGATCCTTCAGTCAGAAAAGCTGCTGGAGACAAAGCTGGGATAGGTTATGTGGCTAAGGATAAGGGAACTTCAGAAGAAAACACTTCAGGTTCAAAGAAGGAAGTGTCACAACTTTTATCTCAACATCAGCCAAAGAAGTAGGATCCTACATCTAAGAAAGCTGATGTTTCACAACCTAAGAAGATTGAGAAGAAGACTGGTCCTAATCAGAAGAGAAAGCAGCCTCAAGGAGCTAGTCAGTATATGGCCCCACAATACCACAAGAGCATGCAAGATGCTCAGTTCAAACAACACATGTCTCATCAGGTGTCTCAACATCAGGGGTATGGTTACACCAATGCTGTTCCTCATATCTATGGAAGAAGAAAGCCACACCATCATGGGAGACAATCCAAGAAACAGCATTCTCAGCCTTCTTATGGAAGAAGATACCAGCATAATAGAAGGCAGACCAGTTATGGTAGGAGGAGACCGCATTATGGATGGCAGCCTAAGCAATCTCATCATGGAAGAAGATTCAGAGATGAAAGGGTGAAATGCTTTTATTATGGAAGGTTTGGACATATGAAGTACTCTTGCTACAAGCTGCATGGATACCCTCAGCCTCAAAACAGACAGAGAGAGTACAGGCCCAAAGTTGTTAAACAATGGGTACCTAAGGAGAAGGTGAAGTGCTTATTGGCTCACATGGATGACAAAGAGTTTAAAGAAGGAACATGGTATTTTGACAGTGGGTGTTCCAAACACATGTCTGGATGTAGATCCATGTTTGCTGAAGTCAGTCATTGTCCCTCTCATGAGGTTATGTTTGGCAATGGAGAAAAAGGTGTTGTTGTAGGAGTTGGGAAAGTGAAAGGTGATGGTAGACCTGAACTTGACAATGTTCTGTTTGTCAGTGGTTTAAATGCAAATTTGATCAGCATAAGCCAGTTGTGTGATGAAGGTTACAAGGTAAACTACACTAAGCATGAGTGTGTGGTTTCTGATGAGCATAATCAGGTTGTTATGAAGGGTGCCAGAACCAAAGACAACTGCTATCAGTGGATTTCTCTTGAAGGAAATTCAACTAATGATGTTCAAAGTGATGTTATAACATCAGACTATGATGTTAGGATGCTGAAAGGTCACTCAGAGTTAACAAGTTCTGATGTGAACCCTTTTAAATTTTTAAAAGGAAAGTCTTTATGGAGGGAAAACATTAGTGATTGGTCTTTAAGAGGTACTCAAAATCAGGCGCCTTACCATATTGATACTACATCACGATTTATCAAAGGGTTCTCATCTCAACGATTCGTCTCCCTCAACATAATAGAAAAACCCTCTCTAAACCTAGTCTGTTACAAAGGAACGATGTCTTCCCCATCCAAGAACTCTGGTTCTCAAAGAACTGCACATGTACGAACTAGGGTTTCTTCGGACAAAGAGCTGATTAACAAAGAACACATTCCTATGGTACTTCCCGAGTCAGGTAACTCTAAACCCTCTACCAAGATGAATAGTACTGAAATTGGGTCATCATCCTCTCATGCGGTTGAGGAGAAGTATGATGTAGACATGCATTTGGAGCAGATTGCCACCAAAATCCTTGAGAAGGGAATACGTGTGAAAGGGATTTCTGTCCCTTTAAGGCAAATGCCTGCTGAACAGGTGGACTCACAAAGTGAGGACAAAAATCTTCAAAGACTGGCCTTGTCTGTGAGTCAAGAGGCTGAAGGAGAAGATCTTGATGATACTGATGTCATCTTTGATGTCAGAACATCGTTCCCTAGGAAAGAAAGTCACAGGAGTAAAGGGAAGGATCAGGTTGAGGTTATAGATGTCGATGACTCATCCGATAATGAAGATATGGTCAAGGATAAGAAAAGGACTTCAGTCGCTGACTCTCCCAAGTCATGGAGCAAAGTTGCCAGGTCTGGCAAGAAGAGGAGAATCAGGGAAGAATCAGATTCAGAGTGTGATGTTCAAGACATCAACCCTGTGATGAAAGGAGCTGCTGATCATGTACCTGATAACATCTCATTTCACTGTGCCAGAAGTGCATCCATGTGGAACTGTGTGAGCCAACGAAGGATAGCTCTGGAAAGAGAGCTGGTAGGTGATGACTTAGAGTCTACTGGGATTGTAGGTTTAATTAAGTTTGCTGGTCTCATAAGGACAGTGTTAGGATTATCCAGTTGCTATGATAGACTGGTCAGAGAATTTATAGTGAATATCCCTGAGTCTATTGATGACAGCAAAAGCCTAACCTTCAGAAGAGTTACTGTCAGGGGTAAGTGTGTCTGGTTCTCTCCCAAGGTGATCAATACCTACTTAGGAAGAAGTGAGGAAGATGATGGAGAATTAGAAGTCTCTAATAATGCTATCTGCAAAGAGATCACAGCTGGTCAGGTTGAAGTTTGGCCTTCAAGAGGAAAGTTGTCAGCAAGTTTGTTGAGTGTGAAATATGCTCTACTTCATAGAATAGGTGCGGTTAACTGGGTTCCCACTAACCACAAGACCTCTATTTCTGCTGGACTGGGAAATGTTGCTGATAATGTCAAAGCATCTGCCTCAACATCTACTAATCCTGCTCATGTCAAGAATGAAATGATTTCTGAACTGGAGGAAGCCTGTAAAGAACTAGATGAAATCATCAGAGTAAACATTGAAAGGAAGGACAAGTTTAAAAAATTACTTATGTCCCTGAAGATGAAGGAAAAAGAAAATGAGAAAGTAGTTGCTGATAAGACAGATGAGTCTGATAATGACAGTCCAAAAGAGGATGAAGAAGACAATGATTTCAGCTCAGATGATTAATGCTTATATTATTTCTCTTAATTAGTAGTTATAGGTTTATTTTCTGTCTTTGTTTCAGCACTTAATGTGCTTGGTCATGTAATTTGAATATTGTGCTGTTATATGCACTTTTTATGTTTTTCTTTCTATGATTTGTTTTGCCTGGTTGCTAACTGTGAGGCTAACAATGAGAGCTAGGGTGTACTGACTATAGTTATTAGGGCTTCTGATTGAAGTGTGTCTAATTGTGGCTAAAAAGGGGGAGAAATAGCCAAGAGAGTCAAGAGTGTCAAAGAATGCCAAATGCTGCTAATGTGATGCAGATATTAAGGGGGAGTAATTGACAGCTGCTATGCTGGTTGTTGCATTGAGGGGGAGCAACATTGGAAATATGTGGAGCTGTAGTTGAAGATTGAAGATTGTAACTGTTTTGCAGCATAATGATATATGCTGAAGTTTTTATGTGAGCAGCAGAGTTTTGTGAATTGAAGATGTTACTGATGCTGCTGCTTGGAGGTTCAAGATTATTGATTGAAGTTTTATTCCGCTGCTAAAGTCTCTGAAGGTGCAGAGTGCAGAGTTTGTTTTAGCCAAAATTAGCCAAAGGGGGAGATTGTTAGTTCTTGGATTGGCTGGAATTTTGGTAAAACAAAGTATATACAATGTTGATGTCAAGGTATTGATGTTGCAACATTGAGATTTAACACTGGGTTGTGTTAAGTATGTATTTGCTGAAGTTGGATGTCTGATGTCACATGGCGATGTTGTAACATCAGATCTGCAGAATTAACAATAGTAGGTTGTGATGTTGTTAGGGTTTGTGTGTTAGCTGGAATTGTGGAGAGCAAACTGTCTCATTGGATGCGAATATCTTGGGATAGATATTTTCTGCTGCATAGGAGATCTGGTGCAGATTTGTAGGAGATTTAAAAGGTTGAAGATTTAAAAAGATTTTAGGAGAAAATCTGTTTTAAATATTCAGTTTTAAAAAACAAATCTGGTCAGATATTATAGCAAGTCCAAGACCAATTCAAGGAGCTATATAAAGTGCACAAGACCAAAGGAAAAGGTACAGAAAACATTCAGAAGATCAGGAGCTGGAGGCTTAGTATCTAGAGTTTGTTTAGAGTGCTTATATTTACACTATTCTAGGGTTTGAATAGGTGTTGTGTTTCTGTCCTCTCTAAAAGCTGTGAAGCAATAGAGAGTGGTTGCTTGATCGAAGCTAGGAAGCAAGATCAAGGGTACTCAAAGTGGTCTCTTTGAGTGTTTGTAAGGGATTGAGTGGTGTTCTCATACCTAGGTGGTTTCTTAGGTAGGAAGTCATTAGTAGAGTATACGTTTAGGAGATTGTCAACGGGTTGTTGAGTCTGTAAATTATATCTACAAGTAGTGAATTCCATCCCTGGCTTGGTAGCCCCCAGAGTAGGTTGGTTGTAACCGAACTGGGTGAACAATTCTTGGTGTTATTTTGCTGTTTATTCTGTCCATTGTGCAGAGTGTGTTGTTGTGACATCACACCTTAACATCACACGTCTGATACCAGAATTTCAATATTTATTCCTTTCCATATATTAAATGAATTGGCATTGCACCCAAGTGGTTAATCAACTGGTTTGTGTGTATTGAGCGTGCGAGAGGTCTGGGGTTCAAATCCCCCTCGCCCAAGACCTCTTTTTTATCACTTGTCCTATTTTAATATTTTTTCATATTATTTTTGTTAATAACTTGGAAAATTAATTTCTCATTCAATTTTAATCATTTTTTATTAGTTCTTTTTCTGAAAAATCACAAAAATATTAAAGTATTTTATTCTACAAAAAAAATCAGATTTATATTATTTATTTAATATAGTTAGTATTTTTGTGAATAAATTCATTTTTATTATTTTAAAACATTTTTAAAAGTGAATTTTATCTTGAAAATCAAAATCAAATGAGTTCTAAATCATCTTGTGATTAAAACCTCATTTTTCAAACCTTAACCAAAAATCACAAGTGGTTTATTTAAACTTATTTGGTATTTTTATCATTTTTATTAATCTTCTTTAAAGAACTACTTTAAAAAATGAAAATTAGAATTTCTTTGATTTTTGATCCTTATCAAACATTTCAAAACCACCTTTGGGCCTCTTGATAGAGTGTAAGTCCCATCCCTTTGTAAATAGGTAATTTTGGGCCTCAGTCATTGTATAAGTCCTAGTACAATTTTCAAAACAACGGTGCGATCACTGTTTTACCGTGGGCCTCTCCTTGAGTTGTAAGCCCCATCATTTGTACAAAAATAAATCTTTGGGCCTCTAATAGAGTGTAAGACCTAACCCCCTTTGTACATAAATAATATTTGGGCCTCATTCATTGTATAAGTCCCACTGTGTGTTAGAAAATCTCGGCGTGATCGCTTTTTTCAAACAAAATCAACTGGGCCTACCCTTGTGTTGCAAGTCCCACTTCTTTTCTTTTTTTTTCCAAATCTTTTGGGCCTCTCCTTGAGTTGTAAGACCCATACCTTTGTACAGAAAACCTCTTTGGGTCTCAGTCATTGTATAAGACCCATTACAGTTTACAAACAACGGTAAGATTATTGTTTTTCATCTGGGCCTGTCCTTGAGTATAAGCCCCAGTAATCTTTTAAAAAACAGCTTCTCTTTTGATTTAGGTTCAAATATACAGTTGTTATGAAAACTTTCTTTAATTTCTTTGAACAACTAACAATACAGCATGGAAGCTTGCTCACCTGTAAGTTTTTATCAGCTTTCATTTACTTGCTTTCATATATATAACTGTATTGTGGGAAGCTGCTCCCTTGTAAGTCCTTCTTTCATACCCTTTTAAATACTTGTCATAAATCAACTGTATATATACTAGTATATTTATTTAGATTTTCCCCGGCAACTAGGTCTAGAACTAGTTAAAGCCAGTTGGTCACTCTTTAATACAGTCAAAACTAGATCCCCATAGGATTTCCAGATACACTCTTGACTTCTCTTGGGCTTAAACAATATGGAACAAAGAGAAAGGCAGTATTCTCGGTGAACCTTTTCTCAGGCTGTCACTATTACAAATTGTCAAAGAAATTCTACTCCCCAGAAATGATTCATTCTCGGTGAATGACATCTCTTGAATTTCTTCAAGCCCCAGAACTGTTCACTAAATGATTCATTCTCGGTGAATGACATCTCTTGAACTTTTCTTTGGTTTGGACCCGCAGGCTTCCTAAAAGCATCCCCGCCTCCTCTTGGGCTTTGTACAAGGACCCTCCGGCTTCTTAGAAGTTCTCAAGCCTTCTCTTGGGCTTAATACAAGGACCCTGAAGACCTTTTAAAGGTATAGGACAGAACTTAGTCATCCTTCGTTAGAGCTGTCTTTCTAAAAAGAGTTAAAACCTCAGACCAATTTTAGGGTTGATACTCATCCCTTAAAAGAGTCAGCCTCCTCTTGGGTGATATACAAAGATAAACTCTTCCATACCAATAGACTTGGACAGTCTGAATCCCCTTGAGTTTCAAAGACATTCTCAAGCACCTTACAAATATAGGAGAAAACCCGATCATTCTGGATCAATCTCCAACAGAGTTAAAACCCATGGGTTCTGAAACCCAGTCTCTCTCCTAAAATTCCCCAGCCAAGGTCAATTTATAATCGGTATAACACTATCAGAACCTCAAGGTATCTGATACCCTAACTCTTCTGTAACCCTCAGCAAGAGTTGATTCCCCATTTGGACCTGCCTCAGGATCTCAATAATTCCCAGCAGAAGATAGCCTCCTCTTAGGCTTTGTATAATGATCCTTCCTTTCCTCAGCATAGTCAACCTCCTATTGGGCTTTGTACAATGATTCTCCCCAGTGGAGCTAATCAACTTTCAGACTCTCTTGTTGAGTCAATCACCTTTTCAGACTCTCTTGGTGAGTCTAACCCTTTTTAGCCTCAATCTTAGGCTTTGTACAAGACAGATAAAACCATTCTCTTGTTGAGACAATCTTTTCTAGCCTCCTCTTAGGCTTTGTATAATGATTTCCCCTAGCAGAAGTTAGCCTCATCTTAGGCTATTATATAGTGATTTCTCCAGCTTGTTCAGCCACAATCTTGGGCTTTGTACATGACAGATAAAAGCACTCTCTTGTTGAGTCAAACCCCTTTTCAGCCTCAATCTTGGGATTTGTACAAGACACCATATAAATTTCCCTAAACGAAGTCAATTCTCTTTTTCCGCCTCAATCTTGGGCTTTATACAAGACAAATAATACTCTCCCGTAGAGTCAAACTCATTTTAGCCTCAATCTTGGGCTTTGTACAAGATACCTAAAATATCCTCAGCCAAGTCAGTAAAGTCTCAGTTTAGCCTCAATCTTGGGCTTTGTACAAGACAGATAAAGAGTTCTTTCCCAGAGAGTCAGTCTTCTTTTCAGCCTCTATCTTGGGCTTTGTACAAGACATATACAAACCCTCCCCGGCGGAGTCAAAATCATTTTTAGCCTCAATCTTGGGCTTTGTACAAGACAGATAAATACCTCCCTAGCGGAGTCGATTCCGCCTAGCCTCCTCTTAGGCTTTGTATAATGATATCCCCAAAAGAGTCAGTCTCTTTTAGCCTCAATCTTGGGCTTTGTACAAGACATATATTAACACTCTCTTGTTGAGTCAGTCTCTTCTAGCCTCCTCTTAGGCTTTGTATAAGGACTTCCCTAGTGGAGTCAATCAACCTCTTAGCTTCAACCTTGGGCTTTGACCAAGGCACACAAAAATCAACATCCCCTCCGAGGAAATCAAAATCCCTCTATAGGAAGTCATTTCTCTGTTTATCACTTATCAAAACAGACATTCAAAACAAACCCTAATCCCAGATAACTGCTGTAAGTGGCACACTTGTTGATTCAAATATCCAAGCTGTTGTCCATCTTTTATCCTGGTAAATCCTCTCTTTTACCTAATTGCTGTAAGCGGCAAGCCTATGGATTATTTACATCCACGCCACTGTCCCTCCATTAGCATGAGAAATTCCTAAGGAAAAATGGCATTGCTCTACACTGAGTTAAAGTTTTCTCCTTCAGGGAAAATCCCCTATAAAGGAAATTATGGCATTGCTGGATACACTTATCCCAGTTAAAGTAATTCTCCTTTATAATCAATCACCCAACAGTTGTGATAAACAGACGAGATGTCTCCCTTTAGAGATGACAAATTCTCTCTCAGTCAAAACTTTTAGCTTCAATCTTGGGCTTTGAACAAGACACAAATACTCAACCTTTTAGCTTCAATCTTGGGCTTTGAGCAAGACACCAAAATATCTTTTTCCTCCCTTAGAATAGGAGGAACTACGATTGCTCTGATTTCCCTATTTCATTTAAACGGGAATACGTAGGCATAAGATTGCGAAATCTTAGCGAGCATACTAAACAAAACTCTAGGTCCAGTACCTTCCTATCAATCAAAACTTAGGTCCAGTACCTTACACACCAACAAAAACTCACTCTCTCTCATATTTCCCCAAGAAAATTTCCCAACCCATTAACGGATAAACACCATCAAGTACAAAGCAGAACCTAAAGCTAACATCCTGTGGATAACCACATATAGGATGGGTAACTGACAACTCCCCATTGTATTACCTGACCCTGAACTCCCCGAATCTCTTTAAGCGTTTGTTCAGTTAAACATTCGCGTGCAAGGTTAGTTTGAGATAGCTTCCATTTCCCTTCTAGCTTCACTGGATAAATAAGAAATCAGAAAGTAACACCCCCTCCTCTTCATTGAGGAGAAAACCCAAATTTCGCGGTAAGGTGGTCGAGTCATCGACAAAAATCGCGCGCTACAGATAAATGGAGACTCTGCTGGGGAAGTCATTTTATTTGCTCAGGACTAGTATTATAGCTCCTAAGAGGTCTAGGATGTTAGTTTTAGGAATGAATATATATATATATATATATATATATTGATTTTCTGACTTGATATCCATTTTTATTTTTCGGTTAATGGGACTGCGGGTGATGCCGCATGTGGAAAGTTTGAGTGATACCTAAGATAAGTGATGGCATAGACGGGTGGTATTACAGGGAGTGATTCCCGAGTAAGCAATCCTGGTAGACCATCGAATCAGTGGAGATACCCTTTGCGGATTCAATGTCTAGTTACTTCGGTTGCAAAAGCAGATTGTTCGATTGTGGTATCCATGAAACTGAGGATTTAGTAGACTGAGACCATGTGACTCTTTTGTAGTGCAGAAGCTATCGGAAATAGTTGTCATGCGATACTACCCTCATTTTAGATTACCCTAAGATACTACAGCTCGCTCGGGTGAACCACCCTGTTGTTGTTATCCCAAGGGGGGTCAATGATTTTGAGGACAGGTACAAAAATTCACCATAGTACAACCTTTGGGAATGGGTAGAGCCCGGACTCCATGCTTGTGATACTGAACCTTTAAACCCATTTTTTTCCTATGTTTTTGTGTGCTGCATTCATGTATTCATTTCATCTAAAAAACTTTAAACAAAGAAAATTTTTTCTCTTCTAGTCTCTCTCTTTTTCAAATTAAACTAAGACAATGATTGCAAATATCAGAGGGAAAGATTGCATTATGGATTTCGGTAGAAGTAAGACTCACAAGTACACCTTCAAGGTTCCGAAATTAGAGGATTTAAGAGGGTTGGCAAGGATGATCACCAACCCTGATGCTTTCAGAGCTAAGTACGAAGGACTGCTGTCTCTGTTAAGGGTCCATGTAATTGAAGGAATCCTGTCCACGCTGATTCAGTTCTACGATTTGGTCTATCACTATTTCACATTCCCAGATTATCAACTAGCACCAACACTGGAGGAGTACTCTCACCTGACTGATTTACCTATCACTGACCAAGCTCCATTTTCTAGACTGGAAGAAATTCCAAAAGATCAAACCATTGCAAGAGCAATCTATTTGGACGAGTTAGAAGTCAGGACTCACATGACCATTAAGGGTGGAATCCAAGGTTTACCAGCCAAGTTTTTGGTAAAGAAAGCTCTGTACTTTGCTAGTATAGGGAACTTGATTGCTTTCGAGAGCGTCTTTGTTCTGCTCACATACGGGTTGTTCCTTTTTCCCAACATCGATAACTTCGTCGATACCAATGCCATTAAGATATTTTTGATTGGAAACCCTGTACCGACCCTACTCGTAGATGCTTATCATTCTGTACACTTAAGGAATTTGTATAGCGGAGGAATGATCACATGCTGTGTACCCCTGCTATACAAATGGTTCACTTCCCATTTATCTAAGTCTGTCGCTTTTTGGGATCATAAGAGTACTCTGCGTTGGTCATAGAGAATTATGTCTCTTACCAACTCTGACATAGATTGGTACAATCGGATCTATGACAGGATAAGAATCATTGACCGTTGTGGAATATTCCCTAATGTGCCCCTCATAGGAACTAAAGGTGGAATCAATTATCATCCATTTTTAATTCGTCGTCAATTCGGATACCCAATGAGACATATCCCACGTAATGTTCATATGGAAGGTCTTTTCTTCAAGGAAGGAGAAAATGACAGGGCACTAAAGACAGAAATAGTGCATACCTGGAAACATGTTTACAAGAAAGGAAGAGAGTCTCTGGGAAAACCAGACTGTGTCTCTGTGGAACCTTCTCTCCACTGGGCACAAGCTAGAGCTCTCAATTTGAGGATGCAATACCCTCGTCAAGAAGTTCTTCCATTAAAGGAATTTGTCCTTTATTTTATGTCTGATACAGAAAAACTCCAGGTCACTCTCAACAAAGTTCAACGGGAAAGGAAATCTTGGAAAAACAAATACCGCATTCTCAATATGGAGTGTACCAAAATACAGCAACTGTTAAAAGAAAAAGATGCTCTGATCGAGATTTTAGAGCAACATGCTGTATAAAATCAAGAAGACCGAAGGAATTTGCTCGCTCCTTTCACTTGGCAAAGGACTGACAACCCGACAACGGCTCAAGAGCCTCGGTCAAAGAAAAGGAAAATACCAGAACCAACACCTGAGCTCTCCTCAGAGAGGACTCAGGATACCTAAGCCTAGACATTTCCTTTTACAACACTTTGTAAATTACTGTATTTCCATTTCTGCAATCTTTGAATTGAATAAAACGGGGTTTCCCCACTGTATGATATTTGCAATCCAATTGTTGAAGTTTCTTTTGATTAAATAAAATAAATTAAAATATAATTATTGCATATCATTCATCATTCTCACCTAACGTATTCTTCTTACCTACGAATCTCACGTCCGTGTCTCGATTCTAGCGTCAAACTGTCTTATTCGTACAATACTCGGGCCAATTAACAAAAAAAAATGGATGATCTTGAGGAAGAGAACAGAGAGTTGAGAGAAGAAATCGACACTCTGAAAGAAGATCTGAGAAAACTTCACAATGACATGCAATCTCTGGCAGCAGCCCAGAAACAACAACAAAGGACAGTGATCTCAGAGATCACATCTATGCCCATAGTGGAGACGTATGATCCTCGGTACAACTTGCCTAAAGATCATCCCTGGGGTATGCCACTCAACTATATCCCAGAAGGATATATTCTGCCGATCACGGAAGATCCGGAAACTGCAGCAGGAACCGCTGGGCCTGAAGGTTACAAACTTCGGGAAAGCGAAGATGCAAGGGACATGACAGTAACTCCTGAAGGTTACAAACTTCGGGATAGGGAAGCACCAAGAGTCACTTCCGCAATGACTATACCACCACCTGTGGTACACACTGTCCCAGAAGGACAGATTATACAGATACCTTCTGGAGGAAACGAAAGTATGTATGACAGAATGAATGAGTTCCAGGAGCAATTCTTGGAGATGCAAAAGGAATTGCATGCCATTCGCGGTAAGGATCTATTCGTAAAGGACGCCGCAGACCTTTGTTTGGTCCCCAATGTGAAAATTCCGCACAAATTCAAGGTGCCCGAATTTGAGAAATACAAGGGCAACTCTTGCCCTCAAAGTCTGTTGGTGATGTACGCTCGAAATATGTAAACTCAGACAGAGAACTAACACATACTGATCCATTATTTTCAAGATAGTTTAATCAGTGCCGCACTCAAATGGTACATGGGTTTAAACCGCACTAAGATCTTCACTTTCAAAGATCTTGGCGCTGCCTTTGTTCAATAATATAAGTATAAACTAGACATGGCACCAGACAGAGATCAACTCAGAGCCATGTCACAGAAGGACAAGGAAACCTTTAAGGAATATGCTCAGAGATGGCCTGAAATTGTCGCCCAGATTTGTCCACCTCTTTAGGAAAAAGAGATGACAAAAATCTTTTTGAAAACCTTGAGTTCATTTTACTACGACCGAATGGTCGCCAGTGCGCCCAACGACTTCATTGAGATGGTGAGCATGGGAGTTTGTCTTGAAGAAGCAGTCCCAGAAGGACGTCTGGTCAAAGACGTGGACCATCAAGCAGTACCAAAAGATACGGTAGTGCTTTCCCTAAGAAAAAAGAGCAAGATATTGGTAATATATCTCTCAGAAAGCAAAGGCGATGATACCAACCAGTAGCAGCTGTAACTCCTGCTATCAACCCTGCGCCTGTTCCAACACATCAACCTCAGGTTGCTCAGAGCCAACCAAATCAACAATAATATCAGCAAAGGACACAACAGCCTCTTCAGCAGGTTCGTCCTCAGTACAATAACAACCGTACAACGCGACCACCAGGGTTCGACCCTATACCAATGTTGTACGCAGAACTGTTTCCACTATTACTGGTCAAGGGGCACGTCCAAACCAGGTCTCCTCTTAAAATATCGGAAAATCTGCCTTTTTGGTTCAAAGCGGATCAGACTTGCCCTTACCATCAAGGAGGACCAGGGCAAAACATAGAAAACTGTCTCGGCTTCAAATCTGATGTGCAAAAGCTTGTCAGGAGAGGGGTCTTATCCTTCAAGGATACAAATCCAAATGTTCAAACAAACCCGTTACCTCAACACTAGAAAGCTGTAGTAAATTTGATAGAGGAAGAGTCTAACCACAACTATCAAATTCATGATGTACTCTTATTGGGAACCAACCTAGTCAAGATGCATTGCAGACAGAGCGGATATGGTTATGTACCGTCTCACAATTATCACCAGTGTGATATCTGCTCTAAACACAATCAAGGATGTTCTGTGGTACAATCAGCTCTACAGGAACAGATGGATCTCGGATGGATCTAAGATCACTGAATCCGTGAGGTCAACATGACTTATACAAATTCAAACATCATTCAAAACCACGACATCCGTGCGATGAATGTCAACTTGGTGGCAATGCACTCAAGGCAAAGCCAACATCATGATCTGTCACGGCACGATTACGATTCCTGTCTGATTTGCTCGGTAAACAATTAGGGATGCTCTTTTGTACAAGAGGCCCTCCAGCGTCAGATGGATCTTGGATGGATTCAGGATTACCGTGATAGAAGTCACTATCAAGTCAACATGATTCAAATCTTTGATATTCGCTTGATGAATACCAGCTTGGTGGAATTACACGCTAAGCAAGTCCAACTCAGTTTTCTAACTTCACATGATTATCAGAGCTGTAAAGTGTGTCGTGGAGATGACCAAGGATGTGCACTTATTCAAAGAACGCTTCAACACTTGTTGAACCACTGGTGGCTTCCGATCTATCTAGATGAAGACACACAACAAGTCATTATGATTAACGGGAACCCTACTAGGCATCAAAGTCAGGATGTTTGATCAATGGAAACAAATCTAGTGAGGTTACACTGCATACAAAGCAGACATGGCCGGGTGCCACCACACAACTATGAGAGCTGTAGAGTTTGCTCGGAGGATAACCAAGGATACTACCTCGTGCGAGCAGCCATTCAAAGTCAGTTGGACCACAAAGAGATTCGACTATGTTCAAGCTCTAGTCCAGTTAACATAATGTCAGACTATCTTCCCAATCGAGGCAAAGAAGTTGTCTTAATCCCTAAACGAGAAGTGGCCAAATATGTATGCGCCATAATGCCTTTACTCCATGAATCAAGAGTTCCTCTTGATAGTGTAAAGATTCTCAACCTCAAACCAATTGAGGCCGGCTACAATGGTCAGAAAAATCAAAAGGCTCTTGTAGTTATATATCTGTCGGGACCAATACCGTACAAATCCGATAAGTCTATCCCTTACAAATACGGTGCAACAACAATGGAGAATTGAAAGGAAACTCCATTACCCTTCGTCGTGAATATTGCAGACATTAGTCGAGTAACACGGAGCGGTCGGATCTTCAACAGAGGAGTTGGAGAACCCATCAAAGAAAAGGAACCTTAGACAGAAGTTCCCAATAAACCAGTCGGTCAATCCAGTGATCCCGACCTTTCAAAGAACAACGATGAGATACTGAAGCTCATCCAAAAGAGTGAGTACAACATTGTTGATCAACTGTTGCAAACTCCTTCAAAAATCTATGTGTTATCTCTTTTACTCAGTTCCAAAGCCCACAGAGAGGCTCTACAGAAAGTCTTAGAGCAAGCCTTTATGGAACAAGATGTAACGATAAGACAATTCGACAGCATCATCTCTAACATCACTTCCTGCAACAACTTGGGGTTTAGTGATGAGGAATTTCCAGAAGAAGGCAAAAGTCACAACATGGCGCTTAACATTACAGTCAAATGCCAGGACGATGCTTTAGCCAGCGTACTGGTAGATACCGGATCAACTCTAAATGTTATGCCAAAGTCTACTCTAATGTGACTATCATTTCAAAGATCTCCGATGAGGGGCGGTGAGGTCATCGTCAAAGCATTTGACGGGTCCAGAAAAACAGTTATCGGCGAAGTCGACCTTCCCATAACTATCGGTCCTCACACTTTCCAAGTCACTTTCCAGGTCATGGACATACGAGCAGCATACAACTGTTTATTAGGAAGACCTTGGATACACGAGGCTGGGGAAGTCACTTCGATACTCCACCAAAGCTGAAGTTCGTTAAGAATGACCAACTAGTCACAGTCTGTGGAGAGCAAGCCTTGATCATGAGCAACTTATCGTCATCCGCTTATGTAGAACCAGAGGAGGTTGTTGGAACCCAGTTCCAAGCACTTTCGGTGAGCAATGACAACCAATTAGAAAAGGGAACATCAATTTCCTCGTACAAAGATGCTCTCGAAGTGATCAAAAGTAATAATGCAAAAGGATGGGGACAACTTGTCATTCCTACTGATAATAAAACAAAGAAGGGTCTTGGCTTTTCCTCAACCTATACCAAGACTGCTACTAACGATGAAAGTTTTCATCTCATTCAGGACTTCTTCCACAGTGGAGGTTTCCTTCACCCAGTGTCTCAAGAAGTACATACCATCAACGAGGGTGATTCCTCTAATACATATGAAGAATGGAAGTCCTATCTTAACGAAGACAGTTATATGTCTCAGGATGAGGTGCCTACGCCATTTTGCTATCCCGCACAGAGTCTGAGATATATACCAAGATCAGACGTCAAAATGATATACGGAGATTGTGATCCGGAAGGATGTCGTGCTCCACCAAACTCATTAGAGGAAGACACTCCGATGAAAGACAACTTTGACTACGACTATTATGGGCCAATGGATGACCTGCCTATCTGGCAGTCATACCCATGAGACTTGGGGCAAAAGAGTCAGCCTAACGACGCATATCAGCTGAGCATCATTGAAAAGAATACCTGCGTCCCCACCGAATCATGGGATCATTACTCAGGGCATTCAGAAAATATCCAGCACGACGATGAATCTGCAAAGATTGCAGGACTAGAGTTTATCAACTATGCTTTTCCTGAGGTCAACGTCATTGAGAAGGATGACTCCTCCAGTTCCACTGAAGTACGGGATACTTTAGGACAACCGAGTGGCAAGTACGACTACTTGGTCAAGTACACCGCTCCTGAAAGTTCTCGCATCAGGCTCGAAGACATCCTGCCTACTGGATGGGGAGATCCACCTGAGAATGAAAACACTGTGCAAGATACAATAAAAGAGTTCGTCTACGACAACTCTGCCTGGGAGACAGACTCCAACGATCCTACTCCACCAGAAATCAACGTTATTTCTGAAGACAAACCAAGAATGAAGGTACCAGACTTTGTGATTCACCGAGGAGTTCGCCGCCAATGGGTTGCTGTCGATGTCCCAAAAATTGTCCATAAGTCTAAGTAATTTCCATCTTTGTTTTAACCTTTCACCCTGCCCAGGTGAAACGGATGTTTTGATAGGGCTCACTTTCTATAAATCTCTCTCTTCGCTTTGCCCAAGGTGACAGAGTTTTGTTTTATAGGGTTGTAGTTTCAAGAATCGACAAGATCATAAATAAAATAACGCCGTTCTGTAATTTCTGCATTTATTGCTGTTTTCTCTTTTCGCTTTTTCAGAAAATGGTAATCATAAAAACAACTCAAATAATAAAAACAAGCATTTTTTTAGAAAATACACTGCACACACTCTTGCATTCTCTCTATCTCTTCTAAAATCAATCATCACATCATGCAGATTGCTTGTTTTAAACCCCATTGAAACATACGATCCAATGCCTTCTCCTAACTTTGAATTCCCGGTATTTGAGGCTGAAGAAGAAAATGACGAAGAAATTCTAGAAGAGGTCTCCCGATTACTCAGACAAGAGGAAAGGTCCATTGAACCTCACAAAGAGCCGTTGGAAACGGTCAACTTGGGTTCAGAAGAAGAGAGAAAAGAAGTCAAGATTAGGGCACTTCTCAGTCCGACTGTCAAAGAAGGTTTGATAAAACTTCTCAATGAATTTCTCCATGTATTTGCTTGGTCCTATCAGGATATGCCAGGGTTGGATACCAGCATCGTGGAACATCATCTACCGTTAAGATCAGAATGTTTGCCGGTAAAATAAAGACTAAGACGGACTCATCCAGATATGGCCATCAAAATCAAAGAGGAAGTGCAGAAACAGATTGACGCGGGTTTCCTCGCTACATCAGAATATCCTCAATGGCTAGCCAACATAGTACCAATTCCAAAAAAGGATGGAAAGGTCAGAATGTGTGTAGACTACAGGGATCTGAACAAAGCCAGTCCAAAGGATGACTTTCCCTTACCACACATTGACATGCTGGTAGACAGTACAACAAAGTTCAAAGTATTCTCCTTCCTGGATGGGTTCTCAGACTATAATCAAATAAAAATGGCACCGAAAGACATGGAGAAAACTTCATTCATCACCCCATGGGGCACCTTTTGTTACAAGAAAATGCCGTTCGGTTTAAAGAACGCCAGAGCAACCTATCAAAGGGCCATGACTACTCTGTTTCACGACATGATACACAAAGAAATAGAGGTATATGTCGATGATATGATTGCCAGATCTAAGATAGAAGAGGAGCATGTGACCCACCTGTTAAAGCTATTCGAGCGTCTGAGAAAGTACAAACTCCGCTTGAATCCAACCAAGTGCACATTTGGTGTCCGTTCAGGGAAATTGCTAGGGTTCATCGTCAGCCAGAAAGGAATTGAGGTTGATCCTGACAAGGTCAAGGCCATTCAAGAAATGTCTTCTCCAAAGACTGAAAAACAAGTCAGGGGATTCCTGGGGCGTTTGAATTACATTTCCCAATTTATATTCCTCATGACCGCGACATGCGCGCCAATCTTCAAATTACTCAAAAAGAATCAGGACTGCGTATGGACAGAAGACTGCCAAACCGCCTTCAACAGTATCAAGGAATACCTGTTGAATCCAACGATTCTATCACCTCCAATGGAAGGAAGACCACTGATAATCTACCTAACAGTCTTGGAAGACTCAATGGATTGTGTACTTGGCCAACAAGATGAAACGAAAAGAAAAAAATATGCCATCTACTATTTGAGCAAGAAGTTTACCGACTGTGAGACTCGATACACTATGCTTGAGAAAACTTGTTGTGCTCTGGCTTGGGTAGCCAAACGTCTTTGCCAATATATGATTCGTCACACTACTCGGTTAATCTCCGAAATGGATCCAATCATGTATGTCTTTGAAAAACCTGCTCTCACTGGGAGAATTGCCCGTTGGCAGATGTTGTTATCAGAATACGACATAGAGTACCATGCTCAGAAAGCCGTCAAAGAAAGTATTTTAGCTGATCATTTGGCTCATCAACTGATTTACGATCAAGAATCAGTCAGGTTTGACTTCCCAGACGAAGATGTCATGTATTTGAAAATGAAAGATTGCGATGAACCACTACCCAGTGAAGGGCCAAAACCATGTTCCTAATGGGGACTAATCTTTGACGGAGCTGTTAATCATTATGGATATGGAATTGGGGAAATCATCTTAACACCTCAGGGTACCCACATTCCTTTCACCGCCCGATTAACATTCAAGTGCACAAACAACGAGGTCGAATACGAAGCTTGTATCACGAGTCTCAAAGAAGTAATTGTCTTAAGGATTAAGAACTTGGATGTGTATGGAGACTCAGCCCTGGTTATCAATCAGATCAAAGGAGATTGGAACACATATCAATCAGGATTGATTCCTTACAAAGACTACGCAAGAAGGTTGTTACCTTTCTTTAATAGAATTGAGTTTCATCACATCCCTCGTGAAGAGAATCACATGGCTGATGCACTGGCCACTCTCTCCTCCATGATTAGTGTAGGTCAATGGAATGACATACCTAAGATTAACATAATGCGCCTTGAGAGGCCCGCCTACATCTTCACAGTTGAAGAAGTCATAGACGACAGACCATGGTATAACGACATCAAATTCTTCCTTCAGAAACAAGAATACCCACCTGGGGAATCCAGAAAAGACAGGAAGACTCTCAGAAGATTGGCAGGCAGCTTCCTCCTGAGCGGTGATACACTCTATAAGAGAAACTTTGACATGGTCTTGCTCCGATGCCTAGACAGACCAAAAGCAAACATGCTGATAAAAGAAATTCACGAAGGAACCTTTGGCACTCATGCCAACGGACACACAATGGCGAGAAAATTTTTGAAGGCAGGGTACTATTGGTTGATAATGGAATCCGATTGCTACAAGTACATGAGGAGGTGTCACAAGTGTCAGATATACTCAGACAAAATCCATGTACTGCCAACACATCTCAAAGTTCTCTCTTCCCCATGGCCTTTTTCCATATGGGGAATCAACATGATCGGCACGATCGAACCCAAAGCTTTAAACAAACATCGGTTCATCCTAGTAGCCATTGACTACTTCACCAAGTGGGTCGAAGCTGCGTCATACGCTAATGTAACTCGACAAGTCGTGGTCCACTTTATCAAAAACAATCTCATCTGCCGTTATGGTGTTCCGAGCCAGATCATTACTGATAATGGATCTAACTTGAACAACAAGATGATGAAAGAGTTGTGTGCTGAGTTCAAGATCGAACACCATAACTCATCTCCCTACCTACCTAAGATGAATGGAGCGGTAGAAGCGGCTAACAAGAACATCAAGAAGATTGTCCAAAAGATGGTTGTAACCTATAAAGACTGGCACGAGATGCTACCCTTTGCTCTTCACGGTTATCGCACATCTGTCCGCACTTCAACAGGGGCAGCCCCTTTCTCTCTAGTATAAGGCATGGAAGCGGTGCTTCCCATAGAAGTAGAGATCCCATCAATCCGGGTATTGATGGAAGCTAAGCTAACAGAGGCTGAATGGTGTCAAAGTCGGCATGATGAACTGAATCTGATAGAAGAAAAGCGAATGACAGCTCTATTTCACGGTTAGTTGTATCAACAAAGAATGAAGAGATCGTTTGACAAAAAGGTCTGACCCCGTGTCTTCAGAAAATGAGACATTGTGCTCAAAAAGATACAATCATTTCTCACTGATTCCCGGGGCAAGTGGACTTCGAATTATGACGGCCCTTATGTGGTCAAGAAAGCTTTCTCAGGCGGCGCCTTGAGACTCGCAACCATTGATGAAGAGGAATTTTCCTACCCCACGAATGTTGACGTATTCAAGAAATACTTCTCCTAAATAAAAAAAACAACGTCTCGGTGGATTGAAAACCCGAAAGGGCGGTCCAGGTAAAAATTAGAGACATAAGTGAAAAATCATCCCGATGGATCGGAAATCTCCAAAGTACAATCCAAGCAAAAATTAGGGATTAATGGCAAGTAACTACGTCTGACAAGGTTGAATCCCTCAGCAGTAATGTCATCCATCAGGAAAACTCCAGTCAAGGTCATCTTTGACGGAAGCTCAGGATGTCCAGAAGTCAAAGTTGATAGAAGGATAATGATCGTTATGTTTCAATGTAGCCCTTTTCCCTTAAATTACCATTTTCTAACTTTGTAAATACTCTATGGAATCACGCGCTTGGCTGATTTCCACCCTATCAATAAAATTGAGCCCTAGTGCTTTTGTCTGCAATTCTTATTTGTTATAGCTTTACAGAATGACATTTTAACATGATCAACGATTCTTGAAATAAAACAAAAATGAATTTACTTGCCAAAATTTTTTCTGCTTTTAAAATAAAGATGGCAATTCTTTTGACTGCTGAACATTGAAAGAACATCGATCGCTTCTCCAGAGGTGGTTGAACCTCAAAGTGCAGAATCAAAATACTCCTCTTAAAACCAGTACGCCTGAATGAAGGATCAACTGTATCAGATGTGATTTTCCCATCTGATATCCCCTGCAGTGTTCTTACCTCCTAAGCCCGACCAACATTTTTCCCCACAGGGACTATCTCTCCTAAGCAAGGCAGAATTGCTATTTTGAACCAAATGGTACTTCTTTGGCCACAGCAGTGGCCGAGTATCTAGTCGTGTTCATCCACTAGTCTGTATGTCGTGTCAGTTTTGTCAGCATAAACATACATACATCATGCATTATTGATTTGCATTCATATCCATATTGCATCACTACCACCCTAGTCAGTCTTAACTCTAAGTGGTAAAATCCTCTTGTCACTCGAGTTGTTAATTCTTTCCTCATTAGGAAATGTTGCATCTGAATAGTCTCTCCTCCAATTTATTTCTGGATTGGAGTTGGTCCTTGACCACTTTGATAACTTGAACCTCTGAAAGACAAGAAGACAGTCGAGGAACGTCACTCTTCACCATTGAAGATGATATCTTCGCTTTCCCGGATTAAGGAAGATCCCCAGAGAAAGCCTCACAACTAAAGACTCTCAGCAACACGTTGATTTTTTCTCTCCAAGATTCAATGATAATAAAGTCATCAGCACCTCAAAATTGGATTACATCACATGACATTTCTCCGAGAAGATCTCGAGGAAAAGTATGATGTAGTATCCCCAAGCAGAAAGCAGACTCTCAAGAGACTCGTTTTCCCCAGTAGAGTCAACAAATGGCGTCTCCAACAGAGAAGTTTGAACACCTCTACAACTTAGACGAATGGGTTCCCCAGCAAGTCTGACATTAAAACTTTTTCCCGTCAAATGGCATCTCCCTAGGAAAATTCAGCGAGAAGTTTGAGGAAAACTGCTACAAATAGCGTCCCTTGTCAAGGAAGTTTATTGACAAAAGAAACTGAGACCAGTTCCGTGGCTGAAAACCAGGATCAAGGGGAAGTTTATTGACAAAAGAAACTAAGACCAGTTCCTTGGCTGAAAACCAGGATCGAGGGGAAGTTTATTGACAAAAGAAACTGAGACCAGTTCCCTGGCTGAAGAACAAGATCGAGAGGAAGTTTATATCAGAAACTAAGACCGGTTCCTTGGCTGAAGACCAGGATCGAGGGGAAGTTTTTACCTTTTCTAAGCATCATTGCTTAGAAAAATAAGATGGATGAGCAAGCTTCCATTCATAACCACCATCAAAATTTTGGGTATTCCGATATTTAATCCTCTTGCACCCCGAATGCCCAAATACCTTCGCCATTCACACCTTCGGGACCAAGAAAATTAAATAGGGGCATCTGTCATACCCCAAATTTTGACCACCAAGATTTCCCATCATTGTGCAAATCATTACCACAATATGGATGAACTTTCACACTCATCAATCTCCTCAAAGATAGTTGAGCATTCACTATAATCAAGAATTAGGGTTTTGAGCCCTCTCAGAGCACTTAGACAAAGGGTCAATCAAGAAATGACATGATCTTCAACTTGTCTAACCTCTCAAACACCCATAAAGGTTCAAGAGGACTCCCACATCAAGAATCAAGCACAAGGTTGCAGCATTCCAAGTGAATCAAGCCTCAAGATCGCTAATGTCACCAAATTAGGGTTTTGGTCGACTGAGGCCTCCAGATGAAAATTTCCATCTGGACATGAGCCAATGCCTCAATGTATGGTCCTATACACTCAAAAGGATCTCAAGAGCCCACCCACAATGGAAAAATCACCTTGAGGGTCCATCTATCAAAAAAATCAGGAATTAGGGTTTTGACCTAATTCAACCCTTGAGTTAACTTGTGAAGTGAGGCATGGCTTGAAGCTTCAAAATGAACTTCAAAGACCTCAAATACATCATATCGGCATGTTTACAAGATTTTATTGACTCAAAAGAGCTCAAGTTATAAGCCACAAGAACTCAAAACTATCTGATCACAAATTAGGGATTCTGATGGAAAAAGTCAAACCCTATCCTCGACTGTTAGACTACCCTTGATCTCAAACCATGGGGAGGCGTCCAAGACATTCCTAAATACCCCTGGAGGCCATCCATGAAGTTTAATTAAGCACAGGGATTGATTTCACAAAAGGATCACAAAGTCAAAATTTCATCTGATGAAAAAGTCAACTGTACAAAAATCCAAAGTTTGACTTTTTGGATTTTTGGTCAACCAAGGTTCCTTAACCCTAAAACAATGTTAATATGTGATTTGAATCATCATTCATCAAGAAAAATCAAAGAAAGTGAGTTAACTTGTAAAAGGGGTAACCATAAAAAACTTAGAATTTTTCTAAGTTATGGAACAAAGCGGCTAGGGTACCAACTTTGCAAAGCTATATCTCTCTAACCCTAAGGCCTTTCTCTCCCATTCAAAGCTCAGTGGGAAGCTCTCATTATATATTTCAAAAGTGTCAACTACATCTCATTCCAATTCCTCATGGATTTCAAGTTATGATTAGATCAAAATCACTAAAAGACATAAAAGTGCATTTTCCAACACTTAGAAGAAATTCTGCCCAAGGTAGATTTCAAGTGAAACACCAAAACTTGAAAGGATGTTTCACATAGTTTTAGACTAAATCAATTCAATATGTAAACATCAAAGTTGTTGTGCATATTGCCTACAATCCAAGAAACTTATTGGAATGAAACAACTCAGCTTGAGCCAAGAGTTATGGCTGCTGCAAAACACCATGGCAAGGCTGTCATGAAAAACCAATTTACATGTTTTCTTGCTTTACACGATTTCTGAGTCAAGGCCTATGATCACTATGTCACATTCATCCAATCTGACCCTCATCCATCTGATCCAACCTACAAAGCAGAGTCAAAAAGCCAAGGGATCTTCGAACTTGAGGTTAATGCATTTTGTCACATTATGCCTTGAATTCAAAGGCATTTATGTGAAATAGCACACTTTTAATAAAGCCACTCTACTCAGTCAAGATGCTCACTTAAAAAATAATTAAAACATCTGAAGAATGTGGATTTGGTCAAGACATAGCCCTGCTCTAGGGAGAGGCTAGTTTGCCTTGCAAGAGAAGAAATGCCACCAAGCCAAAGCCATTGAATTTGATCTGATCTTGCAGCCATTCACTATTCCTCCAAGACAAGGGTTGATCCACTATAAATAGAGGTCCTAACTGATCATTCAAACCACACCAAAGCAGCTTACAACATTAATTTCTCTCATTTCCTTCTTAAACTCCAAATTTCATTGTTTTTAAGCAAGCACTATCGGGTTTTGAGTTGGAGGCCAATGCAACTCAAACCAATGATTCACACACCTCACACACAACATATAGGAGTGATCTAAACCATTACATCCCATCTGTAACATCAGAATCACCAAATGGCCACTCAATTGCACAAAACTCATAACTTGCTGCAGAAGGAATCAGGCTGATCAATCCAGAGGTTTTCCAATCAACCTAAGCATTCAAACACATCCATTGAGGTACAAGGAAGTTATCCAAATCGTTGGAACTCATCTGTAACACCTCCAAACCAAAATTCAATTCTCACTTGCAGAGGTAAAACTTGAACTCTCAAACTCAATGAATCATGCATCATAAACATGTTTTCTTGTTACCATTGTGTTTCTGGATGTATGTAGATCATTTACCCTCAATCAATTGTTGTTTACAGTTCGTGTATAGGATTTCATTGAGTTCATGCCAATTTTAGGGTTCTTCAGGTTTTATCAGATTATGTTTTGATTCACTTGATTTCAATAAAATTGAGTATTGTTATTGTGTTCCTCATCTGAAAATGCACGATTTTCATATTTGGATCATGAGGAATGGTTGAGAAGCGAGTGAGATAGGAGGCTTCACGCATCTGAGCTTGAGGATGAAGATGGCCATGGCGCCATGCTTCAGAAATCCAACTTGTTTTACTATATATTTATTGATTGCCATATATTAAATTAATTGGCGTTGCGCCCCAATGGTTGATCAACTGGTTTGTGTGTATTGAGCGAGTGAGAGGTCTGGTGTAACACCCTTCTACCCCACATACAATTTTAAAGGAATAAATCATGATATCAGAGTAAAATTCACAACCAAGGGTGTACATATTCCAAACATCATACAATTCTCATAATCCTGTCCCGTAACACGGGTCATTCAAACATCATCAAAAGAAATCATAATCTTGCAGCGGAATCAACTTGTCATTTGAAATTCAATTAATACTTCATAAGAAACTTAATCCAATCTAGAACAACATCATCAGTATAAAATTCAAACATAATTCAAAAGAACACGAAGTTCGCGATTCAACCCAACCCGATGTTACATGACACAGAGCAGGACACCTCTAAACTAAACGACATAAACGAGACACTCCAAGCTACCTCCTTCGTCATCGCGGAGCTACTCTTGGTCATCTGCAAGTTACCCACATAAGAGGCAACATTTTCAAGCAGGCAGGGTGAGAAATCACAATTCATTATAATAATATACGACATGGAAAATAAACAGAATAAGTGACACAACATCTTAGCATCATTAACAACAACATTATGGCATCATTAATGAATAACATCATATCATCATCAACACTAATATCATGGGATTATCAACGTAATCTTCACAACAGAATCACAATTTCATCATTCATATGCAATGTCAACCATAATGAAATGCAAAGGGTGCATGTGGTACCGGTTCAACGTGGATGGACACTTGGCCATCAACCCTCCAAATGGAGCACATCGTAATCAACGTATCACTTCAATCCGCACAGTGGGATTGAAGCTACCAATGGACCGAAGTCCCAACATAAAATGCTATGAAATGCAATGATGCTAAAACTTCGCAATTCATCGGACATCAACGTGTGCATCATTCATTTCATATACAACAAGCATTCATCATACAGTCATGTTTTATCATCTTACATCAACAACACTCAACAACAAAAGATCAGCACGAGAAAACGTCATGAAACCATCAAGAAAACAACAAAACAACACAAACAGCTGACTGACACGGCCTCCCGTGTCAGGAAACCTGCGCCCAAAATGCGAAACAGACAAAATACAGCAAACACAGAGGTTTGACACGGCTGCCCGTGTCCTGTGACACGGCCCGTGCCAGAAGACCTGGGACACAATTCCAAAACATCAAAAAAAGTAGCAAGTCAGCAGCCTGACACGGCCACCCGTGTCCTGTGACACGGCCCGTGTCAGAAGTACTGTGACCAATTTTTTTAAAAATCAATTTTCCATTTCACGACCAGCAAGCTGACACGGCCGCCCGTGTCCTGTGACACGGCCCATGTCAGGATGCGACAAAACCCAACTTTTCCCGAAAAGTGTTTTTCTGCGTTTTTAACTTCGATTACCCCAAAAATCAGTATTCTACACGAAAATTGCTCAAAAACACTTACAAAACACACATATAGTAATATGCCTCAATCAAATTCATCATACTTTCATCAATTTACTCATTCTACATCAACAATCATATAAATCAACACAACTCATACAATCCCTAATCTATTCATCTCCAATTCCTATAAAACTATAATAAACAATGATAACTCCCCATACCTCAGAGAAATTTAGCGGTTCTTCCTCCTTCTCTAAGATTCTTCAGAATCTTCAAGCCTTAAGGTTCTTCTCCTTCTCTTCCTCTGAGTTCTTCACCAAAACACGATCAGTTAGAAAATGATCGACCTTTTCCCTCTTTAGACAAAATATCCCAGTTTAGGAACTTCCAACTCTACCCTTACCTCTTTTCTTTTATGACCACATTGTCCTTCCCTTATTATTTTTAATAACAATAATAATATTCTAAATAAATGATTACCCATTATATTGAAATTATTAAATACTCATTTTAGCCATAATTTTCCAAATTATCCAAAAACCTCTTAGTTCCTTCTAAATCAATTAAATAAATAATTAAATAATTAATTTAGATTTTCGGGTCGTTACAACTCTCCCCCACTTTAAGAATTTTCGTCCTCGAAAATTTACCTGATTCGAATAGCTCGGGATAAGATTCCTTCATCTTGCTTTCTAGCTCCCAAGTCATGCTTTCTCCGGTAGCTCCTAACCAGACAACTTTCACCAACGTAATCTCCTTGCCTCTTAGAACCTTTTTCTCACGCTTCGAAATTCGTACAGGCATCGTCTCCACAGTAAGATTATCCCGTACTTGCACATCATCCATATGAATCATGTGAGACGGACCTGGAACATACTTCCGGAGTTGTGACACATGGAACACATCATGTAAATTCGACAGATTAGGCGGTAAAGCCACTCTATAAGCAACATTTCCAACTCTGTCCGAAATCTGATACGGACCAATAAATCGCGGAGTAAGCTTCTTAGACTTCAGCGCCCGTCCAACACCCGTCACAGGTGTAACTCTCAAAAACACATGGTCACCCGCTTGGAACTCTAAATCCTTTCTTCGTTTCTCATGATAACTTTTCTGCCTACTTTGGGAAGATTTCATCTTTTCTCGGATCAACTTCACCTTCTCGATAGTATCTCGGACAACTTCAGGTCCTAGCACCACACTGTCTCCAGATTCATGCCAACATAAAGGAGTCCTACATCTTCGACCATACAGTTCTTCAAAGGGTGTCATTCTGATACTAGAGTGATAACTATTATTATAAGTGAACTCTATTAACGATAAATGAGTGTCCCAAGAACCTCCTTGCTCGAGGACACATGCTCGCAACAAATCCTCCAACGACTGAATAGTCCTCTCTGTTTGACCATCTGTTTGAGGGTGATACGCCGAACTCAACCTCAACTTGGAACCCAACGCTTCTTGTAAACTTTTCCAAAAATCAGAAGTGAACCGCGGATCTCTATCTGACACAATACATAAAGGAACACCATGCAACTTCACAATTACCAGAATATAAATCTCCGCCAACTTCGACACTGGAAAAGTGATGTTAATAGGAAGAAAATGTGCCGACTTTGTAAGCCTATCAACAATCACCCAAATCGAATCGTGCCCTCTTGAAGTATTAGGCAATCCCGTCACAAAGTCCATTGAAATGCTATCCCATTTCCACTCTGGAACTTCTAACGGTTGCATCAACCCTGCAGGCTTCTGATGTTCAACCTTCGACTTCTGACAAGTTAAACATGCATACACAAAACGAGCTACATCACGCTTCATCCCAGGCCACCAAAACAAATTCTTCAAATCTTGATACATTTTTGTAGCCCCCGAATGAATACTCAATTTACTTCTATGACTTTCCTCAAGAATCACTCTCTTCATTTCCGCATCATCAGGAATACAGATTCGATTACGGAATCTTAGCACACCATGCATGTCCAACTTAAAATCGCTATCCTCAGACAGATCGATTCCAACCATCGAATCCACCAGTTTTACATCTAACTTCTGAGCTTCTCTGATACTATTCAAGAAATCATTGTTAATCTTCAGCATTCCTAACATAACACTCTGCGGTGTCACTTCGCAAACCAAACTCATATCTCGGAACTGTTCAATTAATTCCAACTCTTTTACCATCATTGCCGACATATGTAAAGTCTTTCAACTTAATGCATCAGCCACAACATTAGCTTTTCCTGGATGATAATTCAAACCGAAATCATAATCTTTTAATAACTCCAACCATCTTCATTGTCTCATATTCAACTCCTTCTGGTCAAATAAATACTTTAAACTTTTATGGTCACTAAATACTTCAAATCTAGAGCCATAAAGGTAATGTCTCCAAATCTTCAGCACAAAAACAACTGCAGCAAGTTCTAAGTCATGTGTAGGGTAATTCTTTTCATGAACTCTCAACTGCCTCGACGCATAAGCAACTACCTTGTCATGCTGCATAAGTACACCTCCTAAACCCATTTTAGAAGCATCACAATATACCACAAAAGGTTCTCCTGGGTTAGGTAGTGTCAAAACCGGAGCTGATGTCAATCTCTTCTTCAATTCATTGAAACTTTCTTCACATTGAATGTCCCACACAAAAGCTTTACCCTTACAAGTTAACTTAGTCAACGGAAGTGCTAACTTAGAAAATCCCTCGATAAACCTTCGGTAATAACCGGCTAGTCCCAAAAAGCTTCTAATCTCGGTAGCCGACTTTGGAGTTTCCCATTGTAACACAACATCCACTTTGGAAGGATCCACAACAATGCCATTACCTGAAATGACATGGCCGAGAAAACCAACCTCCTTTAACCAAAATTCACATTTGGACAACTTTGCATACAACTTCTTCTCTTTCAAAATTTTCAACACTAGTCTCAAGTGTTCTGCATGCTCTTCTTTTGATTTAGAGTAAATCAATATATTATCAATAAACACCACCACAAACTGATCCAAATAAGTATGAAAGATTCGGTTCATGTACTCCATGAATACTCCCGGCACATTAGTAACACCGAAAGGCATCACCGAATACTCATAATGTCCATAACGCGTCCTGAAAGCCGTCTTTTGAATATCTTCATCCTTCACTTTAATCTGATGATATCCCGACCTCAAATCAATATTGCTAAACACGCGAGCCCCTACCAATTGATCCATCAAGTCATCTATTCTCGGAAGCGGATACTTGTTCTTAATCGTCACTTTATTTAGTTGTCTATAATCAACACAGAGCCTCATACTTCCATCTTTCTTCTTTACTAACAACACCGGAGCTCCCCACGGCGACACACTTGGCCTCACAAATTTCTTTTCAAGTAAGTCCTCCAATTATTTCTTTAACTCCGACAATTCAGATGCAGACATCCTATAAGGTGCCATAGAAACAGGCCTGGTACCAGGTACAAGGTCAATTGCAAACTCCACTTCTCTTTCTGGAGGCGCATCAGGAATTTCATCAGGGAAAACTTCAGGAAATTCACACACCACTTGCAACTCCTTAATTACAGCTCGACTCTCAACAGATAACGATGCCATCACTGAGAACATCTGAGCTCCTTCTTGCATCAATTGTTGTAACTGGTTAAAAGACAACAAACTAGCTTCTTCCTCTTCAGGAGTAGAAAATCTCACAGACTTGTTATAACAATTGATATGAACATAGTTATATTCTAACCAGTTCATCCCCAAGATCACATCTATCCCAGATAACGGCAAACACACCAAATTAACAGTAAAGTCCCTGTCGAAGATGGTCAAGGGACACTTTAAACACACAAGAGAAGTGGTCACCGAACCCTTAGCCGGAACCTCGACGACCATTTCTCCATTCATAGAAGACAACATAAGACCTAGTCTTTCAACACATTCAGCAGCAATAAAGCAATGAGTAGCACCAGTGTCAATCATAGTAATTAAGGGAGTACTATTAATGAAACAAGTACCTCTGATGAGTCTGTCCTCAGTAGTGGTCTGAGTCCCAGCCAAAGCGAACACCTTCCCACCGGTTTGAGCCTTCTTCGGTTTCTGACACTGACTACTAATGTGTCCTTCTTCACCACAGTTGAAACAAATTACCTCTTTATGCTTGCACTCAGATACGACATGCCCAGTCTTACCACAACGGAAACACCTCTTCACTTCAGCGGTACACACATCACTCTTATGACCAGTTTTCCCGCATTTGAAACAAGTTATGCTAGCAGGAGCATCTCCCCTACTAGACTTCTTGCCATCGACCACTTTCTGTTTACCTTTTCCAGCTGGAGCATCATAAGGTTTGCCACGATTCTGTTGGTGCTTGCTCTTCCTCTCATTAATGATTTTGTAATGAGCATTGTTATCCTCTTCAAAAATTCTACAGCTATCAATCAAATCAGTAAAAATACGAATCTTCTGATATCCAACTGCCTTCTTGATCTCTGGGCGCAACCCACTCTCAAATTTGATGCATTTAGAAAACTCAGCATCATCATCGTTATAGTGCGGATAAAACTTAGCCAATTCAACAAACTTTGCAGCATAATCTGTAACCGACATATTTCCCTGCTTCAGCTCAAGAAACTCGATCTGCTTCTTACCGCGGACATCCTCCGGATAATACTTCCTCAGGAACTCTCGTCTGAATACATCCCAAGTGATACCTTCTCCTGCAGTCTCCAACCTTTGACGAGTCTCTAGCCACCAGTCATCAGCCTCGAATGCTAGCATATGAGTCCCATATCGAACCTTCTGCGCTGGAGTGCAGTCCATCACACGAAAGATTCTCTCTATCTCTTTCAACCAATCCAACGCTCCATCAGGATCGTACTTGCCTTTGAAGGTAGGCGGATTCTCCCTCTGAAAAGTTACCAAACTGCGAGATCCAGCATTCTCGTCAGCGTTCGGCTGATTCTGCAAAGCCTGAGCCATTGCTTCCAACGCAGCAGTAATCGCATCATCGTTCCTTCCAGCCATTTCAACTTAACACTACAACATAAACAAAAGTTAGAACTAGTTAACAATACTCGATTGTTGAACAACTACGACTCGACAACTTGGCCGGACGGACCGACCTGCTCTGATACCACTAATGTAACACCCTTCTACCCCACATACAATTTTAAAGGAATAAATCATGATATCAGAGTAAAATTCACAACCAAGGGTGTACATATTCCAAACATCATACAATTCTCATAATCCTGTCCCGTAACACGGGTCATTCAAACATCATCAAAAGGAATCATAATCTTGCAGCGGAATCAACTTGTCATTTGAAATTCAATTAATACTTCATAAGAAACTTAATCCAATCTAGAACAACATCATCAGTATAAAATTCAAACATAATTCAAAAGAACACGAAGTTCGCGATTCAACCCAACCCGATGTTACATGACACAGAGCAGGACACCTCTAAACTAAACAACATAAACGAGACACTCCAAGCTACCTCCTTCGTCACCGCGGAGCTACTCTTGGTCATCTGCAAGTTACCCACATAAGAGGCAACATTTTCAAGCAGGCAGGGTGAGAAATCACAATTCATTATAATAATATACGACATGGAAAATAAACAGAATAAGTGACACAACATCTTAGCATCATTAACAACAACATTATGGCATCATTAATGAACAACATCATATCATCATCAACACTAATATCATGGGATTATCAACGTAATCTTCACAACAGAATCACAATTTCATCATTCATATGCAATGTCAACCATAATGAAATGCAAAGGGTGCATGTGGTACCGGTTCAACGTGGATGGACACTTGGCCATCAACCCTCCAAATGGAGCACATCGTAATCAACGTATCACTTCAATCCGCACAGTGGGATTGAAGCTACCAATGGACCGAAGTCCCAACATAAAATGCTATGAAATGCAATGATGCTAAAACTTCGCAATTCATCGGACATCAACGTGTGCATCATTCATTTCATATACAACAAGCATTCATCATACAGTCATGTTTTATCATCTTACATCAACAACACTCAACAACAAAAGATCAGCACGAGAAAACATCATGAAACCATCAAGAAAACAACAAAACAACACAAACAGCTGACTGACACGGCCTCCCGTGTCCTGGGACACGGCCCGTGTCAGGAAACCTGCACCCAAAACGCGAAACAGACAAAATACAGCAAACACAGAGGTTTGACACGGCTGCCCGTGTCCTGTGACACGGCCCGTGTCAGAAGACCTGGGACACAATTCCAAAACATCAAAAAAAGTAGCAAGTCAGCAGCCTGACACGGCCACCCGTGTCCTGTGACACGGCCCGTGTCAGAAGTACTGTGACCAATTTTTTTAAAAATCAATTTTCCATTTCACGACCAGCAAGCTGACACGGCCGCCCGTGTCCTGTGACACGGCCCGTGTCAGGATGCGACAAAACCCAACTTTTCCCGAAAAGTGTTTTTCTGCGTTTTTAACTTCGATTACCCCAAAAATCAGTATTCTACACGAAAATTGCTCAAAAACACTTACAAAACACACATATAGTAATATGCCTCAATCAAATTCATCATACTTTCATCAATTTACTCATTCTACATCAACAATCATATAAATCAACACAACTCATACAATCCCTAATCTATTCATCTCCAATTCCTATAAAACTATAATAAACAATGATAACTCCCCATACCTCAGAGAAATTTAGCGGTTCTTCCTGCTTCTCTAAGATTCTTCAGAATCTTCAAGCCTTAAGGTTCTTCTCCTTCTCTTCCTCTGAGTTCTTCACCAAAACACGATCAGTTAGAAAATGATCGACCTTTTCCCTCTTTAGACAAAATATCCCAGTTTAGGAACTTCCAACTCTACCCTTACCTCTTTTCTTTTATGACCACATTGTCCTTCCCTTATTATTTTTAATAACAATAATAATATTCTAAATAAATGATTACCCATTATATTGAAATTATTAAAATACTCATTTTATCCATAATTTTCCAAATTATCCAAAAACCTCTTAGTTCCTTCTAAATCAATTAAATAAATAATTAAATAATTAATTTAGATTTTCGGGTCGTTACATCTGGGGTTCGAATCCCCCTCGCCCCAGACCTCTTTTTTATCACTTGTCCTATTTTAATATTTTTTCATATTAATTTTGTTAATAACTTGGAAAATTAATTTCTCATTCAATTTTAATCATTTTTTATTGGTTCTTTTTCTGAAAAATCACAAAAATATTAAAGTAATTTATTCTAGAAAAAATTCAGATTTATATTATTTATTTAATATAGTTGATATTTTTGTGAATAAATTCATTTTTATTGTTTTTAAACATTTTTAAAAGTGAATTTTTATCTTGAAAATCAAAATAAATGAGTTCTAAATCATCTTGTGATTAAATCCTTATTTTTCAAATCTTAACCAAAAATCACAAGTGGTTTATTTAAACATATTTGGTATTTTTATCATTTTTATTAATTTTCTTTAAAGAACTATTTTAAAAAATGAAAATTAGGATTTCTTTGATTTTTGATCCTTATCAAACATTTCAAAACCACCTTTGGGCCTCTTGATAGAGTGTAATAGTGTAATATCCCATATTATATAAATATTCAATTGGATATCAGATGAGATCAGATAAGTATCTATGTGCTCTATCTTTGGTAAATTGGATTAATGGAATTCTCTAAGTACTTTAAGTATTATCAATTGTGATCAATAGAGCAACTGATGAACTCTGAAGAGATCAATTATTTTAATTCAAGAAAGGTTTTTGAGGTAACTCTAATAATTGATCCTTCGGTGTAAGACGACAAAATATCAATTGGAGATATTTTATCCTGTTGGATTTTATTATATAATAAAGTTTATATATATATATATATATATATATATATATATATATATATATATATATATATATATATATATATATATATATATATATGTTAGAAAGGAAAAGAGAGAAAGAATAAGAGAAAGAGGGAAAGCTTGAGGAGAAGCTCATGGATCATCATCATCTTCTTCAACCTCCTCTTCGATTATCAGGTGGGTTCTAGTTAGACACTTTAAGTTCTAGAACTAAGTTTAGAACTTAGGTTAGAAATTGTGAGAAAATGATAAAACTGATAAAATCAATGTTCTAACGGATAAAACATGAAATAAATTGAGTAATACAGTCGGGTTATGTGTGGTTTGAACCTATCATACTTGTTTTGATGTTCCAATATGTTTAGGTATGAGTTAGAATGGTTTAGAATGAAGAAAAACATGATTTTTGGGTTCTGGTACGATAGTAACCGGTTACAGCATATGTGCTAACCGGTTATCCTTTGAAAAATGACGTTTTTTGGCTGTTTTCTAGCCAGTAACCGGTTACAGCATATGTGTTAACCACTTACCACTGCTATTGGCAGAAAAATGAAAATTAAAACGGACGTATCTTTTGAACCGTAAGTCCGGTTTGGTCCCCGTTCAATGAGCTGGGAAGCTATTTAAATGCTCTAATTGATATGTCAAATATTTATAAGTTAATGGTAATAAACCATTTTGTGCAATATGTGGGAATTAATATGCATGTTAATTATGCATGGTATGTGGTACTAACTTATGTGTGCTTCATGTATGATATTGTGTATGCTATATATACGTCAATATGCTATTAATCATGATGAGAATATATGCTTAAAATGAGTTAGGGAGAGTGAGAAAACTTACCCAAAACAAATGTTAGATCCTAGAGATGTAACTAGGACTTGGTAAAGGTTTAAAGGGCAATGCTTATGCATCGATACTAGAAGAGTGTCTTTGATAAGTAGTTGTCAATGGAGGATTGTAATTCCTCTGGTTTGTATGTTTCCCTTAATAAATATTAGTGACCCGTGTTTAATCCTCTGGTGTAAGATGGTCGGGGAAAGTATTTATTAAGTATGTTTCCCTTAATAAATATTAGTGACCCGTGTTTAATCCTCTGGTGTAGGATGGTCGGGGAAAGTATTTATTAAGTATGTTTCTCTTAATAAATATTAGTGACCCGTGTTTAATCCTCTAGTGTAGGATGGCCGGTGAAAGTATTTATTAAGTATGTATCCCTTAATAAATATTAGTGACCCGTGTCGAGATCCTCTGGTGTAGGATGGACGGGGAAAGTATTTATTAAGTAAGTAACCGTGACCCGTGTCGAGATCCTCTTGTGTGGGATGGCCGGGGAAAGTTGCTTAGTGGGTGGTATTAGTGACCCATGTCGAGATTCTTGGGTGGAGGATGGCTGGGGAAAGTTCCATAGTAGTTAGTAACTGTGACCCGTGTTTAATCTCCTTATGCGGGATGGCCGGGGAAAATTACTTAGTGGTTGGTACCGTGACCCGTGTTTAATCACTTTTGAGTGGGATGGTCGGGGAAAGTACCAATTGTAGATAACCATGACCCGTGTTTAATCTCCTCGTGTGGGATGGCCGGGGAGAAGTTATCTACGTTAAAGATCCGTGACCCGTGTTTAATCTCTTTGAGCGGGATGGCCGGGGAGAAGATTCCTTAACTAGTTTGTCGCTTTGTGAATTGTACGATTGTTCTCTAGTGAGAAATGTTTGAACTCAAAGTCTAGATCCTTTCCCACGACTTGAGTTAGGCTAAGGTAGAACCTTGTAAAGCCGAGAGAATCCATAAGATAGGGAACTCACTGAGATTTGATGTATCTTACCTCACTATTGTTGATTATTTTCCGGAGGTATTTGCAGGTATGATTTACAAGTGGAGTTATGCTTGGATGTTTTAAGAGAAGCTTAGTTGAGCTTTTTCTGCTGTGTATTATTTTTCTTGTACAATGAGGAATATTGTATATTGATCTTAGATTTTATTTTTTGGATAGTTTCCATGACTTGTGCCATATGTTGTATTTATGTTTTAGAAATGGACAAGTATGTGAATTATGCCAATAGGCACTTATGATGGTGTCAGTACCAAATAAAAACACTTGTATGGTATTATTCTAGATATATATTATACATGGCGTTACAGTTGGTATCAGAGCTGGTCGTATCCTCGACCTAGCCTTGAAACATCATAAGTAAATCTATTCCTGCCTCTTAAGTGTGTCTTGCCAGCATGAAACTTAATATCATACTATGTAATGTTGGGCCTGATCAACCTAATGCTATGTATGTGATAGGTAGAATCATGGTTGAGCGACCGCGAGGACTCCGAAGTGTTGTCAGAACTTGTGCTGTGAGGGAAGGCTCAAGCCAAGAGTTAGTAGTGAGGAGTTTTGGTCAGCTCAGTTGAGATCTTGGTAGAATTTGTGCTTGGGTAGCATGTAAATTAAAGAGTGGTGTGTTGTTCAAGTAATCCTTTGGACTGGATGGAGTCTGAAAGTTAAGGATCTCTATCGGACGATTGGTTAAGGTATTGAGGAATATGTAAAATCGCTAGTAGAGCTGAATTGGCCACTAGTATGGACAAATATTTCAAGTAATCTCATTCCGTGGAAAAGAAAAGTTGTTTTGTGGAATGCATGGCGTAAGGTCCGGAAGTGAGATAACTATTGGTGCTTCAGTTCTAAGGTCGTTATGGTATCTTGAATGGGCGAGAGTACCTTAAGTAATGTGTTCGAAACAATGTCTTCCAACTGGTTAAAAGTTGAGAGTTAAGGACGTTCGGCTTTTAAGGGAACCAAAAGTAGTAGAGGAGTGTGTGAAGGAACACGAGGATGTGTTTACATGCTTCAAGTGAAATAAGTGTGTACCGGACAAAGAGTATGAGATAATTGTGTATCTTCAGTTAGGAAAGGAGATTAAGTTCAGGATAATACTTCAGGTTTTCTGTTTTTAGTAAGAAACCAACTTGGAATTTGGGAATTTGTTAAATTATCCAAGGAACAGTATAAGGTATTGTGTCGGAGAAAGTTTGGACTTTATTTAGTAACAGAAAGTGTAGAAGTACGAACCGGAAAAAAGTTTGTATTAAGAAACAAAGTAAGTACTTTGGATTTAAGGGATTTTAGTAAGATGGTTTTATACTTAGACGTAAGAGGATTACAATGGAGAGTGAAGTAAACGCGATGTAGAAAACGGTATCAACAGAATAATATGAGGAAATGACAACATAATGTATTTTTGGAAAAATGTGCATTAGAGCTATTGAGTAGTTATTGAGGTATAAATTGTATAGAACAATCAATATACAGGAATAATCATCAGTTGATACTTGTTGGTGTGTTTGGAATTATTTTGAATGAGATTGAAATGGAAGAGAGTGCTTAAAAACAAGTTTTTTTGGTTCTGAGCCCAGAGTAACCGGTTACAGTATATGTGCTAACCGGTTACCCTTTGAAAAATGCCATCCTGCGCAGAAAATGAACGCAGTAACCGGTTACCGTGTGGGACGTAACCGGTTACCAAAATGTGCCTCTAACTCTCAATTTGATTCTGTATGAACAGTGAAGTTTGAGTAACCGGTTATCATATGGTAAGTAACCGGTTACCACTGTTATGCTTTGAAAAAAAATTATCTTTGAAAATTAATAACTTTCAAATCGTGTTTCCGATCGAGGTGTTCTTGGTACCGATGGAAAGCTATGAGAATATTATATAAGATGGAAGTGAAAAATATCGATTTTATTGCTCGATTAAATGATCAGAGGAAACCCAAAAGTGGTATAATTATGTTTGAATTACCCCGCCGAAGTTTTGTCGGGTGACCGCGTCAGAATTTGGAATTTTGAGAAGTTAACCGTTTACCTCAAGCGGGTACTCGATTAACATGTGTGTAAATTGTGAAATCCCTTTAGAACCATCATCTGCGTTTTGTTACCTTATGTTGCTCCGAGTGGAGAGTATTGTGCGAATGGAAATCGGGATTGCAAGTAAATGAAAAACGGAATTGTGTTTTGAAAATTGGAACTTGTGGAAATGTGTTGCGTATTTGACCATTTGTTCAGACGACAAGAGAGTTGACTTATGGGAAAGTAATCTTATGAATCGTGTTGAGTGTGAGAAAGTCTTAAATGTATTGTTATCATTGCTATTGAGGGCTTGAGGACGAAGTTAGAGAATGCTCACAAAGTTCTTATCTCACAAGGAATGCTTCGGTATTTTAATTATGGTGTTAGTAAGGTATGAGCGGTTGGTCGGAGTTTAGTGGTTATTGTCTTTCGTGAGTTGATGGTTTTGGATTTAGACTGTGGAAGTGGTACCAGTTGTGTGTAGTTGTGTTTTACCCAGAGAAGGAAATTCGAAGGTTATCCTTCCAAATACGAGTAAGAATTAGGCGTTCCGAAATTAAGCCTGTAACTTGGAATCGTTTATGAAATGGAACGAATGAGAGAAGTTGATTCAATTGAGAAGCGTGGCATGTCCTTTGGGGGTGTGTGTACATGTGGAGTGTTGTATGCAAGTTGGTGAGTAGTATGGAAACTCACAGTTTTACCTTGAATGGTTTAAGTTTTGATAAGTGGTGACTCGCACATAATTGAAATTTTCGTGATGGTGTTACATTTGATTGATTGAGATCTCGAAGTCATCAAGAAACATTGAGTGAGTCAGAACCCCGTAAGAAGAATTAACAGGGAATGTGGTAACGAGAAACGAAAGTTGTTAATCTACTTTGGATGAATTATTCCAAGTTTGGAATGGATTTGGAGTTGTGCACGTTATGGTTGTAGCAGTGTAACTCATGTATCTTTATCGTCTGGAGAGTGTTGGACAAATGTTATAATATTGTGTGTTGGCAAAGAAATTGCTCTACCATAGGACGTCAGTAAGTTTCTTGTACCGCTGGTTAGTAAGGACCCTAGTGGATAAGTGTGTTCTCCGCTGACTGTTGGCTACTTGGTAGTGATTAAGAATCTGGGGTGTTCCACTGTTAGAATTTGGGTTACGCAGTGGAAGGTGACAGATGGATGAGTTATGTCAGAATAATAAGAATTTAGAAGGATTATTGCTTGAAAGTATGGAAATATCGGATTTAATGTTTACAATGTTTAGTATCAGACCAGAAGGAACTGGTAAGGAAGTCGTCGACTAGATATGAAGTGGTTCGAATGTTAAAGGATTTATGAAAGGATAGTTGTCGGTAATTGCATAAAGGAAAGAAATCATCGAATTACCTCACGAGGATTTGATGAGTGTTTATTGTCCCAATTTGAGATAAGGTGTTACAGTTTTGTTTTGTGACTCGGTAGAGGAATGTAGAATGGTACATTCTTTCCGAAGTAAGAGGAGACTAAGTATTTTGTAAGGAACAACAGATGAATTATGGAAAAAGCAAAGTTAGAAGTTAACTCGATATTGGAATAAGAGTACGACTAAGGACGCGGAGTTGATAATTTGTAAAAACAAGGGTTTTGATTTGTGAAGTCAAGTTGGAATTGGATTATGTTAGAAATTTTAACAGAGATAAAGATAAGTGTGAATCTAAGACATTGATACAAGTTGTGGGTGTTATTGAGCGAAGGAAATTTGGGGGCGAATTTCAATTTAAGGGGGGAGAGTGTAATACCCCATATTATCTAAATGCTCAATTGGATATCAGATGAGTATCTATGTGCTCTATCTTTGGTAAATTGGATTAATGGAATCCTCTAAGTACTTTAAGTATTATCAATTAGGATCAACAGAGCAACTGATGAACTCTGAAGAGATCAATTATTTTAATTCAAGAAAAGTTTTTGAGGTAACTCTAATAATTGATCGTTCGGTGTTAGACGACAAAATATCAATTGGAGATATTTTATCCTGTTGGATTTTATTATATAATAAAGTTTATATATATATATATATATATATATATATATATATATATGTTAGAAAGGAAAAGAAAAGAAAAAGTTAGTAAAGAGAAAGAAGAGAAAGGAAGAGAGAAAGAAGAAGAGAAAGAGGGAAAGCTTGAGGAGAAGCTCATGGATCATCATCATCTTCTTCAACCTCCTCGTCGATTATCAGGTGGGTTCTAGTTAGACATTTTAAGTTCTAGAACTAAGTTTAGAACTTAGGTTAGAAATTGTGAGAAAATGGTAAAATTGATAAAATCAATGTTCTAACAGATAAAACGTGAAATAAACCGAGTAATATAGTCGGGTTATGTGTGGTTTGAACTTATCATACTTGTTTCGATGTCCCAATATGTTTAGGTATGAGTTAGAATGGTTTAGAATGAAGAAAAACATGATTTTTGGGTTCTGGTACGACAGTAACTGATTACAGCATATGTGCTAACTGGTTACCCTTTGAAAAATGACGTTTTTGGGCTGTTTTCTAGCCAGTAACCGGTTACAGCATATGTGCTAATCGGTTACCACTGTTATTGGCAGAAAAATGAAAATTAAAACGGGCGTATCTTTTGAACCGTAAGTCCGTTTTGTTCCCCGTTCGAAGCGTTGGGAAGCTATTTAAATGCTCTAATAGATGGTGAAGTAAAAACATATTTCTATGTCAAATATTTATAAGTTAATGGTAATAAACCATTTTGTGCAATATGTGGGAATTAATTGCATGTTAATTATGCTTGGTATGTGGTACTAACTTATGTGTGCTTCATGTATGATATTGTGTATGCTATATATACGTCAATATGCTACTAATCATGATGAGAATATATGCTTAAAATGAGTTAGGAAGAGTGAGAAAACTTACCCAAAACAAATGTTAGATCCTAGAGATGTAACTAGAACTTGGTAAAGGTTTAAAGGGCAATGCTTATGCATCGATACTAGAAGAGTGTCTTTGATAAGTAGTTATCAGTGGAGGATTGTAATTCCTCCGGTTTGTATGTTTCCCTTAATAAATATTAGTGACCCGTGTTTAATCCTCTGGTGTAGGATGGTCGGGGAAAGTATTTATTAAGTATGTTTCCCTTAATAAATATTAGTGACAAGTGTTTAATCCTCTGGTGTAGGATGGTCGGGGATAGTATTTATTAAGTATGTATCCCTTAATAAATATTAGTAACCCGTGTCGAGATCCTCTGGTGTAGGATGGCCGGGGAAAGTATTTATTAAGTAAGTAACTGTGACCCGTGTCGAGATCCTCTTGTGTGGGATGGCCGGGGAAAGTTGCTTAGTGGGTGGTATTAGTGACCCGTGTCGAGATCCTTGGGTGGAGGATGGCCGGGGAAAGTACGATAGTGGTTAGTAACCGTGACCCGTGTTTAATCTCCTTATGCGGGATGACCGGGGAAAGTTACTTAGTGGTTGGTACCGTGACCCGTGTTAAATCACTTTTGAGTGGGATGGTCGGGGAAAGTACCAATTGTAGATAACCGTGACCAGTGATTTCCTTGTGCGGGATGGCCGGGGAGAAGTTATCTACGTTAAGGATCCATGACCCGTGTTTATTCTCTTTGAGCGGGATGGCGGGGGAGAAGATTCCTTAACTAATTTGTCGCTTTGTGAATTGTACGATTGTTCTCTAGTGAGAAATGTTTGAACACAAAGTCTAGTTCCTTTCCCCCGACTTGAGTTAGGCTAAGGTAGAACCTTGTAAAGCCGAGAGAATACATAAGATAGGGAACTCACTGAGATTTGATGTATCTCACCCCACTATTGTTGATTATTTTCAGGAGGTATTTGCAGGTATGATTTACAAGTGGAGCTATGCTTGGATGTTTCAAGAGAAGCTTAGTTGAGCTTTTTCCGCTGTGTATTATTTTTCTTGTACAATGAGGAATATTGTATATTGATCTTAGATTTTATTATTTTGGATAGCTTCCATGACTTGTGCCATATGTTGTATTTATATTTTAGAAATGGACAAGTATGTGAATTATGCCAATAGGCACTTATGATGGTGTCAGTACCAAATAAAAACACTTGTATGGTATTATTCTAGATATATATTATACAGGGCATTACAGTGTAAGTCCCATCCCTTTATAAATACGTAATTTTGGGCCTCAGTCATTGTATAAGTCCCAGTACAATTTTCAAAATAACGGTGCGATCACTGTTTTACCGTAGGCCTCTCCTTGAGTTGTAAGCCCCATCATTTGTACAAAAATAAATCTTTGGGCCTCTAATAGAGTGTAAGACCCAACCCCCTTTGTACATAAATAATTTTTGGGCCTCAGTCATTGTATAAGTCCCACTGTGTGTTAGAAAATCTCGGCGCGATTGCCTTTTTCAAACAAAATCAACTGGGACCCTTGTGTTGCAAGTCCCACTTATTTTCTTTTTTTTCCAAATCTTTTGGGCCTCTCCTTGATTTGTAATCCCATACCTTTGTACAGAAAACCTCTTTGGGCCTCAATCATTGTATAAGACCCATTACAGTTTACAAACAACGGTAAGATCACTGTTTTTCATCTGGGTCTCTCCTTGAGTATAAGCCCCAATAATCTTTTCAAAAACAGCTTCTCTTTTTATTTAGGATCAAATATACAGTTTTTATCAAAACTTTCTTTATTTTCTTTGAACAACTAACAATACAGCATGGAAGCTTGCTCACCTGTAAGTTTTTATCAGCTTTCATTTACTTGTTTTCATATATATAACTGTATTGTGGGAAGCTGCTCCCCTGTAAGTCCTTCTTTCATACCCTTTTAAATACTTGTCATATATCAACTATATATATACTAGTATATTTATTTAGAGTTCTCCCCGACAACTAGGTCTAGAACTAGGTAAAGCCAGTTGGTCACTCTTTAATACAGTCAAAACTAGATCCCCATAGGATTTCCAAATACAGTCTTGCCTTCTCTTGGGCTCAAACAATATGGAACAAAGAGAAAGGCAGTATTCTCGGTGAACCTTTTCTCAGGCTGTCACTATTAGAAATTGTCAAAGAAATTCTACTCCCCAGAAATGGTTCATTCTCGGTGAATGACATCTCTTGAATTTCTTCAAGCCCCAGAACTGTTCACTAAATGATTCATTCTCAGTGAATGACATCTCTTGAACTTTTCTTTGGTTTGGACCCACAGGCTTCCTAAAAGCATCCCCGCCTCCTCTTGGGCTTTGTACAAGGACCCTCGGCTTCTTAGAAATTCCCAGGCCTTCTCTTGGGCTTAATACAAGGACCCTGAAGACCTCTTAAAGGTATAGGACAAAACTTAGTCATCCTTCGTTAGAGCTGTCTTTCTAAAATGAGTCAAAACCTCAGAGCAATTTTAGGGTTGATACTCATCCCTTAAAAGAGTTAGCCTCCTCTTGGGCGATATACAAAGATAAACTCTTCCATACCAATAGACTTGGACAGTCTGAATCCCCTTGAGTCTCAAAGACATTCTCAAGCACCTTACAAATATAGGAGAAACCTCGATCATTCTGGATCAATCTCCAACAGAGTCGAAACCCATGGGTTCTGAAACCCAGTCTCTCTCCTAAAATTCCCAAGCCAGGGTCAATTTATCATCGGTATAACACTATCAGAACCTCAAGGCATCTGATACCCCAACTCTTCTGTAACCCTCAGCAAGAGTTGATTCCCCATTTGGACCTGCCTCGGGATCTCAATAATTCCCAGCAGAAGATAGCCTCCTCTTAGGCTTTGTATAATAATCCTTCCTTTCCTTAGCATAGTCAGCCTCCTCTTGGGCTTTGTAAAATGATTCTCCCCAACGGAGCTAATAAACTTTCAGACTCTCTTGTTGAGTCAATCACCTTTTCAGACTCTCTTGGTGAGTCAAACCCTTTTTAGCCTCAATCTTGGGCTTTGTACAAGACAGATAAAACCATTTTCTTGTTGAGACAATCTTTTCTAGCCTCCTCTTAGGCTTTGTATAATGATTTCCCCTAGCAGAAGTTAGCCTCATCTTAGGCTATTATATAATGATTTCTCCAGCTTGTTCGCCACAATCCTGGGATTTGTACAGGACAGATAAAAGCACTCTCTTGTTGAGTCAAACCCCTTTTCAGCCTCAATCTTGGGCTTTGTACAAGACACCATATAATTTTCCCTAAACGAAGTCAATCCTCTTTTTCCGCCTTGGGCTTTATACAAGACAGATAATACTCTCCCGTAGAGTCAAACTCATTTCAGCCTCAATCTTGGGCTTTGTACACGATACCTAAAATATCCTCAGCCGAGTCAGTAAAGTCTCAGTTTAGCCTCAATCTTGGGCTTTGTACTAGACAGATAAAGAGTTCTTTCCTACAGAGTCAGTCTTCTTTTCAGCCTCTATATTGGGCTTTGTACAAGACATATACAAACTCTCCCCGGCGGAGTCAAAATCCTTTTTAGCCTCAATCTTGGGCTTTGTACAAGACAGATAAATACCTCTACAGCGGAGTCGATTCCTCCTAGCCTCCTCTTAGGCTTTGTATAATGATATCCCCAAAAGAGTCAGTCTCTTTTAGCCTCAATCTTGGGCTTTGTACAAGACATATATTAACACTCTCTTGTTGAGTCAGTCTCTTCTAGCCTCCTCTTAGGCTTTGTATAAGGACTTCCCCAATGGAGTCAATCAACCTCTTAGCTTCAACATTGGGCTTTGACCAAGGCACACAAAAATCAACATCCCCTCTGAGGAAATCAAAATCCCTCTGTAGGAAGTCATTTCTCTGTTTATCACTTATCAAAACAGACATTCAAAACAAACCCTAATCCCAGATAACTGCTGTAAATGGCACACTTGTTGATTCAAATATCCAAGCTGCTGTCCATCTTTTATCCTAGTAAATCCTCTCTTTCACCTAATTGCTGTAAGCGGCAAGCCTCTAGATTATTTACATCCACGCCACTGTCCCTTTATTAGCATGAGAAATTCCTAAGGAAAAATGGCATTGCTCTACACTAAGTTAAAGTTTTCTCCTTCAGGAAAAATCCCCTATAAAGGAAATTATGGTATTACTGGATACACTTATCCTAGTTAAAGTAATTCTCCTTTATAATCAGTCACCCAACAATTGTGATAAACAGACAAGATGTCTCCCTTTAGAGATGACAAATTCTCTCTCAGTCAAAACTTTTAGCTTCAATCTTGGGCTTTGAACAAGACACAAATACTCAACCTTTTAGCTTCAATCTTGGGCTTTGAACAAGACACCAAAATATCTTTTTCCACCCTTAGAATAGGAGGAACTACGATTGCTCTGATTTCCCTATTTCATTTAAACGGAAATACGTAGGCATAAGATTGCGAAATCTTAGCGAGCATACTAAACAAAAACTCTAGGTCCAGTACCTTCATATTAATCAAAACTTAGGTCCAGTACCTTACACACTAACAAAAACTCACTCTCTCTCATATTTCCTCAAGAAACTTTCCCAACCCATTAACGGATAAACACCATCAAGTACAAAGCAGAACCTAAAGCTAACATCCTGTGGATAACCACATATAGGATGGGTAACTGACAACTCCCCATTGTATAACCTGACCCCAAACTCCCCGAGTCTCTTTAAGTGTTTGTTCAGTTACACATTCGCGTGCAAGGTTAGTTTGAGATAGCTTCCCTTTCCCTTCTAGCTTAACGGGATAAATAAGAAATCAGAAAGTAGCAGTCCCTCCTCTTCATTGAGGAGAAAACCCAAATTCTGCGATAAGGTGGCCGCGTCACCGACAAAAATCACGCGCTACAGATAGCACCATCGATCTCTTGAGCAATGCGGTTCAAATTAGCCAACATAAAGGAGGCAGCATTCATAGATCTCCCCTTTGAAGCACAATACATAATAAACAGTTCATCCTTAGAAACAAAGGTGATATTCTCTTCTTTACAAAATAGGGTGTGAGCTAAAATCTTATGAAAATCCTAAGATTCGGGTTATGTATGTTACTTGAGAACATGGTGTGAGGTTCGGGATGGTAGTTATTGGTAATGGTTCCCTAGAAGTAGTTAAGGTCGAGGTCAGTAAAGCATCATCAGGTGTTAGGGAATGGCCATCAGGTCCATTAGGGAAATCTAATAGGTTGGTCATTTCATGATGGGTAAAGCAGTGTTTTGTTCCAAACAGCCTGAATGTGGCTAAACCTCGGCCAAAACCAAGACCTCGGTTTGGGTCATAATACAGTGAGCTAAGAAACTCTAGGGTAAGCATACATTAAGGGCTATATATGTGCCTTACACTAAAGTTCACCCAACCAATCTAGTCGAGCAAGTACATAACACTGCCCCTCAATCCTAGGGTGGTCAAAGTACATCCATCAGGGTATATAAGTAATGCCAATTCCCTCTGAACCAGAATATCGAATCGGCGTCTCTGAGCATCGTTCCTTAACACAATCTCCACAGCAGCATTGTGATCCATACTCTAAGTCAATGAAGGCTATCCTAAGCTAAGCTAGCCTGATAATAGACAAAGAGTACACTATCAATGAACTATATTGTGAAGGTGTCAAAAATAAAAACAAAAATGGTAGTAATAATAATAGTAGTAATAATAATAGTAGTAATAATAATAGTAATAATAATAATAATAGCAAACAAACACAAAAACAGATAATAAAGATAAGAGATATAAATAAAATAAAACTCCAAAAATCTAAAGATCGTGGGTTGCCTCCCACGCAGCGCTTGTTTAACGTCTGTAGCTTGACATCAGGGTCGAACTAGTCCTTCGAAAGAGCGGGTAGCTCTCTAACTTATAACTTACGCAAAAATCTCTGTTCTTGATGTTATGGTAGTGTTTAAGTCTCTGCCTATTAACAATGAAAGTTTCGTCAAATTTTCCCCTATTTTCCACTGCTCCGCTTTGGAGAACTCTTATAACTTCAAAGGGGCCAGACCATCGGGAACGAAGTTTACTAGGAAATAGTTTGAGTCGAGAGTTAAAAAGGAGAACAATGTCACCTTCCCTGAACTCTCTTCTAGCTATTCGTCTGCCATGCCACTGTTTGGTTCTTTCCTTATAAATTCAGGAATTTTCGTACGCGTCCAATCTAAGTTCCTCTAGCTCATGGATATCAAGAATTCTTTTTTCTTCTGCCGTTGTGTAGTTCATATTCAGGGTCTTAATGGGCCAATAAGCTTTATGCTCAAGTTCGACAGGCATATGACATGATTTGCCATAAACTAGTTTAAATGGGGTGGTTCCTATCGGAGTTTTATAAGCTGTTCTATAAGCCCACTGAGCTTCATGAAGTTTTGCAGACCAATCCTTCCTAAAGGTCGCAACTATTTTTTCAAATATCTGCTTGATCTCTCTATTGGAAACCTCAACTTGTCCACTCGTTTGAGGGTGATATGGCGTTGCTACTCAATGTCGCACTCCATGTTTAAGCAATAGTTTCCCAAAGATATTCGAGATGAAATGGGATCCACCATCGCTAATGACAACTCTCGGCACACCGAATCTAGGGAATATTACATTCTTGAAGAGTCTTATAACTACTCGTGCATCGTTGGTAGGAGAAGTTATGGCTTTGATCCATTTTGAAACATAATCAACTACAACGAGTATGTATTTGTTGCCAAAGGATGACGGAAAGGGGCCCATGAAATCTATCCCCAAACATCAAAGACTTCTACTTCTAGAATACCCCTTAGTGGCATCTCATCGTGTCTAGAAATGATACCAGTGCGTTGGCATCGGTCGCAATTTGTAACAACGATGTGGACGTCTTTCCAAAAGTTAGGCCAGAAGAAGCCAAATTGTAAAATCTTTGCGCAGGTCTTTGAAATGCTTGCATGTCCTCCATAAGGTGCAGAGTGGCAATGAGATATGATATCTTCAACTTCTGATTCAGGGACACATCGACGAAAAATTCCATGGCGCCTTGCTTGAAAAGTAGGGGCCCATCCCAATAATAGTGTTTGAGATCATGGAAAAATTTCTTCTTTTGTTGGTAGGATAAATCTGGCGGAAATACCCCAGCTGCTAGGTAGTTGACAAAGTTAGCATACCACGACAGTGTGGTCTTTGAGCATATTAATTCCACAACTTCATTTGTTTCTGCATCATGATAAATTAAAGAGCATTCACTCGTTTTGCTTTCATTTTCTAACTGGGCTACAAGTCTATCATATGGAAAATCGTCATTGATGGGGACTCGCTCAGGTTCTTGATCTTCGATTCTAGAGAGATGATCCTCTACTACAGTTTGGGTTCCTTTCTTATCTTTTATTTTTAGATCAAACTCTTGAAAAAGCAAGATCCATCTTAAAAGTCTCAGTTTAGCATCCTTCTTATTCAACAGGTACCTAATTGCAGCGTGATCGGTATAGACAATTATTTTCGCTCCCGCCAAGTAAGAACGGAATTTATCAAAAGCGAACACAACAACCAGGAGTTCTTTTTCTGTGGTAGCGTAATTCATTTGTGCACTGTCCAAGGTTCTACTTGCATAATATATAGCATGAAGCCTTTTGTCTTTTCTTTGTCCTAAGATAGCACCAACATCATAATCATTAGCGTCGCACATTATTTCAAATGGTCTACTCCAATCGGGCGGTTGCATAATAGGTGTCGTTATAAGAGCGTTTTTCATATGTTCGAATGCTTTCAAGCAATCCTCATCAAATACAAATTCAGAGTCTTTCATTAACAAGCCCGTTAGTGGTTTGCTTATCTTAGAGAAATCTTTAATGAATCATCGGTAGAAATCGGCGTGTCCTAGAAAACTTCGAATTTCTCTAACTGTTTTCGGAGGTTGAAGGTTTACTATGATTTCAATTTTTGCTTTATCAACTTTAATGCCTCGTCTGGATACTACATGTCCAAGCACAATTCCTTCTCGGACCATGGAATGGCATTTTTCCCAATTCAGCACTAGATTGTCTTTAACACAATGTTCGAGTACCATTTCTAGGTTCGATAAACATCCTTCAAAACTTTCCCCATAAACAGAGAAGTCATCCATAAATACTTCCATTTATTATCTATAAAGTCGGCAAAGATTGCCATCATGCATCTCTGAAAGGTTGCAGGCGCATTACACAGTCCGAACGACATTCGTCTGTAGGAAAACGTACCATAAGGACAGGCAAATGTAGTTTTTTCTTGATCGTCAGGATGGATAGGAATTTGGAAAAATCCGGAGTATCCTTCTAAATAGCAGAAGTGAGAATGTTTAGCCAGTCGCTCAAGCATTTGATCTATAAAGGGTAAGGGAAAATGATCTTTGCGAGTGGCTTTGTTTAGTTTCTATAGTCTATGCACATTCTCCATCCAGTTTGAGTTCGTTTTGCAATGGATTCACCTTTTTCGTTACTAACAATGATAACACCTCCCTTCTTTGATATGACGTGCACAGGACTAACCCAGTTATTATCAGATATCGGGTATATGATTCCTGCTTCTAGTAGCTTTTGTACCTCTTTTTTGACTACATCGCTTAAGATATGATTTATCCTTCTCTGGTGCTCTCTAGAGGTCTTACAATCTTCTTCGAGCATAATGCGATGCATGCATATAGAATGACTTATTCCTTTCCGGTCCGAAATGTTATACCCTAGTGCTTTAGGATACTTTCTTAGAACATGTAGAAGTTTTTCAGTCTTTTTCAGTCCCAAGTCAGCTTTAACTATCACTGGTTGTTCCAGTTCGGTGTCTAGGAACTCATACCTTAGGTTTTTGGGTAGTGTCTTAAGTTCTACAGAAGGTTTCTTCAGGCATGGTATTGGATCGGGTGTTAGTGCCAGGCATTCCCTCAGACTGTCATCTACATATGGCTCACGCCAATTGTCGTCTTCGAGTATAGGAGGTGCTGGAATCTTTAGTATTTCTGTATATTTAAACGATTCCATCTCCATTTCTTTTACGCATTCGTCGATGACATCGAGAAAACAACATGAATCATCTATAGCGGGAGATTTTAAGAATTGGGCTAGAATAAATTCTACTTTTTCTTCACCAACTTCAAAAGTTAGCTTTCCTTTCTTAACATCACTGATCGCTCCGGCTGTAGCTAAAAAGGGTCTTCCTAAAATAATAGGAATGTTGGAATCCTCTTTTATATCCATTACCACAAAATCAGTAGGAATGTAAAATTGTCCTATACGAATGGGCACGTTCTCTAGCATACCTATAGGAAATTTAACAGAACGGTCCGTTAGTTGTAGAGACATTTTCGTTAGTCGCAACTATCCTAAATCGAGCTTTTTACAGGTGGATAATGGCATTAGACTAACATTGGATCCTAAATCGCATAGAGCGTTGTCTATGATGTACTTCCCAATTACACAGGGTATTAAGAAACTACCTGTGTCATTCAGTTTAGGAGGCATGTTATTTTGAATGACAGTGCTACACTTGGCAGTGAGCATAACAGTTTCGTTATCCTCAAGCTTCTTCTTATTAGACAAGATCTCTTTAAGGAATTTGGCATATGAAGGCATTTGTGTTATGGCTTCTGTAAATGGTATAGTAATATTGAGTTGTTTCAGAAGCTCCATAAATTTTTTGAATTGTCCTTCATTTTTAGGCTTAGCGAGCCTTTGCAGATAAGGTATTGGTGGTTAGTATGGTGGCGAAGGCACATAAGGTGTTTCTTTCTCTACAACCTCTTCATTTTTGTCTTCCTTTTTGTCATTTTTTGGTTCTATTACCTTTTCGTCTCCTTTACCAGGATTTTGATACATGGCAGGGTTTTGGAGTCTTGGATCCACAGTCAATCTAGTTCAGTTCTGCTTCGCAGTGTAATAACATTAGCATATCCTTTTGGGTTTGGTTGTGGTTGTCCAGGAAATGTTCCTGCAAGGGCTGCTACTGTTGCTTGTTGTTGGGCTACTTGAGAGATTTGAGTTTCTAACATTTTGTTATGGGTAGCCATGGCGTCAAGCATAGTTGCCATTGTCATACCCTAAATTTTGACCACAAGGGTTCACATCATTGTGCAAATCATCACCACAATTTATATATGCCTTCATGCGTCATCAATCCTCTCAAAGATTGTTGAACATTCATCTCAATCAAGAATTAGGGTTTTGGACCCTCTCAGAGCACTCAAACAAAGGATAAATCAAGAATGGACATGATCTTCAACTTTTCAAGCCTCTCAAACATCCAATGAAGGATCAAGAGGTCTCCCACATCAATAATCAGGCATAAGAATGCAACATTTCAAGCTGATCAAGCTTCAAGATCACCAGTGTCACCAAATTAGGGTTTTGGTCGACCAAAGGCCTCCAGAGAGAAATTTTAATCTGGGAATGAGCCATTACTTCAAAGCATGATCCAAGAAGCTCAAAGGGACCTCATGGATCCAATCATAAGTTCAAAATAACTTAAGGGACGCATTCATTAAAAAATCAGGAATTAGGGTTTCTTGACCTAATTCACCCCTAAGTTGACTTTTGGAGTAAGACATGAGCCAAGACCTCAAGGAATGTTTTGAAGACCTCAAATATCTTATATTGATCCTCCTACAAGTTTAAATTGACACAAAGAACTTGGTTCATGAGCAATGAGGATTCAAATTCATGTGGACCACAAACTAGGGTTTCTAAGAAAAAGTCAACCCTACCTTTGACTTTTGACCAAGACATGATCCCAAACCTTGGGGAATGATTCAAGATACTCTAAAACACCTATGGAATCCATCCATTAGGTTTTATTTAGCTCAAGGACTTGATTTCATAAAGGATCACAAAGTTTGAAATTCATATGATAAAAAGTCAACTGTGCCCAAAACCAAGTTTGACTTTTGAGATTTCTTGACAAACATGGCTTCTTCAAGTCAAAAACAATGTTAACTCATGGTTTGGATCATCATCCATCAAGAAAAATCAAGAAAAGTAAGGTTACTTACAAAAGGGGTAATCTTAAGAAACTTAAATTTCACTAAGTTATGAAAAAAGGATGATTTTTACCCAACTTTGCAAGACCATAACTTGTGATCCAAGCAACCATTTTCTTCCATCCAAAGCTCAAATGAAAGCTCTCATTACATACTAAAAAAGTGTCCTCCTGACCCATAGTCAAAAGATGCATGAATTTTGATTTATTAATCCATGAATGAAGCTAGGGTTTCATGAGATTTTCATTTTAACACTTTGTGAAATTTTGGACAGAATCTGTTTACATTTTTTCCAACTTTGAGGTCATTTTTCTCCATAATCCACATTAATCCATGACCAAAGTTAAACATCAAAGTTGAAGTATGATATGCAAGCTTTCCAAAGAGTACAAGAACATCATCAAACTCCATTTGGGCAAGGAGATATGGGGTGACCAACATGCCTTGTTGCAAACTGTTTTGCAAAATCAGTTTGGTCATTACTTGCCATACACGATTTTCTTATCAAGTGCAATGATCAATACCACTCACATTCATTGAATAACAGAAGAAATCATAGCAAACCTGCAAATTTGAGTCAAAGGGTTAAGAAATACTTCAACTTGGAGTAATGGTTTTTTGTCACATTATGCCTTGAATTCAAAGGCATTTATGTGCAATAGTGCACATTCAACAAAAGGACATTCCTCAGTCAAGATGCTCACATAAACAACAATAAAAATGACTAAGGAATGTGGAATTGGCCAATTGGTAGCTGAGCTATTTGGACACATTGGTGTACCTTGCATTAGGGGTAATGATACCATTCCAAAACCATTGAACCAAGTTCTTATCGTCCAATCTAAAGCTGTTCATCCAAGACAAACTCATTCAACTATGAATAGAGGTCACAATACTTCATTCAGATCACCCCAAAACATCTTCACTCATGTTTTCTCTCATTTCCTTCTCATGAACCAGAATTTGCTTGTTTAGCAAGTAAGGTTCAAATTTTCAAATAAAGAACAATTCCACCAAAACCAAGAGTGTAGACACATCATGTATATCATATAGAAGCTATCCAAACACTTCTCCATCATCTGTAACATCAGAATCACAAACCTCTAAATCACACTTGAGCCAAGTTGCAGTTGAGATACCATAAAGAGTTCCAGGGGTCTTCAATCAATTCCAAGCTTCTACACACCTTACATAAGGTCCATTGAAGTTGTCCAGATCATTAAACAACATCTGTAACACCTCTACATCAAAATTTGAATTCCTCTTGCAGAGGTTAGCCTGAACCTCTCAAACTCTATGATCCATGCATCATAAATGTGTTTTCAAGTTACAAACATGTTTATGCACTTGTGTAGAGTCTTTCCCCTCAATTAATTGCTTTGTATCGATCGTGTATCGAATTTCATAGTGTTCTTGCAAAAATTAGGGTTCATCTGTTCTTCACATGATTTCTCACTCCACACTTAAAAGAAATGCAATTAATTGGTATCATTGAAATCCTTAAAAAAAACAAGAAACTTTCATGTTTACAAAAGTCATTTTCATTACATATTGAGTGAGATATGAGAGGTTTTACAAATCGTCCATGGCGGGCACACACGAGGAAGAAGAAGGAGTCGTTGGCGCCTTTTTCAAATTTTTGAATTTTTAAATATTTTTAAATATTTTCAATTAATTTCAAAAATTCATATCTCTCTCATTTTTAATCTTTCTCAAATGATTTTTTAAACATAAATCATTTATACATTTTAATATTTAATTCCACAAAAAAATAAAAGAAATATATTTTTTATTTGATATATTATTGAATTTTTCAAAGAATTTCTTTTTATTTGATTTAAACATTTTTAAATAAATTCTTTTTCTTGTTTTTTCAAAATCAATTGAGTTCAAATCATCTTGTGGTTTTTCAAACATTTTTCAAAGTTCACAACATGTTTTTTAATATATTTGATATTTTATATCATTTTTATTTAATTTTTCTTTGAAAAATGTAATTTTAATTAAAATTAGGGTTTCTTTTCTTGATTTTAAAATTTCAAACTTCATTTGAAACACTTGGGCCTCTAATAGAGTGTAAGACCCAACCCCTTTTGTAAATAAATAATTCCTAGGCCTCTGTCATAGTATAAGTCCCGGTGCAATTTTCAAAATAACGATGCGTCTACTATTTTTTTCATATGGGGCTCTCCTTGAGTATAAGCCCCATTTTTCTTCTTTAAAAACACTTTTGGGCCTCTATTAGAGTGTAAGACCCAACCCTCCTATGTACATAAATAAATTTTGGGCCTCTGTTGTAGTATAAGTCCCACAACATCTTTCGGTATCGCGGTGCGAACACTGTTTTCAAAATAAGTCATCTGGGTCTCTCCTTGAGTATAAGCCCCAATCTTTTGTACATAAATTTTGTTTTAAACAATAAACAACTTCCATGGGCCTCTCCTTGAGTTGTAATCCCCATACCTCTATTTTCAAAATCATCTGTATGTTTTAAACTGGTACTAAAAGGAGCACTATTCCCGGTGAAACTGCTCTTAGACCACTTGGGCCTCTCTTTGAGTTATAAGCCCCAAACATTCTTTTCAATTCAATTCAATAAACATTCTTCCAAATTCAAATTCAAAGTTTTCTCAAAAATTTCTTTAATTTCTTAAAACCCTAATCATACAGTTGAAATCATACAATAAATCACAATACACTTGGGCCTCTTTTCAGAGTATAAGACCCAACATATTTTCAATTCAATGCATACTTGTTTATATACCTGTTAATTCACTTATCTATATATACTTGTGCATATCTGTCTAGAGTTTCCTCAACAGTTAGGTCTACACTTAGGATAAACAGTAGGATACTCAAAACTTAGTTCAATAACTATTTCCCTCATAGGAAACTCCCTCAATACAGTTCTGCCTCCTCTTGGGCTTTATTCAATATGGAAATAAGAAAGGCATTATTCCGGTGAAACTTTTCTTAAGACTGTCAAAACTTAGAAACATATATACAAGAAATTCATTTCCCCAGAGAGGATTAATTTCTGGTGAAACCTTTTCTGAATTTCTTCAAACCTTAGAACTGTTCAACAAAAAAAGGATTATTCCCGGTGAAACCTTTCTTGAACTTTTCTTAGGCTTGGACCCTCAGGCTTCTTAGAAGCATCCCCAACCTCCTCTCGGGCTTAGTACAAGGACCAACAGGCTTCTTAGAAGTTCCCCCAACCTCCTCTTGGGCTTAGTACAAGGACCCACAGGCTTCCTAAAAGTATAGGATAGAAATTAGTCATCTCTACTAGTTCAATCCTCAGGAGAGTCAAAATTCTAGAACATCCTATGATCAAAAGGGTTGATCTTCACCCCTTAAACCAATAGCCTCCTCTTGGGCATCATACAAAGATCTCCCTACAACAGAGTCTACCACTTCTTAAAGAGTCTTGGATAATCTCAGCCTCCTCTTGGGCTTCATTCAAGTAGACTTGGAAAGTCTCATTATTATAGTCTCCCTTTGGGCTTCACACCAAGACCCTCAGACCTCCAACAAGGCTTAACTTTCACCTTAAAAATCTCGCAGCCAGGGTCACTTTACCATCAACAGAACCCTAACAGAATCACAGCCTCATGGCATCTGTTACTTCAACTCTTCCCCGATTCCCCAGCAAGAGTTAGTTCTCCTTTGGGTTCCCCAATACAATTTAGACTTGCTCCTGGATTTCAATAATCCTCAGCAAGAGTCAGCCTCCTCTTAGGCTTCATATGAAAATTTCCCATAATCAGCCTCAATCTTAGGCTTTATACAAGACAGATATAACACTCCCCAGAGGAGTCAATTTCTTTCAGCTTTAACCTTGGGCTTTGTACAAGGCACACAAAAATCAACATCCCCTCAGATGAGACCATGATTTCTCTCCGTAGGAGGATATTCCCTATATACATCACATATCAAAAACAAATAATCAAAACCTCTTTTCCAGATAATTGCTATAAGTGGCACACTTGTTGATTCAAAATCCAAGCTGGAGTCATTCCCTTATCCTGGCTAAAATTTATCTTTTATCTAACTACTGTAAGTGGCAAGCCTCTGGATTCCATACATCCAAGCCAATGTCCCTCTCTTAGCATGAACGATTCATAAAGGAAAAAGTGGCATTGCTCTACACTGAGTTAAAGCTTCTTCCTTTATGACATCTCTCTTATAAAGGAAATTATGGCATTACTGGATTCTACATATCCCAGTTAAAATAATTTCCCTTATAATCAACTTCTCAATATTTGTGATGAATAGGTGAGATATCTCCCTTTAGAGATGACAAATTATCTCTCAGTCAACTTTTACCTTCAATCTTGGGAATTAAACAAGACACAAATACTCAGATAGCTTCAATCTTGGGCTTTGAACAAGACACCAAATATCATTCCTCCCATAGAAATAGGAGGAACTACGATTGCTCTGATTTCCCAAATCTCTTTATAGGAATACGTAGGCATAAGATTGCGAAATCTTAGCGAGCACACAAATAAAAAATTCTAGGTCCAGGTACCTTCCCAAAAATAATAGAAAACTCGAAAAACAACATAAAAAATTCTCTCAACACTCCCAAAGGAGAAACTTTCCCAATCCACAGCAGATAAACACAAGAAAGCATTTAAAAATGGAAGAAATACATGCAAATGAAGGTTCCTATAGATTACTATAGATACTCTGGGTGTTAATAGCTTCCCTTTGTATAACTAGGCCCTGATCCCCGATCTTTTAGCATTTGTTAAAGAAAACGCTTGCGTGCAGGGTTAGTTTAAGATATCTTCCCCTTTCTTTCAAGCTTTATAGGTTAAATACAAAAATCAGAAAGTAGCACCAAATGCGGTAGGTGGCCGCGTCACCAAAAAACCAACGCTGCAGAAAAATGGAGACTCTGCTGGGGAGATTTAGGATTTAGAATTAGATTTCCTAAGAGGTCTAGGCCTTGCTTGCATTTATTTTCCTGCTATTTTTTTACTTACTTTCTCATTTCTTATATGTCATATGTTGTCATATTACTTGGTTTACTTGTTTAAATTACTGTTATCTGGGAATGTGATTAATACACATGTGGTGAGTCTGAGATAACATTAAGATAAGTGGTGGTGTATTCGGGGAGGCTTATAGGGAGTGAATCCCGACCAAGCTAACTTGAGATTCCACCGAATCAGTGGAGGTACCCTCGTGGAATTACCAATGTTGAACGAGCAAGTCGTGAAAGCATTGTTTTTCCCATTGGATACCCTTGAAACTGAGGATTAGTAGGCATTTAACCATTTGACCATTAGGTAGTGCGGTGACTATCGGGAATAGTTGATACGCGATACTACACTCAAAAGAGATTCATCTTGGGATATTACAACTCTCATGAGTCAGTCGGTTTGCTGTTATTATCCTTAAGAGGGGTCAATGATTTTGGGAACCTTTGTTAGAACCTGTTCTACAGGTACAAAATTTAACCTCTAGTACACACCTTGGGGATGGGTAGATCTATGGCTCCATGCTCGTGACGATAGACCCTTAAACCCATGTTTTCAAATGTTTTTGTTTGCTGCATTCATGCATCCATGCATTCATTAAAAAAAACTCTTTTTAAATAAGAAAAAAAAATATTTTTTCTAAAAGAACTAACACAATAATTGCAAATATCAGAAGTTACGTTATGGATTTCGGTAGAAGAAAAATGCACAAGTACACCTTCGAGGTTCCAAAACTGGAAAACCTAAGGAAATTGGGAAGGATGATTACTAATCCCGAAGCTTTCGGAGCTAAGCACGGAGGACTGTTGTCCCTTTTGAAGGTCAACATGGTTAAAGGGGTCCTGTCAACACTGGTTCAGTTCTACGATCCGATATACCACTGCTTCACTTTCCCGAATTTTCAACTTACACCAACACTGGAAGAGTACTCTCACCTGATTGATTTACCTATCACTAATCAAGATCCATGTTCTGAACTGGAAGAAATTCCAAAAGATCAAGCCATTGCAAGAGCAACCTCATTGGAAGAGTCAGATATCAGGACTCACATGACCACCAAGGGAGGAATTCAGGGTTTACCAGCTAAATTCTTGATGGAGAAAGCCCTATACTTTGTTCTGCTCATATATGGGTTATTCCTCTTTCCCAACATTGACAACTTCATCGACACCAATGCTTTTAAGATATTCTTAATTGGGAACCCAATCCAAACCTTGCTTGCGGATGCTTATCATTCTGTACACTTAAGGAATTTGTACAGTGGAGGGATGATCACATGCTGTGTACCGTTACTCTACAAATGGTTTATTTCCGACGTACCCAAGTCTGCTACTTTTTGGGATCACAAGAGTAGTCTGCGATGGTCGCAGAAGATTATGTATCTTACCAATTCTGACATAGATTGGTACAATCGGATCTATGACGGAATAAAAATCATCGACAAATGTGGAAGTTTCACCAACGTACCCCTCATTGGCACTAAGGGAGGAATCAACTACCATCCAATTTTTGCTCGCCGTCAACTTGGATACCCGATGAAGAGTATCCCACACAATATTCATCTGGAAGGTCTTTTCTTCAAGGAAGGATAAAATGACAAGGCACTAAAGAAAGAAATAGTGCATGTCTGGAAACATGTTCACAGGAAGGGGAGAGAGTCCCTAGGAAGGCCAAATTGCAACTCTATAGAGCCTTATCTCCACTGGGTACAAACTAGAGCCATCAAACTGAGGATGCCTTACCCTCGTCAAGAAGTTTTTCCCCTAAAGGAATCTGTCCTTTATTTCATGTCTGATGCGGAAAAACTCCAGATCGCTCTTAACAAAGTCCAACGCGAGAAAAACTCTTGGAAGAACAAGTACCAAATTCTTAATTTGGAATGTATCAAGATTCAGAAACTGTTGAAGGAAAAGGACGTTCTGGTTGGGATATTAGAGCAGCATGCTATAGAAAGTCGGGAGGAACGAAGAAATTTGCTCTCTCCTTTCACTTTGCAAAGGATCGTCGACCCGACAACAATTGGAGAGACTAGATCAAAGAAAAGAAAAGAAAAATTCAGGAACCAGCATCTGAGCTCTCCTCAGAGAAAACTCAGGATCCATAGGCCTAATTTTCCTTCTCGTACTTTGTAAAATACTGTACTTTTCCCTGTAAAATACTGCGATATTTCGAGTTCAATAAAACGCCCCCCCCCCCCCCCCCCCCCCCCGCTGTATGATATTTGCAATATAATTGTTAAAATTTCTTTTGAAAACAAAAACTAAAAAAAATATCATTCTCGTTATTTGCATATCATTCATCATTCTCACATAACACATCTTTGTCATTGAGTCTCACACATGTGTCACACTCTAGAGTCAAACTGTCTCATTCGTATAATACTCGGGCCAATCGAAAAAAGAAAATGGACGATCTCAAGGAAAAGAACAGAGAGCTGAGAGAAGAAATCAACGTTCTAAAGGAGAGTTTGGAGAAACTCAACAACACCATGGAATCCCTGGCAGCAGCCCAGGAACAACAACATCAAAGGAATGTGATCTCGGAGATTACGTCCACACCAGCATTTAGGACACCTGGCAGTCATCCTCAGTACAAACATGCCTAAAGGTTTCCCCTGGGGCATGCCTCTCAATTTCATACCAGAGGGATACATCCCACTGGTCACGGAAGACGCAGAAGCCATAGCAGGAACCGCCAGACCTGAAGGTTACAAACTTCAGGTAAATGAAGATGCAAGGGTTACAACAGAAACTCCTGAAGGTTACAAACTTCAGGTCACTGAAGCGCCAAGAGTTACTTCCGTAATGTCTATACCACAACCAGTGATACACATTATCCCAGAAGAATAGATTCTGCAGGACGCTTCTGGAAGAAACGAAGAAGTATACAAAAGGATGAATGAATTCTAGGAATAGTTCTTGGAAATGCAGAAGGAACTGCATGCCATTCGGGTCAAGACTTGTTTGGTAAAGACGCCTCTGATCTTTGTTTGGTCCCTAATGTAAAGATACCGCACAAGTTCAAGGTGCCTGACTTTGAAAAATACAAAGGCAACTCTTTGCCCTCAAAGTCATTTAGTGATGTATGCTCGGAAAATGTCTACCCAGAAAAAAAATCAACAACTACTAATCCATTACTTCCAAGACAGTTAACCAGTGCCGCACTCAAATGGTACATGGATTTAAACCATTCCAAGATCAGTACTTTCAGAGATCTCGGGGCAACCTTCGTTCAGCAGTATAAATCCAACTTAGACATGGCACCAGATAGGAACCAACTCAGAGCAATGTCCCAAAAAGATAAAGAAACCTTAAAGGAGTATGTTCAGAGATGGCGTGAAATTACCGCCCAGATCTGTCCTCCTCTCGAGGAGAAGGAAATGGCAAAGATCTTCCTAAAAAACATTGGGCTCATTATATTATAACTGAATGGTTGCCAGTGCACCTAGTGACTTCACTGAAATGGTGAACATAGGGGTACGCCTTGAGGAAGCAGTCCGAGAAGGACGATTGGTCAAAGATGCAGAGCCATCCAGCAGTACTAAAATATGCGGTAGTGCTTTCCAAAAGAAGAAAGAGCACGATATCAGTAACATCTCTCTGGGAAAGCAAAGGCGAAGGTATCAACCTGTAGCAACAGTAACTCCCGCTATCAACCCATCGCCGACTCCGACATATCAACCTCAGGTTGCTCAGAGCCAACCAAATCAACAACATTATTAGCAAAGGAAGCAACAACCTCTTCAGCAGGCTCACCCGTAGTACAATAACAACAATCGTACTACACGATCACTAGGGTTTGACCCTATACCAATGTTATATGCAGAATTATTTCCACTTCTGCTGGCCAAGGGGTACGTTCTAACCAGACTCCTTTTACAGTACCAAAAAATCCACCTTTTTGGTTCAAAGTAGATCAAACTTGCTCTTACCATCAAGGAGGATCAGGACATAACATTGAAAATTGCCTCAGCTTTAAATCGGATATACAGAAGCTCGTCAGAAATGGGGTTTTATCTTTCAAAGATACTAATCCGAATGTTCAAACGAACCCATTACCGCAACATGAGAAGACTACAGTAAATTTGATAGAAGAAGAGCCTGGAAGCAGTTATCAAATTCACAATGTACGCCTACTAGGAACCAATCTGGTGAAAATGCATTGCAGACAGAGCGGGTACGACCATGTACCATCTCACAACTATCATCAATGTGATATCTGTTCCCAGAACAATCAAGGATGTGCCATAGTAAAAGCAACTCTTCAAGAGAAAATGGACCTAGGCTGGATCCAGGATCACAGGATTCGTGAAGTAAACATGGCCCATGCACATCCAAACATTGTTCAAAATCATGACATCCGTGCAATGAACATCAATCTAGTGGCAATGCATTCAAGACAAAGTCAGTATTACGATTTGCTGCGGCACGATTACAGCATTTGCCTGATTTACTCAAAAGACAATCAGGAATGCTCTTTTGTACAAGAGGCCCTCCAGCGTCAAATGGATCTTGGATGGACCCAATACTACCTTGAAAGGAATGATCATCAAGTTAACATGGTTCAAATCTTCGACATCCGCTTAATGAGTACCAGTCTAGTAGAGTTGCATGCCAAGAAGGTCAGACTTGGTTTCTTGTCCCCGCATGATTATCAAGACTACAAAGAATGCTCCGAAAGTGATCAAGGTTGTGCACTGTGTCGTAACCCAAAATTTGACCTCCCCCTTTTGCCTTTTGCATAAGCATGTGCATTCGCATCGCTGGCATACACACTCGCACTTTTTTTCTCTTTGTTTCTTGCTGCAGGAATATTCATGTTCGCCAAGCCGGATTAATCACATCTTCACAAGGTCATCACATCATCAAAATAAACACAAAACAAGGGTTTCCATGCCTATTCATCAAAACAAGAGGTTGAGAATCGAAACTGGGACTTCAGCACTTGTTCCTGAGCAATCTGGGCAATTTTTGCCTAGAGTAACCGGTTACTCAATATAGGGTAACCGGTTACTCAGTGCAGATTTTCATACCCCAAATTTTGACCACCAAGATTTCCCATCATTGTGCAAATCATCACCACGATATGGATGTACCTTTATGCCTCATCAATTTCCTCAAGGATTGTTGAGCATTCACTACAATCAAGAATTAGGGTTTTAAGCCCTCTCAGAGCACTTAGACAAAGGATCAATCAAGGAATGACACAATATTCAACTTGTATAACCCCTCAAACACCCATAAGAGATCAAGCGGACTCCCACATCAAGAATCAAGCACAAGGTTGCAACATTCCAAGTGGATCAAGCCTCAAGATCGCCAGTGTCACCAAATTAGGGTTTTGGTCGACCAAGGCTTCCAGATGGAAAATTTTCCTCTAGGAATGGGTCAATGCTTCAAGGGACCTCATGGACCCAATCATCAAGTCAATTTAGCCTCAGGGGAAGCATTCATCAAAAAACAGAAATTAGGGTTTCTTGACCTAATTCACCCCTAAGTTGACTTTTGGAGCAAAGTATGAGCCAAGACCTCAAGACATGATTTTAGGGCCTAAAATACACTACATTGATCCATTTTCAACAATGGATTGATCCAAGAAGCTTGATTCACAAGTTTCAATTTCATCTGGACTACAATTAGGGTTTTGAAGGAAAAGTCAACTGTATCTTTGAATTTTGACCAGGACATGCTCCTAAACCTTGGGACATGATTCAAGACACCCTAAAAAACCTATGGAATCCATCCATAAGGTTTGAATTAGGTCAAGAACTTGATTTCACAAAGGATCGTATAGTTTGGATTTCATCTGACAAAAAGTCAACTGTGCACAAAATCAAGTTTGACTTTTTGGAATTTCTCACAAATATAGTTCCCCTAAGTTAAAAACAATGTTAATGTATGGTATTGATCATCATTCATCAAGAAAAATAAAGAAAAATGAGGTTTCTTTCAAAAGGGGCAACCATGAGAAACCAAAATTTTTCTAAGTTATGAAACAAAAGTGGTTTTGTACCAATTTTGCAAGGTCATAACTCCTAAACCACAAGGCCTTTTTCTCCCATTCAAAGCTCAAATGAAAGTCCATCTGACATACTTCAAATATGTCAACTACAAGAAATTCAAAATCTCCATGGATTTTGATTTATGGATAGAGAAAAATCACTAAAACATGAAAATACCACTTTTTCCAACACTTAGTGAAAATCTGCCTAAGTTAAAAAACAGTCCAAAATCCAAAATGTTGAGGCATTTTTCACTATGATCCAAGGGGATTTGTAACTATATGTAAACATCAATGTTGAAGTATGTTATCCCAGCTTTCCAAAGAGTACAAGAACACTCAAAGATTCCATGTGAGCAAGGAGATATGATCTTCCCAAGTTGCCCCGCTTCAATTGTCTTCAAGACAGATTTTGAGACCTTTTCTTGCACCACACGATTTCCACTTACAAGTTTGTCATCTTGCTAACTTTGTCATCTGCCCAAATCAATGAGGATCAGATTGAATCATATCAGACCTGCAAAATTAGGCCAAGATGCTTCAAAGTTCATCCTTTGGCATGATGAGTCTTTGAACAAAGACTTGGAATTCAAAGTGCATTTATGTGCAATAGTGCATATTAAACAAAGCCGATCTCCTTAGTCAAGATTCATGCTTAAACAACATTAAAAACATCTGAGGAATGTGGAATTGGTCAATACATATCCTTGTTGCTTTGAGGGGCCAATTTTCCTTGCATAAGAAGAAATACCACCAAGCCAAAGCCATTGAATGTGATATGATCTTGCAGCCATTCACTATTTCTCCAAGACAAAACTTGATCACCGATAAATAGAGCTTACATTGCCTCATTCAGATCACACCAAAACAATACTACACTTGTTTTCACTCTCTTCTTGCTCTTGCTCCAAATTTTCACATTTTCAAAAGTGAGAACCATGAGAGCATTTCTGTCCAAACCAATGATGTAAACACCTCACATACATCATATGTAAATGATTCAAACACTAAAATAACATTTGTAACCTCAGAACCACAAATTGGTACCCCCATTTGCACAAAATCCACCATCTGCTACAGAAGGGTTCGAGCTGATCAAACCAAAGGGCTTCCAACCACTCTAAGCATTCAAACACATTCCTTGAGGTATAAGGAAGTTGTCCAGATCATCATTACACTTCTATAACACCTCCTTCATCAAGCTCGATTACCAGCTGCAAGAGGTAAGCCTTGAACTTTCAAACTCATTAATGCATGCATCATAAACATGTTTTCAAGTTACCATTATGTTTCTGGATGCTCATAGATCATTTTCCCTCAATTAATTGACATGAATCAATCGTGTATGGAATTTCATATTGGTTTGTGCAAATTAGGGTTCATCTGGTTCGTGCATGATAATTCTCTCCACACTTAATTTAAATGAAATTGAGTAATACCATCTTGTTCCTTGTTCAAAAGCGAGCAAGTTTGATGTTTGCTTCATCCAATTCCATTGAGAAACAAGAGAGACTGGATTGATTCCGCATCTGGTTGCAAAGCGAAGAAGATGATGTTCTTCGCGCGTTTTTTCAATTTTTCAAATATTTGAATTATATAATTAATTTTGATATTTATTTAATTGATTTAAAAATTAATTTCTCTCTGAATTTTAATGTTTTTGAATTGATTCTTTTTTTCAAAATTCACAAAGATGTTAAATTATTTTAATTTACAAAAACAAAAAAATCCAATTTATATTATTTTTAATATAGTTAGAATTTTTGTAATTAATTTCATTTTATTTGTTTTTAAACATTTAAAAATGAAATTCCCACTTTGATCTTTTCATTCCAAATGAATTTCAAACTTTCATGTGAATAAACATGATTTTTCAAAATATTTTTCAAAGTTCACAACTTGTTTTTAAATATATTTGGTATTTTATATCATTTTTTATTTAATTTCCTTTGAAAATTAGATCTTTTAAATTCAAAATTAGGGTCTCCTCTAAATTTTGATTTTTCAAATATTTTTCAAACACTTTGGGCCTCTAATATAGTGTAAGACCCAACCTCCTTTGTACATACTTTTTTTTGGGCTTCAATTATTGTATAAGACCCGATACGATTTTCAAAATAATGGTTCGATCACTGTTTTTAATTTGGACCTCTCTTTGAGTTATAAGCCCCATCTCTTGTACAAAAATAAACTTTGGGCCTCTAATAGAGTGTAAGACCCATCCCTTTGTAAATAAAACAGTTTTTTGGGCCTCAGTCATTGTATAAATCCCGATACGTTAAAAATCTTAGCACAATCGCGATTTTCAAAAAGAATTCATCTGGGCCTCCCCTCGTATTGTAAGTCTCATTCTCTTTTCTTTTAACACTCTTTGGGCCTCTAATATAGTGTAAGACTCAAATTCCTTGTGCATAAATAAATTTGGGCCTTAGTTATTGTATATGTCCCACAGTGTTTTCAAAACCGTGGCGCGATCGCCTCTTTCAAAACAAAGTCATCTGGGCCTCTCCTTGAGTATAAGCCTCAATAATCTTTTTAAAACAACTTTCCCTTTTGATTTAGGTTCAAATTCATAGTTGTTATAAAAAATTTATTTAATTTCTTGAATAACTTCCTATATAGTTGTAACAATGGAAGTTTGCTCACCTGTAAGTTTTAAACAATTTTCTTTTACATACTTGTATATATATATATATATATATATATATATATATATATATATATATATATTTGTTTGTAATGCTAGAAGCTTGCTTATCTATAAGTCCTTATACACTCTTTTACATACTTGCCTATATATTTCATCTGTATATATGCCTGTATATTATCTGCTTAGAGTTTTCCCCGACAATTAGGTCTAGGATTAGATCAAACCAGTGGTCACTCTTTCAACAAAGTCAAAACTAGTTCCCCATAGGAAATTCCAGATACATTCTTGCCTCCTCTTGGGCTTATACAATATGGAACAGAGAAAGGCATTATTCCCGGTGAAACTTTTCTCAAGACTGTCACTATTAGAAAATTGTCAAAGAAATTCATTTCCCCAGAGAGGATTAATTCCCGATGAAGCCTCTCTTGAATTTCTTCAAACCCAGAACTGTTCTCTAAAGGATTAATTCCTAGTGAAACCTTTCTTGAAATTTTATTAGGTTTGGACCCACAGGCTTCCTAAAAGCATCCCCAGCCTCCTCTTGGGCTTTGTACAAGGACCTTCAGGCTTCTTAATAGTTCTCATGCCTTCTCTTGGGCTTAATACAAGGATCCGAAACCTCTTATAGTTATAGGACAGAACCTAGTCATCCTTTGTTAGAGCAGTCTTTCTAAGAGTCAAAACCTCAGACCAATTTAGGGTTGATTCTCATCCCTTAAGACGCTTGCCTCATCTTGGGCATCATACAAAGATAAACCCTTTCATACCAATAGACTTGGACAGTATCATCTCCTCAAGGAAAAGGAGAAACCATGATCATTTCATCAATCACCAACGGAGTTTAAACTTTTCATTCCTAAATTTCCCCATCCAGGGTTAGCTTATTATCAATATAACACTATCAGAACCTCAAGGCATCTGATATCTCAACTCCTCTGTAATCCTCAGTAAGAGTTGATTCCCCATTTTGGACCTGTCTCTGGATCTCAATAATCCTCAGCAGAAGATAGCCTCAATCTTGAGCTTTGTACAAGACAGATAAAAACACTCTCTTGTTGAGTCAGTTTCTTTTCAGCCTCAATCTTGGGCTTTGTACAAGACAGATAAAAACACTCTCTTGTTGAGTCAGTTTCTTTTCATCCTCAATCTTGGGCTTTGTACAAGATAGATAAAAACACTCTCTTGTTGAGTAAGTCTCTTTTTTAGCCTTAATCTTGGGCTTTGAACAAGACAGATAAAAAACACTCTCTTGTTGAGTCAGTTTCTTTTCAGCCTCAATCTTGGGCTTTGTACAAGACATCCATAAATATCTTCAGCTGAGTCAGTTAAATATCTTTTAGCCTCAATCTTGGGCTTTGTATAAGACACATATAAAATCTCCCTGGTGGAGTCAAATCCTTCTAGCCCCCTCTTAGGCTTTGATCTCCCTAAGCAGAGTCAGTTTCTTCTCTTTTAGCCTCAATCTTGGGCTTTGTACAAGACAGATAAAACCTCTCACCAGTAGAGTCAGTTTCCCATTTTAGCCTCAATCTTGGGATTTGTATAAGACACATACAAATATTCCCCAATGGAGTCAATAACTCTCTTTTAGCTTCAATCTTGGGCTTTGTACAAGACAGACAAAATATTTCCCAGAAAAGTCAATGTTTAGCCTCCTCTTAGGCTTTGTATAATGATCTCCTCAAAAGAGTCAGTCTCTTTCTAGCCTCAATCTTGGGCTTTATACAAGACAGATAAAACTCCCTAAGTAGAGTCAACCTTTTAGCTTCAACCTTGGGCTTTGATCAAGGCACACACATAAAACCAAAATCCCCTCAGAGGAAATCAACATTTCTCTCTAGGAAGACATTTCTCTGTACATCACACATCAAAACAGATAAATCAAACAAACCCTAATCCCAGATAACTGCTATAAGTGGCACAATTATTGATTCAAAAGTCCAAGCTGTAGTCCCTCTTTATCCTGGTAAAACCCTCTTTCATCTAATTGTTGTAAGTGGCAAGCCTCTGGATTATCTACATCCAAGCCAATGTCCCTCTCCTAGTATGAAAGATTCCTAAGGAAAAATGACATTGCTCAACACTGAGTTAAAGTTTTCTCCTTCAGGACAAATCCCCTATAAAGGAAATTATGGCATTGCTGGATTCACATATCCCAGTTAAAGTAATTCTCCTTTATAATCAGTTACCCAATAATAGTGATGGACAGACGAGATATCTCCTTTAGAGATGACAAATTCTCTCTCAGTCAAACCTTTCAGCTTCAATCTTGGGCTTTGAACAAGACACAAATAACCTTTTAGCTTCAATCTTGGGCTTTGAACAAGACACCAAACATCTTTTCCTCCCATAGAATAGGAGGAACTACGATTGCTCTGATTTCCCTGTTTTCTTTAACGGGAATACGTAGGAAAAGATTGCTAAATCTTAGCGAGCACACTAATCAAAAACCTTAGGTCCAGTACCTTACCAAAAACATCGAAAAACTCGACATCAACAAAAATACTCTCTCTCAAACATTCCCAAAGGAGAAACTTTCCCAACCCTCGACGGATAAACACCAGTAAGTAGAAAATAGTAGAAATTGCTAACGATCTATGGATAACCATATATAGGATGGGTAATTGACAACTCCCCATTGTATAACCTGACCCCAGACCCCCCCAATCTCTTAGCATTTATTAAAGAAAACATTTACGTGCAAGGTTAGTTTAAGATAGTTTCCCTTTTGCTGTCCAGCTTCATAGGATAAATAAGAAGTCAGAAAGTAGCACCCAATTCCAACCAATGGCGATAAGGTGGTCGCGTCACCGACTAAAATCGCTCGCTATAGAAAAATGGCGACTCTGCTGGGGAATATTTTGGATTAAAATTCCTAAGAGTTCTAGGTTGTTAGCATTTTATATACTATATAAATATATATATTTACTGCTATTTTTACTTGATATCCGTGTTTATTTTCCTGTCAATGGGAATGCGATTGATACGCATGTGGAGAGTTTAAGAGAATCCTAAGATAAGGGGTGATATAGACGGGGGAACTTATAAGTAGTGAATCCTGAATAAGCGATCCTGGTAGACCACCAAATCAGGCGAGGGCCCGTGTGGATTCTTACTGTTAAACGATCAATGGTCATGAACGCAGAGTTTTCCCAGTGCGGCACCTGTGATCCTAAGGATTTAGTAGGCATTAACCTTATGACCACTTGGTAGTGCGGTGACTATCGGGAATAGTTGATACACGATACTACACTCAAATGAGATTCATCCTAGGATGCTACAACTCGCTCGGGTGAACCAGCTTGCTGTCGATATCCCTAGGAGGGGTCAATGATTTTGGGAACCTAGAACCCGTTTTACAGGTACAAAAATTGACCAGAATACAACCTTTGGGGATGGGTAGAGCCATGACTCCATGCTCGTGACGTTGAACCCTTGAACCCATGTTTTTTCAATGTGTTTGTATGCTGCATTCATGCATTCATTTAAAAAAATTCTTAAACAAAGAAAAAATCTTCTCTTCTTTTTTCAAAATAAACTAAAACAATAATTGCAAATATCAGAAAGATTGCGTTATGGATTTCGGTAGAAGAAAGACGCACAAGTACACTTTCAAGGCTCCGAAACTAGAGAATTTAAGGAGGTTGGCAAGGATGATCACCAACCCCGATGCTTTCAGAGCTAAGCATGGAGGACTGATGTCTCTGTTAAGGGTCCACGTAGTTGAAGGATTCCTGTCTACGCTAATTCAGTTCTACGATTCGATTTATCACTGCTTCACATTTCCAGATTACCAACTGGCACCAACGTTAGAAGAGTACTCTCATCTAATTGATTTACCTATCGCTGATCAAGCTACGTTTTATGGACTGGAAGAAATTACAAAGAATCAGGTCATTTCGGGAGCAATCTCTTTGGACGAGTTAGAAGTTAGGACTCACATGACCACTAAAGGAGGAATCCAAGGTTTACCAGCCAAGATTTTGGTAGAGAAAGCCATGTACTTTGCTAGTATAGGAAATGTAATTGCTTTCGAAGATATCTTTGTCCTACTCACATATGGGCTTTTCCTCTTTCCCAACATTGACAACTTTGTTAATACCAACGCTGTTAAGATATTTCTGATTGGAAACCCCGTACCAACCTTGCTCGCAGATGCTTATCATTCTGTACACTTAAGGAATTTGTACAGTGGAGGAATGATCAATTGCTGTGTACCCTTACTTTACAAATGGTTCATTTCCCATTTACCCAAGTCTGCTACATTTTGGAATCACAAGAGTACTCTACGTTGGTCACAAAGGATTATGTCTCTTACCAACTCTAACATAGATTGGTATAATAGGATTTACGAAGGGATAGAGATCATCGACAGTTGTGGAAATTTCCTTAACGTACCCCTCATAGGAACTAAAGGAGGAATTAACTACCATTCAATTTTAGTTCGCTGTCAACTCGGATACTCGATGAAGCATATCCCGCATAATGTTCATCTGGAAGGTCTTTTCTTCAAGGAAGGGGAAAATGAGAGGGCACTAAAGAAGGAAATAGTGCATGCCTGGCAACATATTCACAAGAAAGGAAAAGAGTCTCTGGGAAGACCAAACTGTATCTCCATGGAGCCTTATCTCCACTGGCTGCAAACTAGAGCCCTCAAGTTGAGGATGCCTTACCCTCACCAAGAAGTTTTTCCGTTAAAAGAATCTATCCTTTATTTCATGTCTGACATGGAAAAACTCCAGGTAGCTCTCAACAAAGTTCAACATGAGAAGAGCTCTTGGAAAAACAAGTATCGAATCCTCAACGTGGAATGTACCAAGATTCAGGAACTATTAAAGGAAAAGGATGCTCTGATTAAGATATTAGAGCAGCATGATGTAGAAAATCAAGGAGACCAAAGAATTTTGCTCGCTCCTTTCACTTGGCAAAGGACTGAAACCCGATAACGACTGAAGAGCCCCGGTCAAAGAAAAGGAAAATATCAGAACCAACATCCGAGCTCTCTTCAGAAAGGACTCAGGATCCACAAGCTTAGCCATTTTCCTTATAACACTCTGTAAAATACTGTATTTTCCCTTTCTGCAATCTTTCGAAATTCAACAAAAGGGGTATCCCCCACTGTATGATATTTGCAATCTATTTGTTGAGTTTCTTTTTGATTAAAAGCTATAAAAAAATAATATATATCTTTGCATATCATTCATCATTCTCACATAACGCGTTCTTCTTATCTTCGAGTCTCACGTATGTGTCACGATTCTAGAGTCAAACTGTCTCACTCATACAATACTCGGGCCAATCGACAAAAGAAAATGGACGATCTCGAGGAAGAGAACAGAGAGATGAGAGAAGAAATCGACGCTCTAAAGGAAAGTTTGGAAAAACTTCACAGTGATATGCAATCCCTGGCAACAGCCCAGAGACAACAACAAAAGACTGTGATCTCAGAGATCACATCTACACCTATAATGGAAACATATGATCCTCGGTACAACATGCCTAAAGGTCGGCCCTGGGGTATGCCTCTCAACTTTGTCCCTGAAGGATACATTTCGCCGGTCACTAAAGACCAAGAAACTGCATCAGCAACCATTGGGCCTGAAGGTTACAAACTTCAGGAAAATGAAGATGCAAGGTTTACGACAGTAACACCTGAAGGTTACAAACTTCAGGGCACTGAAGCTCCAAGAGTCACCGCCATAATGTCTATACCACAACCGGTGGTCCACACTGTCCCGGAAGGACAAATTCCACAAGCCATTCTTGGTGGAAACATAGACATGTACGAAAGAATGAATGAGTTCCAGGAACAATTCTTGGAAATGCAGAGGGAACTGCATGCCATTCGCAGTCAAGACTTATTTGGAAAGGACGCCACAGACCTCTGTTTAGTCCCTAATGTAAAGATCCGACACAAATTCAAGGTGCCTGACTTTGAAAAATACAAAGGCAAATCTTGCCCTCAAAGTCATTTGGTGATGTACGCTCGAAAAATGTCAACTCAGACAGAAAATCAATAGCTACTGATCCATTACTTCCAAGACAATTTAACCGGTGCCACACTCAAATGGTACATGGGTTTAAACCGCACCAAGATCAGTACTTTCAGAGATCTCGGGGCAGCCTTCGTTCAGCAGTATAAATACAATTTGGACATGGCACCAGATAGGGATCAACTCAGAGTAATGTCGCAGAAGGACAGAGAAACTTTCAAAGAATATGCTTAGAGATGGTGTGAAATTTCCGCCCAGATTTGTCCCCCTCTTGAGGAAAAAGAGATGACAAAAATCTTTTTGAAAACCTTAAGCTCATTCTATTACGAGCGAATGGTTGCAAGTGCGCCCAGTGACTTCACTGAAATGGTGAACATGGGAGTACGCCTTGAAGAAGCAGTCCGAGAAGGACGATTGGTCAAAGATGCAGAGCCATCTAGCAGTACCAAAAGATACGGTAGTGTTTTCCAAAAGAAAAAAGAGCAATATATTGGTAATATCTCTCTCGGAAAGCAAAGACGATGGTATCAGCCAGTAGCGGCGATAACTCCCTCTATCAACCCAACGCCAGCTCCGACTTATCAACCTCAGGTTGCTCAGAGCCAACCAATTCGGCAACAGGATCAGCAAAGGACACAAAAGTCTCTTCAGCAGGCTCGTCCGCAGTACAACAGCAACAATCGTACGACGCAATAATCAGGGTTTGACCCTATACCGATGTTGTACGCAGAACTATTTCCACTTTTACTGGCCAAAGGGCACGTCCAAACTAGGTCTCCTCTGATAGTACCGGAAAATATGCCTTTTTGGTTCAAAGTGGATCAAACTTGCCCTTACCATCAAGGAGGATCGGGGCACAACATCGAGAACTGTATCAGTTTCAAGTCCAATGTACAGAAGCTTGTCAGGAACGGGATCCTATCTTTCAAAGATACTAATCCAAATGTTCAGATGAACCCGTTGCCACAACATAAGAAGACTACAATAAATTTAATAGAGGAAGAATTTAGCCGCAACTATCAATTTCACGATGTACTCCTATTAGGAACCAATCTGGTCAGGATGCATTGTAGACAGAATAGGTACGGTCATGTACCGCCTCACAATTATCACCAGTGTGATATCTGCTCAAAGAATAATCAGGGGTGTTCCGTAGTGCAATTAGCTCTACAAGAACAGATGAATCTAGGTTGGATCAAGGACTACCGAATCCGTGAAGTCAACATGTCCCATACGCATCCCAACATTGTTCAGAACCGCAACATTCTTGCGATGAATGCCAACTTAGTGGCGATGCATTCAAGGCAAAGTCTGTGAAGGCAAGCTTCTCAATGGTTTTGATGAAAACAACATTATTCATTCAAGATGTTATGCTTGCTCAAAAAGAATGGATCAAGACATTGAAGCTAGCACAAAGTTTTTAATTTTTACAAGTCTTGAAGAATTCTCAAGTATAATCAAGGTATAACTCTCACTTATCAATATGGTTGCATACAAGTGTTCAAAAGTGTCTCAAGCATGCAATATATATTGATAAAATAGTTCTCAAAATAATCTTCAAAATTCACTTGCATACATGGTTCATGTGGTTGAAAATATATCATTATTTCTAGCTTTAAAAGAACAAAATATTTTTATCATACATTTGAAACTTTATTTACTTTATTTATTTATTTGTTTTTTTTTTTATTTTGAACCATGTTAAATCACTTTCAAATATAATCTATTGACTTGGGTAAATCAATAGATGTTGTATAAATTTGGTTCAAATACTTAGACAAATTTTTTAATTATTTAATTTATTTAAACATTCAGTTTTTGGTAAATTATGGCGTTTTTAACTGTCGTAACCAGAAACCGCCATAATTCATACCGTTCTGAACCAGTATTTTAAATTTTAAATTTCAAAATTATTTGGTAAATTGTGGCGTTTTAAAATGACGTAACAGACCAAACAACCGCCACAATTTACAACGTACTGAAACAGTGTTTTTTATTTAAAATTGAAAAATGTTTTGTTTGAATGCACCTTTTCATTATATCTTTTCATGGCATCTCTTACATCATTTATCTTATTAAATTCAGAATTTTTCTAACCATTGCCATGACTTTTGAATGGTTGCTTTCATCAATATAAATACATGTCATTTTCGAATTAAAACTTACCTCCTAGAAATTTCATAATAAAAAATCCACTCATTCTTTTCATCTTTCAGTTATTCTTCAAGTGTTCATTCAAACATATTTTTGAGAGAAACCTTTGCATAAATTTCACACATTATCATTGTTTCATCTCATTTTATTCAAGAACACTTGTATATTTCATTTGAGTGATATTTATTTCAAGGAGAAGATCAATCATTTGATTGATATACACTTCAAAGATTTCATCATCAACAATTACTCAATAAAATTCAGATTTATTTAAAGACACATCTTATTTTAGGATTGTTAAAATAAGATTGTGGAGTTGTATTACCTTGTTGTCCAGGATTGTTGGAAACAAGTGAGTGTTTTGAAGAGGATTGTTCTTCATACACTAAGTTACCTATAGGTTAGATAGTAAGCATCACAATTGGTGTGATTAGGCTGTACAATAATTCTAAACTATAGTGAATTCTCTTTCGTGTTGAAGGAGGAGTGGAGTACTCTCGGGCTGTGAGGGGAACCACTATAATTTTCTTGTGTCATTTTTCCTTTCCGCACTTTACTTTCAAGCACTTATCATCTAACAGAAAAATAACCAAGAACCGGTAAAAAGATCGAAGAAATTTTTAAGAACCTAATTCACCCCCCCCTCTTAGGCGCATTTACTCTTACAATTGGCATCAGAGCAAGTGATAGGTAACCTGTTCCTATTCGATTCAGATGGCTAAGCAAACAATGATCTTGTATTCAAAGACGGTGGTAGTAGCAACAAGCCTCCTTTGTTTTCTGGTCAATACTTCGACTTCTGGAAAATCCGTATGAAGGCACATTTAGAAGCACAAGGAAGTGATATATGGGAGGCTGTTCAAAATGGTCCTTTTATTCCTACAACGGTTTTCAACGGAGTTGGTACGCCAAAACCACAAGCATCATGGGATGAGGATGATAAGAAAAAGGTTCTCTATGACAAAAAGGCAATAAATATTTTACAAAGTGCACATGGAATGGATGAATTCTTCCGCGTCTCAACATGTACAACGGCCAAACAAATATGGGACACTCTTGTAGAAACTCACGAAGGAACCGCCGAAGTCAAAAGATCCAGATTGAATACTTTAAGTCAAGAGTACGAGTTATTCAGAATGCAACCAGGAGAATCAATCCTCGACTTGCAGAAAAGATTTGTGCATTTGACAAATCACTTGAATGCACTTGGTAAGACACTAACAAATGATGAACTTAATCTTAAAGTGCTTAGGTCTTTAACAAGAGAGTGGCAACCCAAAGTGACGGTGATTTCTGAGAAGAAAAGTTTATCAACGATGACATCCGCTACTCTATTCGGAAAGCTTTAAGAATATGAGACAGAACTTGGACTATTGGAGAAACGTGAGAACCAAGAAAAGAAATCCAAGAGCATTGCCTTAAAAGTTGAATCTAAAGTTGTGAAGAAAGATGACAATCTCGAAGAGGACGAAAACTTTATGCTCCTTGTAAAAAGACTAGGAAAATACTTCAGTGCAAAAAATAATATTGGAAACTCTAGTTTCACAAGAAGAAAGAAGTCCTCAAAGAACAAAGAAAAAGAAGCATCAACATCCAATGGAGACATTATATGCTATGAATATGGAAAGCAAGGCCACATCAAACCGGAATGTCCCAAACTCGCAAAGAATCGTGACAACAAAGGAAAGAAGGATTACAAAAAGAAAGCCTACATTGCTTGGGATGACAATGAAATAAGTTCTTCATCGGACTCCGATAGTGATCAAAGCGCAAATCTAGCATTGATGGCATCACATCATTCCGACGATGAAGACGATGAGGTTAGTAGTAACTTTTCAATTTATGATAATGATGCTCAAGGAGCAATTGATGAACTTTTAAGTGAATGCAAAATTCTATATAAAACCATCTCATCTCAAAAGAAACAAATATCAATCTTGGAAGAAAATATTGAGAAAATGGAAAATAAGTTCAAAGATGAAAAAGAAGAATTAATCAAGAATTTTGCATGCACTAAATGTGAGTCACTTGCTTTTCAAATAGTTCAAATGAAAAGAGTCCTAGAAAGATATGAGAAAGGACAAATTGGATTGGAACATGTTCTTAGTAGTCAAAGATACTCAAATGATAAAAGTGGTCTAGGTTACTCAAGATTCTCTAAACAAACTTCTAACAAGACCATTTTTGTAAAAGCTAAAGAACAAATTCCTTTAGAGAAAAGTGACAAGCCTAAAATGGTTCAACAATATAACAAAAGGAAAAGAAATAATAAGAAGAAGTCTTATAATAAGAAGAAATCTTATCCCCCTAGATATAAAAGCAACTTTGAGCCTACTTGTTTCTATTGTGGTATTAAAGGTCATACTCCTAATGCATGTTATATTAGAAACTTTAGTGTTGCTCAAGGCCATTATGTATGGGTCAAGAAAGGAACTAACTTTGAAGGACCCAAGGCAATTTGGGTACCTAATAAAACGTAACTCTTTTTTGTAGGTATGCTTGAAGACCTCTTCAAATCAATGGTATCTTGATAGTGGATGTTCGAGGCACATGACGGGTGACCTAAGCAAATTTTCACATCTAAGGCTTAAGGCCAAAGGATATGTTACTTATGGTGACAACAACAAAGGAAGAATCCTTGGCGTCGGCATCATTGGTTCACCGCCTTCAACAACTATAGAAGATGTCCTATATATGGAAGGTCTAAAGCATAGTCTCCTTAGCATTAGCCAATTGTGTGACCGAGGTTTCAAAGTCAACTTCACTAAAGATGAATGTTTGATTGAAAACAAAGTTACTCATGAAGTTATGCTAAAAGTTAAAAGAGTTAATAACATATTTTTAATTTCCTTAGATAACTTGTCTTTGAATGTTAGGTGTCTCTTGGCAAACAACAATGAATCATGGTTATGGCATAAGAGGTTTGCTCATATTCATATGGAGCACTTGAATAAGTTGATCAAACATGACTTAGTCATTGGATTGCCGAAGATCAAATTCATCAAAGATGGGTTGTGTGGCGCTTGCCAAAAAGGAAAGCAAACCAAATCAACTTTCACATCCAAGAATGTGGTGTCCACAACTAGGCCACTACAATTGTTGCACATGGATCTCTTTGGTCCATCGAGAACAAAAAGCTTCGGAGGTAATGTCTATGCATTAGTTATTGTTGATGATTTCTCTAGATATACTTGGACATTGTTTTTAGTGCAGAAAAGCGATGCTTTCAAAGCCTTCAAGAAGTATGCAAAACAAATACAAAATGAGAAGTCTCTTACAATTGCCTCCTTTAGAAGCGACCATGGTGGAGAATTCCAAAATGCCTCATTTGAAGAATTTTGTGAAGAACATGGAATCTCACACAATTTCTCCGCACCAAGAACTCCACAACAAAATGGTGTCGTAGAAAGGAAGGATAGATCTTTGGTGGAACTTGCAAGGACAATGCTAAGTGATTCAAATCTTCCTAAGTATTTTTAGGCGAATGCGGTGAGCACGGCATGTTTTGTAAGTAACCGTGTCAATATTAGGCCTATTCTCAAGAAAACCCCTTATGAACTTTTCAAAGGGAGAAAACCAAATATTTCTTTCTTTCATGTTTTCGGGTGGAAGTGCTTTGTCCTAAACAACGACAAAGACAACCTTGGTAAGTTTGACGAGAAATCCGATGAAGGTATTTTTCTTGGTTATTCTCTTTCAAGTAAAACTTTTAGAGTTTTTAATAAAAGAACTTTAACTATAGAAGAATCTATGCATGTCAAATTTGATGAATCTAACCCCTCGAAAGAGGATATTATTGTTTGTGATAATGATGATGATCTTGTAGAAATTCACAAAGAAGATACTTCTAAAGAATGTTTAGTGTGTGTTTATGTGCTCGTTTTCAAGCAAATCCGAAGGAGTCACATCTCACCGCTGTGAAAAGAATCATGAAGTATCTCAAGGTAACGACGAACGTTGGTCTATGGTATCCAAAAGGTAGTGTTTGTACTTTAATCGGTTATTCTGACGCGGATTATTCAGGTTGTAAAACAGATAGAAAAAGCACAAGTGGAACATGTCATATCCTCGGAAATGCACTAGTCTCGTGGTCATGTAAGAAACAAGCATGTGTTGCTCTTAGTACGACTGAAGCAGAATACATAGCAGCGGGAAGTTGTTGTGCTCAAAATCTTTGGCTAAAGCAACAATTAAGCGACTATGGAATTGATCTTGGATGCGTACCACTTCGATGCGACAACACAAGTGCAATTAATATTACAAAGAATCCCGTCATGCACTCAAGAACCAAACACATAGGCATTCGACATCATTTTCTACGTGATCATGTGCTTAAAGGAGATGTTGAAGTCACATTTGTAGATACACATAATTAACTAGCAGACATTTTCACAAAACCACTCGCAAAAGAACAATTCTTCAAGATTAGTCGAGAACTTGGCATTTTAGATGAAGGTGACATTTAAATCTTCAAATATTTATTCATTATATGATATAATGAAGTCAAGACTTCAAAATCATGTTTCGGCAAGGATAAATGTTTGATGAAGTCTTTCATGAGGTAAAACTCATAGGTAAAAATTATTTTTCATTTTTCAAGATTTCTTTATATATTTCAAGTCTTTTCCCATCCTTTTTGCTAATGACAAAGGGGGAGAAGATGTATGTGTTTGTGTTTGTTTTTCTCTAACAAAATGCAGCTAGCAAAGACTCTCTAAATCATGAATTTAGGGGGAGCATTGATCAAGGGGGAGCCTTTTGTGTTAGAGAAACAAGATTAAAGCAAATTTTCAAAATTGGGTTGTCATCATCAAAAAGGGGGAGAATGTGAAGGCAAGCTTCTCAATGGTTTTGATGAAGACAACATTATTCATTCAAGATTTTATGCTTGCTCAAAAAGAATGGATCAAGACATTGAAGCTAGCACAAAGTTTTTAATTTTTACAAGTCTTGAAGAATTCTCAAGTATAATCAAGGTATAACTCTCACTTATCAATATGGTTGCATACAAGTGTTCAAAAGTGTCTCAAGCATGCAATATATATTGATAAAATAGTTCTCAAAATAATCTTCAAAATTCACTTGCATACATGGTTCATGTGGTTGAAAATATATCATTATTTCTAGCTTTAAAAAAACAAAATATTTTTATCATACATTTGAAACTTTATTTACTTTATTTATTTATTTGTTTTATTTTTTATTTTGAACCAAGTTAAATCACTTTCAAATATAATCTATTGACTTGGGAAAATCAATAGATGTTGTATAAACTTGGTTCAAATACTTAGACAAATTTTTTAATTATTTAATTTATTTAAACATTCAGTTTTTGGTAAATTATGGCGTTTTTAACTTTCGTAACAGCACCAGAAACCGCCATAATTCACACCGTTCTGAACTAGTATTTTAAATTTTAAATTTCAAAATTATTTGGTAAATTGTGTTGTTTTGAAACGACGTAACAGACCAAACAACCGCCACAATTTACAACGTACTGAAACAGTGTTTTTTATTTAAAATTGAAAAATGTTTTGTTTGAATGCACCTTTTCATTATATCTTTTCATGGCATCTCTTACATCATTTATCTTATTAAATTCAGAATTTTTCTAACCATTGCCATGACTTTTGAATGGTTGCTTTCATCAATATAAATACATGTCATTTTCAAATTAAAACTTACCTCCTAGAAATTTCATAATAAAAAATCCACTCATTCTTTTCATCTTTCAGTTATTCTTCAAGTGTTCATTCAAACATATTTTTGAGAGAAACCTTTGCATAAATTTCACACATTATCATTGTTTCATCTCATTTTATTCAAGAACACTTGTATATTTCATTTGAGTGATATTTATTTCAAGGAGAAGATCAATCATTTGATTGATATACACTTCAAAGATTTCATCATCAACAATTACTCAATAAAATTCAAAGACACATCTTATTTTAGGATTGTTAAAATAAGATTGTGGAGTTGTATTACCTTGTTGTCCAGGATTGTTGGAAACAAGTGAGTGTTTTGAAGAGGATTGTTCTTCATACACTTAGTTACCTATAGGTTAGATAGTAAGCATCACAATTGGTGTGATTAGGCTGTACAATAATTCTAAACTATAGTGAATTCTCTTTCGTGTTGAAGGAGGAGTGGAGTACTCTCGGGCTGTGAGGGGAACCACTATAATTCTCTTGTGTCATTTTTCCTTTCCGCACTTTACTTTCAAGCACTTATCATCTAACAGAAAAATAACCAAGAACCGGTAAAAAGATCGAAGAAATTTTTAAGAACCTAATTCACCCCGCCTCTTAGGCGCCTTTACTCTTACAAAGTCAATACCATAATCTGCCATGGCACGATTACTACACTTGTCCGATCTGCTCGATAAACAATCAGGGATACTCTTTTGTACAAGAGGCCCTCCAACATCAGATGGATCTCAGATGGATCCAAGACTATCGTGAGAGAAATAACCATCAAGTTAATATGGTTCAGATTTTTGACATACGCTTGATGAATACCAGTCTGGTAGAATTACACCCTAAGCAAGTCAGGCTCGGCTTTCTGGCTTCACATGATTATCAAGACTGTGAAGAATGCCATGAAGACGACCAAGGATGTGCACTTGTCCAAAGAACACTTCAACACTTGTTGGACCACTGGTGGCTTCCAATCTACTTGGATGAAGCTACACAACAAATAAATATGACTGACGAGAATCCTGATAGGCATCAGAGTCAGGATGTCCGCTCGATGGAAACATATCTAGTAAAGCTGCACTGCATACAAAATGGGCGAGGCCGGGTGCCACCCCACAACTATAAGCGTTGTAGAGTTTGTTCAGAGAATAACCAAGGGTGCTACCTTGTACGAGCGGCTCTTCAAAATCAGTTGGACCAAAAAGAGATTGGACCATGTTCAAATTCCGGGTCGATCAACGTGATACCAGACTATCTCCCTGATCAAAGCAAAGATGTTGTCATAATCTCTGATCATGGGAGGACCAAAAATGTTTGTGCCATAATCCCTCTGTTCAACGAGTCAAAAGTCTCTCTTGACAGTATACTGGAACCAATTGAGGCTTCCTATAATGGCCAGGGAAATCAGAAAGCTCCCGTGGTTATCTACTTGCCAGGTCCAATACCGTACAAATCAGATAAGGCTATCCCTTACAAGTACGGTGTAACAACCATCGAAAATGGAAAGGAAACTCCCTTACCCTCCATCGTAAACATTGCCAACATCAGTTGAGTCACACGGAGTGGTCGGATCTTCAACAGAGGAGTTGGAGAACCTGCCAAAGAAAAGGAACCTCAAACAGAAGTTCCAAATCAATAAGTCGGTCAATCCAGTAATCCCGAACTTACAAAGAACAACGATAAGATGCTGAAGCTCATCCAGAAAAGCGAGTACAACATTGTAGACCAACTGTTGCAAATTCCATCTAGAATCTCTGTATTATCTCTCCTGCTTAGTTCCGAAGCTCACGGGGAAGCCCTGCAGAAAGTCTTGGAGAAAGCTTTCATAGAACAAGATATGACGGTAAGGCAGTTTGACAGCTTCATTTCCAACATCACTTCCTGCAACAACTTAGGATTCAGTGATGAAGAACTGCCAGAAGAAGGCAGAAATCACAATATGGCGCTTAACATTACAGTCAACTACCAGGACGATGCTTTAGCCAGCGTATTGGTAGACACATGATCAGCTTTGAACATCATGACAAAATCACCTCTAATGAGACTATCATTTCAAGGATTTCCGATGAGAGGCAGTGAGGTCATCGTCAAAGCCTTTGACGGATCCAGAAAAACAGTTATCGGCGAAGTTGATCTTCCCATAACCATCGGTCCTCACACTTTCCAAGTCACTTTCCAGGTCATAGACATCCGGGAAGCGTACTGTTGTTTATTAGGAAGACCTTGGATACACGAAGCTGGGGCAGCCACTTCGACACTTCACCAAAAGATGAAGTTCGTCAAGAATGACAAGTTAGTCACAGTATGCGAAGATCAGGCCTTTATAGTGAGAACCTTATCATCATTCTCCTGTGTAGAACCCGAGGAGGTCGTTGGAACCTAGTTTCAAGCACTCGGTGAGCAATGAGAATCGATCAGAAAGAGGGACATCAATTTTCTCATACAAAGATGCTCTCGAAGTGATCAAGAGTAACGACATAAATGGATGGGGACAGCTCGTAATTCCTACTGATAACAAGACAAAGAAAAGTCTTGGTTTCTCTTCAACCTGTACCCAGACTACTAAGAAAGATGAAAGTTGTCATCCCATTCAGGACTTCTTTCACAGTGGAGGCTTCCACCACCCAGTGTCTCAAGAAATACACACCATCAACAAGAGTGACTCCTTAAGAGTTTATTTATGACAACTATGCATAGGAAGAAGACTCCAACGATCCTGCTCCGCCAGAAATTAACGTCATTTCTGAGAACAAACCAAGAAAGAAGGTACCAGACTTTGTGATTCACCGAGGAGTTTATCGCCAATGGGCTGCTGTTGATGTCCCGAAAGTCGTCCATAAGTCTAAGTAATTGCCATCTTTGTTTTAGCCTTTCACCCTGCCCAGGTGAAACAGATGTTTTTTATAGGGCTCATTTTTCTGTAAATGTTCCTTTTCGTTTTGCCCAAAGCGACAGAGTTTTGTTTTATAGGGCTGTATTTCAAGAATCGACAAAATCATTAATAAATAAACTTCGTTCTGTCATTCCCGCATTTATTGCTGTTTTCACTTTTCCTTTTTCAGAAAATGGTAATCCTAAAACAACCCAAAATAAATAAAAACAAGCATTTTTAGAAAATACACTGCACATACTCTTGCATTCTCTCTATCTCTTCTAAAAACGAACCATCACGTCATGCAGATTGCTTGTTCTAAACCCCGTTGAGACATACAATCCATTGCCTTCTCTCAACTTTGAATTCCAGGTATTTAAGGCTGAAGAAGAAGAGGACGCAGAAATTCCAGAAGAGATCTCACGATTACTCAGGCAAGAGGAAAGGTCCATTGAACCTCACAAAGAGCCGTTAGAAACGGTCAATTTGGGATCAGAGGAAGAAAAGAAAGAAGTTAAGATTGGAGCACTGCTCAGTCCGACTGTCAGAGAAGGCTTGATAAAACTTCTTAGAGAGTTTCCAGATATATTTGCTTGGTCCTATCAGGACATGCCAGGGTTGGATACCAGCATCGTGGAACATCATCTACCGTTGAATTCAGAATGTCCGCCAGTAAAACAAAGGTTAAGAAGAACTAACCCGGATATGGCTATCAAGATCAAGGAGGAAATGCAAAAACAGATCGACGCAGGTTTCCTCGCCACCTCAGAATATCCTCAATGGCTAGCTAACATAGTGTCAGTTCCGAAAAAGGACAGAAAAGTCAGAATGTGTGTAGATTACAGGGATCTGAACAAAGCCAGTCCCAAGGATGACTTTCCCTTACCGCACATAGACATGCTGGTAGACAGTACAACAAAGTTCAAAGTCTTCTCATTCATGGATGGATTCTCGGGCTATAATCAAATCAAAATGGTGCTGGAAGATATGGATAAAACTTCATTCATCACCCCATGGGGCACCTTTTGTTACAAGGTAATGTCGTTCGGTTTGAAGAACACTGGGGAAACCTGTTAAAGGGCTATGACTACTCTGTTTCACGACATGATGCACAAAGAAATCAAAGTGTATGTCGATGATATGATTGCCAAATCTAAAACAGAAGAGCAAAGTGTGACCCACCTGTTAAAGTTATTCGAGCGTTTGAGAAAGTACAAACTCTGCTAGAATCCCAATAAATGCACGTTCGGTGTTCGCTCGGGAAAACTTTTAGGGTTCATTGTCAGCCAAAAAGGAATTCAGGTTGATCCTGACAAGGTCAAGACCATTCAAGAAATGTCTTCACAAAAGACAGAGAATCAAGTCCGAGGATTTTTGGGACGTCTGAATTACATTTCCAAATTCATATCTCTTATGACCGCAACATGCACGCCAATCTTCAAATTACTCAGGAAGAGTCAAAGCTGTGTATGGACAGAAGATTGTCAAAAAGTGTTCGACAGTATCAAAGAATATCTGTTGAATCCTGTAGCGTGCGATTTTTATCGATGACACGACCACCTTATCGCCATTTGGTTTTCTCCTCACCACAATGGTAGGAGTTGGGTGCTACTTTCTGATTTCTTATTTATCCTATGAAGCTGGACAGGAAAGGGAAGCTATCTAAAACTAACCTTGCACGCAAATGTTTTCTTTAACAAATGCTTAAGGGATTGGGGGGGTCCAAGGTCAGGTTATACAATGGGGAGTTGTTAATTACCCATCCTATATATGGTTATCCACATGTTATTAGCAATTTCTACAGTTTTTCTACTTACTGGTGTTTGTCTGTTGTGGGTTAGGAAAGTTTCTCCACAGGTTTCGCAATCTTATGCCTACGTATTCCCGTTAAAGAAAACTGGGAAATCAGAGCAATCATAGTTCCTCCTATTCTATGGGAGGAAAAGAGATGTTTGGTGTCTTTTTCAAAGCCCAAGATTGAAGCTAAAAGGTTGAGTATTTGTGTCTTGTTCAAAGCCCAAGATTGAAGCTAAAAGGTTTGACTGAGAGAGAATTTTTCATCTCTAAAGGGAGATATCTCATCTGTTTATCACAACTGTTGGGTGACTGATTATAAAGGAGAATTACTTTAACTGTGATATGTGAATCCAACAATGCCATAATTTTCTTTATAAGGGATTTGTCCTGAAGGAGAAAACTTTAACTCAGTGTAGAGCAATGTCATTTTTCCTTAGGAATCTTTCATGCTAAGAGAGGGACATTGGCTTGAATGTAAATAATCCAGAGGCTTGCCACTTATAGTAGTTAGATGAAAGAAGGGATTTACGAGGATAAGAGATGGACTATAGCTTGGATTTTTGAATCAACAAGTGTGCCACTTACAGCAGTTATCTGAGATTAAGGTTTGTTTTGATTTTCTGTTTTGATTTGTGATATACAGAGAAATGTCTTCCTACAGAGAGATTTTGATTTCCTCTGAGGGGATGTTGATTTTTGTGTGCCTTGATCAAAGCCCAAGGTTGAAGTTAAAAAGTTGATTGACTCCCTGGGGAGTTTATTATCTGTATTTTACAAAGCCCAAGATTGAGGCTGGAAAGAGAAACCGACTCTTTTGGGGATATCATTATACAAAGCCTAAGAGGAGGCTGAAAGTTGACTTTTCTGGGGAAATATTTTGTCTGTCTTGTAAAAAGCCCAAGATTGAGGCTAAAAGGGATTTTTTAACTCCTTTGGAGAATATTTGTATGTGTCTTGTACAAAGCCCAAGATTGAGGCTAAAAGGGGAAACTGACTCTACCGGTGAGAGGTTTTATCTGTCTTGTACAAAATCCAAGATTGTGGCTAAAATAAGATTGACTCTGCTGGAGAGTATGATTTTTCTTGTACAAAGCCCAAGATTGAGGCTGGAAAGAGGATTGACTCTGTTTAGGGAGATTTATATGTGTCTTGTACAAAGCCCAAGATTGAGGCTGAAAAAGAGACTGACCCAGCTGAAGATATTTATGGGTGTCTTGTACAAAGCCCAAGATTAAGGCTGAAAAGATGATTGACTCAACAAGAGAGTGTGATTTGTTTTGTACAAAGCCCAAGATTAAGGCTAAAAAGATTGTTGACTCAACAAGAGACTGTTTTCTGTGTTGTACAAAGCCCAAGATTGAGGTTGAAAAGATGATTGACTCAACAAGAGAGTGTTTTTTAGGCTAACTCTACTGAGGAAAAATCATTATACAAAGCCTAAGAGGAGGCTGAAAAAGGTTGACTCAACAAGAGAGTGCTTTAAGGTGATTGACTCAATAAGAGAGTGCTGAAAGGTTATGAGGAAGAAGAAAGAATCATTATACAAAGCCTAAGAGGAGGCTGACTGGGGAATTTCTTATACAAAGCCTAAGAGGAGGCTATCTTCTGCTGAGGATTATTGAGATCCAGAGGCAGGTCCAAAGTGGGGAATCAACTCTTGCAGAAGAGTTGATAAAGGTTCTTTGATAGTGATTTGACCCTAGCTGGGGAAATTTGGAAGAAAGTTTAAACTCTGTTGGTGATTAATGAAAGGATCAGGGTTTCTTTGAGATCCAAAAGGAGATGAGATTGTCCAAGTCTGCTGGTATGAAAGGGGTTATCTTTGTATGATGCCCAAGAGGAGGCTGGTGTCTTAAGGGATGAGAATCAACCCTAAATTTTCCGAGGATTGGGACTCTTTGGAAAGACTGCTCTAACAAAGGATGACTAAGTTCTGTCCTATACTTGTAAGAGGTCTTTGGGTCCTTGTACTAAGCCCAAGAGGAGGCATGAGAACTTCTAAGAAGCCTGAGGGTCCTTGTACAAATCCCAAGAGGAGGCGGGGATGCTTTTAGGAAGCCTGTGGGTCCAAACCTAAGAAAAGTTCAAGAAAGGTTTCACCTGGAATAATCCTTTCTTAGTGAACAGTTCTAGGTTTTGAAGAAATTCAAGAGAGGTTTCAGCGGGAATTAATCCTCTCTGGGGGGAAATGAATTTCTTTGACAATTTTCTAATAGTGACAGTCTGAGAAAAGTTTCACCGGGAATAATGCCTTTCTCTTTGTTCCATATTGTATAAACCCAAGAGGAGGCAAGACTGTATCTGGAATTCCTATGGGGAACTAGTTTTAACTGTGTTAAAAGAGTGACCACTGGCTTTATCTAATCCTAGACTTAATTGTCGGGGAAAACTCTAAGCAGATAATATACAGGCATATATATACAGATGAAATATATATTGTATGTAAAAGAGGGTAGGAGGACTTACAGGTGAGCAAGCTTCCAGCACAAATATATATATATATATATATATATATATATATATATATGTGCAAGTATGTAAAAGAAAGTTGTTTAAAACTTACAGATGAGCAAGCTTCCATTGTAACAGCTGTATGGTTAGTTGTTCAAGAAATTAAAGAAAGTTTTGATTACAACTATGAATTTGGACCTAAATCAAAAGGGAAAGTTGTTTTGAAAAGAAGATTGGGGCTTATACTCAAGGAGAGGCCCTGATGAAAATTGTTTGAAAAGCGGCGATTGCGTCAAGATTTTTGAAATTGTATCAGGACTTATACAATGACTGAGGCCCAAAAAGGTTTTATGTACAAGGAATGGGTCTGACACTCTATTAGAGGCCCAAAGAGGAATTATTTACAAAGAGGGTTGGGTCTTACACTCTTTCAAGAGGCCCAATAATTTTTGTTTAAAGGGCGACGATCGCGCCGCAGTTTTAGAAACACAGTGGGACTTATACAATGACTGAGGCCCAAAAAGGTTTTACAAAAAGGGTTGGGACTTACACTCTATTAGAGGCCCAAAGATGTTTTGAACAATGTTTGCGAGGGTGAAAACAATTAAAAGCCTAATTTTGATTTAAAAAAAAAAGCATTTTAATTGAATAAAAATTCAATTAAAATGATCAAAATTATCAAACATGTGTGAAAAACAAGTTGTGATATTGGATTAGTGTTTTAAAAATCATGTGTTATCCATAGAATGATTTGAAAATCATTTTAATTTGCAAAATCAAAAGAAAGAAATATTTGTAAATGCCTAAAAACAAATAAAAATATAATTCTTTACAAAAATACTAAATATATGAAATAAATAATATTTTTGTGAAATTTTTGTAGAATCAAATATTTTAACATTTTTGTGAATTTTCAAAAAAGGAACCAATAAAAAATGATTAAAATTGAAAGAGAAATTAATTTTGGAATTAATTAATAAAAACCATGAAAAATGTGAAAAATAGAAAAATATATGCAAAATGGCAAAATGGTCTGGGTGGGTCTTGAACCCACGAGCTCCCAACCAAACACACATGCGCGCTACCACTAGGGTGGTGATACATCCGTGTATCAAAACCACCCCATAAACATATATGGGTGACTTGGTTTTTAGGCCTGGCCAAGGCAAAAACCAAGTTTTGCTGGATTTGGATGAAGGCTCTAACTTCCTCAATTCTCCATGGATTTGGACAAAATTTAGGTGCATCCTGCTTAGAATTTCATGAGGAATCCAATGGTGCTTTTAGATTTTTCTAAAGATGTCCCTATTTTAAAATCCGATGGTGATTTCAAAATAGGCCTAGATTTGCATGTTCTATGCTATCTCATCATACAGGCAACAATAGCATGGCAAATTGGTTCAAACACAACATATATAATATATATGAGATGTCTGTGATTAATGGACATCAAAGCAATGCATGATTTAGAGAGTTCAAGTTGTGATGCACTTACCTCTTGAAGCTCCTTGTGCTATCTGTCAAGTTCCTTGTGCCAGAAGTAATCCAATGCTTTAGACACTCTTGATTGATCCCTTAGAAGCTTTTAGGATGATCAAAACCAACTGGAATCCTCATGAACAAGTATTGGCTCTTTCTTGCAAAAGTGGCAAAAGTGACCAAAAGGATAACTCTCTCAAATGGTGTTCCTGATGAGGGAAGCCAATTGGGACAATTTGAGGATGATATTTGAAGTGTGTTTGAGGCCTTGTTTGGTTTTGGAAGTGACTGAATCAAGGCATGGCTTGAAAAATGCAGAAAAGTCAAAATTTGAGGTTTTGGAGGTTGACTTTCTGATTTTGGTGTTTCAGATCAAGGGTGAGTGTTTGAACAGCTTATATATGATACATTGGATGTTTTTGGATCATGAGTTGTGGTGGAATTGCTCTCTAACTCAAAAACTTAGTGGTGACTTGTAAAAGAAGGCATTTTGGCCTAATGAGAGAGATTTTGAGGAAAGCAAGTGTTGTAGTGCTTTGGTGTGCTCAAACTAACCACAAATAAGCTCTATTTATAGTAGAGCAAGTTTGTTTTGCAAGGAATAGTGAATGGAAGCTTGGACAGTCCTTTGGCCAATGTTGATCAAAAGGCATCTTTAGTCTCCTCTAGCCATTGACTTGAGGTTAGGGCACAAGCCTATGGTTCTTTGATTCAGAGCTGAATCTTGACTCATTCAGTTAGATTTACTTCAGTCCATGCCACCTTGATGTATCCATTGAATGCTTTGAAACAAAATTGGAGTCTTGGAGCTTTTTAGCCTTTTAAGGACATTTATGGCTACATGTAGTTCCTTGGACTTGGGAGGCTTGTGGATCAGATTATTCCTCTTTGATTTTATCCCTTCAGGTGTCCAAATGGATGGCAAGGCTTGGAATTATCTGATTTGGCCAAATCGAGCAAATGTCCTATAATCTGCCTTGAGCAAAATCAGTCCATGATGCCATGTTCCAAGGGTTGGAACTCCCTACCCAAATTGAATTTGGAGATGATCTGGTACTTGTTGGAAATCCCTCATGGCATACTTCAACTTTGATGTTCAAAGTTGGTCTTGGTTCAGCTTGGATCAAAGTGAAAAATGCCTCTACATTTTGGAAAAAGTAAGACAGATTCTGACTTATTGAAAATTTCACTAAGTGTTGGAAAAGTTGTCATTTTCATGTTTTTGTGATTTTGATCAATCCATAACTCAAAATCCAATAGGATTTGGAATCTCTTGTAGTTGACATATTTGAAGTATGTCAGATGGAATTTCATTTGAGCTTTGAATGGGAGAAAAAGGCCTTGTGGTTTAGGAGTTATGACCTTGCAAAGTTGGTACAAAATCACTTTTGTTCCATAACTTAGAAAATTTTTGGTTTCTCATGGTTGCCCCTTTTCAAAGAAACCTCACTTTTCTTGATTTTCTTGATAAATGATGATCAATACCATACATTAACATTGTTTTTGACTTAGGGGAACCATATTTGTGAAAAATTCCAAAAAGTCAAACTTGATTTTGTGCACAGTTGACTTTTTGTCAGATGAAATCCAAACTGTGCGATCCTTTGAGAAATCAAGTTCTTGACCTAATTCAAACCTATTGGATGGATTCCATAGGTGTTTTAGGGTGTTTTGAATCATGTCCCAAGGTTTGGGAACATGTCTTAGTCAAAAGTCAAAGATACAGTTGACTTTTTGTTCAAAACCCTAATTGTGGTCCTAGTGAAATTGAAACTTGTGAATCAAGCTTCTTAGATCAATCCATTATTGTAAATGGATCAATGTAGTGTATTTGAGGCCCTCAAATCATGTCTTGAGGTCTTGGCTCATGCTTTGCTCCAAAAGTCAACTTAGGGGTGAATTAGGTCAAGAAACCATAATTCCTGATTTTTTTTGTGAATGCATCCCTTGAGGCAAAATTGACTTGATGATTGGGTTCATAAGGCCCCTTGGAGTATCTTGGGTTATGCTTTGAAGCATTGGCTCATGCCCAAGAGAAAATTTTCATCTGGAGGCCTTGGTCGACCAAAACCCTAATTGGGTGACACTGGCGATCTTGAGGCTTGATCCACTTGGAATGTTGCAACCTGGTGCTTGATTCTTGATGTGGGAGTCCTCTTGATCTCTTATGGGTGTTTGAGGGGTTATACAAGTTGAAGATCATGTCATTTCTTGATTGATCCTTTGTCTAAGGCTCTGAGAGGGCTTAAAACCTTAATTCTTGATTGTAGTGAATGCTCAACAATCCTTGAGTAGATTGATGAGGCATGAAGGTACATCCATATTGTGGTAATGATTTTCACAATGACGGGAAATCTTGGTGGTCAAAATTTGGGGTATGACAGGTGCCCCTATTTAATCTTCTTGGACCCGAAGGTGTGAATGGCGAAGATATTCGGACATTCAGGGTGCAAGAGGATTAAATATCGGAATACCCAAAATTTTGACAGTGGTTATGGATGTTAGCGTTTTGCTCATCCATCTTCTTTTGCTAAGCAATGATGCTTAAGAAAGTGTGAAACTTCCCCTCGATCCTGGTCTTCAGCCACGGAACTGGTCTAAATTTATGAAATGAACTTGCCCTCGATCCTGGTCTTCAGCCAAGGAACTGGTCTTAGTTTCTTTGAAATAAACTTCCCCTCGATCCTGGTCTTCAGCCAAGGAACTGGTCTTAGTTACTTTGAAATAAACTTCCCCTTGATCCTGGTCTTCCGCCAAGGAACTGGTCTCAGTTTCTGAAATAAACTTCCCCTCGATCCTGGTCTTTAGCCACGGAACTGGTCTCAGTTTTCTTCTTGTTGAGTTTCTTCCTTGACAAGGGACGCTATATGTAGCGGTCTTCATCAAACTTATCGCCGAGTTTTCTACTGGGGAGACGCCATTTGATGGAAAAGATTTGAGGTCAGACTTGCTGGGGGTACCCATTTGTCTGAGCTTGTAGAGGTATGCAAACTTCTCTGTTGGAGATGCCATTTATTTACTCTACTGGGGGAAAACGAGTCTCTTGAGAGACTACTTTTCGCTTGGTGAAGGTACATCATACTTTTCTTCGAGATCTTTTCGGAGAAATGCCATGAGATGTGATCCAATTTTGAGGTGCTGATGACTTCATTAACGTTGACTTTCTTGGAAGAAAATCCAATGTGTTGCTGAGAGTCTTCAGTTGAGAGGCTTCCTTTGGGGATTTTCCTTAATTCAGGAAAACGAGAAATATCATCTTCGATGGTGAAGAGTGATGTTCTGAACGTGTCGGTCGAACGTCTCCTTGCCCTTCAGAGGTTCAAGTTATCAAAGTGGTCTAGGACCGTCTCCGATTCAGAAATAAACTGGGGAGAGATTGCTAAGACAATACGTATCCTGATGAGGGAAGAACTGACAACCTTACTACCGGCAGGACGTTATCGCTTGGGGATAAGACTGACTGGAGCGATACTGATGCAATATGATTATGAATGTGAATCAATTATGCATAATGTATGTATGTTTATGCTGACAAAACCGACGCGACATACAAACTAATAGATGAACACGAAGGGATACTCGGCCACGGCGGGGGGTGAAAAGTATCACCGGTTCAAGATAACAATTCTACCTTGCTTAGGAGAGGTAGTCCCTATGGGAGGGGAAGAATCGTCAATCGGTCATAGGAGGTATGAACTCTGCCGGAGATATCAAACGGGATGTTACATCTGACACAATTGATCCTTCATTCAGGTGCACTGGTTTAGAAGGAATACTTTGATTCTGCACTTTGAGGTTCAATCACCTTCAGAGAAGCGATCGATGTTCTTTTCGAAGTTCATCAGTAAAAAAGAATTGCCATCTTTATTTTAAAAGCAGAAAAAATTTTGACAAGTAAATTCATTTTTTGTTTTATTTCAAGAATCGTTGATCATGTTAAAATGTCATTCTGTAAAGCTAAAACAAATGAGAATTGTAAACAAAAGCACTAGGGCTCAAATTTTATTGATAGTATGGAAATCAGCCAAGCGCGTGATCCCATAGAGTATTTACAAAGTTTAGAAAATGGTAATTTAAGGGAAAAGGGCTATATTGAAACATAACGACCGTTACCCTTCTACAAACTTTGAATTTTGGACATCCTGAGCTTCTGCCGAAGATGACCTTGACTGGAGTCTTTTGACGGATGGTATTACCGCTGGGAATTTAACCTTGTCGGACGTAGTTACTTGCCATGAATCCCTAATTTTTTCCTGGATTGTACTTTGAGATTTCCAATCCATCGGGATGATTTTTCTTATGTCTCTAATTTTTGCCTGGACCGCCCTTTTCGGGGTTTCAATCCACCGAGACATTTTTTTATTTAGGCGAAGTATTTCTTGACTACGTCAACATTCGTGGGGTCGTCAAACTCTTCTCCATCCATGGTTGCGAGTCTCAAGGCGCCATTTGAGAAGGCTTTTGTGACCACATAGGGGCCATCGTAATTCGGAGTCCATTTGCCCCTGGAATCAGTGAGGAATAATTGTATCTTCTTGAGCAGTTTGAAGATTGGCGCGCATGTTACGATCATGAGGGATATAAACCTTGAGATGTAATTCAGACATCCCAAAAATCCTCTGACCTGCTTTTCGGTCTTTGGAGAAGGCATTTCTTGAATGTCCTTGACCTTGTCAGGGTCAACCTCAATTCCTTTTTGGCTGACGATGAACCCTAAAAGTTTTCCTGAGCGGACACCAAACGTGCATTTGTTGGGATTCAAGCGGAGTTTGTATTTCCTCAGACGTTCGAATAACTTGGACAGGTGTGTCACATGCTCTTCTTTTGTTTTAGATTTGGCAATCATATTATCAACATACACTTCGATTTCTTTGTGCATCATGTCGTGAAACAGAGTAGTCATGGCCCTTTGATAGGTTGCCCTGGCGTTCTTCAAACCGAACGACATTACCTTGTAACAAAAGGTGCCCTATGGGGTATTGAATGAAGTTTTCTCCATATCTTTCGGCACCATTTTGATTTGATTATAGCCCGAGAATTCATCCATGAAGGAGAAAACTTTGAAGTTTGCTGTATTGTCTACGAGCATGTCTATGTGTGGTAAGGGGAAATCATCCTTTGGACTTGCTTTGTTCAGATCCCTGAAGTCTACACACATTCTGACTTTTCCATCCTTTTTCAGAACTGGCACTATGTTAGCTAGCCATTGAGGATATTCTGAGGTGGCAAGGAAACCTGCGTCAATCTATTTCTGCACTTCCTCCTTGATTTTGATAGCCATATCTGGGTGAGTCCATCTCAGCCTTTGTTTCATTAGCGGACATTCTGATTTCAACAGTAAATGATGTTCCACGATGCTGGTATCCAACCCTGGCATGTCCTGATAGGACCAAGCAAATATATCGGGAAAATCTTTGAGAAGTTTTATCAAGCTTTCTTTGACAGCCGGACTGAGCAGTGCTCCAATCTTGACTTCTTTCCTCTCTTCTTATGAACCTAAGTTGACTGCTTCCAAAGGCTCTTTGTGAGGTTCAATGGACCTTTCCTCTTGTCTGAGTAATCGAGAGATCTCTTATGGAATTTCCGCATCCTCTTCTTCTTCATCTTCAAATACCGGGAATTCAAATTTGGGAGAAGGCATTGGATCATATGTTTCAATGGGGTTTAAAACAAGCAATCTGCATGACGTGATGATTCATTTTTAAGAAGAGATAAAGAGAATGCAAGAGTGTGTGCAGTGTATTTTCTGAAAAATGCTCGTTTTTATTTGTTTTTGGGCTGTTTTAGGATTATCATTTTCTGAAAAACGAAAAGTGAAAACAACAATAAATGCGGGAATTACAGAACGACGTTTATTTATTTATGATTTAGTCGATTCTTAAAACTAAAGCCCTATAAAACAAAACTCGGTCGCTTTGGAAGAAGCGAAGAGGGATATTTACAAAAAAGTGAGCCCTATAAAACATCCGTCTCACCCAGGCAAGGTGAAAGGTTAAATAAAGATGGCAATTACTTAGACTTATGGACGACTTTCGGGACATCGACAACAACCCATTGGCGACGAACTCCTCGGTGAACCACAAAGCCTAGTACCTTCTTTCTTTGTCTGTCCTCAGAAATGACGCTGATTTCTGGCAGAGCAGGATTGTTGGAGTCTTCCTCCCATGCAGAGTTGTCGTAAACGAACTCTTCTATTGTATTTTCCTTTATGTTTTCACTCTCAAGAGGATCTCCCCATCCAGTTGGCTGGATGTCCTCGTATCTGATGCGAGAGCTTTCAGGAGTGGTGTACTTGACCAAGAAGTCGTACTTGCCACTCGGCTGTCCTAAGGTGTCCCATACTTCTGTGGGACTGGAGGAGTCATCCTTCTCGATGACGTTGACCTCAAGAAAAGCATAGTTGATGAACTCTTGTCCTGCAATCTTTGCTGATTCATCATTGTGCTGGATATCTTTAGAATGTCCTGAGTAATGACCCTATGACTCAGTGGGGACACAGGTATTCTTTTTAATGATGCTCAGCTGATATTCATCGTTGGGCTGACTCTTTTACCTCAAGTCTTCTGGGTATGGCTACCAGATAGTCAAGTTATCCAGGGGATCAAAATAGTCATGATCGAAGTTGTCTTTCATCGGATCGTCTTCCCATGAGTTAGGCGGAGCACGACATCCTTCAGGATCACAATCTCCGTATATCATCTTGACGTCTGATCTTGGTATATATCTCGAACTTTGCGTGGGAAAGCAAAATAACGTATGTGCCTCTCCCTCAGACATATAATCGTCCTCATTAAGATAGGACTTCCACTCTTCATCTGTATCGGAGGAGTCACCCTCATTGATGGTGTGTACTTCTTGAGATACTGGGTGGAGGAAGCCTCCACTGTGGAAGAAGTCCTGAATGGGATGAAAATTTTCATCTTTCATTGCAGTCTGGGTACAGGTTGAGGAGAAACCAAGACCTTTTTTTGTCTTGTTATCCGTAGGAATTACGAGCTGTCCCCATCCCTTTATGTCGTTACTCTCGATCACTTTGAGAGCATCTTTGTATGAGGAAATCGATGTCCCTCTTTCTGATTGATTTTCATTGCTCACCGAGAGTGCTTGGAACTGGGTTCCAACAACCTCCTCGGGTTCTACACAGGAGAATGATGATAAGTTGCTCATGATTAAGGCCTGCTCTCCGCATACTGTGACTAACTTGTCATTCTTGATGAACTTCAGCTTCTGGTGAAGTGTCGAAGTGACTGCCCTAGCTTCGTGTATCCAAGGTCTTCCTAATAAACAGCTGTATGCTTCCCGGATGTCCATAACCTGGAAAGTGACTTGGAAAGTGTGAGGACCAATGGTTATGGGAAGATCAACTTCGTCGATAACTGTTTTTCTGGATCCGTCAAAGGCTTTGACGATGATCTCACTGCTTTTCATCGGAGCTCCTTGAAACGATAGTCGTATCAGAGTTGATTTTGGCATAACATTTAGAGCTGGTCCTGTGTCTACCAGTACGCTTCCTAGAGCATCGTCCTGGCAGTTCACTGTAATGTTAAGCGCCATGTTGTGATTTTTTCCTTCTTCCGGCAGTTCTTTATCACTGAATCCAAAGTTGTTGCAGGAAGTGATGTTGGAAATGATGTTGTCAAACTATTTTATCGTCACATCTTATTCCACAAAGGCTTGCTCTAAGAGTTTCTGTAGGGCTTCCATGTGAGCTTCGGAACTAAGCAGGAGAGATAACACAGAGATTCTCGAAGGAGTTTGCAACATTTGGTCTACAATGTTGTACTCGCTCTTTTGGATGAGCTTCAGCATCTCATCGCTGTTATTTACCAGTTATGGATTATTGGATTGTCCGACTGGTTGATTGGGAACTTCTGTTTGAGGTTCCTTCTCCTTGTTGGGTTCTCCAAATCCTCTGTTGAAGATCCGACCACTCTGTGTTACTCGAATGATGTCGGCAATGTTTATGATGGAGGGTAATGGAGTTTCTTTTCCATTTTTGATTGTTGTTGCACCGTACTTGTAAGGGATCGCCTTATCGGATTTGTACAGTATTGGACCTGGCAAGTAGATAACCACGGGAGCTTTCTGGTTTTTCTGACCATCGCAGACAGCCTCAATTGGTTCGAGGTTGAGAATCTTTCTACTATCAAGAGGAATTCTTGATTCATCGAGTAGAGCAATTATAGCACAAACGTCTTTGGTCCTCCCATGATCGGAGATTATGACAACGTCTTTGCTTTGATCAGGGAGATAGTCGTGCATCACATTGATCGAACCAGAACTTGAACATGGTCGAATCTCTTTTCGGTCCAAATGATTTTGAAGAGCTGACCGTACAAGATAACATCCCTGATTGTTCTCTGAGCAAACTCTATAGCGCTCATAGTTATGTGGTGGCATCCGGTCACGTCTGCTTTGTATGCAGTGTAACTTTATTAGATCTGTTTCCATCGAGCGAATATCCTGACTTTGATACCTATCAGAATTCTTGTCAGTCATACTAATCTGTTGTGTAGCTTCATCCAAGTAAATTGGAAGCCACCAGTGGTCCAACAAGTGTTGAAGTGTTCTTTGGACAAGTGCACACCCTTGGTCGTTCTCACGACACTCTTCACAATTTTGATAACCATGTGAAGCTAGAAAGCCAAGCCTGACTTGCTTAGCATGTAATTCTACTAGACTGGTATTCATCAGGCGAATGTCAAAGATTTGAATCATATTGACCTGATGATTGTTTCTCGCTTGGTAGTCCTGGATCCATCCAAGATCCATCTGCCGTTGGAGGGCCTCTTGTACAAAAGAGCATCCCTGATTGCTTATTGAGCAGATCGGACATGAATTATAATCGTGCCATGGCAGATTATGATGTTGACTTTGCCTTGAGTGCATTACCACCAAGTTGACGTTCAACACCAGAATGTTGCGGTTCTGAAAAATGTTGGGGTTTGTGTGGGTCATATTGACTTCACGGATTCGGTGGTCTTGGATCCAACTCAGATCCACCTGTTCTTGTATAGCTGATCGCACTACGGAACACCCCTGATTATTCTTTGAACAGATATCACACTGGTGATAATTATGAGGCAGTACATGATCGTACCCGCTCTGTCTACAATGCTTCCTAACCAGATTGGTTTCTAATAGGAGTACATCATGAATTTGATAACTGTGGCTAACCTCTTCCTCTATCAAATTTATTGCAGTCTTCTCATATTGAGGCAACGGGTTCGTCTAAACATTCGGATTAGTATCTTTGAAAGATAGGACCCCGTTCCTGACAAGCTTCTGCACATCAGATTTGAAGCTGATACAGTTCTCGATGTTGTGCCCCGATCCTCCTTGATGGTAAGGACAAGTTTAATCTGCTTTGAACCAAAAAGGTAGATTTTCTGGGACTATAAGAGGAGACCTGGTTTGGACGTGCCCCTTGACCAGTAGAAGTGGAAATAGTTCTGCGTACAACATCGGTATAGGGTTAAACCCTGGTGGTCATGTCGTATGATTGTTATTGTTGTACTGAGGACGAGCCTGCTAAAGAGGTTGTGGTGCCCTTTTTCGATACTGTTGTTGATTTGGTTGGCTCTGAGCAACCTAAGGTTGATATGTTGGAGCTGGCACAGGGTTGATAGTGGGAGTTACCGCTGCTACTGGTTGATACCTTCGCCTTTTCTTTCCCAGAGAGATATTACTGATATCTTTCTCTTTTTTCTTTAGGAAACCACTACCGTATCTTTTGGTACTGCTTGATGATTCTGCATCTTTGACCAATCGCCCTTCTCGAACTACTTCTTTAAGGCGTACTCCCATGTTCACCATCTCAGTGAAGTCACTGGGCGCACTGGCGACCATTCGGTCATAATAGAATGAGCTCAAGGTTTTCAAAAAGATCTTAGTCATCTATTTTTCCTCAAGAGGGGGACAGATCTGAGCGGCAATTTCACGCCATCTTTAAGCATATTCCTTAAAAGTTTCTTTGTCCTTCTGCGACATTGCTCGGAGTTGATCTCTGTCTGGTGCCATGTCCAAGTTATACTTATAGTGCTGAACGAAGGCAACGCCAAGACCTCTGAAAGTATTGATCTTGGTGTGATTTAAACCCATGTACCATTTGAGTGCGGCACCGTTTAAACTGTCTTGAAAATAATGGATCAGTAGCAGTTGATTTTCTGTTTGAGTTGACATCTTTTGAGCGTACATCACTAAATGACTTTGAGGGCAAGAACTGCCTTTGTATTTTTCAAAGTCAGGCACCTTGAATTTGTGCGGTATTTTCACATTAGGGACCAGACAAAGGTCTGCGGCGTCCTTTCTAAATAAATCCTGACCGCAAATGGCATGCAGTTCCTTCTGCATCTCCAGGAACTGTTCCCGGAACTCATTCATCCCTTCTACATGTCTTCGTTTCCACCAGAGATTACTTGTGGAATCTGTCCTTCTGGGATAGTGCGTACAACTGGTTGTGGTATAGTCATTATGGTGGTGACTCTTGGTGGTTCCATGCCCCGAAGTTTGTAACCTTCAGGATTTGCTGTCATAACCCTTGCGTCTTTGCTTTCTCGAAGTTTGTAACCTTCAGGCCCAGCGGTTCCTGCTGTAGTTTCTGGGTCTTCGGTGACCGGTGGGATATATCCTTCAGGGACAAAGTTGAGAGGCATGCCCTAGGGAATATCTTTAGGCATGTTGTACTGAGGATCATATGTCTCCACTATGGGCGTAGATGTGATCACCAAGATCACAGTCCTATGTTGTTGTCTCTGAGCTGCTGCCAGGGATTGCATGTCACTGTGAAGTTTTTTCAGATCTTACTTTAGAGCGTCGATTTCTTCTCTCAGCTCTCTTTTCTCTTCCCCGAGATCATCCATTTTCTTTTGTCGATTGACTCTAGAATTGTGACACATACGTGAGACTCGAAGATAAGAAGAACGCATTATGTGAGAATGATGGCTGATATGCAATGATACAATTTTTTTTTTGTTTTTTTAGATTTTAATCAAAAAGAAACTTCAACAAATAGATTACAAATATCATACAGTGGGGAGACCCCTTTTTATTGAATTTGAAAGATTGCAGAAAGGGAAAAGTACAGTATTTTACAAAGTGCTGTAAAAGGAAATGTCTAAACTTATGGATCCTGAGTCCTCTCTGAAGAGAGCTCAGAAGCTGGTTCTGGTACTTTCCTTTTCTTTGACCGGGGTTCTTCAGCCGTTGTCGGGTTGTCAGTCCTTTGTCAAGTGAAAGGAGTGAGCAAGTTCCTTTGACCTTCTATAACATGCTGTTCTAGAATCTCAATCAGAGCATCCTTTTCTTTTAACAGTTCCTGAATTTTGGTACACTCCACATTGAGGATTCGGTACTTGTTTTTCCAAGAGCTTTTCTCCCGTTGAACTTTGTTGAGAGCGACCTGGAGTTTTTCTGTATCAGACATAAAATAAAGGACAGATTCCTTTAACGGAAGAACTTCTTGACGAGGGTAATGCATCCTCAGCTTGAGGGCTCTAGTTTATACCCGGTGGAGATAAGGTTCCATGGAGGTACAATCTGGTCTTCCTAGAGACTCTATTCCTTTCCTGTGAATGTGTTGCCAAGGCATGCACTATTTCCTTCTTTAGTGCCCTGTCATTTTCCCCTTCCTTGAAGAAAAAACCTTCCAGATGAACATTATGCGGGATATTCTTCATCGGGTATCCGAGTTGACGGCGAACTAAAATTGGATGATAGTTGATTCCTCCTTTAGTTCCTATGAGGGGTACACTAGGGAAGTTTCCCCATTTGTCGATGATCCTTATCGCCTCATAAATCCTATTATACCAATCTATGTCAGAGTTGGTAAAAGACATGATTCTCTGTGACCAATGTAGAGTACTCTTATGGTCCCAAAATGCAGCCGACTTGGGTAAATGGGAAGTGAACCATTTGTAAAGCAGGGGTACACAACATGTGATCATTCCTCCACTGTACAAATTCCTTAAGTGTACAGAATGATAAGCATCAGCGAGCAAGGTTGGTACGGGCTTTCTGATCAGAAAGATCTTAATGGCATTCGTATCGATGAAGTTATCGATCATGGGAAAGAGGAATAACCCATATGTGAGTAGAACAAAGATATCTTCGAAAGCAGTTATGTTTCATACAATGGCAAAGTATAGAGCTTTCTCCGTCAAGAATTTAGCTGTTAAACCCTGGATTCCTTCCTTAGTGGTCATGTGAGTCCTGACTTCTGACTCGTCCAAATAGATTGCTCTTGCAATGGTCTGATCCTTTGGAATTTCTTCCAGTCCAGAAAATGGAGCTTGGTCAGTGATGGGTGAATCAGTCAGATGAGGGTACTCCTCCAGTGTTGGTGCTAGTTGATATTCCGAGAATGTGAAACAGTGATAAACCAGATCGTAGAACTGAATTAGCGTAGACAGGATTCCTTCAACTACGCGGACCCTTAACAGAGACAGCAGTCCTCCATGCTTAGCTCTGAAAGCATCAAGGTTGGTGATCATCCTTGCCAACCTTCTTAAATCCTCTAGTTTTGGAGCCTTAAAAGTGTACTTGTGCGTCTTTCTTCTACCAAAATCCATAACACAATCTTTCTGATATTTGCAATTATTGTTTTAGTTTATTTTGAAAAAGAAAGAGAAGAGAAAAGAGAAGATTTTTTCTTTGTTTACGAGTTTTTAAAATGAATGCAGCACACAAAAACATTGAAAAAACATGGGTTCAAGGGTTCAACGTCACGAGCATAGAGTCATGGCTCTACCCATCCCCAAAGATTGTATTCTGGTCAATTTTTGTACCTGTAGAACGGATCCTAAGGTTCCCAAAATCATTGACCCCCCTAGGTATATAAAAAACAAGCTGGTTCACCCGAGCGAGCTGTAGCATCCTAGGGTAATCTCATTTAAGTGTAGTATCGCGTATTAACTATTCCCGATAGTTACCGCACTACCAAATGGCCATATGGTTAATGTCTGCTAAATCCTCAGGGTCACGGGTGCCGCACTGAGATAGCATCTGTTTTCACGATGATCGGTCGTTCAAATAGTATCCACACAGGCCCTCGCCTGATTTGATGGCCTACCAGGTTCGCTTGTTCGGGATTCACTCCTTGCAAGTTTCCCCGTCTATGTCATCCCTTATCTTAGGGTTCTATTAAACTTTCCACATGCGTATCAATCGCATTCCCATTGACAGAAAAATAAACACAAATATCAAGTAGGAAAAGTAGTATATATAGTATAGTATGTAGTAAAATTTCTAACAACCTAGACCTCTTATGAATTCTAATCCTAAATACTCCGCAGCAGAGTCACCATTTTACTGTAGCGTGCGATTTTTGTCGGTGACGCGACCACCTTATCGCCATTTGGTTTTCTCCTCAAAGCAATGGTAAGAGTTGGGTGCTACTTTCTGATTTCTTATTTATCCTATGAAGCTGGAAAGGAAAGGGAAGCTATCTAAAACTAACTTGACACACAAATGTTTTCTTTAAGAAATGCTTAAGAGATTGGGGGGTCCGGGGCCAGGTTATACAACGGGGAGTTGTCAATTACCCATCCTATATGTGGTTATCCACAGGTTATTAGCAATTTCTACTGTTTTTCTACTTACTGGTGTTTGTCTGTTGTGGGTTATGAAAGTTTCTCCTTTGGGAGTGTTGAGAGAGTTTTTTTGTTAATATCGGGTTTTTTCCGATGTTTTTGGTAAGGTACTGGACCTAAGGTTTTTTATTGGTGTGCTCGCTAAGATTTTGCAATCTTATGCCTACGTATTCCCGTTAAAGAAAATAGGGAAATCAGAGCAATCGTAGTTCCTCCTATTCTATGGGAGGAAAATAGATGTTTGGTGTCTTGTTCAAAGCCCAAGATTGAAGCTAAAAGGTTGAGTATTTGTGTCTTGTTCAAAGCCCAAGATTGAACCTAAAAGGTTTTACTGAGAGAGAATTTGTCATCTCTAAAGGGAGACATCTCGTCTGTTTAACACAACTATTGGGTGACTGATTATAAAGGAAAATTTCTTTAACTGTGATATGTGAATCCAGCAAAGCCATAATTTTATTTATAAGGGATTTGTCTTGAAGGAGAAAACTTTAACTCAGTGTAGAGCAATGACATTTTTCCTTAGGAATCTTTCATGCTAAGAGAGGGACATTGGCTTGAATGTAAATAATCCAGAGGCTTGCCACTTATAGCAGTTAGATGAAAGAAGAGATTTACTAGGATAAGAGATGGACTATAACTTGGATTTTTGAATCAACAATGCCACTTACAGCAGTTATCTGAGATTAAGGTTTGTTTTGATTTTCTGTTTTGATTTGTGATATACAGAGAAATGTCTTCCTACAGAGAGATTTTGATTTCCTCTGAGGGGATGTTGATTTTTGTGTGCCTTGATCAAAGCCCAAGGTTTAAGCTAAAAAGTTGATTGACTCCCTGGGGAGTTTATTATCTGTCTTGTACAAAGCCCAAGATTGAGGCTGGAAAGAGAAACTGACTCTTTTGGAGATATCATTATACAAAGCCTTAGAGGAGGCTGAAAGTTGACTTTTTTGGGGAAATATTTTGTCTGCCTTGTACAAAGCCCAAGATTGAGGTTAAAAAGGATTTTTTAACTCCATTGGAGAATATTTGTATGTGTCTTGTACAAAGCCCAAGATTGAGGCTAAAAGGGGAAACTGACTCTACCGGTGAGAGGTTTTATCTGTCTTGTACAAAGCCCAAGATTGTGGCTAAAAGAAGATTGACTCTGCTGGAGAGTATGATTTGTCTTGTACAAAGCCCAAGATTGAGGCTGAAAAATAGACTGACCCAGCTGAAGATATTTATGGGTGTCTTGTACAAAGCCCAAGATTGAGGCTGAAAAGATGATTGACTTAACAAGAGAGTGTGATTTGTTTTGTACAAAGCCCAAGATTAAGGCTAATAAGATGATTGACTCAACAAGAGAGTGTTTTTTGTCTTGTACAAAGCCCAAGATTGAGGCTGAAAAGATGATTGACTCAACAAGAGAGTGTTTTTTAGGCTAACTATACTGAGGAAAAATCATTATACAAAGCCTAAGAGGAGGTTGAAAAAGGTTGACTCAACAAGAGAGTGCTTTAGGGTGATTGACTCAACAAGAGAGTGCTGAAAGGTTATGAGGAAGAAGAAAGAATCATTATACAAAGCCTAAGAGGAGCCTGACTGGGGAATTTCTTATACAAAGCCTAAGAGGAGGCTATCTTCTACTGAGGATTATTAAGATCCATAGGCAGGTCCAAAGTGGGGAATCAACTCTTGCAGAAGAGTTGAGATATCAGATGCCTTGAGGTTCTGATAAAGGTTCTTTGATAGTGATTTGACCCTAGCTGGGGAAATTTTGAAGAAAGTTTAAACTCTGTTGGTGATTAATGAAAGGATCAGGGTTTCTTTGAGATCGAAAAGGAGATGAGACTGTCCAAGTCTGCTAGTATGAAATGGTTTATCTTTGTATGATGCCCAAGCGGAGGCTGGTGTCTTAACGGATGAGAATCAACCCTAAATTGTCCGAGGTTTGGGACCTTTGGAAAGACTTCTCTAACAAAGGATGACTAAGTTCTGTCCTATACCTGTAAGAGGTCTTTGGGTCCTTGTACTAAGCCCAAGAGGAGGTATAAGAACTTCTAAAAAGCCTGAGGGTTCTTGTACAAAGCCCAAGAGGAGACGGGGATGCTTTTAGGAAGCCTGTGGGTCCAAACCTAAGAAAAGTTCAAGAAAGGTTTCACCGGGAATAATCCTTTCTTAGTGAACAGTTCTAGGGTTTGAAGAAATTCAAGAGAGGTTTCACCGGGAATTAATCCTCTCTGGGGGAAATGAATTTCTTTGACAATTTTCTAATAGTGATTGTCTGAGAAAAGTTTCACTGGGAATAATGTCTTTCTCTTTGTTCTATATTGTATAAGCCCAAGAGGAGGCAAGACTGTATCTAGAATTCCTATGAGGAACTAGTTTTGACTGTGTTAAAAGAGTGAGCACTGGCTTTATCTAATCCTAGACTTAGTTGCCGGGGAAAACTCTAAGCAGATAATATACAGGCATATATATATACAGATGAAATATATACTGTATGTAAAAGAGGGTAGAAGGACTTACAGGCGAGCAAGCTTCTAGCACAAACAAATATATATATGCAAGTATGTAAAAGAAAGTTGTTTAAAACTTACAGGTGAGCAAGCTTCCATTGTAACAGTTGTATAGTTAGTTATTCAAGAAATTAAAGAAAGTTTTGATTACAAATATGAATTTGAACCTAAATCAAAAGGAAAAGTTGTTTTGAAAAGAAGACTGGGGCTTATTGTAGCGCGGTTTTTGTGGTTTCGAATCACTATCGCTTTGGGTGCTACAGTTCGATTCATATTTTATCCTGTGAAGCTGATTAAGGAAGGGAAATAGATGTCTCCAATTAACCCTGCTTGCATACTGAGTTTAAACAGATGACCGTTGGGTTACAGATGCTATTAAGATAATGGGTCTCTCTTAGGTTATTTTTTTAAGAATAGAATGTCTTGACTGTTCATGAGGCTTTTGGGTAGATGCTAGACCTGATTTTGATTGATGTATGAAGGTATTGGACTTAGAGTTTTTGGTTAGTGTGCTCGCTAAGATTTTTGCAATCTTATGCCTACGTATTCCCGTTTTAAATGAAACAGGGAAATCAGAGCAATCGTAGTTCCTCCTATTCTAAGGGTGGAAAAAGATGTTTTGGTGTCTTGTTCAAAGCCCAAGACAGAGGCTAAAAGTTTTGACTGAAAGAGAATTTGTCATCTCTAAAGGGGAATTGTTGATTTTTGTGTGCCTTGATAGAAGCCCAAGGTTGAAGCTAAGAGGTTGATTGACTCCACTGGGGAAGTCCTTATACAAAGCCTAAGAGGAGGCTGGGAATGACTGACTCAACAAGAGAGTGTCTATATGTCTTGTACAAGGCCCAAGATTGAGGCTAAAAAGAGACTGACTCTTTGGGGATATCATTATACAAAGCCTAAGAGGAGGCTAAAAGTTTGACTTTTTTGGGGAAAATGTTCTTCCTGTCTTGTACAAAGCCCAAGATTGAGGCTGAAAGGGATTTGACTCTTATTGGAGAGCATTATCTATCTCGTACAAAGCCCAAGATGGAGGCGGAAAAGAGTTTGAATCTGCTTGGGAGCCTTTCCTCAAAGTCTAATAAAGGCTCGGAGGAATTGATTTTACTGGGGGTAAATGTATGTCCCAAGCTTCTGGAGGTTTATATCTTATACAAAGCCCAAGATAGAGGCTAAAAGGGTTTGACTCAACAAGAGAGTGCTTTTCTGTCCTGTATAAAGCCCAGGATTGTGGCTGAACAAGCTGGAGAAAGCCTAAGAGTAGGCTAACCTTGCTAGGGAGAATCATTATACAAAGCCTAAGAGGAGGCTATATCTGCTAGGGGAAATCTTTATGCCAAGCTTAAAAGGAAGCTGGCAAAGATTGTCTTAACAAGAGGAAGGTTTTTATCTGTCTCGTATAAAGCCCGAGATTGAGGCTAAAAGGGGTTAACTCAACAAGAGAGTGCTTTTATCTGTCTCTACAAAGCCTGAGACTGAGGCTAAAAGGGTCGCCTCAACAAGAGAGTACTGAAAGTTGATTGACTCAACAAGAGAGTCTGCGAGGGTGATTGACTCAACAAGAGAGTCTGAAAAGTGATTGACTCAACAAGAGAGTCTGACTCAATAAGAGAGTTTGAGATGGCGCTTGACTCAAAAAGAGAGTCTAAAAAGGTTAGCTCCGCTGGGGAGAATCATTGTACAAAGCCCAAGGGAGGCTGACTATGCTGATGAAAGGGTCCTTATACGAAGCCTAAGAGGCGGCTAACTTCTACAAGGGATTCTTGAGATCCCGAGGCAGGTCCAAATGGGCAATCAACTCTTGTAGTGGAATACATAAAAGTTGATAGATCAGAAACCTTGAGGTTTTGATTTGAGATAGTGTTATTCTGATGGTAATCTGACCCTAGTTTGGGAATTTCGGGAGAAAGACGGGGTTTTAGAACCCACAAGTTTTCACTCTTGCTGGAAGAAATCCAGAAACTGGGGTTTCTGTTATATTTTGGAGGGAACTTGAGAATGTCTTTGAGACTCAAGGGTGTTTAGACTGTCCAAGTCTATTGGTAGAGTTTTATCTTTTGTATGATGCCCAAGAGGAGGCCGACTCGTTTAAGGGATGAGTATCAACCCTAAAATTGGTCTGAGGGTTTTGACTCCTTTTAGAAAGACAACTCTAACGAAGGATGATTAAGTTCTATCCTATACCTCTAAGAGGTCTTTAGGGTCCTTGTATTAAGCCCAAGAGAAGGCGTGAGAACTTCTAAGAAGCCGAAGGGTCCTTGTACAACGCCTAAGGGGAGGCGGAGATGCTTTTAGGAAGCCCGTGGGTCCCCAAACCAAGAGAATTTCAAGAAATGAAATTCACAGAGAAGATATCATTCTAGGAAAGTTCGAGGGTTTAGAAGAAACTCAAGAGATGCTATTCACAGAGAATAGATCAACTCCGGGGAGTAGAATTTCTTTGACAATTTCTAGGGGTGATAGTCTGAGAAAGGGTTCACCGAGAATGCTGCCTTTCTCTTTGTTCCATATTATTTAACCCCAAGAGGAGGGAAGACTGTATCTGGTAATCCTATGGGGATCTAGTTTTGTTTGTTTTAAAGAGTGACCAACAGGGCTTTACCTAGTTCTAGACCTAGTTGTCGGGGAAAACTCTAAATAGCTATACTAGTATATATACAGTTGATATATGACAAGTATATAAAAGGATGTGAAAGAATACTTACAGTGAAGCAGCCCCATAATACAATTATATATATATATATATATAACATGTATTTAAAAGAATGAAAGGAAACTTACAGTGAAGCAGCCCCACAACACAGTTATATATATGGAAGCAGTAAATGAAAGCGAATAAACACTTACCTGTTGTAGAGCTTCCATGTTGTTTTGTTAGTTGTTCAACAAAGAAATTAAAGAAAGTTTTGATAATAACTGTATATTTGAATTTAAGATCAAAGGAGAAAGTGTTTTGAAAAGATTGTTGGGGCTTATACTCAAGGAGAGGCCAAGATTTTAACAGTGATCGCACCGCTGTTTTGAAGATCGTATCGGGACTTATACAATAATTGAGGCCCAAAAAGTTTATTTACAAAAAGGTTGGGTCTTACACTCTCAAGAGGCCCAAAGATTATTTTTGTACAAGAGATGAGGCTTACAACTCAAGGAGAGGCCCATGGTTGACGGTGATCGTACCGCCATTTTGAAAATCGCCGGGGACTTATTCAATTGTCTGAGGACCAAAATGTTTGGCTTTCAAAAGGGGTTGGGTCTTACACTCTATTAGAGGCCCAAAGTGTTTTTTAAGAAAAGGAATGGGACTTATAGCTCAAGGAGAAGCCCAAATGAGTTTTGTTTTTTTAAGGCGACGATCGCGCCGTGATTTTGAAAATACAATGGGACTTATACAATGTCTGAGGCCCAAAAGGTTTTGTATTTTCAAAGGGGTTGGGTCTTACACTCTCTCAAGAGGCCCATGAGAGTTTGAAAAAGATTTATGAGGGTTGAAAATCAAAGAAATCCTAATTTCATTTTCTTTTAAAAGTAAACCTTTTAAAAAATGACAAAAATACCAAATAAGTCTAAATAAACTACTTGTGATTTTTGGTTAAGGTTTTAAAAATGAGGTTTTAATCACAAGATGATTTAGGGCTCATTTGATTTTGATTTTCATGATGAATATTCATTTTTTCAAAGGTTAAAAAATAATAAAAATTAATTTATTTACAAAAATATCAACTATATTAAATAATTAATATAAATTTGATTTTTTTGTGGAATAAAAGATTTTAACATTTTTTTTTATTTTTTGCAAAAAGAACCAATAAAAAATAATTAAAATTGAGAGAGTTATTAATTTTTCAAATCATTAAAAATAATAGGAAAAATAATAAAAAGTGGAAAAAACATTAAAAAGGGGTCTGGGGCGAGGGGGATTCGAACCCCAGATCTCTTGTGTGCAGCGTGCGCCTTCTACCACTAGGGTGGTGATACATCCGTGTATTAAAACTCACCCACAAATACATAAGGCTTGCCTTGTTCTAGGCCTGGCCAAGGAAAGGCAAGAAAAGGTTTGGGCCAAAAACGTGAAGCTTGTAACTTTCTCATTTCTCCATGGATTGAGACAAAATTTAGGTCTATCCTGCCTAGAATTTCACAAGGAATCCGATGGTAGTGGTGGTTTTTTTAGATGAGGCTCCTATTTCAAAACCCGATAGTGTTCTTGAAATAGGCCTATAATTGCATTTTCTGTGCTACCTCTTGGTACAGGCATGAATTACATGGTAAATTGGTTCAAACACAACATATATAACATGTATGAGATGTGTATGATAAGTGGACTTCAAAGCAATGCATATTTCAAAGAGTTCAAGTTGTGATGCTTACCTATTTAGGAGCTTTTTGGCTATCTGCCAAGTCCTTTGTGCCAGAAACAATTTGATGCTTTGGACACACTCAAATAATCACTTAGAAGCTTTTGGAATGGCTGGAACCAACTGGAATCCTCAGGGATGGAAACTGGCCCTTTCTTACAAAAGGGGCAAAAGTGGCCAAAATAGCAACTCTCTCAAATGGTGTTTGTTCCTATTTGGTCTCCCCCTGAGGTGTTCAGATGGATAAACTTGTTTGTCATTTGCACAAATTGCTCAAATCGAGTAAAATGCACAAATCTGCCTTGTTATGACAGTTGCAGCAAGGTATATTGCCACTGTCATAACTCTTAGCTCAGATGGCATTTGATGGAGTTCTTGGACATTTTGGAAAGCTCTCATATGATACAACACATGTGTGATCATAGTTTGTCTTGACACTTTTTGGATCCAACTGAAAAATGTCCCTACATTTTGAAAAAAGTGAAACAGATTCTGACTTAGTGAAAATTTCACTAAGTGTTGGAAAAATGTCACTTTTGTGTTTTCAGCCATTTTGATCACTCCATAACTTAAAATCCATGAGGAATTGGAATGAGGTGTAGTTGACACTTTTAAAGTATGCCATGAGAGCAACAAATCCATCTTTGGATCAGCCAAAATGGTTGCTTGGATCACAAGTTATGATCCTTGGAAGTTGGTACCCTAGCCACTTTGTTCCATAACTTAGAAAATTTCTAAGCTTTTTATGGTTACCCCTTTTACAAGTTATCCTACTTTCTTTGGTTTTTATTGATGAATGATGATTTTAATCACACATTAACATCATTTTAGGGTTAAGGAACCATAATTGTGAAAAAACTCAAAAGTCAAAGGTACAGTTGACTTTTTTTCTTAAAACCCTAATTGTGGTCCTGATGAAACTGAAACTTGTGGATCAAGCTTCTTGGATCAATCCATTGTTGTAACTGGATAAATGTAGTGTATTGGAGACCCCCAAATCATGTCTTGAGGTCTTGGCTCATGTTTTGTCCCAAAAGTCAACTTAGGGGTGAATTAGGTCAAGAAACCCTAATTCCTCATTTCTGATGAATGCATCCCCTGAGGCTAAATTGACTTGATGATGGGGTCCATGAGGTCTCTTGGAATATCTTGAGTTATATTTTGAAGCATTGGCTCATGTATAGAGAAAAATTTCCATCTGGAAGCCCTGGTTGACCAAAACCCTAATTTGGTGACACTGGTGATCTTGAGGCTTAATCCACTTGGAATGATGCAACCTTGTGCTTGATCCTTGATGTGGGAGTCCTCTTGATCCATTGTGGGTGTTTGAGAGGTTAGACAAGTTGGATATAATGTCCTTTCTTAATTTATCCTTTGTCTTAGGGCTCTGAGAGGGCTTGAAACCCTAAGCTTGATTGTAGTGAATGCTCACCCATCTTTGGGGGAGAATAATGAAGTTTGATGGTTCATCCATATTGTGGTGATGATTTGTACAATGATGGGAAATCTTAGTGGTCAAAATTTGGGGTATGACAGATGCCCCTATTTAATCTTCTTGGACCCGAAGGTGTGAATGGCGAAGGTATTCGAGCATTCGGGGTGCAAGAGGATTAAATATCGGAATACCCAAAATTTATATGGTGGTTATGAACGGCAGTTTGCTCATCCATCTTCTTTTGCTAAGCCATGATGCTTAGAAAATGTAAAACTTCCCCTCGATCCTGGTTTTCAGCTAAGGAACTGGTCTAAGTTTCTGAAATAAACTTCCCCTCGATCCTGGTTTCCTACCGAGGAACTGGTCTCAGTTTCTGATATAAACTTCCCCTCGATCCTGGTCTTTAGCCACGGAATTGGTCTCAGTTTCTGAAATAAACTTCCCCTCGATCCTGGTTTCCTACCAAGGAACTGGTCTCAGTTTCTTTTGTCAATAAACTTTCTTGACAAGGAACGTTGTTTGTAGCGGTTTTCCTCAAACTTCTCGCCGAATTTTCCTGGGGAGATGCCATTTGATGGGAAAAAGTTTTGATGTCAGACTTGCTGGGGAACCCATTCGTCTGAGCTGTAGAGGTGTAGAAACTTCTCTGTTGGAGATGCCATTTGTCGACTCTACTGGGGAAAACAAGTTTCTTGAGAGGCTGTTTCTTGTTTGGGAATACTACATCATACTTTTCCTCGAGATCTTCTCGGAGAAATGCTATATGGTGTAATCCAAATTGGAGGTACTGATGACCTCATTTGATAGCAAATTTTTCAGAGAGAAACTGATGGGTTACTGAATATTTGATACAGGGGCTTTCTCTGGGAATTTTCCTTAATCCGGGAAAGCGAAGATATCATCTTCAATGGTGAAGAGTGACGTTCGTCGAAGGTCTTCTTGTTTTTTAGAGGTTTAAGTTATCAAAGTGGTCGAGGACCAACTCCGATTCAGAAATAAACTGGAGGAGAGATTGCTTAGATGATTCGTTTCCTGACGAGGAAAGAACTGACAACTCGATTGAAAAGAGGACTTTTATCACTAGGGGATAAGACCGACTAGAGTGATAGTAATGCAATATGAGTATGAATGTGAATCAATAATGCATGATGTATGTATGTTTATGCTGACAAAACTGACGTGACATACAAACTAAGTGAATGAACCGGACTGGACACTCGGCCACCGCGGGGGACGAAGAAGTACCACTTGTTCAAAATAGCAATTCTGCCTTGCTTAGGAGAGATAGTCCCGGTGGGGAACAACGCTGGTCGGGCTTAGGAGGTAAGAACTCTGTCGGGGATATCAGATGGAATGTTCGCATTTGACACATCTGATCCTTCATTCAGGTGTACTGGTTTAAGAAGGAATACTTTGATTCTGTACTTTAAAGTTTAAACGCCTTTGGAGAAGCGATCGATGTTCTTTCGATGTTCAACAGTCAAAAGAATTGCCATCTTTATTTTAAAAGCAGAAAAAGGTTTACAAGTAAATTAATTTTTGTTTTATTTCAAGAATCGTTGATCATGTTAAAAATGTCATTCTGTAAAGCTAAAACAAATAAGAATTGCAAACAAAAGCACAAGGGCTCAAATTTTATTGATAGAATGGAAATCAGTCGAGCGCGTGATTCCATGGAGTATTTACAAAGTTAGAAAATGGTAATTTACGGGAAAAGGGCTACATTGAAACATAACGACCACTATCCTTCTACCAACTTTGAATTCAGGACATCCTGAGCTTCTGTCGAAGATGACCTTGACTGGAGTTTTCCGATGGATGGCATTACTGCTGAGGAGTTGAACTGATAAGACGTAGTTACTTGCCATTAATCCCTAACTTTTGCCTGGATTGTACTTTGAGATTTCTAATCCATCGGGATGATTTTTGATTACGTCTCTAATTTTTTCCTGGACTGCCCTTTCGGGTTTTTAATCCTCCGAGACGTTTTTTTTTTAATTTAGGCGAAGTATTTCTTGACTACGTCAACATTCGTGGGGCAGGAAAATTCTTCTCCATCCATGGTTGCGAGTCTCAAGGCACCGCCTGAGAAGGCTTTCTTGACCACATAGGGGCCGTCATAGTTCGGGGTCCATTTGCCCCGAGGATCAGTGAGAAATGATTGTATCTTCTTGAGCACGAGGTCTCCTTTTGTGAAGGTGCGGGGTCGAACCCTTTTGTCAAAGGCTTTCTTCATTCTTTGCTGATTCAACTGACCATGACAGAGAGCCGTTATTCTCTTTTCTTCTATCAGATTTAGTTCTTCGTGTCGACTCTGACACCATTTGGCTTCTGTTAGCTTAGCTTCCATCAATACCCAGATTGATGGGATCTCTACTTCTATGGGAAGCACTGCTTCCATGCCATATACAAGAGAGAAAGGGGCTGCCCTTGTTGAAGTACGAATAGATGTGCGATAATCGTGCAGAGTAAAGGGTAGCATCTCATGCTAATCTTTGTAGGTTATAACCATCTTTTGAACAATCTTCTTGATGTTCTTGTTAGCCGCTTCTACCGCTCCGTTCATCTTGGGTCGGTAGGGAGATGAGTTATGGTGTTCGATCTTAAACTCTGCGCACAAATCTTTCATCATCTTGTTGTTCAAGTTAGATCCATTATCAGTAATGATCTGGCTTGAAACACCATAACGACAGATGAGATTGTTTTTGATAAATCAGACCACCACTTGTCGGGTCACATTGGCGTATGACGTTGCTTCGACCCACTTGGTGAAGTAGTCAATGGCTACTTGGATGAACCGATGTTCGTTTGAAGCTTTGGGTTCGATCATGCCAATTATGTCGATTCCCCATATAGAAAAAGGCCATAGGGAAGAGAGAACTTTGAGATGTGTTGGCGGTACATGGATTTTGTCTGAGTATATCTGACACTCTTGACACCTTTTCATGTACCTGTAGCAGTCGGATTCCATGGTTAACCAATAGTACCCTGCTCTCAGAATTTTTCTCGCCATTGTGTGTCCATTGGCATGAGTTCCAAAGGATCCTTCGTGAATCTCTTTTATCAGCATGTCTGCTTCAGGTCTGTCTACACATCGGAGCAAGACCATGTCAAAGTTTCTCTTATAGATAGTATCGCTACTCAGAAAGAAACTGCTAGCCAGCCTTCTGAGAGTCTTTCTATCTTTTTTGGATGCCCTAGGTGGGTACTCCTGTTTCTGAAGGAAGCACTTGATATCATGATACCAAGGTTTGTCATCTATGACTGCTTCAATCGTGAAGATGTAAGCTGGCCGTTCAAGGCGCATTATGTTAATCTTAGGTACGTAGTTCCATTGACATACACTAATCATGGAAGAGAGAGTGGCTAATGCATCATCCATTGGATTCTCCTCACGAGGGATATGATGAAACTCAATTCTGTTGAAGAAAGGTAACAACCTTCTCGCGTAATCTTGGTAAGGAATTAGCCCTGATTGGTATGTGTTCCAATCTCCTTTTACCTGATCGATGACTAGAGCTGAGTCGCCATATACATCCAAGTGTTTGATCCTTAAGTCGATCGCTTCTTCGAGACCCATGATACAAGCTTCGTATTCGGCCTCGTTGTTTGTACACTTGAATGTCAGTCTGGCAGTGAAAGGAATGTGGGTACCCTAAGGTGTTATGATGATTGCCCCAATTCCGTTTCTGTAATGATTTACAACTCTGTCAAAGATTAGTCCCTATTGGGAACCTGGTTCTGGCCCTTCACTGGGTAGTGGTTCATCGCAATCTTTCATTTTCAAATACATGACATCTTCTTCTGGTAAGTCAAATCTGATTGATTCCTAGCGTCAATAGGTTGATGAGCCAAGTGATCGGCTAAAATACTTCCTTTAATGGCTTTCTGAGCATGGTACTCAATGTCGTATTCTGATAACAACATCTGCCAACGGGAAATCCTTCCCGTAAGAGCAGGCTTTTCAAAGACATACTTGATTGGATCCATTTCTGAGATTAACCAAGTAGTGTGACAAATCATATACTGGCAAAGACGTTTGGTTGCCCAAGCCAGAGTGCAGCAAGTCTTTTCAAGCATAGTGTACCGAGGCTCGCAGTCTGAATTTCTTGCTCAAATAGTAGATGGCAGACTCTTTCCTTTTTGTTTCGTCTTGTTGGCTAAGCACGCATCCCATTGAGTCTTCCAAGACTGTTAAGTAAATGATTAGTGGCCTTCCTTCCACCAGAGGGGATAAGATCGGTGGGCTCAACATGTATTCCTTAATACTATCGAAGGCAGTTTGGCAGTCTTCTGTCCAAACGCAGTCCTGATTCTTTTTGAGTAATTTGAAGATTGGCGCGCATGTCGCGGTCATAAGGAATACAAATCTGGAAATGTAATTCAAACGTCCCAGGAATCCCCTGACTTGTTTTTCAGTCTTTGGAGAAGGAATTTCTTGAATGGCCTTGACTTTGTCAGGATCAACATCAATTCCTTTCTGGCTGATGATGAACGCTAACAGTTTCCCTGAACGGACTTCGAAGGTGCATTTTTTAGGATTCAAGCGGAGTTTGTACCTCCTCAGACGCTTGAATAATTTCGATAGGTGGGTCATATGCTCCCCCTCTGTTTTAGATTTAGCAATCATATCATCGACATATACCTCAATTTCTTTGTGTATCATGTCATGAAACAGAGTAGTCATGGCCCTTTGATAGGTTGCCCCAGCGTTCTTCAAACTGAACGACATTACCTTGTAACAAAATGTGCCCCATGGGGTAATGAACGAAGTTTTCTCCGTGTCTTTCGGCTCTATTTTTATCTGATTATAGCTCGAGAATCCATCCATGAAGGAGAAAACTCTGAACTTGGCAGTACTGTCTACCAGCATGTCAATGTGTGGTAAGGGAAAGTCATCCTTTGGGCTGGCCTTGTTTAGATCCCTGTATTCCACACACATTCTGACCTTTCCGTCCTTTTTCAGAATTGGTACTATGTTGGCTAACCATTGAGGATACTCTGATGTGGCGAGGAAACCCGCGTCAATTTGCTTTTGCACTTCCTCTTTGATTTTGATGGCCATGTCTGGGTGAGTTTTTCTCAATCTCTGCTTTACTGGCGGACATTCTGATCGTAACGGTAGATGATGTTCCAAGATGCTGGCATCCAACCCTGGCATATCTAGATAGGACCAAGCGAACACATCGGGAAACTCTTTGAGAAGCTTTGTCAAACTTTTTTTTGACAATCGGACTGAGTAGTGCCCCAATCTTGACTTCCTTTCTCTCTTCTTCTGAACCCAAGTTGACCATTTCCAACGGCTCTTTGTATGGTTAAATGGACCTTTCCTCTTGTCTGAGTAGTCGGGAGATCTCTTCTAGAATTTCTTCGTCATTTTTTTCTTCAGCCATATGGGAGAAGGCATTGGATCGTATGTTTCAATGGGTTTTAAAACAAGAAATCTGCATGACGTGATAATTGTGTTTAGAAGAGATAGAGAGAATGCAAGAGTGTGTGCAGTGTATTTTCTTTGAAAAACTGCTTGTTATTGTTTGAGTTGTTTTTTAGGATTACCATTTTCTGAAAAAACGAAAAGGGAAAACAGCAATTAATGCGGAAATTACATAACGACGTTATTTTATTTATGATTTTGTCGATTCTTGAAACTATAGCCCTATAAAAAAAACTCTGTCGCTTTGGGCAAAGCGAAGAGGTATATTTACAGAAAGTGAGCCCTATCAAAACATCTGTTTCACCTGGGCAAGGTGAAAGGTTAAGATAAAGTCGACAATTACTTAGACTTATGGACGATCTTCGGGACCTCGACAGCAACCCATTGGCGGCGAACTCCTCGGTGAATCACAAAGTCTGGTACTTTCCTTCTTGACTTGTCTTCATAAATAACGCTGATTTCTGGTGGAGTTGGATCGTTGGAATCTGTCTCCTAGGCAAGTTGTCGTAGGAGGATTCCTCAGTTGCATCTTGCATAGTGTTTGTGCTCTCAGGTAAATCTCCCCATCCAGTTGGCTGGATGTCTTCAAGCCTAATACGAGAGCTTTCAGGAGCAGTGTACTTGACCAAGTAGTCGTACTTGCCACTCGGTTGTCCTAAGGTGTCCCACACTTCTTTGGAACTGGAGGAGTTATCCCTTTCAATGATTTTGACCTCGGGAAAAGCATAGTTAATGAACTCTAGTCCTGCAAACTTTGCGAATTCATCGTCGTGTTGGATATTTTCTGAATGCCCTGAGTGTTGATCCCATAACATGGTGGGGACGCAGGTATTCTTTTCAATGATGCTCAGCTGATTTTCATCGTTCGACTGATTCTCTTGCCCTGAGTCCCCTGGGTACGGCTGCCAGATAGGCAGGCCATCCATCGGGCTATAATAGTCGTGGTCAAAGTAGTCTTTCATCAGAGTGTCCTCCTCTTATGAGTTTGGCGGAGCACGCCATCCCCCGGGATCACAATCTCCGTATATCATTTTGACATCTGACCTTGGTATATATCTTGGACCCTGCGCGGGGAAATAGAATGGCGTAGGCGCTTCTTCTTGAGACATATAACTGTCCTCATTGAGATAGGACTTCCATTCTTCATCTGTATCAGAGGAATCTCCCTCGTTGATGGTATGTACTTCTTAAGACACTGGGTGAAGGAAACCTCCACTATGGAAGAAGTCCTGAATGGGATGAAAACTTTCATCGTTAGTAGTAGTCTGGGTACAGGTTGTAGAGAAACCAAGACCCTTCTTTGTTTTGTTATCAGTAGGAGTGACAAGCTGTCCCCATCCTTTTGCATTGTTACTCTTGATCACTTCGAGAGCATCTTTGTACGAGGAAATCGATGTTCCTCTTTCTGATTGGTTGTTATTGCTCACCGAAAGTGCTTGGAACTGGGTTCCTACAACCTCCTCTGGTTCTACACAAGTGGACGTTGATAAGTTACTCACGATTAAGGCTTGTTCTCCACAGACTGTGACTAAATGGTCGTTCTTGACGAACTTCAGCTTCTGGTGAAGTGTCGAAGTGACTGCCCCAACCTGGTGTAGTCAAAGTCTTCCCAATAAACAGCTGTATGTTGGTCGGATGTCCATGACCTGGAAAGTGACTTGGAAAGTGTGAGGACCAATAGTTATGGGAAGGTCGACTTCGCCGATAACTGTTTTTCGGGATCCGTCAAATGCTTTGATGACAACCTCACTGCCTCTCATCGGATATCCTTTAAATGATAGTCGCGTTAAAGTGGACTTTGGCATATCATTGAGAGCCGATCTGGTATCTACCAGTACGCTGGCTAAAGCATCGTCATGGCAGTTAACGGTAATATTGAGCGCCATGTTATGACTTTTGCCTTCCTCTGGAAATTCCTCATCACTGAACCCTAAGTTGTTACAGGAAGTGATGTTGGCGATGATGTTGTCGAATTGTCGTATCATTACATCCTGTTCCATAAAGGCCTGCTCTAAGAATTTCTGTAGAGCCTCTCTGTGGGCTTCAGAACTGTAGCGAGCGATTTTGGACGTGGTTCTTAAGCACTGTCGCTCTGGGGTACTACAGGTCGATTCATTTTTTATCCTATTGAAGCTAACTAAGGAAGGGAAATAGATGTCTCCAATTAACCATGCTTGCATACTGAGTTTAAACATATGACTGTTGGTTTACAGATGCGGTTTAGATTGTGGGCCTCTCTCTGCTTATTTAAGAATGAAATGACGGGATTATTTGTGAGGATGTTAGGAATGATGCTTTTCGATTGATGTATGAAGGTACGGGATTTTGGGTTTTTGATTAGTGTGCTCGCTAAGATTATTTTGCAATCTTATGCCTACATATTCCCGTTTAACAAAACAGGGAAATTAGAGCGATCGTAGTTCCTCCTATTCTATGGGAGGAAAAAGGTCGTTTTGGTGTCTTGTTCAAAGCCCAAAATGTGAAGCTAAAGGTGGTTTGTATCTTGTTCAAAGTCTAAGATGTGAAGCTGAAGGGTCTATTTGTATCTTGTTCGAAGCCCAAGATGTGAAGCTAAAGGGTTTTGACTTTTGAGAGAATTTGTCATCTCTAAAGGGGGTCTGTTTGTCACAACTGTTGGGTGACTGATTGTAAAGGAGAATTACTTTAACTGAGATATGTGAATCTTGCAATGCCATAATTTCCTTTATTGGGGATTTTTAACCTGAAGGAGAAGACTTTAACTCAGTTTAGAGCAATGCCATCTTTCCTTAGGAATTTCTCATGCTAAAAGAGGGACAGTGGCGTGGATGTAAATAATCTAGAGGCTTGCCGCTTACAGCAATTAGGTGGGGGGAAAAGGAGTTGTTGATGTTTGTATACTGTGAATGAGGCACAAATTTTAATGCTAAAAGGTTGATTGACTCAACCGGGGTTTCCTTATACAAAGCCTAAGAGGAGGCTATTGACCCAACAAGAAGGTGTTTTTATATGTCTCGTACGAAGCCCGAGAGAGAGGCTAAAAGGGTTGACTCAACAAGAGAGTGCTTTTGTATGTGTCTCGTACGAAGCCCAAGACGGAGGCTAAAAATGTTTGACTTAACAAGAGAGTCTTTTATACTCAACAAGAGAGTGTTTTTGTATCTCGTACGAAGCCTGAGATGGAGGCTAAAAGGGGGTTGATTCAACAAGAGAGCCTTTTATCCTCAACAAGAGAGTGATTTGGTATCTCGTACGAAGCCCGAGATGGAGACTAAACAGGTCAGCTCCACTGGGGAGAATCATTGTACAAAGCCCAAGAGGAGACTAAGGTGCTGGTGACTGTTTCAGTTTAGTGACAGGTCCAGTATGTTGGTTAAAAGAGAAAATCAATTCTTATATGGGTAATGTTGTACTTTGAGATTGATCAGAGGATCAGGGAGATTTCCTGTTCTTTAAGGAAATGGAAAATCCAAAGGGTATTGAGATTGTCCAAGTCTACGGGTGTTTTGAGAAATCGATTCTCGGGTAGTGAATGATCTTTGTATGATGCCCAAGAGAAGGCTGGTATGTTAAAGGATGAAGGTCAACCCATTAACTGGTCTGACACTTGACTCAGAAAGACAACTCTAGCAAATTGATGACTAGGTTCTGTTCCTATACCTGTAGAGGTCTCTGGGTCCTTGTACTAAGCCCAAGAGAAGGCATGAGAGCTTTTAAGAAGCCGAGGGGTCCTTGTACAACGCCCAAGAGGAGGCAGGGATGCTTTTAAGAAGCCTGTAGGTCCCCAAACCCCGAGAAGTTCAAGACATGCCATTCACCGAGAATAGATCAAGCCAGGAAAGTCCGAGAATTTGGAAGAAACTCAAGAGATACCATTCACGGAGAAAAGATTATCTCTGGGGAGTAGAGTTTCTTTGACGATTTCTGAGGGTGACAGTCTAAGAAAAGATTCACCGAGAATGTTGCCTTTCACGTCTCCATATTGTTTAACCCCAAGAGGAGGGAAGACTGTGTATGGTAATCCTATAGGGATCTAGTTTTGTTTGTATTAAGAGTGACCAACGGGGCTTTACCTAGTGCTAGATGTAGTTGTCGGGGAAAACTCTAAATAACTATACTAGTATTACATAGTTGATATTTGACGAGTATATAAAAGTTTGTGAAAGAAGACTTACAGTGAACAGCCCCACAATATAGTTATATATATATATATATATGAAAGCGGATAAAGAAAGCGGGTAAACACTTACTCGGTTGTAGAGCTTCCATGCTGTTTGGTTAGTTTGTTCAACAAAGAAAGTTTTGATAACAATATTATATTCAAAATCAAAGGAGAAAGTGCTTTGAAAAGATTGTTGGGGCTTACAGCTCAAGGAGAGGCCCAAGGTTTTATCAGTGATTGCACTGTTGTTTTGTACAGGGACTTATACAAGTGAATGAGGCCCAAAAAGGTTTTCTGTACAAAGGGATGGGTCTTAGACTCTCTCAAGAGGCCCAAAGGTGTTTAAAGAAAAAGAATGGGGCTTATAACACGAGGGTAGGCCCAAAGAGTTTTGTTTTAAAAGGCGACGATCGCGTCGAACTTTTTGATGGTATCGGGACTTATACAATACACTGAGGCCCAAATTATTTTGGTTTTCAAAAAGGGTTGGGTCTTACACTCTACTAGAGGCCCAATGATTTTTAAAGAGTGGGGCTTATAACACGAGGGTAGGCCCAAAGGGTTTGATTTTTGAACTGGCGATCACGCCGAGATTTTCTTTTAACGCAGAGGGACTTATACAATATCTGAGGCCCAAAATTGTTTTGGTTAAAAGGGGATTGGGTCTTACACTCTATTAGGGGCCCATGAGTGTTTAAAAATGATTTGTTTGAGTGAAAATCAAGGAAACCCTAAATTTGTCTTCTTTTAAAAGGAAATATTTAAAGAAAATCAAATAAAAATGATAAAAATACCAAATAAGTTTGAATAACCCACTTGTGATTTTCGTTGAGGGTTTGAAAAATGAGGTTTTTTATCACAAGATAAATTAAAACTCATTTAGTTTTGATTTTCATAGTAAATATTCACTTTTAAATGCTTAAAAACAATTAAAAAGGAATTTATTCACAAAAATACTAATTATATTAAATAACTAATATAAATTTAACTTTTTGTGGAATAAAATATTTCAACATTTTTGTGATTTTTTGCAAAAAGAACCAATCAAAAATAATTAAAATTGAGGGAGTTATTAATTTTTCAAATCATTAAAAATAGGGTTAATTGTGATTTACCCCCCTGACATATGAGCGTGTTTTGGTTTACCCCCCCACCGTTGCCATAGGCAGGTTTTGGCAACGATTTTTTCAAAAAAACCGTTGCCTAAAGGCATGTAGGGGGTAAATCAAAATTCGCTCATATGTCAGGGGGGTAAATCACAATTAACCCCTAAAAATAATAAGAAAAACAATAAAAAAGTGGAGAAAATAGCAAAAAGAGGATCTGGGGCGAGGGGGATTCGAACCCCAGACCTCTTGTGTATAGGGCGCGCGCCTTACCACTGGGGTGGTGATACATCCGTTGATAGAAATACAACCACAAATATACAAGGCTTGCCTTGTTTTTGGCCTGGCCCAAGGCAAGACAAGGCAAGATTTTGGTTGAAAATGTGAAGGCCATAACTTTCTCATTTCTCCATGGTTTGGGACAAAATTTAGGTTTATCCTGCCTAGAATTTCACAAGGAATCCAATGGTGGTGGTATTCTTTTCAGATCATGCTCCTATTAAAAAACGCGATAGTGGTTTTGAAATAGGCCATGATTTGCATTTTCTATGCCATCTCTTGGTACAAGCATGAATTACATGATAAATTGGTGCAAACACAACACATATAACATGTATAAGAGATGCATGATCAGTGGACATCAAAAGAAAGCATGGTTCAAAGAATCCAAGTTGTGATGCTTACCTCTTTTTGGAGCTTTTATGCAATCTGCCAAGCCACTTGTTCCAGAAATGATTTGATGCTTTGAACAACCTCAAATGATCTCTTAGAAGCTTTTGGGATGGTTGGAATCAGCTGGAAACCTCAGGAACAAGTTTGAGCTCTTTCTTGCAAAAGGGGCAAAAGTGGTCAAAATAACAACTCTCTTAAATGGTGTTCCAGATGGGGGGAACCATTTGGGACAGTTCAAAGATGATACTTGGAGTGTGTTTGAGGTTTTATCTGGTTTGGAAAGTGACTGAATTAAGACATGGCTTGAAAAATGCACAAAAGTCCTATTTTGAGGTTTTGAGAGGTGACTTTGTGATTTTGGTGTTACAGGTCACTTGTGAGAGTTTGGACAGGTTATATATGATATATTGGATGTGTTTGGATCATGAGTTGTGATGGAAATGCTCTCTAACTCAAAAACTCAGAGTTACCTTGCTAAAGAAGGTATTTTTGCCTTGAGAAAGAGATTTTGAGGAAAGCAAGTGTTGTAGTGCTTTGGTGTACTCAAACTGAACATAATTAAGCTCTATTTATAGCAGACAAGTTTGTTTTGGCTGCAATAGTGAATGGCAACTGCAGCAGAGGTTTGGCCAATGTTGAGCAATGTGAATCCAAGTCTCCTCTAGCCATTGACTAGAGGTTAGGGCACAGGCTGCTGGTCCCCTTGGTCTTGGATAAGTCTTAACTGAATTCAGTTGGAAATGGCTCAGTCCATGTCACCTTGGTGCATCCATTAAATGCTCCAATCCAAAATTGGAGTCTTGTCCCTCTTTTAGGCATTTCTAGGTTTGGCATGCTACTTTTGGTTCCAAAGACTTGGGAGGTTGATGGATCAGTGTTTGTCCCTCCTTGGTCCCCCCTTGAGGTGTTCAGATGGATAGAGTTGCTTGCCCTATGCAAAATTTGAGCAAATTGAGCAAAACTCCAAAATCTGCCTTGCCATGACAGTTTGCAGCAAGGCATATTGGCATTGTCATATCTCATGGCTTAAGTGGACTTTGATGGAGTTCTTGGCCATTTTGGAAAGCCCTCATATGATACAACAACTGTTTGATCATAATTGGTTTTGATACTTTTTGGATCCAAGTGAAAAATGCCCCTATATTTGGAAAAAAGTAAGGCAGATTCTGACTTAGTGAAAATTTCACTAAGTGTTGGAAAAAAAGTGACATTTTCACTTTTTGTGATTTTGATCATTCCATAACTTAAAATCCATGAGGAACTGGAATGAGTTATGTTTGAAGCTTTTGTAGAGGGCCATGAGGGCTACAAATCCAGCTTTGAATGGGGAAAAATGGCCTTGTGGTTTAGGAGTTATGATCCTCCAAAGTTGGTACCCTAGCCACTTTGTTCCATAATTTAGAAAATTTTCTAAGTTTTTATGGTTACCCCTTTTACAAGTTATCCCACTTTTCTTGATTTTTCTTGATGAATGATGATTCCAATCACACATTAAGATCATTTTAGGGTTAAATAACCATAATTGTGAAAAATCTCAAAAAGTCAAAGTTTGACTTTTGTGCACAGTTGACTTTTTATCAGATGAATTCCAAACTGTGCGATCCTCTATGAAATCAAGTCCTTGACTTAAATCAAACTTGATGGATTGATTTCATAGGTGTTATAGGGTGTATTGAATCACATCCTAGGGTTTGGGAGTATGTCCTGGTCAAAAGTCAAAGATACAGTTGACTTTTCTCGCGAAACCCTAACTATGGTTCAGATGAAATTGAAACTTGTTGCTCAAGCTTCTTGGATAAATCCATTATTGCAAATGGATCAATGTGTTGTATTAGAGACCCTCAAATCATGTCTTGAAGTCTTGGCTCATGTTTTTCCCCAAAAGTCAACTTAGGAGTGAATTAGGTCAAGAAACCCTAATTCTTGATTTTTTGTGAATGCATCCCCTGAGGTTAAATTGACTTGATGATTGTGTCCACGATGTCCCTTGGAGCATCATAGGTTATGCTTTGAAGCATTGGCTCATGCCCAGAGGAAAAATTCCATCTGGAGGCCCTGGTTGACCAAACCCTAATTTGGTGACACTGGCGATCTTGAGGCTTAATCCACTTGGAATGTTGCAGCCTTGTGCTTTATCCTTGATGTGGGAGTCCTCCTGATCCATTGTGGATGTTTGAGAGGCTAGACAAGTTAAAGATCATGTCATTCCTTGATTGATCCTTTGTCTAAGAGCTCTAAGAGGGCTTGAAACCCTAAGTCTGATTGTAGTGGATGCTCACCCATCTTTAGGCAGACTAATGGTTCATCCATATTGTGATGATGATTTGCACAATGATGGGAAATCTTAGTGGTCAAAATTTGGGGTATAACAGATGCCCCTATTTAATCGTCTTGGACCCGAAGGTGTGAATGGCGAAGGTATTCGGGCATTCGGGGTGCAAGAGGATTAAATATCGGAATACCCGAAATTTTGATGGTGATTAAGAATGGCAGTTCACGCATCCTTCTTCTTTTGCTAAGCAATGATGCTTAGAAAAGGTAAACTTCCCCTCGATCCTGGTCTTCAGCCAAGGAACTGGTCTCAGTTTTCTTTTGAAATAAACTTCCCCTCGATCCTGGTTTCTTACCAAGGAACTGGTCTCAGTTGCTGAAATAAACTTCCCCTCGATCCTGGTTTCCTACCAAGGAACTGGTCTAGGTTTCTGATAGAAACTTCCCCTCGATCCTGGTCTTCAGCCAAGGAACTGGTCTCAGTTTCTTTTGTCAATAAGCTTTCTTGACAAGGGACGCTATTCGTAGCGGTTTTCCTCAAACTTCTCGCAGAATTTTCCTGGGGAGAAGCTATTTGATGGAAAAAGATTTGATGTCAGAGTTGCTGAGTTGTAGAGGTGTACAAACTTCTCTGTTGGAGATTATATTCGTTAACTCTACTAGGGGAGAATGAGTCTCTTGAGAGACTGCCTTTGCTTGGAGATATTACGTCATACTTTTCTCAGAGATCTTTTCGAAGAAAAGCCATATGATGTGATCCAATTTTGAGGTGCTGATGACTTCATTAACATCGACTCTCCAGAGGGCAAAATCAATGTGTTGCTGAAAGTCTTTAGTTGTGAGGCTTTCTCTGGGGATTTTCCTTAATCTGGGAAAGCGACGATATCATCTTCAATGGCGAAGAGTGACATTTGCCGAACGTTTTCTCTGGTCTTTCAGAGGTTCAAGTTATCAAAGTGGTCAAGGGCCGACTTCATCCCAGAAATAAACTGGAGGAGAGAGAGTGTGCAGACGCAACATTTCCTGATGAGGAAAGAACTAACAACTCGATTGAGGGTACTTTTATCACTAGGGGATAAGACCGACTAGAGTGATAGTGATGCAATATGAATGCGAATGTAAACCAATAATGCATGATGTATGTATGTTTATGCTGACAAAACTAACGCGACATACAAACTGACAGATGAACACGACGGGATACTCGGCCACTGTGGGGGATGAAAAGTATCAATAATTCACGATAGCAATTCTGCCTTGCTTAGGAGAGATAGTCCCTGTGGGGACAACCGTTGGCCGGGCTTAGGAGGCAAGAGCTCTGCCGGGGATGTCAGATGGAGTATTCGCATCTGACATAACTGATCCTTCGTTCAGGCGCATTGGTTTAGAAGGAGTACTTTGATTCTGCACTTTGAAGCTTAACTGCCTTTGGGAGAAGCAATCGATATTCTTTCGATATTCAACAGTAAAAAGAAATTGCCATCTTTATTTTAAAAGCCGAAAACGTTTTAACAAGTAAATTCATTTTTGTTTTATTTCAAGAATCGTTAATCATGTTAAAATGTCATTCTGTAAAGCTAAAACAAATAAGAACCGCAAAAAAAAGCACAAGGGCTCAAATTTTATTGATAGGATGGAAATCAGGCAAACGCGTGATTCCATAGAGTATTTACAAAGTTAGAAAATGGTCATTTTAAGGGAAAAGGGCTACATTGAAACATAACGACCACTATCCTTCTACCAACTTTGAATTCTGGGCATCCTGAGCTTTTGTCGAAGATGACCTTGACTGGAGTTTTTTGATGGATGGCAGGACTGCTACTAGGGAATTTGCCCTTGTTGGACGTAGTTACTTGCCATTATCCCTAACTTTTACCTGGATTGTACTTTGAGATTTTCAATCCACCGGGATGATTTTTTTTTTATTATGTCTCTAATTTTTTCCTGGACCACCATTTCGGGTTTTCAATCCACCGAGACGTGTCTTTTTTTTTTTTAGTTTAGGCGAAGTATTTCTTGACTACATCAACATTTGTTGGGTAGGCAAATTCCTCTCCGTCCATGGTTGCAAGTCTCAAGGCACCGCCTGAGAAAGCTTTCTTGACCACATAGGGGCCGTCATAATTCGGAGTCCATTTACCCAGGGAATCAGTGAGAAATGATTGTATCTTCTTGAGCACAAGGTCTCCTTTTCTGAAGACACGAGGTCGAACCTTTTTGTCGAACGCCTTCTTCATTCTTTGTTGATACAACTGACCATGGCATAGTGCCGTTATTCATTTTTCCTCAATCAGATTTAGTTCGTCGTGTCAACTTTGGCACCATTCAGCTTCTGTTAGCTTAGCTTCCATCAATACCCTGATTGACGGATGTGCGGTAACCGTGAAGAGCATAGGACAGCATCTCGTGCCAGTCTTTGTAGGTTACAACCATCTTTCGAACGATCTTCTTGATGTTCTTGTTAGCCGCTTCTACCGCTCCGTTCATCTTGGGTCGGTAGGGAGATGAGTTATGGTGTTCGATTTTGAACTCAGTGCACAACTCTTTCATCATCATATTATTCAAGTTAGATCCATTATCATTAATGATCTGGCTCGGAACACCATAACGGCAGATGATATTGTTTTTGATAAATTGGACCACCACTTGTCAGGTTACATTGACGTATGGCGCTGCTTCGACCCACTTGGTGAAGTAATCAATGGCAACCAGAATGAACCGATGTCCGTTCGAAGCCTTAGGTTCGATCATGCCGATTATGTCGATTCCCCATATGAAAAAAGGCAACAGGGAAGAAAGAACTTTGAGATGTGTTTGCGGTACATGGATTTTGTCGGAGTATATCTGACACTTGTGACACCTCCTCATGTACTTGTAGCAGTCGGATTCCATGGTCAACCAATAGTACCCTGCTCTCAGAATTTTTCTCGCCATTGTGTGTCCGTTGGCATGAGTGCCAAAGGATCCTTCGTGAATTTCTTTTATCAGCATGTCTGCTTCTGGTCTGTCTACACATCGGCGCAAGACCATGTCAAAGTTTCTCTTTAAGAGTGTATCACCGCTCAAGAAGAAACTGCCTGCCAGTCTTCTGAGGGTTTTTCTGTCTTTTCTTAGTGCCCCAGGTGGGTAGTCTTATTTCTGAAGGAAGCATTTGATATCATGATACCAAGGTTCATCGTCTATGACTGCTTCAACTGTGAAGATGTAAGCGGGCCGTTCAAAGCACATTATGTCGATCTTAGGTAAGTCATTCCATTAATCTACACTAATCATGGAAGAGAGGGTGGCTAAGGCATCAGCCATGTGATTCTCTTTCCGAGGGATATGATGAAACTCGATTCTGTTGAAGAATGGTAAAAACCTTCTCGCATAATCTTTGTAAGGAATTAATCCGGATTGGTATGTGTTCAAATCTCCTTTGATCTGATTGACGACCAAAGCTGAGTTGCCATATACATCCAAGTTCTTGATCCTCAAATCAATCGCTTCTTCGGGACCCATAATACAAGCTTCGTATTCGGCCTCGTTGTTTGTGCACTTGAATGTAAGTCTGGCAGTGAAAGGAATGTGGGTACCCTGAGGTGTTATAATGATTGCCCCAATTCTGTTTCTGTAATGATTGACAGCTCCGTCAAATATTAGTCCCCACTGGGAACCTGGTTCTGGCCTTTCATTGGGTAGCGGTTCATCGCAATCTCTCATTTTTAGATACATGACATCTTCGTCTGGGAAGTCAAATCCGACTGATTTCTGATCGTCAATCGGTTGATGAGCCAAATGATCGGCTAAAATACTCCCTTTAACGGCTTTCTGAGCGTGGTACTCGATGTCGTATTCTGATAACAACATCTGCCAACGGGCAAGCCTTCCTGTGAGAGCAGGTTTTTCAAAGACGTACTTGATTGGATCCATTTCTGAGATTAACCAAGTTATGTGATGAATCATATACTGTCTAAGACGTTTGGCTACCCAAGCCAAAGCGCATCAAGTTTTCTCAAGCATAGTGTACCGAGTCTCGCAGTCAGTGAATTTCTTGCTCAAATAGTAGATGGCAGACTCCTTCCGTTTGGTTTCATCTTGTTGGCCAAGTACACACCCCATGGAGTCCTCTAGGACTGTGAGGTAGATGATTAGTGGTCTTCCTTCCACTAGAGGTGATAGAATCGGCGGAATCAATAGATATTCCTTAATACTATCGAAGGAGGTTTGGCAATCTTCTGTCCAAACACAGTCCTGGTTCTTTTTGAGTAATTTGAAAATCGGCGCACATGTCGCGGTCATGAGGAATATGAATCTAGAGATGTAGTTCAAACGTCCCAGGAATCCTCTGACTTGTTTTTCAGTTTTCGGAGAAGCCATTTCTTGAATGGCCTTGACCTTGTCAGGATCAACCTCAATTCCTTTCTGGCTGACGATGAACCCTAAGAGTTTCCCTGAATGGACACCGAAGGTGCATTTGTTGGGATTCAAGCGGAGTTTGTACTTTCTCAACCGCTCGAGTAGTTTTGACAGGTGGGTCACATGCTCCTCTTCTAGCTTAGATTTTGCAATCATGTCATCGACATATACCTCGATTTCCTTGTGTATCATGTCATGAAACAGAGTAGTCATGGCCCTTTGATAGGTTGCCCCGGCGTTCTTCAAACCGAACGGTATTACCTTGTAACAAAATGTACCCCATGGGGTAATGAACGAAGTTTTCTCCATGTCTTTCGGCGCCATTTTTATCTGATTATAGCCCGAGAATCCATCCATGAAGGAGAAAACTTTGAACTTTGTTGTACTGTCTACTAGCATGTCAATGTATGGTAAAGGAAAGTCGTCCTTTGGACTAGCCTTATTTAGATCTCTGTAATCGACACACATTCTGACTTTTCCGTCCTTTTTCAGAACTGGTATTATGTTGGCTAACCATTGAGGATATTCCGATGTGGCGAGGAAACCTGCGTCAATCTGTTTCTGTACCTCCTCTTTGATTTTGATGGCCATGTCTGGGTGAGTCCGTCTCAACCTCTGTTTTATTGGCGGACATTCTGACCGTAACGATAAGTGATGTTCCACGAAGCTGGTATCTAACCCTGGCATGTCCTGATAGGACCAAGCAAACACATCGGGAAATTCTCTGAGAAGCTTTGGCAAACTCTCTTTGGCAGTTGGACTGAGCAGTGCCCCAATCCTGGTTTCTTTTCTCTCTTTTTCTGAGCCCAAGTTGACAGTTTCCAACAGCTCTTTATGAGGTTCAATAGACCTTTCCTCCTGTCAGAGTAATTGGAAGATCTCTTCTGGAATTTCTTCGTCAACTTCTTCTTCAGCCCCAAATACCGGGAACTCAAAGTTGGGAGAAGGCATTGGATCGTATGTTTCAATGGGGTTTAAAACAAGCAATCTACATGACGTGACGATTTATGTTTAGAAGAGATAGAGAAAATGCAAGTGTGTGCAGTGTATTTTTTTGAAAAACTGCTTGTTTTTATTATTTGAGATGTTTTTTAGGATTACCTTTCTCTGAGAAAAGCAAAAAGAGAAAACAGCAATTAATTCAGAAATTACAGAACGACATTATTTTATTTATGAACAAGTCGATTCTTGAAACTACAGCTCTATAAAACAAAACTCTGTCGCTTTGGACGAAGCAAAGAGGGAAATTTACAGAAAGTGAGCCCTATCAAAACATCTGTTTCACCTGGGCGGGGTGAAAGGTTAAAAGACGGCAATTACTTTGACTTATGAACAATCTTCAGAACATCGACAACAACCCATTGGCGGCGAACTCCTCAGTGAATCACAAAGTCTGGTACTTTCCTTGATTTGTCTTCAGAAATAACGTTGATTTCTGGTGGAGCAGAATCATTGGAATCTGTCTCCCAGGCAGAGTTGTCATAGGAGGATTCCTCTGTTGTATTTTGTATAGTATTTGTGCTCTCAGGAAAATTTCCCCATCCAGTTGGCTGGATGTCTTCGAACCTGGTACGAGAGCTTTCGGGAGCGGTGTACTTGACCATGAAGTCGTATTTGACACTCGGTGGTCCCAAGGTGTCCCACACTTCTTTGGAGCTGGAAGGGTCATCTCTCTCGATGACGTTGACCTCGGGAAAAGCATAGTTGATGAATTCTAGTCCAGCAAGCTTTTCCAATTCATCGTCGTACTGGATATTTTCTGAATGACCTGAGTGTTGATCCCATGACATGGTGGGGACGCATGTATTCTGTTCAATGACGCTCAGCTGATTTTCATTGTTCGGCTGATTTTCTTGCCCCAAGTCTCCTGGGTACGGCTGCCAGATAGACAGACCATCCATTGGGCCGTAATAGTCATGGTCAAAGTTATCTTTCATCAAAGTGTCCTCCTCTAATGAGTTTGGTGGAGCACGGCATCCTTCCGGATCACAATCTCCATATATCATTTCAACATCTGACCTCAGTATAAATCTTGGACTCTGTGTGGGATAGCAAAAGGGCGTAGGCACCTCTTCCTGAGACATATAACTGTCCTCGTTGAGATAGGACTTCCATTCCTCATCCGTATCGGAGGAATCTCCCTCGTTGATGGTATGGACTGCTTGATGTACTGGGTGAAGGAAACCTCCACTGTGGAAGAAGTCCTGAATGGGATGAAGACTTTCATCATTAGCAGCTGTTTGGGTACAGGTTGCAGAAAAACCAAGACCCTTCTTTGTTTTATTATCAGTAGGGATGACAAGCTATCCCCATCCTTTTGCACGGTTATTTTTATCACTTCGAGAGCATCTCTGTATGAGGAAATCGAGGTTCCTTTTTCTGATAGATTCTCATTGCTCACCGACAGTGCTTGGAATTGAGTTCCAACAACCTCCTCGGGTTCTACACAAGTAGATAATGACAAGTTGCTCACGAGAAAGGCTTGTTCTCCACAAACCTTGACGAGTTGATCGTTCTTGATGAACTTCAGTTTTTGGTGAAGCGTTGAAGTGACTGCACCAGCCTGGTGTATCCAAGGTCTTCCTAATAAACAGCTGTACGCTGCCTGGATGTCCATGACTTGGAAAGTGATTAGGAAAGTGTGAGGACCGATAGTTATGGGAAGGTCAACTTCGCCGATAACTGCTTTCCGAGATCCGTCAAAGGCTTTGACGATGACCTCACTGCCCCTCATCGGGGGTCCTTTGAATGATAGTCGTATTAAAGTGGACTTCGGCATGACGTTGATGGCCGATCCTGTGTCTACCAGTACGCTGGCTAAAGCATCGTCCTGGCAGTTAACTGTGATATTGAGCGCCATGTTGTGGCTTTTTCCCCCCTCTGGCAAGTCCTCATCACTGAATCCTAAGTTGTTGCAGGAAGTGATGTTAGAGATGATGCTATCGAACTGTCGTATTGACACATCCTGTTCCATAAAGGCCTGCTCTAAAACTTTCTGTAGAGCCTCTCTGTGGGCTTCGAAACTGAGTAAAAGTGATAGCACTGAGATCTTTGAAGGAGTTTGTAACAGTTGGTCAACAATGTTGTATTCACTCCTTTGGATGAGCTTCAGCATCTCCTCATTGTTTTTCGAAAGGTTGGGATTACTGGATTGACCGACTGGTGGATCGGGAGCTTCTGTCAGAAGTTCCTTTTCTTTGTTAGGTTCTCAAACCCCTCGGTTGAAGATTCGACCGCTCCGTGTTACTCGACTGATGTCTGCAATATTCACGATGGAGGGAAATGGTTTTTCCTTTCCATTCTTAATTGTCGTTGTACCGTATTTGTAAGGGATCGCCTTAGCTGATTCATACGGTACTGGTCCCGGCAGATAGATAACTACAGAAGCCTTCTATTTTTCTGACTGTCGTAAGTAACTTCAATCAATTCCAGGCTAGGAACTTTTGATTCGTCCAGTAGAGGGATGATGGCACAAACATCCTTGTTCCTCTCAGGGTTAGAGATTACAACCACGTCTCTGATTTGATCTACGAAGTAGTCTGGCATCCAGTCAACGGACCTCAAAGCTAGGTATGGGTGAATCTCCTTGCAATCCAACTGGCTCTGAAGGGCTGCTCGCACGAGGTAACATCCTTGGTTATTCTCCGAGCAGACTCTACAACGTTCATAGTTGTGTGGTGGCACCTGGCCACGCCCGCTTTGAATGCATTACAACCTCACTAGATCTGTTCCCTAGACCGGACATCCTGACTTCGATGCCGAGTAGGGTTCCCGTCAACCACACTGATTTGTTGCGTGTCTTCATCCATATAGATTGGAAGCCACCAGTGGTTTAATAAGTGTTGTAAAGTTCTTTGAATGAGAACGCACCCTTGGTTACTCTCACAACATCCTTTGCAGTTAAGATAATCATGCGAAGTGAGAAAACCGAGTTGGACCTGCCTGGCATGTAACTCCTCCAAGCTGGTATTCATCAGACGAATAACAAAGATTTGAATCACGTTGATCTGGTAAGGATTACTATCATGGTAGTCCTGGATCCATCCAAGATCCATCTGACGTGGAGGGCCTCTTGTACAAAAGAGCATCCCTATTTATTTACCGAGCAAGTCAGACAAGAATTATAATCGTGTCGCGGAAGATTATGATACTGGATTTTCCTTGAGTGCATCACCACCAAGTTGACATTCATTGTATGGATGTCGTTGTTCTGAATGACGTTGGAGTTCGTATAGGACATGCTGACTCCACGAACTCGATGCTCTTGGATCCATCCGAGATCCAATTGTTCCTGTAGAGCTAATTGCGCCACAGAACATCCCTGATTGTTTTTAGAGCAGATATCACACTGGTGATAGTTATGAGGTGGCACATGGCCATATCCGCTCTGTCTACAATGTATCTTGACTAAATTGGCCCTTAATAAGAGTACATCATGAATTTGATAGATGTTGTTAGACTCTCCCTCTATCAAATTGATTGCAGCTTTCTCACGTTGAGGTAGCGGGTTTGTGAGAACATTAGGATTCGTATTTTTGAAAGATAAGACCCCGCTCCTAACAAGCTTTTGCACATCAGATTTGAAACTGAGACAGTTCTCTATGTTATTCCCTGGTCCTCCTTGATGGTAAGGACAAGTCTGATCCGCTTTGAACCAAAATGGAAGATTTTCCGGTACTGTAAGAGGAGACTTAGTCTGGACATGCCTCTTGACCAGTAGTAATGGAAATAATTCTGTGTACAACATGGGAATAGGTTCGAACCCTGGTGGTCGCGTTGTACGGTTGTTGTTGTATGGAGGACGAGTCTGCTGAAGAGACTATTGTGTCCTTTGCTGAAATTGCTATTGATTAGGTTGGCTCTGCGCAACCTGAGGTTGATACGTAGGAACAGGCGCAGGATTGATAGTAGGAGTTACCGCCGCTACTGGTTGATATCGTCGCCTTTGCTTTCTGAGAAAGATATTTCCGATATCTTGCTCTTTTTTCTTAGGGAGAGCACTACCGTATCATTTTGTACTACTTGATGATCCAGCGTCTTTTACTAAACGTCCTTCTCGGAAGGCTTCCTCAAGATGAACTCCCATGCCTACCATCTCGGTGAAGTCACTGGGGGCACTGGCGACTATTCGGTCGTAGTAAAATGAGCTTAAGGTCTTTAAAAAGATCTTTGTCATCTCTTTTTCCTCAAGAGGTGGAGAAATCTGAGCGGCAATTTCATGCCATCTTTGAGCGTATTCTTTAAAGGTTTCCTTGTCCTTTTGTGACATTGATCTAAGTTGATCTCTGTTCGGTGCCATGTCCAAATTGTATTTATATTGTTGAACGAAAGCAGCGCCAAGGTCTCTCAACGTGCCGATCGTAGCGCGGGTTAAACCCATGTACCATTTTAATGCGGCACCGGTTAAACTATCCTGAAAGTAATGAATTAGTAGCTCCTGGTTCTTTGTCTGAGCTGACATTCTCCGAGCGTACATCACTAAATGACTCTGAGGGCAAGAGTTACCCTTGTATTTTTCAAAGTCGGACACTTGGAACTGGTGTGGAACTTTCACATTGGGGACCAAACAAAGGTCTGCGGCGTCCTTTCCAAATAGATCCTGACCGCGAAGGGCCTGCAGTTCTTTCTACATTTCCAGGAACTGTTCCTAGAACTCATTCATTCTATCGAACATGCTTTCATTTCCACCAGAAGGTATCTGGGGAATTTGTCCTTCCGGGACAGTGTGTACCACGGGTGGTGGTATAGTCATTATGGCCGAGACTCTCGGTGCCTCCTGGCATCTTCGCTTTCCCGAAGTTTGTAACCTTCAGGAGTTGCTGTCATGCCCCTGGCATCTTCGCTTTCCCGAAGTTTGTAACCTTCAGGCCCAACGGCTCCTGCTGCGGTTCCCTGATCCTCAGCGAACGGTGGAACATATCCTTCCGGGATATAGTTAGGTGGCATGCCCCAGGGGCGATCTTTCGACATCTTGTACCTAGGATCATACTTCTCCACTATGGGCGTAGATGTGATCTCCGAGATCACAGTCCTTTGTTGTTGCATCTGAGCTTCTACTAGAGCTTGCATGTTGTTATGAAGCTTCCTCAGATCCTCTTTCAGGGTGTCGATCTCTTCTCTCAACTCTCTGTTCTCTTCCTCGAGATCATCCATCTTTTTCTGACGATTGGCCCGAGTATTGTACGAATGAGACAGTTTGACTCTAGAATCGATACACAAACGTGAGATTCATAGGTAAGAAGAATGTGTTTATGAGAATGATGAATGCAATGATTATTAATTATTTTTGTTTATTCAAAGTAAACTTCGACAATTAGATTGCAAATATCAAACAGTGGGGAAACCCCGTTTTATTGAATTCAAAGGATTGCGAAAATGGAAATACAGTAGATTACAAAGTGCTGGAAAAGGAAATCTAAACTAATGGATCCAGAGTCCTCTCTGAAGAAAGCTCAAGTGCTGGTTCGGGTGCTTTCCTTTTCTTTGACCGGGGCTCTTGGGCCGTTGTCGGGTTGCCATTCCTTTGCCAAGTGAAAGGAGCGAGCAAATTCCTTTGGTCATCCTGATTCTCTACAGCATGTTGCTCTAGAATCTCAATCAGGGCATCTTTTTCTCTTAATAGTTGCTTCATTTTCCTGCACTCCACATTGAGAATACGGTACTTGTTCCTCCAAGACCTCTTCTCCTGCTGAACTTTGCTGAGAGTAACCTGAATTTTTTCCGTCCTAGACATAAAATAAAGGGCAGAGTCCCTTAATGGAAGAACTTCCTGAAGAGGGTAAGGCATCCTCAACTTGAGAGCTCTAGTTTGTACCCAGTGGAGATAAGGCTCCACTGAGACACAGTCTGGTTTTCCTAGAGACTCTCGTCCTTTCCTATGAATGTGTTTCCAAGCGTACACTATTTCCGTCTTTAGTGCCCTGTCATTTTCTCCTTCCTTGAAGAAAAGACCTTCTAGATGAGCATTCCGTGGGACGTGCCTCATCGGGTATCCGAATTGACGACAAATGAGAATTGGATGATAGTTGATTCCCCCCCTTAGTTCCTATAAGGGGTACATTTGGGAAATTTCCACAACGGTCAATGATCCTGATCCCGTCATAGATTTGATTGTACCAATCAATGTCAGAGTTGGTAAGAGACATGATTCTCTACGACCAACGTAAAGTATTCTTTTGATCCCAAAATGCAGCAGACTTGGGCAAATGGGAAGTGAACCATTTGTATAGCAGGGGTACACGGCACGTGGTCATTCCTCTGTTGTATAAATTCCTTAAATGTACCGAATGATACGCATCTGCGAGTAAGGTCGGTACGGGGTTTCTAATCAGGAAAATCTTAATGGCGTTGATATCTACAAAGTTATCGATGTTGGGAAACAAAAATAACCCGTAGGCGAGCAAAACAAAGATGCTCTCGAAAGCGGCCACGTTCCCTATACTGGAAAAGTATAGAGCTTTCTTTGTCAAGAACTGGGCTGGAAAAACCTGGATGCCACCCTTAGTGGTTGTCCAAATAAATTTCTCTTGCGATGGTTTGATCCTTTGGAATTTCTTCCAGTCCAGAAAAAGGAGCTTGATCAGTAATATGTAAATCAGTCAGGTGAGAGTACTCCTCCAGCGTTGGTGCAAGCTGATAATTCGAGAATGTGAAATAGTGATAGACCAGATCGTAGAATTGGATTAGCGTGGACAGGATTCCTTCAATTACATGGACCCTTAACAAGGACACCAGTCCTCCATACATGGCTCTGAAAGCCTCATGGTTGGTGATCATTCTCGCCAAACCTCTTAAATCCTCTAGTTTTGGAACCTTAAAGGTGTACTTATGAGTTTTCCTTCTACCGAAATCCATTAGCGCAATCTCCTTTCTCTGATATTTGCAATCATTGTCTTAGTTTAATTTTAAAAAAAGAGACTAGAAGAGAAGATTTTCTTTGTCTTAATGTTTTTAAATGAATGTATGAATGCAGCACACAAAAACATAGAAAAAACATGGGGTCAAAGGGTCGGTGTCATGAAGTCAAGGCTCTACCCCCCCCCCAAAGGTTTATACTGGTGATTTTTTGTACCTGTCTCTCAAAATCATTGATTCCCTTAGAGATAACATCAGCGGGCCGGGAACCGTGCTAGGTGATGTATCTTAGACCAATCTTAGATGAGGATAGTATCGCGTGACAACTATTTTCGATAGCTTCCACACTACAAAATGGCTTAAGCCTGCTAAAAACCTCAGCTTCTCAGATAACCCAGTCGACCACACTACTTTCAACAACCGAAGTCGTATAGGCAATGTGTCTGCAAAGGGAGTCTCCACTGAGTTTGATGGTCGACCGGGGGCTCTTAACAGGAATTCACTCCCAGTAAGATTACCCGCATTGCCATCACCTATCTTAGGTGTATACTCAATCTTTCCACATGCGGCATCACACCCATTCCCATTAGCAGAAAAATAAACACAGATATCAATTAGGAAAAGCAGTATATATATTTATCTTAATCATCCTAGACCTCTAGTCTTATGATCCTATACAGATAATGACTCCCCAGCAGAGTTGTCATTTCTATGATATTTTGAGCACTCAGGTTTCAACCAGAGAGATAAGAGGGACAAAATGCCCTGCGTGGCCCCACGGTGGGCGCCATTTTTCTGTAGCGAGCGATTTTGGATGTGGTTCTTAAGCACTGTCGCTCTGGGGTACTACAGGTCGATTCATTTTTTATCCTATTGAAGCTGACTAAGGAAGGGAAATAGATGTCTCCAATTAACCCTGCTTGTATACCGAGTTTAAACAGATGACTATTGGTTTACAGATGCGGTTTAGATTGTGGGCATCTCTCTGCTTATTTAAGAATGAAATGACGAGACTATTTGTGAGGATGTTATGACTGATGCTTTTCGATTGATGTATGAAGGTACGGGATTTTGGGTTTTTAATTAGTGTGCTCGCTAAGATTCTTTTGCAATCTTATGCCTACGTATTCCCGTTTAACGAAATAGGGAAATCAGAGCGATCATAGTCCCTCCTATTCTATGGGAGGAAAAAGGTCGTTTTGGTGTCTTGTTCAAAGCCCAAGACGTGAAGCTAAAGGTGGTTTGTATCTTGTTCAAAGCCCAAGATGTGAAGCTGAAGGGTCTATTTGTATCTTGTTCGAAGCCCAAGATGTGAAGCTAAAGGGTTTTGACTTTTGAGAGAATGTGTCATCGCTAAAGGGGGTCTGTTTGTCACAAATGTTGGGCGACTGATTATAAAGGAAAATTACTTTAACTGGGATATGTGAATCCAGCAATGACATAATTACCTTTATAGGGGATTTTTAACCTGAAGGAGAAGACTTTAACTTAGTTTAGAGCAATGCCATCTTTCCTTAGGAATTTCTCATGCTAAAAGAGGGACAGTGGCGTGGATGTAAATAATCCAGAGGCTTGCCGCTTACAGCAATTAGATGGGGGAAAAGGAGTTGTTGATGTTTGTATACTGTGAACGAGGCACAAATTTTGATGCTAAAAGGTTGATTGACTCAACCGGGGTTTCCTTATACAAAGCCTAAGAGGAGGCTATTGACCCAACAAGAAGGTGTTTTTATATGTCTCGTACGAAGCCCGAGAGAGAGGCTAAAAGGGTTGACTCAACAAGAGAGTACTTTTGTGTGTGTCTTGTACAAAGCCCAAGACGGAGGCTAAAAATGTTTGACTTAACAAGAGAGTCTTTTATACTCAACAAGAGAGTGTTTTTGTATCTCGTACGAAGCCCGAGATGGAGTCTAAAAGGGGGTTGACTCAACAAGAGAGCCTTTTATACTCAACAAGAGAGTGATTTGGTATCTCGTACAAAGCCCGAGATGGAGGCTAAAAAGGTCTGCTTCGCTGGGGAGAATCATTGTACAAAGCCCAAGAGGAGGCTAAGGTGCTGGTGACCGTTTCAGTTTAGTGACAGGTCCAATATGTTGGTTAAAAGAGAAAATCAGTTCTTATATGGGTAATGTTGTACTTTGAGATTGATCAGAGGATCAGGGAGATTTCCTGTTCTTTAAGGAAATGGAAAATCCAAAGGGTATTGAGGCTGTCCAAGTCTACGGGTCTTTTGAGATATCGATTCTCAAGTAGTGAATGATCTTTGTATGATGCCCAAGAGAAGGCTGGTATGTTAAGGGATGAAGGTCAACCCATTAACTGGTCTGACACTTGACTCAGAAAGACAGCTCTAGCAAATTGATGACTAGGTTCTGTTCCTATACCTGTAGAGGTCTCTGGGTCCTTGTACTAAGCCTAAGAGAAGGAATGAGAGCTTTTAAGAAGCCGAAGGGTCCTTGTACAACGCCCAAGAGGAGGCGGGGATGCTTTTAAGAAGCCTGTGGGTCCCCAAACCCCGAGAAGTTCAAGACATGCCATTCACCAAGAATAGATCAAGCCAGGAAAGTCCGAGAATTTGGAAGAAACTCAAGAGATGCCATTCACGGAGAAAAGATCATCTCTGGGGAGTAGAGTTTCTTTGACGATTTCTAAGGGTGATAGTCTGAGAAAGGGTTCACCGAGAATGTTGTCTTTCACGTCTCCATATTGTTTAACCCTAAGAGGAGGGAAGACTGTGTCTGGTAATCCTATGGGGATCTAGTTTTGTTTGTATTAAGAGTGACCAACAGGGCTTTACCTAGTGCTAGACGTAGTTGCCGGGGAAAACTCTAAATAACTATACTAGTATTACACGGTTGATATTTTATGAGTATATAAAAGTTTGTGAAAGAAGACTTACAGTGAGCAGCCCCACAATACAGTTACATATATATGAAAGCGGATAAAGAAAGTGGGTAAACACTTACTCGGTTGTAGAGCTTCCATGTTGTTTGGTTAGTTTGTTCAATAAAGAAAGGTTTGATAACAATATTATATTCAAAATCAAAAGAGAAAGTGCTTTGAAAAGATTGTTGGGGCTTACAACTCAAGGAGAGGCCTGAGGTTTTATCAGTGATTGCACTATTGTTTTGTACAAGGACTTATACAAGTGACTGAGGCCCAAAAAGGTTTTCTGTACAAAGGGATGGGTCTTACACTCTCTCAAGAGGCCCAAAGGTGTTTAAAGAAAAAGAATGGGGCTTATAACACGAGGGTAGGCCCAAAGAGTTTTGTTTTAAAAGGCGACAATCGCGTCGAACTTTTTGATGGTATCGGGACTTATACAATACACTAAGTCCCAAATTATTTTGGTTTTCAAAAAGGGTTAGGTCTTACACTCTACTAGAGGCCCAATTATTTTTAAAGAGTGGGGCTTATAGCACGAGGGTAGGCCCAAAGGGTTTGATTTTTGAACTGGCGATCGCGCCAAGATTTTCTTTTAACGCAGAGGGACTTATACAATATCTGAGGCCCAAAATTGTTTTGGTTAATAGGGGATTGGGTCTTAAACTCTATTAGAAGCCCATGAGTGTTTGAAAATGATTTGTTTGAGTGAAAATCAAGGAAACCCTAAATTTGTTTTCTTTTAAAAGGAAATATTTAAAGAAAATCAAATAAAAATGATAAAAATACCAAATAAGTTTGAATAAACCACTTGTGATTTTCGTTGAGGGTTTGAAAAACGAGGTTTTTATCACAAGATAAATTAAAACTCATTTAGTTTTGATTTTCATAGTAAATATTCACTTTTAAATGCTTAAAAACAATTAAAAAGGAATTTATTCACAAAAATACTAATTATATTAAATAAATAATATATATTTAATTTTTTTGTGGAATAAAATATTTCAACATTTTTGTGATTTTTCGCAAAAAGAACCAATAAAAAATAATTAAAATTGAGGGAGTTATTAATTTTTCAAATCATGAAAAATAATAAGAAAAACAATAAAAAAGTGGAGAAAATAGCAAAAAGTGGATCTGGGGCGAGGGGGATTCGAACCCCAGACCTCTTGTCTATAGGGCGCGCGCCTTACCACTGGGATGGTGATACATCCGTTGATAGAAACACAACCACAAATATACAAGGCTTGCCTTGTTTTTGGCCTGACTCAAGGCTAGGCAAGGCAAGATTTTGGTTGAAAACATGAAGGCCATAACTTTCTCATTTCTCCATGGATTGGGACAAAATTTAGGTCTATCCTGCCTAGAATTTCACAAGGAATCCAATGGTGGTGGTATTTTTTTCAGATCATTCTCCTATTTAAAAACCCGATAGTGGTTTTGAAATAGGCCATGATTTGCATTTTCTATGCCATCTCTTGGTACAAGCATGAATTACATGATAAATTGGTGCAAACACAACACATATAACATGTATAAGAGATGCATGATCAGTGGACATCAAAAGAAAGCATGGTTCAAAGAATCCAAGTTGTGATGCTTACCTCTTTTTGGAGCTTTTGTGCAATTTGCCAAGCCACTTGTTCCAGAAATGATTTGATGCTTTGAACAACCTCAAATAATCTCTTAGAACCTTTTAGGATGGTTGGAATCAGCTGGAAACCTCAAGAACAAGTTTGAGCTCTTTCTTGCAAAAGGGGCAAAAGTGGCCAAAATAGCAACTCTCTCAAATGGTGTTCCAGATGGGGGGAACCATTTGGGACAGTTCAAGGATGATATTTGGAGTGTGTTTGAGGTTTTATCTGGTTTGGAAAGTGACTGAATCAAGACATGGCTTGAAAAACGCACAAAAGTCCTATTTTGAGGTTTTGAGAGGTGACTTTGTGATTTTGGTGTTACAGGTCACTTGTGAGAGTTTGGACATCTTAGATATGATATATTGGATGTGTTTGGATCATGAGCTGTGATGGAAATGCTCTCTAACTCAAAAACTCAGAGTTACCTTGCTAAAGAAGGTATTTTTGCCTAGAGAAAGAGATTTTGAGGAAAGCAAGTGTTGTAGTGCTTTGGTGTACTCAAACTGAATACAATTAAGCTCTATCTATAGCAGAGCAAGTTTGTTTTGGCTGCAATAGTGAATGGCAACTGCAGCAGAGGTTTGGCAAATGTTGAGCAATGAGAATCCAAGTCTCCTCTAGCCATTGACTAGAGGTTAGGGCACAGGCTGCTGGTCCCCTTGGTCTTGGATAACCTTTACTGAATTCAGTTGGAAATGGCTCAGTCCATGCCACCTTGGTGTATCCATTAAATGCTCCAATCCAAAATTGGAGTCTTGTCCCTCTTTTAGGCATTTCTAGGTTTGGCATTCTACTTTTGGTTCCAAAGACTTGGGAGGCTGATGGATCAGTGTTTGTCCCTCCTTGGCCCCCCCCTTGAGGTGTTCAGATGGATAGAGTTGGTTGCCCTATCAAAACTTGAGCAAGTCGAGCAAAACTCCAAAATTTGCCTTGCCATGACAGTTTGCAGCAAGGCATATTGGCATTGTCATATCTCATGGCTCAAGTGGACTTTGGTGGAGTTCTTGGCCATTTTGGAAAGCCCTCATATGATACAACAATTGTTTGATCATAATTGGTTTTGATACTTTTTGGATCCAAGTGAAAAATGCCCCTAGATTTGGAAAAAAGTAAGGCAGATTCTGACTTAGTGAAAATTTCAGTAAGTGTTGGAAAAAAGCGACATTTTCACTTTTTGTGATTTTGATCATTCCATAACTTAAAATCCATGAGGAATTGGAATGAGTTATGTTTGAAGCTTTTGTAGAGGGCCATGAGGGCTACAAATCCAGCTTTGGATGGGGAAAAATGGCCTTGTGGTTTAGGAGTTATGATCCTCCAAAGTTAGTACCCTAGCCACTTTGTTCCATAACTTAGAAAAATTTCTAAGTTTTTATGGTTACCCCTTTTACAAGTTATCCCACTTTTCTTGATTTTTCTTGATCAATGATGATTCCAATCACACATTAACATCATTTTAGGGTTAAATAAACATAATTGTGAAAAATCCCAAAAAGTCAAAGTTTGACTTTTGTGCACAGTTGACTTTTTATTTGATGAATTCCAAACTGTGCGATCCTCCATGAAATCAAGTCCTTGACCTAAATCAAACTTGATGGATTGATTTCATAGGTGTTATAGGGTGTATTGAATCATGTCCTAGGGTTTGGGAGTATGTCCTGATCAAAAGTCAAAGATACAGTTGACTTTTTTCGCGAAACCCTAACTGTGGTTCAGATGAAATTGAAACTTGTTGCTCAAGCATATTGGATCAATCCATTGTTACAAATGGAACAATGTGGTGTATTAGAGACCCTCAAATCATGTCTTGAGGTCTTGGCTCATGCTTTGCCCCAAAAGTCAACTTAGGGGTGAATTAGGTCAAGAAACCCTAATTCCTGATTTTTTGTGAATGCATCCCCTGAGGTTAAATTGACTTGATGATTGGGTCTATGATGTCCCTTGGAGCATCATATGTTATGCTTTGAAGCATTGGCTCATGGCCAGAGGAAAAATTCCATCTGGAGGCCCTGGTTGACCAAACCCTAATTTGGTGACACTGGCGATCTTGAGGCTTAATCCACTTGGAATGTTGCAGCGTTGTGCTTAATCCTTGATGTGGGAGTCCTCTTGATCCATTGTGGATGTTTGAGAGGCTAGACAAGTTGAAGATCATGTCATTCCTTGATTGATTCTTTGTCTAAGAGCTCTGAGAGAGATTGAAACCCTAAGTCGGATTGTAGTGGATGCTCACCCATCTTTGGGGATACTAATGGTTCACCCATATTGTGATGATGATTTGCACAATGATGGGAAATCTTAGTGGTCAAAATTTGGGGTATGACAGGAACTGAGTAAAAGAGACAGCACCGAGATTTTTGAAGGAGTTTGCAACAGCTGATCAATAATGTTGTATTCACTCCTTTGGATGAGCTTCAACATCTCATCATCATTCTTTGAAAGGTCAGGATTACTGGATTGACCGACGGGTTGATTGAGAACTTTTGTTTGAGGTTCCTTTTCTTTGTTAGGCTCTCCAACTCCTCGGTTGAAGATCTGACCACTCCGTGTTACTCGACTGATGTCTGCAATATTCACGACGGAGGGCGATGGAGTTTCCTTTCCATTCTTAATTGTTATCGCACCGTACTTGTAAGGGATCGCCTTATCGGATTTGTACGGTATAGGTCCCGGCAGATAGGTAACTACAGGAGCCTTCTGATTTTTCTGACCATTGTAAGTAATTTCAATCAGTTCCTGGTTGGGAATTTTCCTACTGTCCAAAGGAATTCTTGATTCGTCAAGTAGAGGGATTATGGAACAAACATCTTTGGTCCTCTCACGATTAGAGATTCAACAACATCTTTGAACTGATCAGCGAAATAGTCGGGCATCAAGTTGATGGACCCAAAACTTGGACACGGTTGAATATCTCCCCGGTCCAACTGACTTTGAAGGGCTGCTCGCACGAGGTAGCATCCTTGCTTATTTTCCGAGCAAACTCTACAGCGCTCGTAGTTGTGCGGTGGCATCCAGCCACGCCCGCTTTGAATGCAGTGTAACCACACTGTACAGGTCTGATACTCATGTGAAGTCAGAAAACCGAGTTGGACTTGCTTACCGTGTAATTCCACCAAGCTGGTATTCATCAGACGAATATCGAAGATTTGAATCATGTTGATCTGATAAGGATTTTTATCATGGTAGTCATGGATCCATCCAAGATCCATCTGACGTTGGAGGGCCTCTTGTATAAAATAGCATCCCTGATTGTTTACCGAGCAAGTCAGACAGGAATTGTAATCGTGCCGCGGCAGATTATGATACTGGCTTTGCCTTGAGTGCATTGCCACCAAGTTAATATTCATCGCACGGATGTCGTGATTTTGAATAATGTTGGAATTCGTATAAGTCATGTTGACTCCACGAACTCGGTGCTCTTGGATCCATCCAAGATCCAACTGTTCCTTTAGGGATGATCGCACCACAGAACACCCTTGATTATTTTTAGAGCAGATATCACACTGGTGATAATTATGAAGTGGTACGTGACCGTATCCGCTCTGTCTGCGATGCACCTTGACCAAGTTGGCCCTCAATAAGAGTACATCGTGAATTTGATAGCTATTGTTAGACTTTCCCTCTATCAAATTTACTACAGCCTTCTCGTGTTGAGGCAATGGGTTCGTCTGAACATTTGGATTTATATCCTTGAAGGATAAGACCCCGCTCTAGACGAGTTTTTGCACATCGGATTTGAAACTGAGACAATTTTCTATGTTATTCCCTGGTTCTCTTTGATGGTAAGGGCAAGTTTGATCCGTTTTGAACCAAAAAAGTGGATTTTCTGGTATTGTAAGAGGAGCCCTGGTTTGGATGTGCCCCTTGACCAGTAGTAATGGAAATAGTTTTGCGTACAACATTGGTATAGGGTCGAACCCTGGTGGTCGCGTTGTGCGGTTGTTGTTGTACTGAGGATGAGCCTGTTGAAGAGGCTGTTGTGTCTTTTGCTGATATTGTTGTTGATTCAGTTGGCTTTGAGCAACCTGAGGTTGATACGTAGGAACAGACGCATGGTTAATAGCAGGAGTTACAGCTGCTACTGATTGGTACCATCGCCTTTTCTTTCCGAGAGAGATATTGCCAATATCTTGCTCATTTTTCTTAGGGAGAGCACTACCGTATCTTTTGGTACTGCTTGATGATCCAGCATCTTTAACTAAACGTCCTTCTCGGACTGCTTCCTCAAGACGAACACCCATGGCGACCATTTCAGTAAAGTCGCTGGGCGCACTGGCAACCATTCTATCGTAGTAAAATGAGCTCAAGGTTTTCAAGAAGAATTTTGTCATCTCTTTTTCCTTGAGAGGTGGACAAATCTGGGCAGCAATTTCACACCATCTTTGAGCATATTCCTTAAAGGTTTCCTTGTCCTTTTGTGACATGGCTCTGAGTTGATCTCTGTCCGGTGCCATGTCCAGATTATACTTATATTGTTGAACGAAGGCAGCGCCAAGATCTCTGAAAGTAGCGATCTTAGTGCGGTTTAAACCCATGTACCATTTGAGTGCGGCATCGGTTAAACTATCCTGGAAGTAACAGATCAGTAGCTGGTGGTTCTCTGTCTGAGTTGACATCCTCCGAGCTTACATCACCAAATGGATTTGAGGGTAAGAGTTACCCTTGTATTTCTCAAATTGGGGCACCTTGAATTTAGGCGGAACTTTCACACTGGGGACCAAACAAAGATCTGCGGCGTCCTTTCCAAATAGATCCTGACCGCGAATGGCTTCCAGTTCCTTCTACACTTCTAGGAACTATTCCTAGAATTCCTTCATTCTGTTGTCCATACTTTCGTTTCCACCAGAAGGTATCTATGGAATCTGTCCTTCCGGGATAGTGTGTACCATAGGTGGTGGTACAGTCATTACGGCTGTGACTCTTGGCGTCTCCCGAAGTTTGTAACCTTCAGGAGTTGTTGTCATGCCCCTGGCATCTTCACTTTCCCGAAGTTTGTAACCTTCAGGCCTAGCGGCTCCTGCTGCAGTTTCCGGATCTTCCATGATCGGCTGAATATATCCTTCCGGGATATAGTTAGGTGGCATGCCCCGGGGACGATCTTTAGGCATGTTATACCGAGGATCAATCTTTTCCATTATAGGCATTGATGTGATCTCTGAGATCACAGTCCGTTGTATCTGAGCTGCTGCCAGAGCTTGCATGTCACTGTGAAGCTTCCTCAGATCCTCTCTCAGAGTGTCGATTTCTTCTCTCAGCTCTCTGTTGTCTTCCTCAAGATTATCCATTTTCTTTTGCTGACTGGCCCGAGTATTGTACGAATGAGACAGTTTGATTCTAGAATCGAGACACAGATGTGAGATTTGTAGAGAAGAAGAATGCGTTTATGTGAGAATGATGAATGATATGCAATGATTATATTATTTAGTTTTTTTTCGTTTAATCAAAAGAAACTTCAACAATTGGATTGCAAATATCAAACAGTGGGGTAACCCCGTTTTATTGAATTCAAAGATTGCGGAATGGAAATACAGTCATTTACAAAATGTTGTAAAAGGAAATCTAATCTTATGGATCTTGAGTTCTCTCTGAGGAGAGCTCAGGTGCTGATTCTGGTACTTTCCTTTTCTTTGAACGGGGCTCTTTGGCCGTTGTTGGGTTGTCATTCCTTTGCCAAGTGAAAGAAGCGAGCAAATTCCTTCGGTCTTCTTGATTCTCTACAGCATGTTGCTCTAAAATCTCAATCAGAGCATCTTTATCTTTCAACAGTTGCTGTATTTTCTTACACTCTATATTGAGAATATGGTACTTGTTCTTTCAAGACATCCTCTCCTGTTGAACTTGGTTGAGAGTAACCTGAAGTTTTTCCGTATCCGACATAAAATAAAGGATATGTTCCTTTAACGGAAGAACTTCATGACGAGGGTAAGGCATCCTCAGCTTGAGAGCTCTAGTTTGTACCCAGTGGAGATAAGGTTCCACCGAGACACAATCCGGTTTTCCTAGAGACTCTCTTCCTTTCCTATGAACATGTTTCCATGCATGCACTATTTCTGTCTTTAGTGCCCTGTCATTTTCTCCTTCCTTGAAGAAAAGACCTTCCAGATGAGCATTACGTGGGACATGCCTCATCGGGTATCCAAATTGACGACGAACTAAAACTAGATGATAATTGATTCCTCCCTTAGTTCCAATAAGGGGTACATTAGGGAAATTTCCATAACAGTCAATGATCCTGATCCCGTCATAGATTTGATTGTACCAATCGATGTCAGAGTTGGTAAGAGACATGATTCTCTGCGACCAACGTAAAGTACTCTTATGATCCCAAAATGCAGCAGACTTTGGCAAATGGGAAGTGAACCATTTGTATAGCAGGGGTACACAGCATGTGATCATTCCTCCGCTGTATAAACTTCTTAAGTGTACAGAATGATAAGCATCTGCGAGCAGTGTTGGTACGGTATTTCCAATCAGAAAAATCTTAATGGCATTGATATTAATGAAGTTATCAATGTTGGGAAACAGAAATAACCTGTAGGTGAGCATAACAAAGATGCTTTCGAAAGCGGCCACGTTTCCTATACTAGCAAAGTACATGGCTTTCTTTATCAAAAACTGGGCTGGTAAACCTTGAATTCCACCCTTAATGGTCATGTGAGTCCTAACTTCTGACTCGTCCAAATAGATTGCTCTTGTAATGGTCTGATCCTTTGGAATTTCTTCCAGTCCAGAAAAGGGAGTGTGATAAGTGATGGGTAAATCAGTCAGGTGAGAGTACTTCTCTAGTGTTGGTGCAAGCTGATAATCCGGGAATGTGAAACAGTGATAGACCGGATCGTAGAACTGGATTAGCGTAGACAGGATTCCTTCAATTACATGGACCCTTAACAGAGACAACAGTCCTCCATACTTAGCTCTGAAAGCCTCAGGGTTGGTGATCATCCTTGCCAACCCTCTTAAATCCTCTAGTTTTGGAACCTTGAAGGTGTACTTGTGAGTCTTCCTTCTACCGAAATCCATAACGCAATCTTTCTCTCTGATATTTGCAATCATTGCTTTAGTTTAATTTGAAAAAGAGAGACTAAAAGAGAATATTTTCTTTGTTTTAATTTTTTTAGATGAATGTATTAATGCAGCACACAAAAACATAGAAAAAACATGGGGTCAAAGGTTCGGTGTCATGAAGTCAAAGCTCTACCCATCCCCAAAGGTTATTATGGTGATTTCTTGTACCTGTCCTCAAAATCACTGACCCCTCTTGGGATAACGACAGCAAGCGGATATCCAAGCGAGCTGCAGTATCTTAGAGTAGTCTCCAATGAGGGTAGTATTGCGTGACAGCTATTTCCGATAGCTTCCGCACTACAAAATGGTTTCGGTCTACTAAAATCCTCAGTTTCTCAGATAACCCAGTCGAACAATCTGCTTTCAACAACCGAAGTCGTACAGGCATTGAATCCGCAAAGGGCATCTCCACTGATTCGATGGTCGACCGGGGTCTCTTATTTGGGAGTCACTCCCTATAAGATTACCCGTCTAGTGCCATCACCTATCTTAGGTGTATACTCAATCTTTCCAGATGCGGCATCACACGCATTCCCATTAGCAGAAAAATAAACACGGATATCAATTAATAAAAGCGATATATATATATATATATATATATATATATATATATATATATATATATATATATATATATATATATATATATTCATCCTAAAACTAACATCCTAGACCTCTTAAGAGCTATAATAATCCTAGTCCTAACAGACAAGGGCTCCCCAGCAGAGTCGCCATTTCTGTGGTATTTTCTAAACTTAAGGTTTCTACCTAAGAGATGGGAGAAGAATGACCTCTCCCACTGTGGTTGCCATTTTTCTGTAGCGCGGTTTTTGTGGTTTCGAATCACTATCGCTTTGGGTGCTATAGTTCGATTCATTTTTTATCTTGTGAAGTTGATTAAGGAAGGGAAATAGATGTCTCCAATTAACCCTGCTTGCATACTGAGTTTAAATAGATGATTGTTGGTTTACAGATGCTATTAAGATAGTGGGTCTCTCTTAGGTTACTTTGTTAAGAATAGAATGTCTTGACTGTTCATAAGGCTTTTGGGTAGATGCTAGACCTGATTTTGATTGATGTATGAAGGTATTGGACTTAGAGTTTTTGGTTAGTGTGCTCGCTAAGATTTTTGCAATCTTATGCCTACGTATTCCCGTTTTAAACAAAACAGGGAAATCAGAGCAATCGTAGTTCCTCCTATTCTAAGGGAGGAAAAAGATATTTTGGTGTCTTGTTTAAAGCCCAAGACAGAGGCTAAAATTTTTGACTAGGAGAGAATTTGTCATCTCTAAAGGGGAATTGTTGATTTTTGTGTGCCTTGATCAAAGCCCAAGGTTGAAGCTAAGAGGTTGATTGACTCCACTAGGGAAGTCCTTATACAAATCCTAAGAGGAGGATGGGAATGACTGACTCAACAAGAGAGTGTCTATATGTCTTATACAAAGCCTAAGAGGAGGCTAAAAGTTTGACTTTTTTGGGGAAAATGTTCTTTCTGTCTTGTACAAAGCCTAAGATTGAGGCTGAAAGGGATTTGACTCTTATTGGAGAGCGTTATCTATCTCGTACAAAGCCTAAGATGGAGGCGGAAAAGAGTTTGACTCTGCTTGGGAGTCTATTCCTCAAAGTCTAATGAAGGCTCGGAGGAATTGATTTTGCTGGGGCAAATGTCTGTCCCAAGCTTCTGGAGGTTTATATCTCGTACAAAGCCCAAGATAGAGGCTAAAAGGGTTTGACTCAACAAGAGAGTACTTTTCTGTCCTGTATAAAGCCCAGGATTGTGGCTGAACAAGCCGGAGAAAGCCTAAGAGTAGGCTAACCTTGCTAGGGAGAATCATTATACAAAGCCTAAGAGGAGGCTATCTCTGCTAGGGGAAATCTTTATGCCAAAGCTTAAAAGGAAGCTGGTAAAGATTGTCTTAACAAGAGGAAGGTTTTTATCTGTCTCGTATGAAGCCCGAGATTGAGGCTAAAAGGGGTTGACTCAACAAGAGAGTGCTTTTATCTATCTCTATAAAGCCTGAAACTGAGGCTAAAAGGGTCGACTCAACAAGAGAGTACTGAAAGGTGATTGACTCAACAAGAGAGTCTGCGAGGGTGATTTACTCAACAAGAGAGTCTGAAAAGTGATTGACTCAACCAGAGAGTCTGACTCAACAAGAGAGTCTGAGATGGCACTTGACTCAATAAGAGAGTCTAAAAAGGTTAGCTCCACTGGGGAGAATCATTGTACAAAGCCCAAGAGGAGGCTGACTATTCTGATGAAAGGGTCCTTATACGAAGCCTAAGAGGAAGCTAACTTCTGCAGGGGATTCTTGAGATCCCGAGGAAAGTCCAAACGGGGAATCAACTCTTGCAGGGGAATACAGAAAAGTTGATAGATCAAAAACCTTAAGGTTTTGATTTGAGATAGTGTTATTCTGGTGGTAAACTAACCCTGGTTTGGGAATTTCGGGAGAAAGACGAGGTTTTAGAACCCACAAGTTTTCACTCTTGCTGGAAGAAATCCAGAATCCGGGGTTTCTGTTATGTTTTGGAGGGAACTTGAGAATGTCTTTGAGACTCAAGGGTGTTTAGACTGTCCAAGTCTATTGGTAGAGTTTTATCTTTTGTATGATGCCCAAGAGGAGGCCGGCTCGTTTAAGGGATGAGTATCAACCCTAAAATTGGTCTGAGGGTTTTGACTCCTTTTAGAAAGACAGCTCTAATGAAGGATGACTAAGTTCTGTCCTATACATGTAAGAGGTCTTCAGGGTCCTTGTATTAAGCCCAAGAGAAGGCCTGAGAACTTCTAAGAAGTCGAAGGGTCCTTGTACAACGCCCAAGAGGAGGCGGGGATGCTTTTAGGAAGCTTGTGGGTCCCCAAACCAAGAGAAGTTCAAGAAATGCAATTCACAGAGAAGAGGTTATTCTAGGAAAGTTCGAGGGTTTGGAAGAAACTCAAGAGATGCTATTCACAGAGAATAGATCAACTCCGGGGAGTAGAATTTCTTTGACAATTTCTAGGGGTGACAGTCTGAGAAAGGGTTCACCGAGAATGCTGCCTTTCTCTTTGTTCCATATTGTTTAACCCCAAGAGGAGGGAAGACTATATCTTGTAATCCTATGGGGATCTAGTTTTGTTTGTTTTAAAGAGTGACCAACAGGGCTTTACCTAGTTCTAGACCTAGTTTCCGGGGAAAACTCTAAATAGCTATACTAGTATATATACAGTTGATATATGACAAGTATATAAAAGGATGTGAAAGAAGACTTACAGTGAAGCAGCCCCACAATACAATAATATATATATATAACATGTATTTAAAAGAATGAAAGGAAACTTACAGTGAAGCAGCCCCACAACACAGTTATATATATGGAAGCAGTAAATGAAAGCGAATAAACACTTACCCGTTGTAGAGCTTCCATGCTGTTTTGTTAGTTGTTCAACAAAGAAATTAAAGAAAGTTTTGATAATAACTGTATATTTGAATTTAAGATCAAAGGAGAAAGTGTTTTGAAAAGATTGTTGGGGCTTATACTCAAGGAGAGGCCCAAGGTTTTAACACTGATCGCACCGCTGTTTTGAAGATCGTATTGGGACTTATACAACAACTGAGGCCCAAAAAGTATATTTAGAAAAGGGTTGGGTCTTACACTCTCTCAAGAGGCCCAAAGATTATTTTTGTATAAGAGATAGGGCTTACAACTCAGGGAGAGGCCCATGGTGGACGGTGATCGTACCGCCGTTTTGAAAATCGTCGAGGACTTATACAATTGTCTGAGGCCCAAAATGTTTGGCTTTCAAAAGGGGCTGGGTCTTACACTCTATTAGAGTCCCTAAGTGTTTTTTAAGAAAAGGAATGAGACTTATAGTTCAAGGAGAAGCCTAGATGATTTTTGTTTTTTTAAGGCGACGATCGTGCCATGATTTTGAAAATACAGTGGGACTTATACAATGTCTGAGGCCCAAAAGGTTTTGTATTTTCAAAGGGGTTGGGTCTTACACTCTCTCAAGAGGCCCATGAGTGTTTGAAAAAGATTGATGAGGGTTGAAAATCAAAGAAACCCTAATTTCATTTTCTTTTAAAAGTAAACCTTTTAAAAAATGACAAAAATACCAAATAAGTCTAAATAAACTACTTGTGATTTTTGGTTAAGGTTTGAAAATGAGGTTTTAATCACAAGATGATTTAGGGCTCATTTGATTTTGATTTTCATGATGAATATTCATTTTTTCAAAGGTTAAAAAACAATAAAAATGAATTTATTTACAAAAATATCAACTATATTAAATAATTAATATATATTTGATTTTTTTGTGGAATAAAATATTTTAACATTTTTGTGATTTTTTGCAAAAAGAACCAATGAAAAATAATTAAAATTGAGAGAGTTATTAATTTTTCAAATCATTAAAAATAATAGGAAAAATAATAAAAAGTGGAAAAAACATTAAAAAGGGGTCTGGGGCAAGGGGGATTCAAACCCCAGACCTCTCGTGTGTAGCGCGCGTCTTCTACCACTGGGGTGGTGATACATCCGTGTATCAAAACTCACCCACAAATACATAAGGCTTGCCTTGTTCTAGGCCTGGCCAAGGCAAGGCAAGACAATGTTTGGGCCAAAAACGTGAAGCTTGTAACTTTCTCATTTCTCCATGGATTAGGACAAAATTTAGGTCTATCCTGCCTAGAATTTCACAAGGAATCCAATGGTGCTGGTGGTTTTTTCAGATAAGGCTCCTATTTCAAAACCCGATAGTGTTCTTGAAATAGGCCTATAATTGCATTTTCTATGCTACCTCTTGGTACAGGCATGAATTACATGGCAAATTGGTTCAAACACAACATATATAACATGTATGAGATGTGTATGATCGGTGGACTTCAAATCAATGCATATTTCAAAGAGTTCAAGTTGTGATGCTTATCTCTTTAGGAGGTTTTTGGGCTATCTGCCAAGTCCTTTGTGCTAGAAACAATTTGATGCTTTGGACACCCTCAAATGATCACTTAGAAGCTTTTGGAATGGCTGGAACCAACTGGAATCCTCTAGGATGAAAACTGGCACTTTCGTGCAAAAGGGGCAAAAGTGTCTAAAATAGCAACTCTCTCAAATGGTGTTCCAGATGTGGGGAACCATTTGGGACCGTTCAAGAATGATATTTGGAGTGTGTTTAAGGTTTTATCTGGTTTTGAAAGTGACTGAATCAAGACATGGCTTGAAAAATGCAAAAAAGTCATATTTTGAGGTTTTGAGAGGGGACTTTGAGATTTTGGTGTTACAGGTCACTTATGAGAGTTTGGACAGCTTAGATATGACATATTGGATGTGTTTGGATCATGAGTTGTGATGGAAATGCTCTCTAACTCAAAAACTCAGAGTTACCTTACAAAAGAAGGCACTTTTGCCTAGAGAAAGAGATTTTGAGGAAAGCAAGTGTTGTAGTGCTTTGGTGTACTCAAACTGAGCATAAATGAGCTCTATTTATAGTTGAGCAAGTTTGTTTTGGCTGCAATAATGTGTGGCAACTGCAGCAGGTATGTGGCCAATTGTAGCATAAAGGAGTTCTAGTCTTCCATGACCATTGACTTGAGGTTAGGGCGCAGGCCTTTGGTTCCCTAGTTCAGAGATCATCCTTGACTCGTTTAGTTGGAATAGGCTCAGTTCATGCCACCTTGGTGCATCCATTGAATGCTCCAAGACAAAATTGGAGTCTTGTCCCCCTTTTAGGCTTTTTTAGGTTTGGCATACTACTTATAGTTCCAAAGACTTGGGAGGGTTATGGATCACTGTTTGTTCCTCCTTGGTCTCCCCCTGAGGTGTTCAGATGGATAAACTTGTTTTTCATTTGCACAAATTGCTCAAATCGAGCAAAATGCACAAATCTGCCTTGTTATGACAGTTGCAGCAAGGCATATTGCCACTGTCATAACTCTTAGCTCAGATGGCATTTGATGGAGTTCTTGGACATTTTGGAAAGCTCTCATGATGCAACACATGTGTGATCATAGTTTGTCTTGACACCTTTTGGATCCAAGTGAAAAATGTCCCTACATTTTGTAAAAAGTGAAAAAGATTCTGACTTAGTGAAAATTTCACTAAGTGTTGGAAAAATGTCACTTTTGTGTTTTCAGCCATTTTGATCACTCCATAAATTAAAATCCATGAGGAATTGGAATGAGGTGTAGTTGACACTTTTAAAGTATGCCATGAGAGCTACAAATCCATCTTTGGATCAGCCAAAATGGTTGCTTAGATCACAAGTTATGATCCTTGGAAGTTGGTACCCTAGCCGCTTTGTTCCATAACTTAGAAAATTTCTAAGTTTTTTATGGTTACCTCTTTTACAAGTTATCCCACTTTCTTTGGTTTTTCTTGATGAATGATGATTCTAATCACACATTAACATCATTTTAGGGTTAAGGAACCATAATTGTGAAAAAAACTCAAAAAGTCAAACTTTGACATTTGGGCACAGTTGACTTTTAATCGGATGAATTCCAAACTGTGTGATCCTCTATGAAATCAAGTCCTTGACCTAAATCAAACTTAATGGATGGATTCCATATGTGTTATAGGGTGTATTGAATCATGTCCCAAGGTTTGGGAGCGTGTCTTGGTCAAAAGTCAAAGGTACAATTGACTTTTTTTCTTAAAACCCTAATTGTGGTCTTGATGAAACTGAAACTTGTGGATCAAGCTACTTGGATCAATCCATTGTTGAAAATGGATCAATGTAGTGTATTAGAGACCCCCAAATCACGTCTTGAGGTCTTGGCTCATGTTTTGTCCCAAAGGTCAACTTAGGGGTGAATTAGGTCAACAAACCCTAATTCCTGATTTCTGATGAATGCATCCCCTGAGGCTAAATTGACTTAATGATGGGGTCCATGAGGTCTTTTGGAATATATTGGGTTATATTTTGAAGCATTGGCTCATGTCCAGAGGAAAATTTCCATCTGGAGGCCCTGGTCGACCAAAACCCTAATTTGGTGACACTGGTGATCTTGAAGCTTAATCCACTTGGAATGCTGCAGCCTTGTGCTTGATCCTTGGTGTGGGAGTCCTCTTGATCCATTGTGGGTGTTTGAGAGGTTAGACAAGTTGGAGATCATGTCCTTTCTTGATTGATCCTTTATCTAAGGGCTCTGAGAGGGCTTAAAACCCTAAGCTTGATTGTAGTGAATGCTCACCCATCTTTGGGGGAGACTAATGAAGTTTGATGTTTCATCCATATTGTGGTGATGATTTGCACAATGATGGGAAATATTAGTGGTCAAAATTTGGGGTATGACACTTATACTCAAGGAGAGGCCCTGATGAAAATTGTTTGAAAAGCGGCGATCGCGCCGAGATTTTTGACATCGTATCGGGACTTATACAATGACTGAGGCCCAAAAAGGTTTTATGTACAAGGGATGGGTCTTACACTCTATTAGAGGCCCAAAGAGGAATTATTTACAAAGAGGGTTGGTTCTTACACTCTTTCAAGAGGCCCAATGATTTTTGTTTAAAGGGCGACGATCGCGCCGCAGTTTTAGAAACACAGTGGGACTTATACACTGACTGAGGTCCAAAAAGGTTTTACAAAAAGGGTTGGGACTTACACTCTATTAGAGGTCCAATTATGTTTTGAACAATGTTTGCGAGGGTGAAAACAATTAAAACCCTAACTTTGATTTAAAAAAAAAGCATTTTAATTGAATAAAAATTCAATTAAAATGATCAAAATTATCAAACATGTGTGAAAAACAAGTTTTGATCTTGGATTAATGTTTGAAAAATCATGTTTTATCCATAGAATGATTTGAAAATCATTTTAATTTGAAAAATCAAGAGAAAGAAATATTTTTAAATGCCTAAAAACAAATAAAACTATAATTCTTTACAAAAATACCAAATATATTAAATAAATAATATTTTTGTGAAATTTTTGTAGAATCAAATATTTTAACATTTTTGTGAATTTTCAAAAAAAGAACCAATAAAAAATAATTAAAATTGAAAGAGAAATTAATTTTGGAATTAATTAATAAAAACCATGAAAAATGTGAAAAATAGCAAAATATATGCAAAATGGCAGAATGGTCTGGGTGGGTCTTGAACCCACGACCTCCCAACCAAACACACATGCGCGCTACCACTGGGGTGGTGATACATCCGTGTATCAAAACCACCCCATAAACATATATGGGTGACTTGGTTTTTAGGCCTGGCCAAGGCAAAAAAACCAAGTTTTGGTGGATTTGCATGAAGGCTCTAACTTCCTCAATTCTCCATGGATTTGGACAAAATTTAGGTGCATCCTGCCTAGAATTTCATGAGGGATCCAATGGTGCTTTTAGATTTTTCTAAAGATGTCCCTATTTTAAAATCCGAAAGTGATTTCAAAATAAACATAGATTTGCATGTTCTATGCTATCTCATCATACAGGCAACAATAGCATGGCAAATTGGTTCAAACACAACATATATGATATATATGAGATGTCCATGATCAATGGACATAAAAGCAATGCATGATTTAGAGAGTTCAAGTTGTGATACACTTACCTCTTGAAGCTCCTTGTGCTATCTGTCAAGTTCCTTGTGCCAAAAGTAATCCAATGCTTTAGACACTCTTGATTGATCCCTTAGAAGCTTTTAGGATGATCAAAACCAACTGGAATCCTCAGGAACAAGTATTGGCTCTTTCTTGCAAAAGTGGCCAAAATGATAACTCTCTCAAATGGTGTTCCAGATGAGGGACACCAATTGGGACCGTTTGAGGATGATAATTGGAGTGTGTTTGAGGCCTTGTTTAGTTTTGGAAGTGACTGAATCAAGGCATGGCTTGAAAAATGCAGAAAAGTCAAAATTTGAGGTTTTAGAGGTTGACTTTCTGATTTTGGTGTTTCAGATCAAGGGTGAGTGTTTGAACAACTTATATATGATACATTGGATGTGTTTGGATCATGAGTTGTGGTGGAATTGCTCTCTAGTTCAAAAACTCAGTGGTGACTTGCAAAAGAAGGCATTTTGGCCTAATGAGAGAGATTTTGAGGAAAGCAAGTGTTGTAGTGCTTTGGTGTACTCAAACTGACCATAAATGAGCTCTATTTATAGTAGAGCAAGTTTGTTTTGCAAGGAATAGTGAATGGCAGCTTGGACAGTCCTTTGGCCAGTGTTGATCAAAAGGCATCTTTAGTCTCCTCTAGCCATTGACTTGAGGTTAGGGCACAAGCCTATGGTCCTTTGATTCAGAGCTGAATCTTGACTCATTTAGTTAAATTTGCTTCAGTCCATGCCACCTTGATGTATCCATTGAATGCTTTGAAACAAAATTGGAGTCTTGGAGCTTTTTAGCCTTTTTAGGGTATTTATGGCTACATGTAGTTCCTTGGACTTCAGAGGCTTGTGGATCAGATCATTCCTCTTTGATTTTATCCCTTGAGGTGTCTAAATGGATGACAAGGCTTGGAATTATCTGATTTGGCCAAATCGAGCAAATGTCCTATAATCTGCCTTGAACAAAATCAGTCTATGATGCCATGTTCCAAGGGTTTGAACTCCCTACCCAAATTGAATTTGGAGATGATCTGGTACTTGTTGGAAAGCCCTCATGGCATACTTCAACTTTGATGTTCAAATTTTGTCTTGGTTCAGCTTGGATCAAAGTGAAAAATGCCTCTACATTTTGGAAAAAGTAAGACAGATTCTGACTTATTGAAAATTTCACTAAGTGTTGGAAAAGTTGTCAATTTAATGTTTTTGTGATTTTGATCAATCCCTAACTCAAAATCCATGAGGATTTGGAATCTCTTGTAATTGACATATTTGAAGTATGTCAGATGGACTTTCATTTGAGCTTTGAATGGGAGAAAAATGCCTTGTGGTTTAGGAGTTATGACCTTGAAAAGTTGGTACAAAATCACTTTTGTTCCATAACTTAAAAAATTTTGGTTTCTCATGGTTTCCTCTTTTGCAAGAAACCTCAATTTTCTTGATTTTTCTTGATAAATGATGATTAGTATCGTACATTAACATTGTTTTTTTACTTAGGGGAACTATATTTGTAAAATTTCCAAAAAGTCAAACTTGATTTTGTGCACAGTTGACTTTTTGTCAGATGAAATCCAAACTGTGCGATCCTTTGAGAAATCAAGTTCTTGACCTAATTCAAACCTATTGGATGGATTCCAAAGGTGTTTTAGGGTGTCTTGAATCATGTCCCAAGGTTTGGGAACATATCTTGGTCAAAAGTCAATGATACAGTTGACTTTTTCTTCAAAACCCTAATTGTGGTCCTGGTGAAATTGAAACTTGTGAATCAAGCTTCTTAGATCAATCCATTGTTGTAAATGGATCAATGTAGTGTATTTGAGGCCCTCAAATCATGTCTTGAGATCTTGGCTCATGCTTTGCTCCAAAAGTCAACTTAGGGGTGAATTAAGTCAAGAACCCTAATTCCTAATTTTTTTGTGAATGCATCCCCTGAGGCTAAATTGACTTGATGATTAGGTCCATGAAGTCCCTTGGAGTATCTTGGGTTATGCTTTGAATCATTGGCTCATGCCCAGGAGAAAATTTTCATCTAGAGGCCTTGGTCGACCAAAACCCTAATTTGGTGACACTGGCGATCTTGAGGCTTGATCCACTTGGAATGTCGCAACCTGGTGGTTGATTCTTGATATGGGAGTCCTCTTGATCTCTTATGGGAGTTTGAGGGGTTAGACAAGTTTAAGATCATGTCATTTCTTGATTGATCCTTTGTCTAAGTGCTCTGAGAGGGCTTAAAACCCCAATTCTTGATTGTAGTGAATGCTCAACAATCCTTGAGGAGATTGATGAGGCATGAAGGTACATCCATATTGTGGTAATGATTTTCACAATGATGGGAAATCTTGGTGGTCAAAATTTGGGGTATGACAAATCCACCAGTCATGTCACCTCCAGTGGAAGAAAGACCACTGATCATCTACCTAACAGTCTTGGAAGACTCCATGGGTTGTGTACTTGGCCAACAAAACGAAACCAAAAGAAAGGAGTCTGTCATCTACTATTTAAGCAAGAAATTCACCGACTATGAAACTCGATACACTATGCTCAAGAAAACTTGATGTGCTTTGGCTTGGGCAGCCAAACGTCTTCGCCAATACATGATTTGTCACACTACTTGGTTAATCTCTGAAATGGATCCAATCAAGTACGTCTTTGAGAAACCTGCTCTCACGGGAAGAATCGCCCGTTGGCAGATGTTGTTATCGGAATACGACATAGAGTACCATGCTCAAAAAGCCGTCAAAGGAAGTATTTTAGCCGATCATTTGGCTCATCAACCGGTTAACGATTAGGAATCAGTCGGATTTGACTTCCCAGACGAAGATGTCAAGTACTTAAAGATGAAAGTCTGCGATGAACTGCTACCCAGTAAAGGGCCAGAACCAGGTTCCCAATGGGGACTAATCTTTGACGGAGCTGTCAACAATTATGGGAATAGAATTGGGGCAATCATCGTAACACCTCAGGGTACTCATATTCCTTTCACTGCCAGACTAACTTTCAAATGCACAAACAACGAGTCCGAATACGAAGCTTGTATCATGGGTCTCGACGAAGCAATTGACTTAAGGATTAAAAACTTGGATGTGTATGGAGACTTAGCCCTGGCCATCAATCAGATCAAAGGAGATTGGAACACATACTAATCAGGATTGATTCCTTACCAATATTATGCGAGAAGGTTGTTACCATTCTTCAACAGAATCGAGTTTCATTAAATCCCTCGTGAAGAAAATCATATGGTTGATGCACTAGCCACTCTCTCTTCCATGATTAGTGTAGGTCATTGGAATGACGTACCTAAGATCGACTTAATGCACCTAGAAAGGCCCGCTTACATCTTCACGATTGAAGCAGTTATAGACGACAAACCTTGGCATCACGATATCAAATGCTTCCTTCAGAAACAAGAGTACCCACCTGGGGCATCAAGAAAAGATAGGAAAACCCTCAGAAGACTGGCTGGCAGCTTCTTCCTAAGCGGTGATACACTCTACAAAAGAAATTTTGACATGATTTTACTCAGATGCGTAGACAGCCAAGAAGCAAACATGTTGATGAAAGAGATTCACGAAGGATCGTTTGGCCCTCATGCCAACAGACACACAATGGTGTCATACCCCAAATTTTGACCACTAAGATTTCCCATCATTGTGCAAATCATCATCACAATATGGGTGAACCATCATGCCTCACCAAATGCCTCAAGGGTTGTTGAGCATTCACTACAATCAAAATTAGGGTTTTAAGCCCTCTCAGAGCCTTAGACAAAGGATCAATCAAGGAATGACATGATCTTCAACTTGTCTAACCTCTCAAACATCCACAATGGATCAAAAAGGACTCCCACTTCAAGGATTAAGCACAAGGTTGCTCCCTTCTAGGTGGATCAAGTCTCAAGATCGCCAGTATCACCAAATTAGGGTTTTGGTCGACCAGGGCCTCCAGATGGAAAAATTTCATCTGGACACAAGCCAAAGATCTAAAACACAACCTAATGTACTCCATGGAACCTCATGGACCCAAGCATCAAGTCAATTTGACCTCAGGGGATGCATACATCAAAAATCAGGAATTAGGGTTTCTTGACCTAATTCACCCCTAAGTTGACTTTTGGGACAAATCATGAACCAAGACCTCAAGAGATGATTTGAGGGTCTCTAATGAACTATATTGATCCATTTGGGACAATGGATTGATCTAGGAAGCTTGAGCAACAAGTCTCATTTTCATCTGCACCACAATTAGGGTTTCGCGAGGAAAGTCAACTGTAACTTTGTCTTTTGACCAGGACATGCTCCCAAACCCTAGGACATGCCCCAATATACACTATGACACCCATGGAACATGTCCATCAAGTTTGATTTAGGTCAAGACATGATTTCCTGAAGAATTGCACAATTTGGAATTCATCTGATAAAAAGTCAACTGTGCACAAAAGTCAACTTTGACTTTTTGAGATTTTTCACCAAAATGGATTTTTAACCCTAAAATGATGTTAATGTATGATTTGAATCATCATTCATCAAGAAAAATCAAAGAAAGTGGGATAACTTGTAAAAGGGGTAACCATAAAACTTATAAATTTTTCTAAGTTATGGAAAAAGTACCACTAATACACTAACTTTGAAGGATCATAACTCCTAAACCACATGGCCATTTTTTCTCATCCAAAAATGGATTTGTAGCCCTCATTACCCTCTACTAAAACTTCAACTAGACCTAAGTCCAATTCATTAAGGATTTTGAGTTATGGAGTGATCAAAATCAAGAAATCACACTTTGTTCCAACACTTAGTGAAAATTTCACTATGTCAGATTTTGCTTCACTTTTTGCCAAATGTAGAGGGATTTTTCACTTGGAATCAGAAGAGATCAAAACCAAACTTGTTCAAACAGTTGTTGTATCATGTAAGGGCTTTCAAAAATGGCTAAGAACATTGCCAAATTCAACTTACACCATGAGATATGACATTGTCAAGTTGCCTTGCTGAAATCTGTCAAAGACAAGGCAGATTTTGCATTTTGGCTCAATTTGCCAAAATCAGCCAAATTCAAATGCTCCTATCCACTTGGACACCTCAGAGGATTGAATCTAAAGGGGACAATCACTGAGCCAAGCCTCCAAAGTCCATGGAACAAGAAATAGCATGTTGAACCTAGAATGGCCAAAATAGGGACAAGACTCCAAATTTGGATTGAAGCATTCAATGGAAGCATCAAGGTGGCATGGACTGAGCCATTCTCATCTGAAATCAGTCAAGACTTATTCAAGACCAAGGGAACCAAAGCTCTGTGCCCTAACCTCTAGTCAATGGCTAGAGGAGACTTGGATTTTCATTTGCCAACATTGGCCAAACCTACTTACCAGCTGCCATTCACTATTCCTTGCAAAACAAACTTGCTCTACTATAAATAGAGCTCAATTGTGATTAGTTTGAGTACACCAAAGCCATCAAACAGATGCTTTCCTCAAAATCTCTTCTTTCACTCCAATTTTGCCTTCTAAGGCAAGTCACTATCGGGTTTTGAGTTTGAGAGCAATTCCAATCAAACCAATCACTCACACACCTCACATATATCACATATGAGCTGATCAAACACTTAGATCACTTCTGAAACACCAATTTCACAAAATCACCAGCTGGTTGCTCAAATTTTCAATCAAGTTGCAGCTGAGGTACCACAAAGTGATCCAGCCAATTTCAATCAAGTCCAACCATTCAAACACACTCCATAGGGTGTAGGGAAGCTGTTCAAATCATCACCACTCATCTGTAACACCTCCAAATCAAAAATCACATTGCACTTGCTGTCACGGCTTAGAGGTAAGCACATACTTGGTCATCTCTCAATCTATGCATATTTCCTCGCACAATAATTTGGTCATATGTTCATAATCATGCATGGAATGTTTTCCCTCAATTAATTGCATTGTTTGAATCATGTATAAAAAATCCTAGCCTTCATGCAGAAATTAGGGTTCTTGAGGATTTTTCATGATTTCTTTTTGTATGTTTAATTTAAATGAAATTAATGGACATAGACATGATCGTGGGGTTGAGACGAGCATAATGATATGTGGATTGCATGTTATAATCAAGTATTCAGTGAGATTGGATAGAAAATGCAAATCTGGGCAAGGCAGAACACGCGCGTGTTCTTGGTCCATGTTCTTGGCGCCATTTTCATAAATTCAAATATTTGAATTTTGTGATTTTATTTAATTGATTCAAAAATTAATTTCTCTCTGAGTTTTAATGATTTTGAGTTGATTCTTTTTTTAATAATTCACAAAAATGTTAAAATATTTTATTTTATCAAAAAATCCCAAAAATATTATTTATTTCATATAATTGATATTTTTGCAAAGAATTAATGTTTTAATTGTTTTTTGACATTTTAAATATTTTTTCTACATTGATTTTGCAACTTTTAATGCTTTCTAACTATTTTGTAGGTCAATACTTAATTTTTGAAGCATTAATCCAAAATCACAATTTGTTTTTCACATGTTAAACAATTTTGATCATTTTAATTGAATTTTTATTCAATTAAATACATTTTTGAAAACAAATTAGGGTTTTTGGATTAATTCAACCCTCATAAATTATTTTCAAAACACTTTGGGCCTCTAATAGAGTGTAAGACCCAATCCTTTCTTGACCAAAACATTTTGGGCCTCAGTGTATTGTATAAGTCCCGATACCGTAAAAAATAAACGGCGCGATCGTCGCCTTTTCAAAATAACTCTGGGTCTACCCTCGAGTAGTAAGACCCATTTCTTTTCTTAAAACTCATTTGGGCCTCTAATAGAGTGTAAGACCCAATCCCCTTTTAACCAAACCATTTTGGGCCTCACTTATTGTATAAGTCCCTCTGCGTTAAGAGAAAACCTCGGCGCGATCGCCATTTCAAACGAAAAATCATCTGGGCCTACCCTCGTGTTATAAGCCCCACTCTTTTTCTTTAAAATTTTTGGGCCTCTTGAAAGAGTGTAAGACCCATCCCTTTGTACAGAAAATATTTTGGGCCTCAGTCACTTGTATAAGTCCCTCTGTACAAATTCAAACAGTGCACTCACTAATAAAACCCTGGGCCTCTCCTTGAGCTGTAAGCCCCAAATCTCTCCTTTTCAAAGCAATTTCTCTTTTGATTTTGAATATACTGTTGTTTTCAATCTTTCTTTGTTGAACAACTAACCAAACAACATGGAAGCTCTACAATCGAGTAAGTGGTTATTGCTTTCATTTACCGTTTTCATATACATATAACTGTATTGTGGGGCTGTTTCACTGTAAGTCTTCTTTCATAAACTCATATCGACTGTGTAATAATAGTATAGATATTTCGAGTTTCCCCGGCAACTACGTCTAGAACTAGGTGACGCCGTTTCGTTTATTCGTAGAAATAGACAACTAGATCCCCAATAGGATCACCAGATACAGTCTTCTCTTCGGCTGTCCTCATTAGGAATTGTTAAGAAACTCTACTCCCGGAGATGAATGTATTCTCCGTGAATGGCATCTTTGAGTTTCTTCCAAATTCTCGAACTTTCCTGACTTGATCTATTCCTTGTGAATAGCTTGCCTTGAATTTCTCGGGGTTTGGGGACCCACGGGCTTCTTAAAAGCATCGGCCTCCTCTTGGGCATCGTACAAGGACCCACAGGCTTCCTAAAAGCAACCCCGCCTCCTCTTGGGCTTAGTACAAGGACCCTACGGCTTCTTAGAAGTATTCACAGCCTCCTCTAGGCTTCGTATAATGATCTCGTCCTCCGGGAATGATAGCCTCCTCTTGGGCTTCGTACAAGGACCCTTCGGCTTCTTAAAAGCTTCCAGCCTCCTCTTGGGCTTCGTACAAATTGTCCCGACGACCTCCTAGAGGTATATGAACAGAACTTAGTCATTCGCATAGAACAGTCCTTTCATAGAGTCTACTACTGTTTCTCAAAGCACAGTTCGAGAGATAAAACCCCAGACTTGGACAGTCTAACTTCCTTGAGTCTCAAAGACATTCTCAAGTGACCCCTTCGTTAAATAGGAAGGAAACCCGTAGACTTGGACAGTCTCAATACCCTTTGGATTTCCCGTTTCCTCAAAGAGAGGGAAATATCCCTGATCCTCAAATCAAATCCCTGAGTACAGTGTTGCTCATATAAGAACTGATTTTCTCTTTCAAAATCAGTATACTGGACCTGTCACTTAACTAGAACAGTCGCCACAGCCTCCTCTTAGGCTTTGTATAATGATCCTTCTCTAGGGACGTTTGGCCTCTCTCTCGGGCTTTGTACGAGACACATAAAAGACTCACTCGTTGAGTCAATTCCCCCTTTCGCCTCCATCTCGGGCTTTATACGAGATACAAAAAGGTTCTTATTGAGCCAAATAAACGATAGCCTCCATCTCGGGCTTTATACGAGATACCAAAAGATTCCCTCGTTAAGCAAAACCTTTTAGCCTCTCTCTCGGGCTTTGTACGAGACACATATCAGCCTCCTCTTAGGCTTTGTATAAGAAAATCACTGGTTAATCCAATTAACCTTTTAGCATCAAAACTGTGCCTTGTTCACAGTACACAAACTTCAACAACTCCTTCCTCTTCATCTAATTGCTGTAAGCAGCAAGCCTCTGGATCATCTACATCCATGCCACTGTCCCTCTTTTAGCATGAGAAATTCCTAAGGAAAGATAGCATTGCTCTACACTGAGTTAAAGTCTTCCCCTTCAGGTTAAAACCCCCTATAAAGGAAATTATTGCATTGCTAGGATTCGCGTATCCCGGTTAAAGTAATTCTCCTTTATAAAACAGTCGTAACAGACAAACCCCTCTTTAGAGATGACAAATTCTCTCTAAAGTCGAGGTCCTGCAGCTTCACATCTTGGGCTTTGAACAAGACACAAATAGACTTTTCAGCTTCACATCTTGGGCTTTGAACAAGATACAAACTACTTTTCGCTTCACGTCTTTGGCTTTGAACAAGACACCAAAAACAATGATTTCCTCCCATAGAATAGGAGGAACTATGAACGCTCTGATTTCCCTATTTCGGTAAACGGGAATACGTAGGCATAAGATCGGAAGAAAAGATCTTAGCGAGCACAAGCAACAAAAAACCCAAATCCCATATCTCCATCAATTAAAAGCAGTAATTCAAAAAGCATCATTCCTAACATCCTAATCCTTGTTCCCCGCCAGAAACCTGTCATTCTGTGAAATAGCACAAGAAAGGCCCCCCCACATTGATAGCATTCGTAACCTAACAGACCGCTGTTTAAACTCAGTATGCAAAGCAGGGTTAATTGGAGACATCTATTTCCCTTCCTTCATCAGCTCACAATAGGATAAAAAATGAATCGACCTGTAGTTTTAAGCTCAAACCGCAGAGAGCGACCAGTGCTTAAGAACCGCGTCCAAAATCGCTCGCTACAGAAAAATGGCGCCCACCGTGGGGCCGATTCTTTCTTTCTTACAATTTAAACCTTGGGTAAGTCATTTTCATGGCGGTGGCCACCAACAGAAAAATGGCGCCCGCCGTGGGGCCTGTCAAAGTTAGGTCTAGGCACGGTCTTCCTTTTCTTCACTTGTGTGAATACCACAGATTGGGGCTTCTGCCGGGGAACCCATTTTCTGTCAAGAACTTAGGATTCTTAGCCTCATAGGTCTAGGATGATTAGGACAAATATATATACTGCTTTTCCTAATTGCTATACATGTTTATTTTTCTGCTAATTGGAATGCGGGTGATGCCGTATGTGGAAAGAGTGAGTATACACCTAAGATAAGTGATGGCGACGGGGTCGACCATCAACCTCAGTGGAGGCTGACCAACGCAACCCATTCTCTCACCTAGACAATGGGCCGGTTGTTAAGTCTGAGAAGCTAGGGAGCCAAACCCTTTCGTAGTGCGGAAACTATCGGAAATAGTTGTTACGCGATACTACCCTCATTTGAGGCTGGTGATCTATTCTCGATGAATGGTACTTACTCTAAGATTGCTCTACAACTCGCTGGCGATCCGCTTGTGGTTTTGCTTTCCTGGGAGGAGCTGATGATAATGATTACAGGTACAAAAATCACCCTAGTATAAACCTTTGGGGATGGGTAGAGCCTTGACTTCATGACAACGACCCTTTGACCCGATGTTTTTTCTATGTTTTTGTGTGCTGCATTCATGCATTCATTTAAAAAAAAACATTAAAACATTCAAAAAATCTTCTCTTCTAGTCTCTCTGTTCTTTCAAAATAAACTAAGACTGTGATTGCAAATATCAGAGAAAAGGATTGCACTAATGGATTTCGGTAGAAGGAGAACTCACCAGTATACCTTCAAGGTTCCAAAACTAGAGGATTTGAGAAGGTTAGCGAGGATGATCACTAACCCTGAGGCTTTCAGAGCTAAGCACGGAGGTTTGCTACCACTATTAAGAGTCCATGTGATTGAGGGAATCATGGATGCGCTCATTCAATTCTACGATCCGGTTTATCACTGTTTCACATTTCCGAATTACCAGCTTGCACCAACGCTGGAGGAGTATTCTCACCTGATCGATCTACACATTACGGATCGAGCTCCATTTTCTGGACTGGAAGAAATTCCAAAGAATCCGACTATTGTAAGAGCAATTCATTTGGACGAGTCTGAAGTTAGGACTCACCTAACCACTAAGGGTGGCATCCAAGGTTTGCCAGCATAGTTCTTGACGAAGAAGGCCCTATATTTTGCCAGTATAGGAAACGTGACTGCTTTTGAAAGCATCTTTGTCTTGCTCACCTACGGGTTATTTTTGTTTCCAAACATCAATAACTTCGTCGATATTAACTCCATTAAGGTTTTCCTCATTGGAAATCCTGTGCCGACTTTGCTCGCAGATGCGTATCATTCTGTACACTTGGGGAATTTGTACAATGGAGGGGAGATCACATGCTGTGTACCTCTTCTTTACAAATGGTTTATCTCCCACTTGCCCAAGTCTGCTGCTTTTTGGGATTGTAAGAGTGCCCTACGCTGGTCGCAGAAGATCATGTCTCTTACCAACTCTGATATAGATTGGTGTAATAGGATTTATGAGGGAATCAGGATCATTGACCATTGTGGAAACTTCCCCAACGTACCCCTCATAGGAACTAAAGGAGGAATCAACTACCATTCAGTATTGGTTCGCCGTCAATTTGGATACCCGATGAGACACATCCCACTGGGTGTTCATCTGGAAGGTCTTTTCTTCAAAGAAGGAGAAAACGACAGAGCACTAAAGATGGAAATAGTGCACGCTTGGAAGCATGTTCATAAGAAAGGACGAGAGTCTCTGGGAAAACCAGAATGTGTCTCGGTGGAGCCTTACCCCCATTGGGTACAAACTAGAGCTCTCAAGCTAAAGATGCCTTATCCTCGTTACAGAATTCTTCCGCCGAGGGAATCTGTCATGTACTTCATGACGGAAACTGAAAAGCTTCAGGTTACTCTCAACATAGTTCAAAAGGAGAGAAGGTCTTGGAAGAACAAGTACCGCACCCTCGACGTAGAGTGCATCAAAATACAGCAATTACTGAAAGAGAAAGACGCTCTGATTAAGATTTTGGAGCAACATGCTGTAGATAATCAGGATGACCGAAGGAATTTGCTCGCTCCTTTCACTTGGCAAAGGAATGATAACCCGACAACGGCCCAAGAGCCTGGGTCAAAGAAAAGGAAGATACCATAATCAGCACCTGATTTCTCTTCAGAGAGAACTCAGGACCCATTAGTTTAGGTTTCTGTTTCTGCACTTTGTAATCTACTGTATTTCCACTTCTGTAATCTTTTGAATTTCAATAAAAAGGGGTTTCCCCACTGTTTGATATTTGCAATCTAATTGTCGAAGTTTATTTTGATTAAACCAAAAAAACAATTAATATAATCATACATTCATCATTCTCACATCGCGTATTCTTCTTCCCTACGAATCTCATGTTTGTGTCTCGATTCTAGAGTCAAACTGTCTCATTCGTATAATACTCGGGCCAATCGTCAGAAAAAGATGGATGATCTTGAGGAAGAAAATAGAGAGTTGAAAGAAGAGATCGACACTCTAAGAGAGGATATGAGAAAGCTTCGTAACGACATGCAAGCCATGGCAGAAGCTCAGCTACAAAGAACTGTGATCTCAGAGATCACCTCAACGCCCATAGTGGAGAGGTATGATCCTAGGTATCAGATACCGAAAGATCGTCCTTGGGGCATGCCTGTTAACTATATCCCGGAAGGATATGTTCCGCCGATCACTGAAGATCAGGGAATCACAACAGAAGCCGCTGGCCTGAAGGTTACAAACTTTGGGAAAGCGAAGATGCCAGGGGCATACTGAAAACTCCTGAAGGTTACAAACTTTGGGAAACGCCAAGACTCACTGTCGTAGTCACGATACCACCCCCTGTGGTGCACACTGTCCCGGAAGGACAGATTCCACCAACACCTTCTGGTAAGAAGGAGACTATGTTCGATAGAATGGATGAATTCCAGGAACAGTTCTTGGAAATGCAGAAAGAACTGCAGGCCATTCGCGGTCAGGATTTATTTGGAAAGGACGCCGCAGACCTCTGCTTGGTCCCCAATGTGAAAGTTCCGCACAAGTTTCAAGTGCCCGACTTTGAAAAATACAAGGGTAACTCTTGCCCTCAGAGCCATCTGGTGATGTACGCTCGGCGGATGTCAGCTCAGACGAAGAATCAGGACCTACTGATTCACTACTTTCAGGATAGTTTAACCGGTGCCGCACTCAAATGGTACATGGGTTTAAACCGTACTACGATCAGTACATTCAGAGATCTTGGTACTGCCTTCGTCCAACAATACAAATACAATTTGGACATGGCACCCGACAGAGATCAACTCAGATCAATGTCGCAAAAGGACAAGGAAACCTTTAAGGAGTATGCTCAAAGGTGGCGTGAAATCGCCGCTCAAATTTGTCCACCTCTTAAGGAAAAAGAGATGACAAAGATCTTCTTAAAGACCTTAAGCTCATTTTACTATGACCGAATGGTTGCCAGTGCGCCCAGTGATTTCACCGAAATGGTCGGCATGGGCGTACGTCTTGAGGAAGCCGTCCGAGAAGGACGTTTGGTAAAAGACACTGGATCGACGAGCGGTACTAAAAAATATGGTAGTGCTCTCCCTAAGAAAAAAGAGCAAGATATTGGGAATATCTCTCTCGGAAAGCAAAGACGACGTTATCAACCGGTAGCAGCTGTGACTCCTGCTATCAACCCTGCGTCTATTCCTACGTATCAACCTCAGGTTGCGTAGAGCCAACCTGACCAGCAATGGACACAACAGCCTCTTCAGCAGGCTCGTCCTCCATATAACAACAACCGTACAACACGGCCACCGGGATTTGATCCTATACTTGTGACGTACGCAGAACTATTTTCATTACTACTGGCTAAGGGGCACATTCAGACTAAGTCTCCTCTTGCAGTACCGGAAAATCCATCTTTTTGGTTTAAGGTGGATCAAACATGCCCTTATCATCAAGGAGGTTCAGGGCATAACATAGAGACTTGCCTCAATTTCAAGTCCGACGTGCAAAAACTTGTTAGGAGCGGGGTCTTATCCTTCAAGGATACGAATCCCAATGTTCTTACGAACCCGCTGCCTCAACATGAGAAAGCTGCAGTCAATCTGATTGAGAAAGAGACTAATAATGTCTATCAAATTCACGATGTACTCTTTTTAAAGACCAATCTGGTCAAGATGCATTATAGACAGAGTGGATATGGCCATGTGCCACCTCATAATTATCATCAGTGTGATATCTGCTCTAAAGACAATCAAGGATGTTCGGTAGTGCAAGCAGTTCTACAGGAACAAATGGATCTCGGATGGATTCAGGAGCACCGAGTTCGTGGAGTTAACATGATCTACACGAATTCTAACGTCATTTAGAACCACGACATCCGTGCAATGAATGTCAACTTGGTGGCGATGCACTCAAGGCAAAGACAACATCATAATCTGCCGCGGCACGATTACAGTTCTTGTCTGATTTGCTCGGTAAACAAACAGGGATGCTCTTTCATACAAGAAGCCCTCCAGCGTCAGATGGATCTTGGATGGATCCAAGACTACCATGATAGGAACTCCTATCAAATCAACATGGTTCAGATCTTCGATATTCGCATAATGAATACCAACCTGGTAGAGTTACATGCTGAGCAGGTCCGACTCGGATTCTTAATATCACATGACTATCAAAGTTGTAAAGCGGGTTGCGAAAACGATCGAGGTTGTACCCTTGTCCAGGAGGCACTTCAGCACTTGTTAAATCATTGGTGGATGCCAATCTACATGGATGAAGATACTCAGCAGATTAGTATCAGTAATAGAAACCCCACTCGGCGTCAGAGTCAGGATGTCCGATCAGTGAAAGCTAACCTAGTGAGGTTACATTGTATTCAAAGTGAGCGTGGCCAGGTGCCACCACACAACTATGACAGTTGCAGCGTCTGTTCAGAAAGTAACCAAGGGTGTTACCTTGTGAGAGCAGCTCTTCAGGGTCAGGTCGATCGTGGAGAAATTCGTCCATATCCGGGTTTTGGACCCACCAACTGGTCGCTGAACTACCTTGCCGAGCAAGTTGAGGATGTTGTCACAATCTCTGGTCATCACAGGACCAGGGATGTTTTTTCCATCATCCCTCTACTTGACGAATCTAAGGTTCCCAACCGGGAACGAATTGAGATTACTTACGATGGTCAGAAAAATCAGAAAGTTCCCATAGTCATCTATCTGCCGGGACCATTACCGTATGAATCAACTAAGGTTATTCCTTACAAATACGATGCAACAATAATTGAAAATGGAAAGGAAATTCCATTACCCTCCGTTGTGAACATTGCAGACATCAGTCGAGTAACACAGAATGGTAGAATCTTCAACCGAGGGGTTGGGGAACTTAACAAGGAAAAGGAACTTCAGACAAAAGCTCCCGATCCATCAGTCGGTCAATCCAGTAATTCCGACCTTTCGAAAAATAATGATGATATGCTGAAGCTCATCCAAAGGAGTGAATATAACATTGTTGATCAGCTGTTACAGACTCCTTCAAAGATCTCGGTATTATCACTGTTACTCAGTTCAGAAGCGCACAGGGAGGCTCTACAGAAAGTCTTGGACAAGCCTTTGTGGAACAGGATGTAACAATCAGACAGTTTGGTAGCATTGTCTCTAACATCACTTCCTGCAACAATTTGGGATTTAGTGATGAGGAATTACCCGAAGAGGGTCGCCGTCATAACATGGCGCTCAACATTACAGTTAACTGCCAGGATGATGCTTTATCCAGCGTACTGGTAGACACAGGGTCAGCCCTGAATGTTATGCCAAAGTCCACTTTGATGCAATTATCATTCAAGGGCCCTCCGATGAGAGTCAGCGAGGTTGTCGTCAAAGCATTCGACGGATCCAGAAAAACGGTTATCGGCGAAGTTGATCTTCCCATAACTATTGGTCCTCACACTTTCCAAGTCACTTTCCAGGTCATGGATATCCGGGTAACGTATAGTTGTTTATTAGGAAGACCTTGGATACATCAGGCTTGAGCGGTTACTTCGACCCTCCACCAAAAACTAAAGTTCGTTCAAAACGATCAACTTGTCACGGTTTGTGGGGAACAAGCCTTGCTTGTAAGCAACTTGTCATCATCTACTGGAATAGAACCCGAGGAGGTTATTGGAACTCAGTTCCAAGCACTGTCGGTAAGCGAGAACAATCATTTCAAAGGAGGAACCTCGATTTCCTCATACAAAGATGCTATTAAAGCGGTCGAGAGTACCGATACAACCGGATGGGGACAGCTTGTCATTCCTGTCGACAATAAAACAAAGAAGGGTCTTGGTTTTTCTGCAACCTGTACCCAGACAGCTGCCAGTGATGAAAGTCTTCATCCCCTCCAAAACTTATTCCACAGTGGAGGTTTTCTTCACCCAGTGTCTTAGACAGTTCATGCTATCAATGAGGAAGATCCCTCTGACACAGATGAAGAATGGAAGTCCTACCTTAACAAGGACGGTTATATGTCTCAGGAAGAGGTGCCTATGCCTTTTTGCTTTCCTACAGAAAGTCCGAGATTTATACCAAGATCAAATGTCGAAATGATCTACGGGGATTGTGATCCGGAAGGATGCCGCGCTCCGCAAAATTCATTAGAGGAAGACACTCCGATGAAAGACAATTTTGACTACACCTACTATGGCCCAATGGATGGTCTGCCAATGTGGCAACCTTACCCAGGAAACTTGGGGCAAGAAAGTCAGCCGAACAATGAAAATCAGCTGACCGTCATTGAACGGAATACCTGTGTCCCCACCATGCCATGGGATCAACACTCAGGTCATTCAAAAACTACTCAACAGGAAGATGAATTCACAATGTTTGTAGGACTTGAGTTCATCAACTATGCTTTTCCCGAGGTCAACGTCATCGAGAGAGATGACTCCTCCAGTTCCAAAGAAGTTTGGGACACTCGGGGAGAACCAAGTGGAAAATTTGACTATATGGTCAAGTACACCGCTCCCGAAAGCTCTCGTATCAGGCTCGAGGATATCCAGGCAACTGGATGGGGAGATCTACCTAAGAGCACAAACGCTATGCAAAATGCAACAGAGAATTCTCCTACGACAATTCTTCCTGGGAGACAGATTCCAATGATCCCGCTCCACCAGAAATCAGCGTCGTTTCTGAAGACAAATCAAGGAAGGTGCCAGACTTTGTGATTCACCGAGGAGTTGGCCGCCAATGGGTTGCTGTCGATGTTCCGAAGGTCGTTCACCAGTCAAAGTAATTGCCATCTTTAACCTTTCACCCTGCCCAGGTGAAACAGATGTTTTGATAGGGCTCGCTTTCTGTAAATTTCGCTCTTCGCTTTGCCCAAAGCAACAAAGTTTTGTTTTATAGGGCTGTAGTTTCATGATTCGACTTGTTCATTAATAAAATAACGTCGTTCTGTAATTTCCGCATTAATTGCTGTTTTCTTTTTGCTTTTTCAGAAAATGGTAATCCTAAAAAACATGTAAAAATAAAAACAAGCAGTAAAATAAATACACTGCACACACTTGCATTTTCTCTATCTCTTCTAAACACGAATCATCACGTCATGCAGATTGCTTGTTTTAAACCCAGTTGAAACATACGATCTGATGCCTTCTCCCAACTTTGAGTTCCCGGTATTCGAGGCTGAAGAAGAAAATGACAACGAAATTCCAGAAGAGATCTCCCGATTACTCAGACAAGAGGAAAGGTCCATTGAACCTCACAAAGAACCGTTGGAAACAGTAAACTTGGGTTCAGAGCAAGAGAGAAAAGAAATTAGGATCGGGGCACTGCTCATTCCAACTGCCAAAGAGAGTTTGATAAAGCTTCTCAAAGAATTCCCCGATGTATTCGCTTGGTCCTATCAGGACATGCCAGGGTTGGATACCAGCATCGTGGAACATCACTTACCGTTGAGATCGGAATGTCCGCCAGTAAAGTAAAGGTTGAGACGTACTCATCCGGACATGGCCATCAAAATCAAAGAGGAGGTGCAGAAACAGATTGACGCGGGTTTCCTCGCTACAGCTGAATATCCTCAATGGTTAGCCAACATCGTACCCGTTCCCAAAAAGGACGGAAAGGTCAGAATGTGTGTTGATTACAGAGATCTGAACAAGGCAAGCCAAAGGACGACTTTCCTTTACCACACATTGACATGCTGGTTGACAGCACAACAAAGTTCAAAGTATTCTCCTTCATGGATGGATTCTCGGGCTATAACCAGATCAAAATGGCGCCGAAAGACATGGAGAAAACTTCGTTCATTACCCCATGGGGTACCTTTTGTTACAAGGTAATGCCGTTCGGTTTGAAGAACGCCGGGGTAACCTATCAAAGGGCCATGACTACTCTGTTTCATGGCATGATACATAAGGAAATCGAGGTATATGTCGATGATATGATTGCAAAATCAAAAACAGAGAGTGAGCATGTTGAACATCTGTCGAAATTGTTCGAACGTTTGAGAAAATTCAAGCTCCGCTTGAATCCCAACAAGTGCACCTTCGGTGTCCGTTCAGGGAAACTACTAGGGTTCATCGTCAGCTAGAAAGGAATTGAGGTTGATCCTGACAAGGTCAAGGCCATTCAAGAAACGCCTTCTCCGAAAACTGAAAAACAAGTCAGAGGATTCTTGGGACGTTTAAACTACATCTCCAGATTCATATTCCTTATGACCGCCACATGTGCGCCGATTTTCAAATTACTGAAAAAGAACCAGGATTGCGTTTGGTCAGAAGATTGCCAAACTGCCTTCGACAGTATTAAGGAATACCTGTTGAATCCTCCGATTCTATCACCTCCAGTGGAAGGAAGACCACTGATCATTTACCTCACAGTCCTAGAGGACTCGATGGGATGTGTACTTGGCCAACAAGACGAAACCTAAAGGAAAGAGTCTGCCATTTACTATTTGAGCAAAAATTCACCGACTGCGAGACTAGGTACACGATGCTTGAGAAAACTTGTTGCGCTTTGGCTTGGGCAGCCCAACGTCTTCGCCAGTAGATGATTCGTCACACTACTTGGTTGATCTCCGAAATGGATCCAATCAAGTACGTCTTCGAAAAACCTGCTCTCACGGGAAGAATTGCCCGTTTATCGATGTTGTTATCAGAATATGACATAGAGTACCACTCTCAGAAAGCCGTTAAAGGAAGTATTTTAGCCGATCATTTGGCTCATCAACCGATTGACGATCAAGAATCAAACGGGTTTGACTTCCCAGACGAAGATGTCATGTATTTAAAAATGAAAGATTACGATGAACCACTACCCAGTGAAGGGCCAGAACTAGGTTCACAATGGGGACTTATCTTTGACGGAGCAGTTAATCATTATGGAAACGGAATTGGGGCAATCATTGTTACCCCTCAGGGTACCCACATTCCTTTCACTGCTAGACTTACGTTCAAATGTACGAACAACGAGGCCTTATACGAAGCTTGTATCATGGGTCTCGAGGAAGCGATTGATTTAAGGATAAAAAATTTGGACGTATACGGCGACTCAGCCCTGGTTATCAATCAGATAAAAGGAGATTGGAACACATACCAATCAGGATTGATTCCTTACAAAGACTATGCAAGAAGGTTGTTACCCTTCTTCAACAGAGTTGAGTTCCATCACATCCCTCGTGATGAGAATCACATGGCTGATGCTCTAGCCACTATCTCTTCCATGATTAGTGTAGGTCAATGAAATGACATACCTAAGATCGACATAATGCACCTTGAACGGCCCGCTTACATCTTCACGATCGAAGCAGTCATAGACGACAAACCTTGGTATCACGATATCAAATGCTTCCTTCAGAGACAAGAGTACCCATTTGGGGCACTCAGAAAAGACAGGAAAACCCTCAGAAGATTGGCTGGGAACTTCTTCCTGAGTAGTGATACACTCTATAAGAGAAATTTTGACATGGTCTTGCTCCGATGCGTAGACAGACCAGAAGCAGACATGCTTATGAAAGAAATTCATGAAGGATCCTTTGGCACTCATGCCAACGGACACACAATGGCGAGAAAAATTCTGAGAGCAGGGTACTACTGGTTGACCATGGAATCCGACTGCTACAAGTACATGAGGAGGTGTCACAAGTGTCAGATATACTCCGACAAAATTCATGTACCGCCATCACATCTCAAAGTTCTTTCTTCCCCGTGGCCTTTTTCCATATGGGGAATCGACATGATTGGCATGATTGAGCCCAAGACTTCAAACGGACATCGGTTCATCCTTGTAGCCATTGACTACTTCACCAAGTAGGTCGAAGCAGCGTCATACGCTAATGTAACCCGACAAGTGGTGGTCCGATTTATCAAAAACAATATCATCTGCCGTTATGGTGTTCCAAGCGAGATCATTACTGATAATGGATCTAACTTGACCAATAAGATGATGAAAGAGTTGTGTGTAGAGTTCAAGATCGAACACCATAACTCATCTCCCTACCGACCCAAGATGAACGGAGCGATAGAAGCGGCTAACAAGAACATCAAGAAGATCGTTCAAAAGATGGTTGTAACCTACAAAGATTGGCACGAGATGCTACCCTTTGCTCTTCACGGTTATCGCACATCTGTTTGTACTTCAACAGGAGCAACCCCTTTCTCTCTAGTATATGGCATGGAGGCAGTTCTCCCTATAGAAGTAGAGATCCCATCAATCCGGGTATTGATGGAAGCTAAGCTCACCGAAGCTGAATGGTGTCAAAACCGACACGATGAACTGAATCTGATCGAAGAAAAGAGAATAACGGCACTATGCCACGGTCAATTTTATCAACAGAGAATGAAGAGGGAGTTCGACAGAAAGGTTCGACCTCGTGTCTTCAGAAAAGGAGACCTTGTGCTCAAGAAGATACAATCTTTTCTCACTGATTTTCGGGGCAAATGGACTCCGAATTATGATGGCCCTTATGTGGTCACAAAAGCTTTCTCAGGCGGCGCCTTGAGACTTGCAACCATGGACGGAGAGGAATTTGCCTACCCCACGAATGTTGATGTAGTCAAGAAATACTTCGCCTAAAAAAAACGTCTCGGTGGATTGAAAACCCGAAAGGGCGGTCCAGGCAAAAGTTAGAGACATATAAAAAAAAAATCATCCCGATGGATTGGAAATCTCATAGTACAATCCAAGCAAAAATTAGGGATAATGGCAAGTAACTATGTTCAACAGAGGCAAGTCCCTCAGCAGCAGCAGCAGTTACATCATCCGTCAGGAAAACTCCAGTCAAGGTCATCTTCGACAGAAGCTCAGGATGCCCTGAATTCAAAGTTGGTAGAAGGATAGTGGTCGTTATGTTTCAACGTAGCCCTTTTCCCTGTAAATTACCATTTTTAAACTTTGTAAATACTCAATGGAGTCACGCGTTTGGCTGATCTCCATCTTATCAATAAAATTTGAGCCTTGTGCTTTTGTTTCTAATTCTTACTTGTTTTAGCTTTACAGAACGACGTTGTTAACATGATTAACGATTCTTGAAATAAAACAAAAATGAATTTACTTGTAAAACTTTTTTTTGCTTTTAAATTAAAGATGGCAATTGCTTTTGACTGTTGAACATCGAAAGAACGTCGATTACGTCTCCAAAGGCGTTTGAATTTCAAAGTGTAGAATCAAAGTACTCCTTCTAGGCCAATACGCCTGAACGAAGGATCAACTGTATGAGATGCGGCTTTCCCATCTGATACCCACGACAGAGTTCTTACCTCCTAAGCCCGATCAACGGTATTCCCCGCAGGGATTATCTCTCCTAAGCAAGGTGGAATTGCTATCATGAACTAGCGATATCTCTATACGCCCCGCGATGGCCGAGTATCCAGTCATGTTCATCTTTTAGTTTGTGTGTTGTGTCAGTTTCGTCAGCATATACATACATACATCATGCATTATTGATTTGCATTTACATTTCATATTGCATCACTATCACTCTAGTCGGTCTTACCCCCTAGTGATAAAAGTCCTCTCAATCGAGTTGTCGGACCTTTCCTCGTTGGGAATAGAATCATCTAAGCAATCTCTCTCCCGTTTATCTCTAGATCAGAGTCGGCATTCGACCACTTTGATAACTTGAACCTCTGAAAGGCCAGAGAACCTTCAACAGATGTCACTCTTCGCCATTGAAGATGATATCCTTGCTTTCCCGGATTAAAGAAAATCCCCAGAGAAAGCCTCTTAAGCAAGGGTTCGGCAGTGCATCAGTATTTCTCCGAAAATCTGCTGATGAAAAGGTCACGGCACCTCAAAATTGGACCCCATCATATGGCATTTCTCTGGGAAGATCCCGAGAAAAGTATGATGTAAGATCCCCCAAGCGACAGCAGTCTCCCAAGAGACCTGCTTTCCCCCCAGTAGAAACAAATGGCGTGTCCAACAGATAAGTTTGTACACCTCTACAACTCAGACGACTGGGTTCCCCAGCAAGTCTGACATCGAAACTTTTTTCACTCAAATGGCATCTCCCCAGGAAAATTCGGCGAGAAGTTTGAAGGAAATCCGCTACAAATAGCGTTCCTTGTCAATAAAGTTTATTGACAAAAGAAACTAAGACCAGTTCCTTGGTAGGAAACCAGGATCGAGGGGAAGTTTAAATCAGAAACTAAGACCAGTTCCTTGGTAGGAAACCAGGATCGAGGGGAAGTTTAAATAAGAAACTAAGACCAGTTCCTTGGTAGGAAACCAGGATCGAGGGGAAGTTTAAATCAGAAACTAAGACCAGTTCCTTGGTAGGAAACCAGGATCGAGGGGAAGTTTAAATCAGAAACTAAGACTAGTTCCTTGGTAGGAAACCAGGATCGAGGGGAAGTTTAAATAAGAAACTAAGACCAGTTCCTTGGTAGGAAACCAGGATCGAGGGGAAGTTTGTTTCCGCAACTAAGACCAGTTCCTTGGTTGAAGACCAGGATCGAGGGGAAGTTTACCTTTTCTAAGCATCATTGCTCAGCAAAAGAAGATGGATGCGATCCGCCATTCATAACCACCGTCAAAATATCGGGTATTCCGATATTTAATCCTCTTGCACCCCGAATGCCCGAATACCTTCGTCATTCACACCTTCGAGTCCAAGAAGATTAAATAGGGGCATCTGTCATACCCCAAAATTTGACCACTAAGATTTCCCATCATTGTGCAAATCATCATCACAATATGGGTGAACCATCATGCCTCACCAAATGCCTCAAGGGTTGCTGAGCATTCACTACAATCAAAATTAGGGTTTTAAGCCCTCTCAGAGCCTTAGACAAAGGATCAATCAAGGAATGACATGGATCAAAAAAGGACTCCCACTTCAAGGATTAAGCACAAGGTTGCTCCCTTCTAGGTGGATCAAGTCTCAAGATCGCCAGTATCACCAAATTAGGGTTTTGGTCGACCAGGGCCTCCAGATGGAAAAATTTCATCTGGACACAAGCCAAAGATCCAAAACACAGCCTAATGTACTCCATGGAACCTCATGGACCCAAGCATCAAGTCAATTTGACCTCAGGGGATGCATACATCAAAAATCAGGAATTAGGGTTTCTTGACCTAATTCACCCCTAAGTTGACTTTTGGGACAAATCATGAACCAAGACCTCAAGAGAGGATTTGAGGGTCTCTAATGAACTATATTGATCCATTTGGGACAATGGATTGATCTAGGAAGCTTGAGCAACAAGTCTCATTTTCATCTGCACCACAATTAGGGTTTCACGAGGAAAGTCAACTGTAACTTTGACTTTTGACCAGGACATGCTCCCAAACCCTAGGACATGCCCCAATATACCGTATGACACCCATGGAACATGTCCATCAAGTTTGATTTAGGTCAAGGACATGATTTCCTGAAGAATTGCACAATTTGGAATTCATCTGATAAAAAGTCAATTGTGCACAAAAGTCAACTTTGACTTTTTGAGATTTTTAACCAAAATGGATTTTTAACCCTAAAATGATGTTAATGTATGATTTAAATCATCATTCATCAAGAAAAATCAAAGAAAGTGGGATAACTTGTAAAAGGGGTAACCATAAAACTTATAAATTTTTCTAAGTTATGGAAAAAGTACCACTAATACACTAACTTTGAAGGATCATAACTCCTAAACCACATGGCCATTTTTTCTCATCCAAAGATGGATTTGTAGCCCTCATTACCCTCTACAAAAACTTCAACTAGACCTAAGTCTAATTCATTAAACATTTTGAGTTATGGAGTGATCAAAATCAAGAAATCACACTTTGTTCCAACACTTAGTGAAAATTTCACTAAGTCAGATTTTGCTTCACTTTTTGCCAAATGTAGAGGGATTTTTCACTTGGAATCAGAAGAGATCAAAACCAAACTTGTTCAAACAGTTGTTGTATCATGTAAGGGCTTTCCAAAATGGCCAAGAACATTGCCAAATTCAACTTACACCATGAGATATGACATTGTCAAGTTGCCTTGCTGAAATCTGTCAAAGACAAGGCAGATTTTGCATTTTGGCTCGATTTACCAAAATCAGCTAAATTCAAATGCTCCTATCCACTTGGACACCTCAGAGGATTGAATCTAAAGGGGACAATCACTGAGCCAAGCCTCCAAAGTCCATGGAACAAGAAATAGCATGTTGAACCTAGAATGGCCAAAATAGGGACAAGACTCCAAATTTGGATTGAAGCATTCAATGGAAGCATCAAGGTGGCATGGACTGAGCCATTCTCATCTGAAATCAGTCAAGACTTATCCAAGACCAAGGGAACCAAAGCTCTGTGCCCTAACCTCTAGTCAATGGCTAGACGAGACTTGGATTTTCATTTGCCAACATTGGCCAAACCTACTTACCAGCTGCCATTCACTATTCCTTACAAAACAAACTTGCTCTACTATAAATAGAGCTCAATTGTGATCAGTTTGAGTACACCAAAGCCATTAAACAGATGCTTTCCTCAAAATCTCTTCTTTCACTCCAATTTTGCCTTCTAAGGCAAGTCACTATCGGGTTTTGAGTTTGAGAGCAATTCCAATCAAACCAATCACTCACACACCTCACATATATCACATATGAGCTGATCAAACACTTAGATCACTTCTGAAACACAAATTTCACAAAATCACCAGCTGGTTGCTCAAATTTTCAATCATGTTGCAGCTGAGGTACCACAAAGTGATCCAGCCAATTTCAATCAAGTCCAACCATTCAAACACACTCCATAGGGTGTAGGGAAGTTGTTCAGATCATCACCACTCATCTGTAACACCTCCTAATCAAAAATCACATTGCACTTGCTGTCACGGCTTAGAGGTAAGCACATACTTGGTCATCTCTCAATCTATGCATATTTCCTCGCACAATAATTTGGCCATATGTTCATAATCATGCATGGAATGTTTTCCCTCAATTAATTGCATTGTTTGAATCGTGTATCAAAAATCCTAGCCTTCATGCAGAAATTAGGGTTCTTGAGGATTTTTCATGATTTCTTGTTGTATGTTTAATTTAAATGGAATTAATGGACATAGACATGATCGTGAGGTTGAGGCGAGCATAATGATATGTGGATTGCATGTTATAATCAAGTATTCAGTGAGATTGGATAGAAAATGCAAATCTGGGCAAGGCAGAACACGCGCGTGTTCTTGGTCCATGTTCTTGGCGCCATTTTCATAAATTCAAATATTTGAATTTTGTGATTTTATTTAATTGATTCAAAAATTAATTTCTCTCTGAGTTTTAATGATTTTGAGTTGATTCTTTTTTTAATAATTCACAAAAATGTTAAAATATTTTATTTTATCAAAAAATCCCAAAAATATTATTTATTTCATATAATTGATATTTTTGCAAAGAATTAATGTTTTAATTATTTTTTGACATTTTAAATATTTTTTCTACATTGATTTTGCAACTTTTAATGCTTTCTAATTATTTTGTAGGCCAATACTTAATTTTTGAAGCATTAATCCAAAATCACAATTTGTTTTTCACATGTTAAACAATTTTGATCATTTTAATTGAATTTTTATTCAATTAAATACATTTTTGAAAACAAATTAGGGTTTTTGGATTAATTCAACCCTCATAAATTATTTTCAAAACACTTTGGGCCTCTAATAGAGTGTAAGACCCAATCCTTTCTTGACCAAAACATTTTGGGCCTCAGTGTATTGTATAAGTCCCGATACCGTAAAAAACAAACGGCGCGATCGTCGCCTTTTCAAAATAACTCCGGGTCTACCCTCGAGTAGTAAGACCCATTTCTTTTCTTAAAACTCATTTGGGCCTTTAATAGAGTGTAAGACCCAATCCCCTTTTAACCAAACCATTTTGGGCCTCACTTATTGTATAAGTCCCTCTGCGTTAAGAGAAAACCTCGGCGCGATCGCCATTTCAAACGAAAAATCATCTGGGCCTACCCTCGTGTTATAAGCCCCACTCTTTTTCTTTAAACTTTTTGGGCCTCTTGAAAGAGTGTAAGACCCATCCCTTTGTACAGAAAACATTTTGGGCCTCAGTCACTTGTATAAGTCCCTCTGTACAAATTCAAACAATGCACTCACTGATAAAACCCTGGGCCTCTCCTTGGGCTGTAAGCCCCAAATCTCTCCTTTTCAAAGCACTTTCTCTTTTGATTTTGAATATACTATTGTTTTCAATCTTTCTTTGTTGAAAAACTAACCAAACAGCATGGAAGCTCTACAACCGAGTAAGTGGTTATTGCTTTCATTTACCATTTTCATATACATATAACTGTATTGTGGGGCTGTTTCACTGTAAGTCTTCTTTCATAAACTCATATCGACTGTGTAATAATAGTATAGATATTTCGAGTTTCCCCGGCAACTACGTCTAGAACTAGGTGACGCCGTTTCGTTTATTCGTAGAAATAGACAACTAGATCCCCAATAGGATCACCAGATATAGTTTTCTCTTCGGCTGTCCTCATTAGGAATTGTCAAGTAACTCTACTCCCAGAGATGAATGTATTCTCCGTGAATGGCATCTTTGAGTTTCTTCCAAATTCTCGAACTTTCCTGACTTGATCTATTCCTTGTGAATAGCTTGCCTTGAATTTCTCGGGGTTTGGGGACCCACGGGCTTCTTAAAAGCATCGGCCTCCTCTTGGGCATTGTACAAGGACCCACAGGCTTCCTAAAAGCAACCCCGCCTCCTCTTGGGCTTAGTACAAGGACCCTACGGCTTCTTAGAAGTATTCACAGCCTCCTCTTAGGCTTCGTATAATGATCTCTTCCTCCGAGAATGATAGCCTCCTCTTGGGCTTCGTACAAGGACCCGTCGGCTTCTTAAAAGCTTCCAACCTCCTCTTGGGCTTCGTACAAATTGTCCTGACGACCTCCTAGAGGTATAAGAACAGAACTTAGTCATTCGCATAGAACAATCCTTTCATAGAGTCTACTACTGTTTCTCAAAGCACAGTACGAGAGATAAAACCCTAGACTTGGACAGTCTAACTTCCTTGAGTCTCAAAGACATTCTCAAGTGACCCCTTCGTTAAATAGGAAAGAAACCCGTAGACTTGGACAGTCTCAATACCCTTTGGATTTCCCGTTTCCTCAAAGAGAGGGAAATATCCCTGATCCTCAAATCAAATCCCTGAGTACAGTGTTGCTCATATAAGAACTGATTTTCTCTTTCAAAATCAGTATACTGGACCTGTCACTTAACTAGAACAGTCGCCACAGCCTCCTCTTAGGCTTTGTATAATGATCCTTCTCTAGTGACGTTTGGCCTCTCTCTCGGGCTTTGTACGAGACACATAAAAGACTCACTCGTTGAGTCAATTCCCCCTTTCGCCTCCATCTCGGGCTTTATACGAGATACAAAAAGGTTCTTATTGAGCCAAATAAACGATAGCCTCCATCTCGGGCTTTATACGAGATACCAAAAGATTCCCTCGTTAAGTCAAAACCTTTTAGCCTCTCTCTCGGGCTTTGTACGAGACACATATCAGCCTCCTCTTAGGCTTTGTATAAGAAAATCACTGGTTAATCCAATTAACCTTTTAGCATCAAAACTGTGCCTTATTCACAGTACACAAACTTCAACAACTCCTTCCTCTTCATCTAATTGCTGTAAGCGGCAAGCCTCTGGATCATCTACATCCATGCCACTGTCCCTCTTTTAGCATGAGAAATTCCTAAGGAAAGATAGCATTGCTCTACACTGAGTTAAAGTCTTCCCCTTCAGGTTAAAACCCCCTATAAAGGAAATTATGGCATTGCTAGGATCCGCGTATCCCGGTTAAAGTAATTCTCCTTTATAATACAGTCGTAACAGACAAACCCCTCTTTAGAGATGACAAATTCTCTCTAAAGTCGAGGTCCTGCAGCTTCACGTCTTGGGCTTTGAACAAGACACAAATAGACTTTTCAGCTTCACATCTTGGGCTTTGAACAAGATACAAACTACCTTTCGCTTCACGTCTTGGGCTTTGAACAAGACACCAAAAACAACCATTTCCTCCCATAGAATAGGAGGAACTACGAACGCTCTGATTTCCCTGTTTCGGTAAACGGGAATAAGTAGGCATAAGATCGGAAGAAAAGATCTTAGCGAGCACAAGCAACAAAAAACCCAAATCCCATATCTCCATCAATTAAAAGCAGTAATTCAAAAAGCATCATTCCTAACATCCTAATCCTTGTTCCCCGCCAGAAACCTGTCATTCTGTTAAATAGCACAAGAAAGGCCCCCCCACATTGATAGCATTCGTAACCTAACAGACCGCTGTTTAAACTCAGTATGCAAAGCAGGGTTAATTGGAGACATCTATTTCCCTTCCTTCATCAGCTCACAATAGGATAAAAAATGAATTGACCTGTAGTTTTAAGCTCAAACCGCAGAGAGCGACCAACGCTTAAGAACCGCGTCCAAAATCACTCGCTACAAATGGCTAGAAAAATTCTAAGAGCAGGGTACTATTGGCTGATAATGGAATTTGATTGCTACAAGTACATAAGGAAGTGTCACAAATATCAAATATACGCTGAAAAGATCTATCTACCGCTAACACATCTCAAAGTACTTTCTTCTCCATGGCCTTTTTCTATATGGGGAATCGACATGATTGGCATGATCGAACCCAAGGCTTCGAACGAACATCGGTTCATCCTAGTATCCATTGACTACTTCACCAAGTGGGTCGAAGCAGCATCATACGCCAATGTGACCAGACAAGTGGTGGTCTGATTTATCAAGAACAATCTCATCTGCCGTTATGGTGTTCCGAGCCAGATCATTACGGATAATGGATCCAACTTGAACAATAAGATAATGAAAGAGTTGTGCGCTGAGTTTAAGATCGAACACCATAACTCATCTCCCTATCAGCCTAAGATGAACGGAGCGCTAGAAGCGGCTAACAAGAACATCAAAAAGATCGTTCAAAAGATTGTTGTAACCTACAAAGACTGGCATGAGATGCTACCCTTTGCTCTTCACGGTTATCGCACATCTGTTCACACTTCAACAGGGGGAACCCCTTTCTCTCTAGTATATGTCATGGAGGCAGTCCTCCCTATAGAAGTAGAGATACCCTCAATCAGGGTATTGATGGAAGCTAAGCTAACAGAGGCTAAATGGTGTCAAAGTCGACTGTATCAGCAGAGGATGAAGAAAGCGTTTGACAAAAAGGTTCGATCCCATATCTTCAGGAAAGGAGACCTCGTGCTAAAAAAGATACAATCTGTTAGTTCTTGCATTGGCTGGAATTTTGGTAAAATAAAGTTGAACAATGTTGATGTCATAACATTGGTTCCTAACATTAGCTGTTGCAGGGTTGAAGTTTTATATGCTTATGTTATAAGTGATGTCTTGACATCACTATATCAGAACATTAGAACATCAGATTGTGATGTTTTAGGGTTGCGCGTGTTATTGAGTTTTGAGGAGATCTGTTAGAGAGATTGGATGCGAATTTCTTGGAGAAGATATTTCCAATCAGATAATTTGCAGATTCTGTAACCAACATTAGGGCTGATTTAAAGAGATTTAAAAAGATTTGAAGATAAAATCTGTTTTAAATTCTGGTTTTAAAACAAATCAGATGAGACATTTTTGGAAGAGATCCAAGCCCAAGTCAGAAGCATATAAAGGCAGCCTCAACCCTTATTGGTAAACAACGAAGACAGAGAGCATAGACTGTGAGTCAATTTGAGTTTTTGTGTGTGTTTTTGTAAACCATTCATGTTGGAATTGGTGTTACTATTTTGAGTTGTAAGTGTATTCACTCTAGAGCTTTTAATCAAGAGTGTGGTGTTCTTGATCAAAGCTGTTAAGCAGAATCAAGGTGGGTTTTAAAGTGTAATCATTGGATTGTATCACTGAGGTGATTTAGGGAGTGAGTGGTTTCTCATACCTAAGTGGTTTCTTAGGTAGAAGTGGCATTGGGTAGTGATCAAGTTAGGTAGATGTCAACTGGGATTGTTGAGTCTGTAATTTGATACTACAAATAGTGAATTTCCTCCCTGGCTTGGTAGCCCCCAGACGTAGGTAGTTAGACCGAACTGGGTGAACAATTCTTTGTGTTATTTACCATTGCTTATTGCCTTGTTCATATTAGCAGAGTGTGTTGTTGTGACATCGCACTTAACATCACACATCTGATACCAGAATTTTAATTGGTATCAGAGCAGGCATCCTGCTCTGCATCTGGGTGAGATCTAGGGATGATACTTTCTGGTGCAATGGACAAGGAGACTGGTGGATTTGTGAATAGACCCCCTATTCTAGATGGCTCTAATTATGACTATTGGAAACCACGGATGGTTACCTTCTTGAAGTCATTGGACAGCAGGGCTTGGAAGGCTGTCTTAAAAGAATGGAAAGCACATGTTATTGTTGAAATGGATGGTACAACAAAGCTAAAACCTGAGGAAGATTGGACAAAGGAAGAAGATGAGCTTGCACTTGGAAATTCAAAATCCTTGAATTCCATCTTTAATGGTATTGACAAGAACATCTTTAGGCTGGTAAACACTTGTGAAGTAGCTAAGGAAGCTTGGGATGTCTTGAAAACTACTCATGAAGGAACCTGCAAGGTCAAGATGTCAAGACTTCAACTGCTGACCATAAAGTTTGAAAATCTGAAGATGAAGGAGGATGAAACCATTCATGATTTTCACATGAATATTCTTGAGCTGTCCAATGCCTCTAGTGCTTTAGGAGAAAGAATGACTGAAGAGAAGCTGGTAAGGAAGATTCTCAGATCCCTTCCCAAGAGATATAAAATGAAGGTGACTGCCATTGAAGAAGCTCAAGACATCAGCAAGATGAGGGTTGATGAGTTGATTGGTTCTCTTCAAACCTTTGAGTTGGGATTGAATGATGAGCCTAAAAGAAGACCAAAAGCATAGCTTTGGTGTCCAATACTGAAGATGGTAAGAAGGAGTGTAATTTTGAAACTCAGGAGGAACTGTCAAATGTTGTTGTGATGCTTGGGAGACAGTTTAATAAGGTGTTAAAGAGGATGGATAGAAACTATAGACCTAATGTTAAGAACATCACATCTGACAACAACAGGTCTAGTGATCAAGTGAAGAAAACAAGAGATGAAGAAAAGTCCAATCATGACAAAGGAGTTCAATGCTATGAGTGTGAAGGTTATGGTCATGTCAAGAAAGAATGCCCTACATACCTCAAAAAGCAAAAAAAGGGGTTATCTGTTTCCTGGTCTGATACAGATAGTGAAAGTGAAGAAGAGAATGCCAAGCATGTTAAGGAATTAACTGGACTATGTGCCTCTGATGGAGAGTCTAGTGATGGTGAATTGACCTTTGAAGAGCTGGCATCCTCTTATCAAGAGCTGTGTCTGAAAAGTGAACAGGTCCTTCAAGAAGGGGAGAAGCAGAAGAAGATTATTGTACAGCTTGAGACTGAGAAAGCTGAACTTAAGAATGAAGTTTTGTTGTTAAAATCCCAGCTTGATGAAATGTCAAAATCCATCAGAATGTTAAATAGTGGAACTGACACTCTGGATAAAATACTTGAAGCTGGAAAAGGTGCAAGTGATAAGACTGGTCTAGGATATGAGGGTGAGAAGAAGATATCTGCAGAGGCTAGTTCTTCTGGGGTTAAATAAATCTTTCCTCATCAGCATGAAAAAGGACATGCTTCTGGAATTAAGAAGGATGTCCCTCACCCTAGGCAACAAAATAATGGAAACGGCTATGGTCATGATCCTCAGAAGTTTTTGTCTCAACCTCAAGGAAAGCCTCAGTTTTCTGGAGCTAGACAGTATATGCCTCCCCAATACCATAGGAGCATGCAGGCTTATAATTTCAAACATAACATGTTTCATCCAATGTCTCAACATCAAGGGAAAATGTATGGGGTTGGACATAATAATGTTGTGCCTCATGGTGATGGCAGAAAAAGGCCACATCATCATGGTAAAAGACAGCCTAAGCACTACAGAAGACAACCTAGTTATAGGAGAAGATAGCATCAATATTTTGACAGATGGCAGCCTCAGCATTATGACAGAAATCATCATCAAGGGGGGAGACATTTCAATCACTTTAGAGAAGAGATTCAAAGAGTAAGATGTTCCTATTGTTGTAGATTTGGCCATATACAATCTTCTTAGTTTAAACTACATGGTTATCCCAAGCTTGTTCCTCAACCTAGACAGAAGCAGGATAGGCCTCAGACTGTTAAACAATGGATTCCTAAAGCTGCTGTCACATGTCTATTGGCTCACTCATCAGTTAGAACCCCAGCTATGGATGGTTGGAATTTTGACAGTGATTGCTCAATGCATATGACTGGTTTCAAGTATCAGTTGGTAGATATCAGGACTTACTCCACAAAGGATGTAACTTTTGGTAATGGAGAAAAAGGGGAAGTTAAAGGAATTGGAAAATTGAAGTGTGAGGCTGGACCTAATCTTGAAAGTGTTCTTCTGGTCAAAGGATTGACTGCTAATTTGATTAGCATTAGTCAGTTATGTGATGAAGGATTCAAGGTTAGCTACACAAAAGATGAATGTTTAGTGACTAATGAGAAGAGTGAAGTCGTTATGAGGGGAGTTAGATCCATAGATAACTGTTATTTATGGGTTCCTCAAGAGTCCAGCTTATCATGTAATGTCAAGGATGATGTTATGACATCTGAATGTGACATTAGAAGGATCACCAAACAACCTAGTGTTATGCAATTATTTAGAGGAAATATTGAAGAAACCAAGGTTATAGAGGTTGGTCATTCAGGTATGAAGGGTAATGACGATTTCCCTAAAGATATGTGTGCTGAAATTTGTGAAGCGTTAAGTAGAATTTTGGGCAATTGGAAAAGGATTCAAAGGATAGTGAATTATGGTGTGCATTTATTAAAGTTCAAAAATTTAAAAGGAAATTTGTTTTGGTGGGGAAAATACATTTATTGGCCTTTAAGTGACCAACAAAAGCAGTCCCTTTACCTTAGGCTATCAATCCCTATTATCACTCTCACACGCTTCTTCAATCTCAACACTCCAAGTCCGTTCATCTTCCCCCCTAAGAACAGAAACTACAAAACACTTTTGGCCTTCAGTTGTTGCACAGAAACGATGTCTAAACAAGAGTCATCTCCATCCAAGAAGGCTACGTCCAAAAGTTCCACTCATGCAAATTCTAGGGTTTCGACAGAAGAGGCATCTGTGGATGAAGCTATGGACATTGCTCTTATCTCTATGATTCCAGCTTCAGTAAAGACAAGACCTGAGAAGTATCAACCCAAGAGACCATCAAAAGGTAATACTTCTAATCAATCTGCGAGTAGTAAATTTGATGATAGCTAAAGTAGGGCCTTTGTCACTAGTGTGTTGTTTGGAGACAAACCTACTCCTAGGACTACCACCCCTCTTCCTCAAGCTATTGAAGAAAGGGTAGATGTGGACAAGAGCATTGATCAGATTGTCACAAAAATATTTGAGAAATGGATTCCTGTGAAGGGAATATCTAGACCTCTGAGTCAAAGGCCTGCTGATCAATCTGTTAGAGAAGAGGGTGACATTGAAACTTCTGAAACAAATCTTCATAGATTAGCTATTTCAGTCATTGAAGATGCTGAGATTGAAGATGAAGGTGAAGCTGAAGCTGAAAGAGAAAGGGATACTCATGTTGAAGATGAGGTTGATGTTGAACATGATGTTGAAACATCACCTGCTAGGGATGTTACTCCTAGTCCTAGAGGGAAGAAGAATGCTGATGTGGTGGATATTATTGACTTGTCTGATAATGAAGTAATTAGTAATGTTGTTCCTGGGATTGCCAATAGATTGAAGACTAGAAAAGGAAAGACTGTGGAATCTTCTCCTAAGATGACAGCTGAAGTTAAGAAGAAAAAGACATCTGTTGTTGGTCCAACTAAATCTTGGAGCAAGGTTGTTGTGACCTCCAAAAAGAGAAAGGTTAGAGAAGAATCTAAATCTGAGTATGATGTTGAGGAAGATGTTCAAGACATCATCCCTGTCAGAAAGTCCATTTTGAAGAGAATTTCTGATAAGGTTCCTAAAGTGCCAGTAGATAACATATCCTTTCATTATGCTAGCAGTGCTTCAATGTGGAAATTTGTGTGCCAAAGGAGATTAGCTCTGGAAAGAGAGCTGGGTAAAGATGCATTAGAGATGAAAGAAATTATGGAGCTCATTCATGCTGCTGAACTGTTGAAGACTGTGACAAAATTCTCTAAGCGCTATGGTGGACTTGTTAAGGAATTTGTTAACATTCCCATAGATATTTCTGATAAAAGAAGTGTGGACTTCATGAAGGTGTTTGTTAGGGGTAAGTGCGTTAATTTCTCTCCTAGTAGCATCAATAAGTATCTGGGAAGAGATGATCAAGAGGGTTGTGAACTGGAAGCGACTGATAATGATGTGTGTAAAGAGATCACAGCCACTCAGGTGAAGGTTTGGCCATTGAAAGGTAAATTGACAGCTAGCAAACTCAGTATCAAGTATGCTATTTTGCACAGAATTGGAGCTGCTAACTGGGTGCCTACTAATCACAAAACCACCATAGCTGTGGGATTAGGAAGGTTTATTTATGTTGTTGGGAAAAAGGTCAAGTTCAATTATGGGAATTACATATTTGATCAAGTTGTGAAGCATGGTGCCACTAATGCTATCAAGATGCCTATAGCATTCCCTTCCCTTGTCTGTGGAATGATCTTAGATCAACATCCTAGAATTCTAACCAGTTCAAATGTAGCATGTAAGAGGGAGTCAGCTCTATCCTTGCATCCCAAGCTGTTTGTTGGGAATCAAGTTCCAGACATTGTTGTAACATCAAGTTCTGGTGTTAAGAAGGCCAGTACTAAAGCTGAGTTGATTGAAGAATTGAAGGCAACCTGCAAGGATCTTGATATGGTTATCAGTACTAGCACTGCTAGGAAATTGAAAATTGAGCAAATGATTAAATCCTTGGAACAGGGTGAAGATGATGTGAATGTCAATACTGAAGATTCAGGTTTAGAGGAAGGTGAGGAGAATGATGCAGATGGTTCTGATGCTAGTGAAGATTGAAGTGCTGCTTTTACTGTTTATTGCTTTTATAGTTTATAGTTTTTGTTTCTGCACATTGTGTGCATGGTGTGTATCTTGGATAATAGTACTTTTATGCTCATCTTGGTTTTGTTCTATGATTTGTCTTGTCTTGTGGTGCTGACTTTAGACAGACAAGGAGAGCAAGTAGGACTAACTGTAGTAGAGTGTTAAGGTATAACTTGTTGATAGTTGGCCAATTGTGGCTAAAAAGGGGGAGAGGTTAGCCTATGTGTAGCCTATGTGTTGCCTAGTTGTCTGATGTAGATGTCATAGGCTTGAGGGGGAGTGTGCAGCTGGTATGCTGGTTCCTTGTTTTGAGGGGGAGTTTAGCTTCGTGCAGTTTGTTATGTGATTGCTGCTGGTTTGAAGTTTTTCCGCTGCAGGTACCTCTAATGATGGTAGAGTTTGTTTTAGCCAAAATTAGCTAAAGGGGGAGATTGTTAGTTCTTGTATTGGCTGGAATTTTGGTAAACCAAAGTTGAACAATGTTGATGTCATATGTCTGATGTCATAACATTGGTTCCTAACATTAGTTGTTGCAGGGTTGAAGTTTTATATTATGATGTTATAAGTGATGTCTTGACATCACTATATCAGAACACCAGAACATCAGATTGTGATGTTTTAGGGTTGCGCGTGTTAGTGAGTTTTGAGGAGATCTGTTAGAGAGATTGGATGCGAATTTCTTGAAGAAGATATTTCCAATCAGATAATTTGCAGATTATGGAGCAGATTCTGTAACCAACATTAGGGCTGATTTGAAGAGATTTAAAAAGATTTGAAGATCAAATCTGTTTTAAATTCTGGTTTTAAAACAAATCAGATGAGACATTTTTGGAAGAGATCCAAGCCCAAGTCAGAAGCATATAAAAGCAGCCTCAACCCTTATTAGTAAACAACGAAGACAGAGAGCATAGGCTGAGAGTCAATTTGAGTTTTCGTGTGTGTTTTTGTAAACCATTCATGTTGGAATTGGTGTTACTATTTTGAGTTTTAAGTGTATTCACTCTAGAGCTTTTAAGCAAGAGTATGGTGTTCTTGATCAAAGCTGTTAAGCAGAATCAAGGTGGGTTTTAAAGTGTAATCATTGGATTGTATCACTGAGGTGATTTAGGGAGTGAGTGGTTTCTCATACCTAAGTGGTTTCTTAGGTAGAAGTGTCATTGGGTAGTGATCAAGTTAGGTAGATGTCAACTGGGATTGTTGAGCCTGTAATTTGATACTACATATAGTGAATTTCCTCCCTAGCTTGGTAGCCCCCAGACGTAGGTAGTTAGACCGAGTAGGGTGAACAATTCTTTGTGTTATTTACTGTTGCTTATTGCCTTGTTCATATTAGCAGAGAGTGTTGTTGTGAAATCGCACTTAACATCACACATCTGATACCAGAATTTCACAATCATTCCTCACTGATTCCTGGGGCAAATGGACTCCGAATTACAATGGCCCCATATGTGGTTAAGAAAGCCTTCTCAGGCGGCGCCTTGAGACTCGCAACCATGGATGGAGAGGATCTTACCTACCCAACGAATGTTGACGTAGTCAAGAAATACTTCGCCTAAATAATAATAAAAAAATGTCTCGGTGGATTGAAAACCTGAAAAGGCGGTCCAGGAAAAAATTAGAGACATAAGCAAAAATCATCCCGATGGATTGGAAACCTCAAAAGACAATCCAGGTAAAATTTAGGGATTAACGGAAAGTAACTACGTCTGACAAGGTTAAAACCCCAGCGGTAACACCATCCGTCGAAAGATTTCAGTCAAGGTCATCTTCGACATAGGCTCAGGATGTCAAGAATTCAAAGTTGGTAGAAGGATAACGGTTGTTATGTTTCAATGTAGCCCTTTTCCCTTAAATTACCATTTTCTAAACTTTGTAAATACTCTATGGTATCACGCGCTTGGCTGATTTCCATCCTATCAATAAAATTTGAGCCCTAGTGCTTTTGTTTACAATTCTCATTTGTTTTAGCTTTACAGAATGACATTTTAACATGATCAACAATTCTTGAAATAAAACAAAAATGAATTTACTTGTCAAATTTTTCTGCTTTTAAAATAAAGATGGCAATTCTTTTTGAATTTGAACATCAAAAAGAACATCAATAGTTTCTCCGAAGGTGATTGAACCTCAGAGTGCAGAATCAAAGTACTTCTTCTAAACCAGTACGCCTGAATAAACGATCAACTGTGTTAGATGCAAATGTCCCATCTGATATCCCCGACAGAGTTCTTACGTCTTAAGACCGATTGAACAGTTCTTTCACCCCCACAGGGACTACTTCTCCAAAGCAAGACAAGATTTGCTATCTTGAACCAATGGTACTTCTTTTTCCCCGCAGTGGCCGAGTATCCAGTCTTGTTCATTCACTAGTCTGTATGTCGCGTCAGTTTTATCAGTATAAACATACATACATCATGTATAATTGATTCACATTCATAATCATATCGCATTAATATCACTCTGGTCATGTTCATCCCCAAGTGATAAAGTCCTCTTGTCAATCAAGTTTCCAGTCCTTTCCTCGTCAGGAAAAATGCCACCTAAACAATCTCTCCCCCTAGTTTATTTCTGGATTGGAGACGTTCCTCGACCACTTTGATAACTTGAACCACTGAAAGGCAAGAAGACATTCAACAAACGTCACTCTTCACCATTGAAGATGATATTTTCGCTTTCCCGGATTAAGGAAAATCCCCAGAGAAAGCTTCTCAACCAAAGACTCTCAGCAATACATTGGTTTTTCTCCTAAGAAAATCGATGTTAATGAAGTCATCAGCACCTCAAAATTGGATTACATCACATGGAGTTTCTCCGAAAAGATATCTAAGAAAAATATGATGTAATATCCCCGAGCGAAAAGCAGTCTTTCAAGAGATTCGTTTTTCCCCAGTAGAGTCAACAAATGGCATCTCCAACAGAGAAGTTTGAACACCTCTACAACTCAGACAAATGGGTACCCCCAGCAAGTCTTGACCTCAAATCTTTTCCATCGAATGGCGTCTCCCCCAGTAGAAAACTCGGAGAGAAGTTTGATGAAGACCGCTACAAATAGCATCCCTTGTCAAGGAAGAAACTCGACAAGAAGAAACTGAGACCAGTTCCTTGGCTGAAGACCAGGATCGAGGGGAAGTTTATTTCACAAACTGAGACCAGTTCCTTGGCTGAAGACCAGGATCGAGGGGAAGTTTCACCTTTTCTAAACATCATTGCTTAGCAAAAGAAGATGGATGAGCAAACTGCCATTCATAACCACCGTTAAAATTTCGGGTATTCTGATATTTAATCATCTTGCACCCCGAATGCCCGAATACCTTCGCCATTCACACCTTCGGGTCCAAGAAGATTAAATATGGGCATCTGTCATACCCCAAATTTTGACCACCAAGATTTTCCATCATTGTGCAAATCATCACCACAATATGGATGTACTTTCATGCCTCATCAATTTCCTCAAGGATTGTTGAGCATTCACTACAATAAAGAATTAGGGTTTTGATCCCTCTCAAAGCATTCAGGCAAAGGATCAATCAAGGAATGACATGATCTTCAACTTGTCTAACATCTTAAACACCCATAAAGGATCAAGAGGACTCCCACATCAAGAATCAAGCACAAGGTTGCAACATTCCAAGTGGATAAAGCCTCAAGATCGCCAATGTCACCAAATTAGGGTTTTGGTCGACCAAGGCCTCCAGATGGGAATTTTTCCTCTGGGAATGAGCCAATGCTTCAAAGCACAACCCAAGATACTTTAAGATACCTCATGGACCCAATCATCAAGTCAATTTATCCTCAGGGGAAGCATTCATCAAAAATCAGGAATTAGGGTTTCTTGACCTAATTCACCCCTAAGTTGACTTTTGGAGCAAAGTATGAGCCAAGACCTCAACACATGATTTAAGGGCCTCAAATACACCACATTGATCCATTTGCAACAATGGATTGATCTAAGAAGCTTGATTCACAAGTTTCAATTTCATCTGGACCACAATTAGGGTTTTGAATGAAAAGTCAACTGTATCTTTGACTTTTGACCAAGTTGACTTTTGACCAAGACATGCTCCTAAACCTTGAGACATGATTCAAGACACCCTAAAACACCTATGGAATCCATCCATTAGGTTTGAATTAGGTCAAGAACTTTATTTCACAAAGGATCGCACAGTTTGGATTTCATCTGACAAAAAGTCAACTGTGCACAAAATCAAGTTTGACTTTTTGGAATTTCTAACAAATATGGTTCCCCTAAGTCAAAAATAATGTTAATGTATGGTATTTATCATCATTCATCAAGAAAAATCAAGAAAAATAAGGTTTCTTGCAAAAGGGGAAACCATGAGAAACCAAAAATTTTCTAAGTTATGAAACAAAAGTGGTTTTGTACCAAATTTGCAAGGTCATAACTCCTAAACCACAATGCCTTTTTCTCCCATTCAAAGCTCAAATGAAAGTCCATCTGACATACTTCAAATATTTCAACTACAAGAAATTCCAAATCTCCATGGATTTTGAGTTATGGATGGAGAAAAATCACTAAAACATGAAAATACCACTTTTTCCAACACTTAGTGAAAATCTGCCTGAGTTAAAAAATAGTCTAAAATCCAAAACGTAGAGGCATTTTTCACTATGATCCAAGGGGATTCATAACCATATGTAAACATCAAAGTTTAAGTATGTTATCCCAGCTTTCCAAAGAGTACAAGAACACTAAAGATTCCATGTGAGCAAGGAGATATGATCCTCCCAAGTTGCCCTGCAGCAACTGTCTTCAAGACAGATTTTGAGACCTTTTCTTGCACCACACGATTTCCACTTACATGTTTGTCATCTTGCTAACTTTGTCATCTTCCTAAATCAAGTAGGATCAGATTGAATCATATCAAACCTGCAAAATTAGACCAAGATGCTTCAAAGTTCATCCTTTGGCATGATGAGTCTTTGAACAAAGACTTGGAATTCAAAGTGCATTTATGTGCAATAGTGCATATTCAACAAAGCTGATCTCTTTAGTCAAGATTCATGCTTAAAAAACATTAAAAACATATGAGGAAAGTGGAAATGGTCAATACATATCCTTGTTGCTTGGAGGGGCCAATTTGCCTTGCATAAGAAGAAATGCCATCAAGCCAAAGCCATTGAATGTGATATAATCTTGCAGCCATTCACTATTTCTCCAAGACAAAACTTGATCACCTATAAATAGAGGTCACATTACCTCATTCATATCATACCAAAACAATACTACACTTGTTTTCACTCTCTTCTTGCTCTTGCTCCAAATTTTCACATTTTCAAAAGTGAGAATCATGAATTTCAAAACCAGAGCATTTCTGTCCAAACCAATGATGTAAGCACCTCCATACATCATGTGTAAATGATTCAAACACTAAAACAACATTTGTAACCTCAGAATCACAAATTGGTACCCCATTTGCATAAAATTCACCATCTGCTGCAGAAGGGTTCGAGCTGATCAAACCAAAGGGCATCCGACCACTCTAAGCATTCAAACACATTTCTTGAGGTATAAGGAAGTTGTCCAGATCATCATTACACATTTGTAACACCTCTATCATCAAGCTCGATCACCAGCTGCAAGAGGCAAGCCTTGAACTTCCAAACTCATTAATGCATGCATCATAAACATGTTTTCAAGTTACCATTATGTTTCTGGATGCTCATAGATCATTTTCCCTCAATCAATTGCCATGAATCAATCATGTATGGAATTTCATATTGGTTTGTACAAATTAGGGTTCATCTGGTTCGTGCATGATAATTCTCTCCACACTTAATTTTGATGAAATTGAGTAATACCATTTTATTCCTTATTCAAAAGCGAGCAAGTTTGATGTTTACTTCATCCAATTTGTTATTTCCTTGGTTTTATGGTTGGCATTATTTTGCTAAAACTCATGTAGCAGCGGATGTTGAATAAAGATGTCTAAAAATATGTTTCTTACTCTTTGTTCAACATGTCGAATGAAGATGTTCCATGACTGCTCATAGGACATCGCGCTGTGAAGTCAGGTTTTATTGCAGATTCTGTTACAATGATTTGTAACTGAATATTCTATGAATATTTGGTTATCCTATGTGGCATCCAAAGCATTTTTGGATTAGGGTTACTTGTTGGTTTTCGGATTTGCTGCTGTTTCTAATTATGGAGACATAATAGGAAACTTTGGATTGAAGACCTATTTTATTGGAGTTAATTTTGCAGATTTGTGAGCAGCCTAATTGCTGCGTCTTTGAAGCCCAAATTCAGTCCAGATTTCAAGCTATAAATAGACTGATGTAAACCTAGTTTTAGGTGTCGAACTTACATGTATTTTTAGGGTTGTGTGCTTGTGTTTTGTGAGCCTAACTGGTATCTTATGATAACAGTACAAGGACTGTAGTGTAAGTTGTGTAAGGTTGCTCATAAGCTTTTAAGCATTGAGTAGCTGAGTGTTAATTCTCATAAGCTGTGAAGTATTGAGAATTTGTGTTTCGACCATTGTTACTTGTCTTGTAAGGAACCAGTCACGGGTTGTGATTGAAGAGGGATTTGAGGAGGGCCTCATACCTAGGGGAGTCTTAGGTAGAAGTCATAGGAAGGGTAGTTATTAAGTGAGCTGATTGAACCGGGTGTGGTTATCAGTGAATTGAAACTATCGAATATTGATTTCATCCCTGGCTTGGTAGCCCCCAGATGTAGGATAGTTAGATCCGAACTGGGTTAACAATTTCTGGTGTTCTTTACATTTTATGCACACTATTGTTTTGAACTTGTTCATTGTTGTTGTATATCAGTGTCACGACATCTCGATAGGACATCTGATATATATAGGCCAGAATTACAATTGGTATCAGAGCAGGCACCCTTTGTTGTTTCTGGGTGAGATTCAGGGAAGGTACTTTCTGGTATAATGGACAAGGATGGAGGAGCTCTGAATAAACCACCTCTGCTGGATGGTTCTAACTATGAGTATTGGAAACCTAGGATGATAGCTTTCATCAAGCCCATGGATGATCAAGCATGGAAAGCTGTTCTCAAAGGTTGGGAGCCTCCAAAGGTAAGAGATGGAGAAGGAAATCTTACTGATGCTCTGAAGGAAGAAGAGGACTGGGATGATGCTGACTACAAAGGATCTGTTGGAAATTCTAAAGCCATGAATGCATTGTTCAATGGTGTCAACAGAAATATCTTCAGACTGATTGAGCATTGTACTATTGCCAAAGAGGCTTGGCAGGTCTTGAAAGTTGCTCATGAAGGGACCTCAAAGGTGAAAATGTCAAAGCTTCAGCTTCTCACTAGCAAGTTTGAGAGTTTGAAGATGAAAGAGGATGAGAGCATTCATGATTTTCATATGAACATTATTGAGATAGCTAATGCCTCTAGTGCCTTAGGAGAAAAGATGTCTGACAGCAAGCTGGTCAGGAAGATTCTCAGGTCTCTTCCTAAGAGATTTGATATGAAGGTCACTGCTATAGAGGAAGCTCAAGACATTGACAAGATGAAAGTGGATGAGCTTATGGGATCACTCCAAACTTTTGAGTTGGGATTCAGTGAAAAAGCTGAAAAGAAGAAGAGTATAGCATTTGTGTCGAATGCTGATGACTCAGATGATGAAGGAGAACTGGTCAAAGATGAAGATGTGTCCAAAGAGCAAGTGTTGCTTGGAAGACAATTTAATAAAGTTTTGAAAAGGATGGACTGGAAGTCAAGAGAAAATGTTCGGAACAAGTCTCTTGACATCAACAAAGACCAGGATGGAGGCAGAAGATCCAGAACTGAAGAGGACTCTAATCAAGGGAAGAGAGTTCAATGTTATGAATGTGAAGGATTTGGGCACGTAAAAACTGAGTGTCCCACTTATCTCAAAAGACAGAAGAAGGGATTATCTGTGACATGGTCAGAAGATGATTCTGAAACTGATGAGAAATCTGCAAAGTTGGTGACAGCATTAACAGGAGTATGTGAATCATATGAAGAATCTGAAGAGCTTACTTTTGAAGAGCTGGCTATCTCTTATAAGAAGTTGTGCATTGAACATGAAGAAGTATGCCAGCAGAAAGAAGAACAAGCATGTGCCATTGTTCATTTAGAAGCTGAGAATACTGAGTATATGTCTACTATAGCTGATCTACAAAGTGAAGTAAATGTTTTGAATTCAAAACTGGACAACATGATCAAAAATGTCAGAATGTTAAATAGGAGCTCAGAGGTACTTGATGAAATTCTGAAGTCAGGAAGAGATACTGGAAATGTCAGTGGTGTTGGATTTAAAGGTACAAATGAGTCTGAGGAAGTACCAGTTCAAGATAAGAGAAGTTTGAAGATGTTGAATAACATGCTGCATCAGGCTCCCAGGCATCAGAAGAAGTTCATAAAGAAAAAGAATCAAAGATGGACATGCTACCATTGTGGGAAGTTTGGTCATATAAAAGCTTTTTGCTACAAGCTACATGGGTATCCCAAACCCATGCAACAGTATAGTAAGAAGAAGAGCAGGATTGAAACAAAAAGGATATGGACTTCAAAGGATTTTGTAAAGGAACATAGGGACTACAAGTCCTTCAGAGTCTCTACAGATGAAAAATGGTTCTTTGATAGTGGGTGTTCTCGACATATGACTGGTGTTAGTAGATATATGTCACATGTTAAGTATCATGCTCCTAATGAGGTGATTTTTGGTAATGGATCAAAAGGAAAAGTGCTTGGTGTTGGAAGAGTGGATTGTCCAGGACAGCCCATTCTGGAAGAAGTTTTGTTTGTTGAAGGGTTAGATACTAACCTAATAAGCATAAGCCAGTTGTGTGATCAAGGTCTTAGGGTCATCTTTACAAACTACGAATGTTTAATAATGGATGAAAAGAATTCTGTTATTATGAGAGGTGAAAGAACCTCAGAGGATTGCTATTTGTGGAAAGCTGAAAGCACTATTGTGGAAGTGTTAAATCAAAGAAATTGTGAATGGCACGTGTATAAGGACCCATTTCCAAAATTTATAAATAGCCCAGCTCACTGTCGCACCTTGAAAATTCATCGAAAATACGACCCTAGCGCGAAATGCGCGGAAAATGGTTCGAACAGAGTCGCCACCGAATTTTATTTATCCCAAAAGAGGGAAAGGAAAATATCGAGAAAACCTTTAAGGGAGTGGATAAGAACATGGTCGTCGCAACCACATTCTGGGTTCGGGAGTCGGTTACGTGAGGGGAAGGTACGCGCACCCCCTCACGTCCGTTGTACTCAACGGGAACCTCTTGATTCGAATCGCAATGCTCACTAGCTAAGTTTATCTATTTTCTTCTCTAAAATAAATGCGGAAAAGGTAAAGATAAAAGGAAAAGATACTAAGGGGAAATGGGTAGTTTAAGGATAGGGTGCTCGGCAAGATCATCGCGATCTCGGGCCTACGTATGCTCATTCGGACGAGAATGAGAAATCAGAGCAATCGTAGTTCGACTACGGGGTTTGACGGAAAAATATGGTAGAAAAGGTGGAAAAAGAAAAAGGTAGAGGGAAAACGGAAGATGGAGGGAAGGTAGCTCGCCAAGATCATCGCAATCTTGTGCCTACGTATCTTTATTCGGACGAGAATAAAGAATCAGAGCAGTCGTAGTTCGTGGTACGCCCACGAAACAAGAGGGAGAGTTGGGTTGGTTTAGATGACGATTACTTGAACTTAAGAAAGATTCCTCGGGCCCAAGTAATCGGGAGAGTGAGTCAAAGATTTGGCTCTCTCTCTTTTTCATCTAAGGTGGTTGAGTTTTAAAAGAGGCGTCAATTTCTCACACACGAATAAGAGAACTCGCACCTAAACAATCGAAGGAAGATCAAAGACTTGAACCCCCATTTTTCACCTTGAAAGTGTTTCGATAGTTGTCAGTCGTTTTGAGGTTTATTTGTGAAAATCCGCTTGACGTAGGATCAAGGGTTTATTGTATGCACTTGGTTATTTTGAAAAGGATTTGATTTAAAAGAAGAGGCGTCAATTGCTCACACACGAGTAAGAGAACTCGCACCCAAACAATCGAAGGGAGATCAAAGACTTGAACCCCCATTTTTCACCTTAAAGAGTTACGATAATCGTTAATTGTTTTTGGAGTTTGATTATGAAAATCCGCTTGACGTTGGATCAAGGGTTTATTTGCGAAAAGAGCTTGATTTGAAGATGTCTCGGCGACGAATCGAGGGTTTGGTTTGAAAAGAGGTTTGTTTGAAAAATGTCTCGACGACGAATCGAGGTTTTGGTTTGAAAATGGGTTGTTTGAAAATGGCTCGACGACGAATCGAGTATTAGTTTGAAAATGGGTTGTTTGAAAAATGTCTCGACGACGAATTGAGGTTTTGGTTTGAAAATGGGTTGCCTATGCTAGTCCCTAGAGGTGCTCCTAGTAAACAAACCACAATCAAAACAATATTAAGTGCGTACATCGGAATGGGGGAGGGATACATGTAAATTACAAGTGTTGACAGAAATAAATGGTCTCGTTGTAAGGTAGCCCAAGAGAAAGCCGTGTGTGTGTGAAAGTGTCCTAAATTAAACCTTAAGCAAGCGTCGAGCAAGTGATCATCATAATCAACAGTCCATTAGCTAATTGTTTTTAGGGTTTCGATAATTGTTAATTGTTTTCGATTAAAGGGTGAGTAAAATGAAATGAAAATGAATACAATATGATGATAATATTTACAACAATAATAAAATATAATATGGATATAAAATCGGTCTTGTCTTAATCGCGATTTAATCGGTAAGTTGATAATCGGACTTTTGACTTTCATTGACCCAAAATGAAAATAAAAGAATATACGAAATGAAAATTAAATAGAAATTAGAAATTAAATCGAAAATATGAATAAAGGCATAAAGGTCTCACCTTTATCGAGATTTAATTGAGGATTCGATAAATCGATCGATATTTGATTTTCATCGACCTAAAATAAATGTAAGCAACAATAAAAATGAAATAAAATCGATAAAATGAATACAAGAGGATAAAGGTCTCACCTTTATCAAGATTTAATCGAGAAATCGATAAATCGGTCGATATTTGGTTTTCATCGACCTAAACTAGATGTAAATGAACCAAAAATGATAAAAATTGAAAATGACATGAAAAAATAATAAAGGTCTCACCTTTATCGAGATTTAGTCGAAAAATCGACAAATCCATCGATATATGTTTTCATTGACCCAAAATACTAAAAAAATCTAAATAAATAAAATGATAAATACAAAATAAATTGAAATAATCGAAATAAAAGTGATAAATATTTACATAAATCAAAATAAAAAAGAATAAAAATGGTAGGCCTCAAATAAATCAAAATTTAATCGGTTGATTAAACTATGAATGTCTTTATGTCATTGGCCCCTAAATAATAAAATTGGAAAGACAGAAATTAATAAAAAAAAAACTATTTTTAAACAAGATTGGAAAAATAATTAGATAATGATAATAAAAAAGCAAAAGGGGGCGTTAGAAAATGCAGGGTGTGAGATAGATGGAATCACTTGGGCTCTACAAGCCCATCATCCACCCTTAATCATAACAATGAAACCAAAAGCGGACTCCTAAGGCCCAGCTCCAACACACCCGGTTGTTTTTTTTTAAAAGGGTTGAGTGTATCACTCATTAGATCCCAAAAGCAGAGAAAAGTCAAATGGGCAAGGGGTCTTGATTCTTAAAAGAAGTGACATAACCATTGTTCACACGCAAAAGATAAACCAAAACTGCTTATGAGTTCACAATCAATGTATCAAAAACAAAAGAAAAAAAAACGAGAAGACAAGACCAACAACACGGCGACGCACGCATTCCGCTCCCACCTTCAACTCGTTCGCGAATCGCAGCCTTCCTCACCGATTCTGTTCTCTCAATCTCGCACCAGATGAAGGTTTAGCTCTTGTTTAGATTCTGTTACTCTTAACTTCATCTCTCTTCATCTCACTCTGTTTCGGTCTCAACCGCTCCGTCCTTCTTTAGATTCAGGTTTGTGGTTTTGTCTCAGCTTTAGTTTGGAACACTCTCTCTTCTTCTTATCTGATTCTGGTTCGATTTAGTGTTCGATGTTGTTGATGTGGGTTGCTGAAGGCTTTTGGTTGTGGGTTGAGGTTTGGGTATTTGGGGGATGAAGTTGGAAAGGAGTTTTGGATTTGGGGTTTTTTTGGGTGAGTATCGTTGAAGTTTTTGATTTGAGAAAGTTTGAAAGGAAAATTTTTTGAAGTTTGTTGTTGTGATTTGGATTGGAAATGGAGAAGAGATAGCTTGGGTGTTAAAGGATGCGGTTATTGTTTGGGAGAAGACTGAGGTTTTGATGGTTGGCTGAAGGTTATGGTGATGAGTTTTTTGGGTTGTTATCAGTTTGGTTTATGAATCGATCAAAGGTTTAGTGGTTGTTGAACGGGTTGAAGGTTTCGAAACTTGTGGGTTTTGGTGCTGTGAGATTGAGCGATGGGAGAATGAAGAAGGGATTGTGGTGTATTGTTGAAGGAGAAAGAGGGCGTATTTGAAGAGAGGTGGGTTCAGAAGTTAAAGGGTGGTGGTGAATTGATGGGACGATGATGTTTTTCAAGGTCCGATTGAAGAGGAATCCGAAGGAGATTTATGGTGATGAATTTGGCCGACCCCACCTGCGGCTGAGAATCCCTCCTTTCTTTTAAAATTGAATTTCAAAACCCACTTTGTCTTGTTGTTGAGTCGTCCTTTTCATTTGCAATTTTTTGGTTGTTGATTCAGATCTTATTTCGTGAAAGTTGCAGAGGTTTGATTTTTTTCAGCATTGGCATTTTGTGGAATTGGTGCAAGTTGCAGACTGTAGTTGCGCAGATGATGGCTTTGGCTGAGGATTTTGGATGCTTGTGAGTTCTTGGTTAGTGGGCTTGCAAAAAAAGAAAAAAAATGAATTGGACCTTTTGTATTTTGGTTATGACTTTTTTTTGTAAATGGGCTTATTGGAATATGGAATATGAAATTTGTACTAATAATAATTTTTGAAATTTTAGTGGATAGTATTTTTGGATGATTTATGGATTTTTTATGAAATAAAATAACAAATGGATAAAATAAAAATAAAAAAAATGGATAATTATGGATATTAAAATAAAAAATGGATAATTATTGAAATGGATAAGAACTGTACATGAATCTAAAAATGGATAATGAAATAGATTTGGAAAGGTGATATTTATGAATGGTTTATAAAAATGAAAAATGGTTAATAAGATAAAAAAAAAAGGGTAAATTTAGATGTTAAAAATGAAATTGATTTTGAAGTGGATATGGATGGATAATGGATAAAGAGGTTAAAAGAAAGATATGACTAAAAATGAAAATGGATAAAAAAGATAAAAGAAGGATGAAACTGAAGACACCACATTTTTTTAGATTTTCTGAGTAATGGTTAGTGGATGAATGTACAAGTGAAAAGTGATTTACAGGTAGGACAAATTTGGGGTATGACAGATGCCCCTATCTAATTGGCTTGAACCGAGTTAGATGAACTGATATGGCGTTCATCTTTCGAGGTGGAAGACAATTAGATATAAAGAAAACCACGAATTTGTCCGACGAGAAAGAAAATGCTGGGGAGGTGGAATAACTGATCAACACCTGCTATTACCGACGAGATAATAGGGCACACACACACACACAGACCCTTCCACCAAAAGTATGGAATGAGGTCAAAGCCTGCTATTACCGACGAGATAATAGGGCGCACACACACACACAGACCCTTCCACCAAAAGGATGAAAATGGGGTCAAAGCCTGCTATTACAGACGAAGTAATATGGCACACAACACAGCCTGCTATTACCGACGAAGTAATAGGTGCTATTACCGACGAAGTAATAGGGCACACAACACAGCCTGCTATTACCGACGAAGTAATAGGGCACACAACACAGCCTGCTATTACCGACGAAGTAATAGGGCACACAACACAGCCTGCTATTACCGACGAAGTAATAGGGCACACACAAACAGCCTGCTATTATCGATGAGATAATAGGGCACACACGCAATGCCTGCTATTACCGACGAGATAATAAGGCACACACACAGCCTGCTATTACCGACGAAGTAATAGGGCACACAACACAGCCTGCTATTACTGACGAAGTAATAGGGCACACAACACAGCCTGCTATTACAGACGAAGTAATAGGGCACACAACACAGCCTGCTATTACCGACGAAGTAATAGGGCACACACACACAACCTGCTATTACGGACGAGATAATAGGGCACACACGCAATGCCTGCTATTACCGACGAGATAATAAGGCACACACACAGCCTGCTATTACCGACGAAGTAATAGGGCACACCACACAGCCTGCTATTACCGACGAAGTAATAGGGCACACAACACAGCCTGCTATTACTGACGAAGTAATAGGGCACACAACACAGCCTGCTATTACCGACGAAGTAATAGGGCACACAACACAGCCTATTATTACCGACGAAGTAATAGGGCACACACACACAACCTTCTATTACCGACGAGATATTAGGGCACACACGTAACGCCTGCTATTACCGACGAGATAATGAGGCACACACAGCCTGCTATTACCGACGAAGTAATAGGGCACACAACACAGCTTGCTATTACCGACGAAGTAATAGGGCACATAACACAGCCTGCTATTACCGACGAAGTAATAGGGCACACAACACAGCCTGCTATTACCGACGAAGTAATAGGGCACACACACACAGCCTGCTATTACCGACGAGATAATAGGGCACACACGCAACGCCTGCTATTACCGACGAGATAATAAGGTACACACACAACCTGCTATTACCGACGAAGTAACAGGGCACACACACAGCCTGCTATTACCGACGAGATAATAGGGCACACAACACAGCCTGCTATTATCGACGAGATAATAGGGCACACACACAGCCTGCTATTACCGATGAGATAATATGGCACACAACACAACGGTTGAAGTAAAGAAATCAATGAGGAGAGCCCACGGAAAGGAAATGGAGACAGTGAAAAAAAGAAAAGGTAAATAGCGAAAAAAAGAAGAAGGTAACCCGCCAAGATCTACGCAATCTTGTGCCTACGTATCTTTACTCGGACGAGAATAAAGAATCAGGGCAGTCGTAGTTCGACCTGAAGAAAAGATTCAATGAGGAACGCCCACTGACTCGAAGGAATGTTTGAGGATTTGAAGGAGATGCCCCTGACTGGGCTGAAGATCGTCTTGGAATAACTTTGTGAAGAACGTCCACGGACTTGATGAAGATGCCCCTGCCTGGGCTGAAGCTCATCTTGGAATCTCGAGATTGATCCTGGATCTCACACATGTATGAATGCTTGATTTTGTAATGATGTGCAATGCAAATGCTGACGCGCGGAGATGCAGGTGCTGGGGAAGTATGATTTGATTTTTGTATGCATATGATGCGGATGATGCTTATGATGACGAATGTGATGCGTATGATTGCAGATAGGTGATTGGATATGTTGAAGATGCCAGCGTGATGGAATTTTGGTAGTTGCCAATGCGGATTGGACTTTGGGTGGAGGGAGGGATTTGATTTCCTCGACACTCAATTTGTTGAAGATGCCATGGTTAAAGGAGATGAAGATGCTCTTAAAGCCTCAAGTTTGATTGCTTGATGATAAGTCGTTTCTGAGAAGGCCATGGCTCTGTGCTTGAGGGTTAGGATGGCCTGAAACTGAGCGTAGTGACATGATCAACTCGTGGAGATTATGCTCTTGCCCTGAACTGCTTGAAAGTACATACAGGATATGCCTGCTGCAATGAGTCTTGCCCCAGTCTGAACATGGTAATGGTTTGCCCCTGATTAACCAGTTCTGAAGCAGTTTGAGCTTTGGATGTTGAGCTTTGATGTGCTTTGAGACGACTTGCCCCTGATTGAGCTATTGAAGGGTTTGCCCCAGGTTGAGGGTTTGAGGTAGTCTTGATTTGGGTCGGCACCACTGAAAGTTCAAGTTCCTCTTTGGTTTCCCCTTGTTGGAATTGCTTTGATGTTTGGCACTGATTTGCAGTTAAAATTGCACCTTCACAAATGGTAATCTTAATACAATGCTCATGCAAGTTTTGAAAAAGTGTCGTTTATTCGAGTGTCGTGATAGTGAGACGAATGGACCGTTAGCCCAAACGTGTGCTGATTTTGATGGTGTGAAAGATATAGCAGGGAGAATGGCACCAATGCTGAAGATTAGCGAATATGGGGGAGTCAGTTTACGCAATCTTGCAATAGTACGCTTTCAGAATAAATCTCGCCTCAATTAGGTCTTTCGAGGGTTGTAACGTGGTCTGGTTTACGGTTTATGAAACAAAGGATATTAGGCTCAAAGTATGATTTACACCCACCCCTTCTTCGTGATGATCTCCAGTCCTACGTTCAGTTAATTTTTGCACATGTTTGTATTCCAAAAGGGTGGATGGCGTAAGAGTGATGGCTCAAGGTTTGCTCTAACTGGCAGTCACCTTATTTTGTTTTTGATGGATGTCAGTGACCCTTTGGTTTTGATTTGGTGGTCACTGAGTCTTATTTTGTTTTTGGTGAGGATTTGAGGGCCTCTTTTGATTTTGGTTTTGATCCCTATCTTTTGCATGGACTGATTTTGTTTGTCGGGTCCATCAGGGTTATCTTGATTTTTGCCTAAGTCTCCTTTAAGGTGCTTGACTTAGCAGGCTTTTGATTTTTTGTTTTTGTTTTGTTTTGTTGGAGGATAGTGACTGCCAAGTCATGGGTCATTGATGGATAACCGTCAGGTCTTGTGGAATTTTGCTTTGTGATTTCGGTGCGTAATTGGGTTAACTGAACACTACCCTGCCCCAGGTTAAGTGTAAGGTTTTGTATATCCGAAGGAAACTGCTACTTCCAGGCTCGAAGTGGTTTACTAGGGACTAACTCCTTATCTCTCCAGTGTTTGGGGATTTAAACAATGCCTGTACATCATCGGCGGGATTCTATCCGAAAGCATATGATTTGCAATTATGGGTATTTCGTTGTCATCATCCTCCCTCCGGTCATTGCTAACACCAGTTGATAAAGAGAATGAAGCGGAAATAAATGTGTCGGTGTTTTGCAGTAAATGGAAAAAAGAGTGAATACGATGTAACTGATTCAAAACATGCATAGTCAATACATTAAGAAAACCAAATACAAACGGCAATGCTCAAAGCATACAGTACTTAAACAAACAAAAACAAAAACAAGGACGCGAAATGATGGGATGGCAACATGACTTCCTTCTTCGGGGAGTGAACTTGACTTGACTTGACTTGATGCTGGCACTAGCGTGGTGGCGGCATAGGGTTGTTGATGACGTTTGAAGCCTTCCCATTGAACACGAGATACTTTGAGTCGACCATGTCTTGAACCTTGTGTTTGAAAGCTCTGCAGTCCTCAATCGTATGCCCTGGAGCACCCTTATGAAACTTGCAATGAGCATTAGCATCATAATCTGGAGGGATGACAGTAGGAGGAGCTAGGTCCCTGGGAGTGATTGCCCTCTTCTCCATTAATTGAGCAAAGATCTGAGCATATGTCATTGACAGACGATCAAAGTCCCTATCAGACCTCCTTGTCCTCTGTTGATTAGGCTGACGTTGTTGAGCAGCTCTCTGTTGTTGATGTTGAGGAGGATACTGATACCCTTGTTGATTGTAGGATTGTTGTTGAGGAGCATGTTGTTGAGGCATTGGAGCTTGAATAACTTGAACAGTTGGCTGATAAGGCATCGGCGCATATTGCGCAGCAGCAACATACGGATACTGAAAGTATGGCATTTGATAAGGCATTGGAGGGGGAGCTTGTTGAGCTTGCCCTTTCTGAGCATAGACAACATTTGTTTCGCCCTCTTTCTTTTTGAATCCATTGTTGAAAGGTTTCTTGGCTTGAAACTGGCTGCTAGAACTTCCTTGGATCTTTCCGCTCTTCAGACCCTCTTCGATTCTCTCGCCGACAATCACCAAATCAGAGAATCCAGCAGAAACATTACTAATCAACTTCTCATAGTATTGGCCTTGCAAAGTACCCATGAAGATATCAATCAGTTCACGATCGACAAGAGGCGGATGCACCCTTGCAGTTAGCTCTCTCCAGCGTTGCGCGTACTCCTTAAAAGATTCGTTGTCCTTTTGAGCCATACTCTGAAGTTGAGTACGATTCGGAGCAAGGTCAGTGTTGTACTTGTATTGCTTGACAAATGCATCGGCTAAATCATCCCAAGTGTGCACATTGCTACGCTCCAGCTACATATACCACTCAAGAGATGCCCCAGTCAAGCTGTCTTGGAAGCAATGGATCATCAGCTTTTCATCTTTGGCATGGGCAGCCATCTTGCGGTAATACATTCTTAGATGCATGTGAGGACAACTGAGGCCTTTGTACTTTGGGAATTCTTGCATTTTGAACTTGGGAGGAATGACAACATCTGGCACCAAGCACATATCCAGAGCATTCAGAGATTTTGAGTTGCGCCCCTCCATGACTCGGAGTTTCTCAACTAGATCACGGCACATCTTCATGGCTTCAGAATCCTGAGCAGTAGTAGGATTGACAATTGGGATAGCGGCATGGTAGTTCTATACCTCATCATACTGATCCACCAGATTTTCTTCGGCATGATGAATAGGAACCTGAGTGACAACAGGTTGGGCTTGCGGAATAGCACCAACAGCGACTCCAGATGTTGGAGGTGGTTGAGATGTGGCAGGAGCGAAGTCCATTGGTATCCCATAAGTGATGGGGTTGGGAACAGGAGCTGAGAGCCTTGAGGGTGACCCTCGAACCTGTGCATTGTTGTTGGCGGCAGCGACTTCACGTAGTTCTTCTTCTCTTCTGGCCGCCATGATGGCTTCAAGAATCTGATCAATCTTTCCCTTCATAGAGTCCATTTCTTCTCTGAAGGCAGCTTACTCTTGCTGAATCTGCTCCATCGTTCTTCTTATGTTGGCTCGAGTTGCGTACTGGTGTCGAGGAATCAGCTTGATTTACTGGAGAAGGAAGGAAGTTGAAGTGAGATTCTGAGGTTGAAAATGCAATGCAAGATGCGTAACAGATGCAATGCAATGCAATGATATGAGATGCAATGAAAGATGCAAGATCCAGGATCGCAGAATCAGACAGCTTCAAACAGTCCTGAGGTTGGCCGGAGAAATGGGTCAAGAACCACAACTAGGATCAAGAAAGCCCACAGGTAGGTTTCTAAGACGGGTAGGTGCCTAGAGTTATGGATATATTTTGATAACATTATAACCAAAACAAAGATTTGTCCGACTATAATATTCTCGAAATAATCTCGTCTAGGTGAGGTTTTCGTTTCTTCCCCACGAGAAAGATTCCTCGGAGGCGCCCACTACACAACCATCGACACACGGGTTATAAATAGGGTTCTCAGAATCCTAGATCGAGGTAAAAAATATTACTGTCAGGAAGTAATACGTTCGAGGGATCTCATCTGATTGGGGCATTCACATTAACTCACATAGAATTAATGCTACTAACCACCATGGGTAAATTGGGTTAACGGTCCTTGGGATCGACGACCCACCTCGAAAGTATTACCACCATGGCAAAGATTCACCACAACAATAATATCTCCAAGGGAATCTACTCCAAGCGGTGGTTTTCGCTTCAACTCACGCGGAAGAGACCACGTAAGCCTACACTACACAACCACCATCCTAATCCTAGGGTTATACTCAGACTCGGGTGTAGAGCCATCTCACAAAGTTCCCAATATCAGAACAACCCAACAATGTTACAAAGGTAACACAGATAAGGAAACGAATAAACGAGAAGAAGATAAATAAACAAAGCTAAAGAGGATAAACAAGGCTAAAGAGCTAGCGATTCGAATCAAGATAGGCTCGACTCTCTCTTGCATGGAGCAAATGGTCCCCAGCAGAGTCGCCATCTGTCGCACCTCGAAAATTCATCAAAAATAAGACCCTCGCGCGAAAGGCGCGGAAAATGGTTCGAACAGAGTCGCCACCGAATTTTATTTATCCCAAAAGAGGGAAAGGAAAATATCGAGAAAACCTTTAAGGGAGTGGATAAGAACATGGTCGTCGCAACCACATTCTGGGTTTGGGAGTCGGTTATGTGAGGGGAAGGTACGCGCACCCCCTCACGTCCGTTGTACTCAACGGGAACCTCTTGATTCGAATCGCAATGCTCACTAGCTAAGTTTATCTATTTTCTTCTCTAAAATAAATGCGGGAAAGGTAAAGATAAAAGGAAAAGATACTAAGGGGAAATGGGTAGTTTAAGGATAGGGTGCTCGGCAAGATCATCGCGATCTCGGGCCTACGTATGCTCATTCGGACGAGAATGAGAAATCAGAGCAATCGTAGCTCGACTACGGGGTTTGACGGAAAAAGATGGTAGAAAAGGTGGAAAAAGAAAAAGGTAGAGGGAAAACGGAAGATGGAGGGAAGGTAGCTCGCCAAGATCATCGCAATCTTGTGCCTACGTATCTTTATTCGGACGAGAATAAAGAATCAGAGCAGTCGTAGTTCGTGGTACGCCCACGAAACAAGAGGGAGAGTTGGGTTGGTTTAGATGACGATTACTTGAACTTAAGAAAGATTCCTCGGGCCCAAGTAATCGGGAGAGTGAGTCAAAGATTTGGCTCTCTCTCTTTTTCATCTAAGGTGGTTGAGTTTTAAAAGAGGCGTCAATTGCTCACACACGAATAAGAGAACTCGCACCTAAACAATCGAAGGAAGATCAAAGACTTGAACCCCCATTTTTCACCTTGAAAGTATTTCGATAGTTGTTAGTCGTTTTGAGTTTTATTTGGGAAAATCCGCTTGACGTAGGATCAAGGGTTTATTGTATGCACTTGGTTATTTTGAAAAGGATTTGATTTAAAAGAAGAGGCGTCAATTGCTCACACACGAGTAAGAGAACTCGCACCCAAACAATCGAAGGGAGATCAAAGACTTGAACCCCCACTTTTTCACCTTAAAGAGTTACGATAATCGTTAATTGTTTTTGGAGTTTGATAATGAAAATCCGCTTGACGTTGGATCAAGGGTTTATTTGCGAAAAGAGCTTGATTTGAAGATGACTCGACGACGAATCGAGGGTTTGGTTTGAAAAGAGGTTTGTTTGAAAAATGTCTCGACGACGAATCGAGGTTTTGGTTTGAAAATGGGTTGTTTGAAAATGGCTCGATGACGAATCGAGTATTAGTTTGAAAATGGGTTGTTTGAAAAATATCTCGACGACGAATCGAGGTTTTGGTTTGAAAATGGGTTGCCTATGCTAGTCCCTAGAGGTGCTCCTAGTAAACAAACCACAATCAAAACAATATTAAGTGCGTACATCGGAATGGGGGAGGGATACATGTAAATTACAAGTGTTGACAGAAATAAATGGTCTCGTTGTAAGGTAGCCCAAGAGAAAGCCGTGTGTGTGTGTGTGAAAGTGTCCTAAATTAAACCTTAAGCAAGCGTCGAGCAAGTGATCATCATAATCAACAGTCCATTAGCTAATTGTTTTTAGGGTTTCGATAATTGTTAATTGTTTTCGATTAAAGGGTGAGTAAAATGAAATGAAAATGAATACAATATGATGATAATATTTACAATAATAATAAAATATAATATGGATATAAAATCGGTCTCGTCTTAATCGCGATTTAATCGGTAAGTTGATAATCGGACTTTTGACTTTCATTGACCCAAAATGAAAATAAAAGAATATACGAAATGACAATTAAATAGAAATTAGAAATTAAATCGAAAATATGAATAAAGGCATAAAGGTCTCACCTTTATCGAGATTTAATCGAGGATTCGATAAATCGATCGATATTTGATTTTCACCGACCTAAAATAAATGTAAGCAACAATAAAAATGAAATAAAATCGATAAAATGAATACAAGAGGATAAAGGTCTCACCTTTATCGAGATTTAATCGAGAAATCGATAAATCGATCGATATTTGGTTTTCATCGACCTAAACTAGATGTAAATGAACCAAAAATGATAAAAATTGGAAATGACATGAAAAAATAATAAAGGTCTCACCTTTATCGAGATTTAGTCGAAAAATCAACAAATCCATCGATATATGTTTTCATTGACCCAAAATACTAAAAAAATCTAAATAAATAAAATGATAAATACAAAATAAATTGAAATAATCGAAATAAAAGTGATAAATATTTACATAAATCAAAATAAAAAAGAATAAAAATGGTAGGCCTCAAATAAATCAAAATTTAATCGGTTGATTAAACTATGAATGTCTTTATGTCATTGGCCCCTAAATAATAAAATTGGAAAGACAGAAATTAATAAAAAAAAAAACTATTTTTAGACAAGATTGGAAAAATAATTAGATAATGATAATAAAAAAGAAAAAGGGGGCGTTAGAAAATGCAGGGTGTGAGATAGATGGAATCACTTGGGCTCTACAAGCCCATCATCCACCCTTAATCATAACAATGAAACCAAAAGCGGACTCCTAAGGCCCAGCTCCAACACACCCGGTTGTTTTTTTTTAAAAGGGTTGAGTGTATCACTCATTAGATCCCAAAAGCAGAGAAAAGTCAAATGGGCAAGGGGTCTTGATTCTTAAAAGAAGTGACATAACCATTGTTCACACGCAAAAGATAAACCAAAACTGCTTATGAGTTCACAATCAATGTATCAAAAACAAAAGAAAAAAAAACTAGAAGACAAGACCAACAACACGGCGACGCACGCATTCCGCTCCCACCTTCAACTCGTTCGCGAATCGCAGCCTTCCTCACTGATTCCGTTCTCTCAATCTCGCACCAGATGAAGGTTTAGCTCTTGTTTAGATTCTGTTACTCTTAACTTCATCTCTCTTCATCTCACTCTGTTTCGGTCTCAACCGCTCCGTCCTTCTTTAGATTCAGGTTTGTGGTTTTGTCTCAGCTTTAGTTTGGAACACTCTCTCTTCTTCTTATTTGATTCTGGTTCGATTTAGTGTTCGATGTTGTTGATGTGGGTTGCTGAAGGCTTTTGGTTGTGGGTTGAGGTTTGGGTATTTGGGGGATGAAGTTGGAAAGGAGTTTTGGATTTGGGGTTTTTTTGGGTGAGTATCGTTGAAGTTTTTGATTTGAGAAAGTTTGAAAGGAAAATTTTTTGAAGTTTGTTGTTGTGATTTGGATTGGAAATGGAGAAGAGATAGCTTGGGTGTTAAAGGATGCGGTTATTGTTTGGGAGAAGATTGAGGTTTTGATGGTTGGCTGAAGGTTATGGTGATGAGTTTTTTGGGTTGTTATCAGTTTGGTTTATGAATCGATCGAAGGTTTAGTGGTTGTTGAACGGGTTGAAGGTTTCGAAACTTGTGGGTTTTGGTGCTGTGAGATTGAGTGATGGGAGAATGAAGAAGGGATTGTGGTGTGTTGTTGAAGGAGAAAGAGGGCGTATTTGAAGAGAGGTGGGTTCAGAAGTTAAAGGGTGGTGGTGAATTGATGGGACGATGATGTTTTTCAAGGTCCGGTTGAAGAGGAATCCGAAGGAGATTTATGGTGATGAATTTGGCCGACCCCACCTGCGGCTGAGAATCCCTCCTTTCTTTTAAAATCGAATTTCAAAACCCACTTTGTCTTGTTGTTGAGTCGTCCTTTTCATTTGCAATTTTTTGGTTGTTGATTCAGATCTTATTTCGTGAAAGTTGCAGAGGTTTGATTTTTTTCAGCATTGGCATTTTGTGGAATTGGTGCAAGTTGCAGACTGTAGTTGCGCAGAGGATGGCTTTGGCTGAGGATTTTGGATGCTTGTGAGTTCTTGGTTAGTGGGCTTGCAAAAAAAGAAAAAAATGAATTGGACCTTTTGTATTTTGGTTATGACTTTTTTTTGTAAATGGGCTTATTGGAATATGGAATATGAAATTTGTACTAATAATAATTTTTGAAATTTTAGTGGATAGTATTTTTGGATGATTTATGGATTTTTTATGAAATAAAATAACAAATGGATAAAATAAAAATAAAAAAAATGGATAATTATGGATATTAAAATAAAAAATGGATAATTATTGAAATGGATAAGAACTGTACATGAATCTAAAAATGGATAATGAAATAGATTTGGAAAGGTGATATTTATGAATGGTTTATAAATATGAAAAATGGTTAATAAGATAAAAAAAAAATGGGTAAATTTAGATGTTAAAAATGAAATTGATTTTGAAGTGGATATGGATGGATAATGGATAAAGAGGTTAAAAGAAAGATATGACTAAAAATGAAAATGGATAAAAAAGATAAAAGAAGGATGAAACTGAAGACACCACATTTTTTTAGATTTTCTGAGTAATGGTTAGTGGATGAATGTATAAGTGAAAAGTGATTTACAGGTAGGACAAATTTGGGGTATGACACTCACACATTCCAATTTCAATCCTACAGTGCAAAAACTTCATCTGACCTATTCTTTCAAAACTCTTCTCTGCTAGGGTTTGCTCTTACTCTCCTCAATACTGCTTTTTGTGATCAACTAAACATGTCTCAACATCCTAACTCCGATTCCATGTACGGCTCCCCTGATAACACTGGTTCTCCACGAATCAATACTGGAGGTGAAGAATCACTGCAGATGATAAACCTCTCTGACCTAGTGCTCGACATTGCTCCGTTGAAAGTTATGTCGGCTAACCCAAAAGGCAACCAGCAAGCTTCTCACACAACGAATGTCAACATTCCAGGTAAGAAATCTAAACCCTTCTCACCTAAGAAGAAAGTCCACTCCATGACCAGTTTCTATGCTAACCAAGTAAGCCCTAAGAAAGACGTGGCTGAAAAGGGATCTAAATCAGGCATAGTTGAGAAGCGGAAGGATACTAAATCTTGTGATGTGAACAAAAATTCCACTGATGATGATGCTGTTAGAAAGGATAAGGAAATTAGAAGGGTTGTTGCCTCGATTCTGAGTGGAATTAAGGCAAATGTCGAGTCTAATGCTCCAACATCAGTGACAGAAAATATCAATAGCAGCCCTACAGATAGGACAAATAGTGATGTTTCCATGCTTGTGGACCGTGAGAGAAGAAGTAAAAGGAAAGCTGATGTAAGGACGGACGATGTTATTAATGTTGATGATCTCACTTCTGATGAGGAACCTATTGCTAGAATGCTGAGAAGAATTCAGAGAAGAAGAGGAAAAAATGTAATAAGTGAAGGCTCCAAGTCTTCGAAATTGCGTGGGGAAAGAAAAGTTCAAGCAAGGCCGCCTAAGCAATGGAGCAAGGTTGTAGTGCCCACTAAGAAAAGAAAAATTACTAATCAAAGTGATTCTGACTATGATGTTGAAACAGATGTCCAGGACATCATTGGTGTAAAAAACTCCACCTACAAGAAGGCTTCTACTGAAAGCTCTATGAGAAATACAGATAGATGGAAAATTGTTGATCAAAGAAGGATTGCTCTGGAGAGAGAGTTGGGGAAGGACTTCGAAAAGTACAAAGAAATAGTGGAGCTCATTGCTGTGGTTGGATTGATGAGAACAATGTCCAAGTTAGGACCCTGTTATGGAAATCTAGTCAAAGAATTCGTGGTAAATATGTCTGAAGAGGGTGACGAGAACAGGGGCAACAATCCCAGACAAGTATGTGTGAGAGGAGAAGCTGTCACCTTTTCACCTGAAATTATCAACAACTATCTGGGCAGGAGTAATGAACCTTAACCTGAGTTAGAGGTTACTGATAATACTGTTTGCAAGGAGATAATAGGTGGCTGTATGAGACACTGGCCAAATACAAAGAAGCTGTCGTCTGGAAAACTAAGTGTCAAATATGCCATCCTCCACAGGATTGCCGTGGTAAATTGGGTTCCTACAAATCACACATCTACTATCTCGTCTACACTTGGCAAATTCATATATGCTATAGGGAAGAAGATTTCCTTTGATTTTGGAGCATACATCTTTGAGCAGATCTTGAAACAAGCTAGCTCACCTGCTGTCAAGATGCCTATTGGTTTCCTTTCCTTTATCTGTGGTATTATTCTAGAACAGTGTCCTAATCTTGTGTTGAGGGGTGACACTGCACTCAAAAGGAAACCGCCTCTGTCCCTTCACTACAAGCTACTGGGTGGAGCACATGTCCCAGACATTGTTGGGACATCTACACAGACACCTGGTCCTGCTAATCTTGATGATGAAGCCATTGCTCAGTTGTAAGAAACCTGCAAGGAGCTGGAAGAATCCATCAGGAGAGATACAGCAAGGAAGATAAAGCTCGAGCAGCTGATTAAGGCCTTGGTTGAAAAGAGAAATGCTGCAAAAGAGCAAGAGCTGACTGAAGATGATGGACAAGGTGAATCTACTGAGTCTGACAGAAGGAGTGTCCAGCAGTCTGAAGAGTCTGGTTCTGAGAATGGTGCTTCTGAATCTGAAGGTGATAGTGATGAGGTTGCTGATGAAGAGGACAGTGCTGATTAGCTAGGCTATCTGCAAGTTTATTTTCTGTTTTTGTCTGTTTTTGGTTTTTCTCTTTTCTTGTTGGACAACTTAATTCTGGTTTGGTGTTGAACAATATATTGCTATGTAATTTATCTATGACCTCTCTTTGTCATATTTGTGGCTAAAAAGGGGGAGTAGTAAGTGTGAGGGGGAGCAGCATTAGTAAGTGCTTGTGCTGTTGAGAGGGAGTGCTGCAGGTAGATTATGTGTGCTGGTGCTGTTGCAGGTAGAGTGTGTGTGCTGCAGATGGATGGTGTGTTGTTGCTGTCGAGGGGGAGTTGCTATGATGAGATGTTTGCTGGTACTGTGTGTTTTCTTTTGCAGCTGAAGGGGGGTGCTGCTATGAATGGTGTTTTTTTTTCCGCTGTTGATACTGATGGTATTTAAGTGTGTGTGGAGTTTTAGCCAAAAATAAGCCAAAGGGGGAGATTGTTATTTCCTTGGTTTTATGGTTGGCATTATTTTGTTAAAACTCATGTAGCAGCAGATGTTGAATAAAGATGTCTAAAAATATGTTTCTTACTCTTTGTTCAACATGTCAAATGAAGATGTTCCATGACTGCTCATAGGACATCGCGCAGTGAAGTCAGGTTTTATTACAGATTCTGTTGCAATGATTTGTAACTGAATATTCTGTGAATATTTGGTTATCCTATGTGGCATCCAAAGCATTTTTGGATTAGGGTTACTTGTTGGTTTTCGGATTTGCTGCTGTTTCTAATTATGGAGACATAATAGGAAACTTTGGATTGAAGACCTATTTTATTGGAGTTAATTTTGCAGATTTGTGAGCAGCCTAATTGCTGCGTCTTTGAAGCCCAAATTCAGTCCAGATTTCAAGCTATAAATAGACTGATGTAAACCTAGTTTTAAGTGTCGAACTTACATGTATTTTTAGGGTTGTGTGCTTGTGTTTTGTGAGCCTAACTGGTATCTTATGATAACAGTACAAGGACCGTAGTGTAAGTTGTGTAAGGTTGCTCATAAGCTTTTAAGCATTGAGTAGCTGAGTGTTAATTCTCATAAGCTGTGAAGTATTGAGAATTTGTGTTTTGACCATTGTTACTTGTCTTGTAAGGAACCAGTCACGGGTTGTGATTGAAGAGGGATTTGAGGAGGGCCTCATACCTAGGGGAGTCTTAGGTAGAAGTCATAGGAAGGGTAGTGATTAAGTGAGCTGATTGAACCGGGTGTGGTCATCAGTGAATTGATACTATCGAATATTGATTTCATCCCTGGCTTGGTAGCCCCCAGATGTAGGATAGTTAGATCCGAACTGGGTTAACAATTTCTGGTGTTCTTTACATTTTATGCACACTATTGTTTTGAACTTGTTCATTGTTGTTGTATATCAGTGTCACGACATCTCGATAGGACATCTGATATATATATAGGCCAGAATTACACAATTCCATTGAGAAACAAGAGAGATTGGATTGATTCCGCATCTGGTCGCAAAGCGAAGAAGATGATGTTCTTCGCGTGTTTTTTCAATTTTTTAAATATTTGAATTATTTAATTAATTTTGATATTTATTTAATTGATTCAAAAATTAATTTCTCTCTGAATTCTAATGTTTTTTAATTGATTATTTTTTTCAAAATTCACAAAAATGTTAAATTATTTTAATTTACAAAAAAAAAAATCCAATTTATATTATTTTTAATATATTTAGAATTTTTGTAATTAATTTCATTTTATTTGTTTTTAAACATTTTAAAATAAAATTCCCACTTTGATCTTTTCATTCCAAATGAATTTCAAACTTTCATGTGAATAAACATGATATTTCAAAATATTTTTCAAAGTTCACAACTTGTTTTTAGATATATTTGGTATTTTATATCATTTTTTATTTAATTTCCTTTGAAAATTATATCTTTTAAATTCAAAATTAGGGTTTCCTCTAAATTTTGATTTTTCAAATATTTTTCAAACACTTTGGGCCTTTAATAGAGTGTAAGACCTAACTCCCTTTGTACATACTTTTTTTGGGCTTCAATCATTGTATAAGACCCGATACAATTTTCAAAAAAATGGTGCGATCACTGTTTTTAATTTGGGCCTCAATTTGAGTTATAAGCCCCATCTCTTGTACAAAAATAAACTTTGGGCCTCTAATAGAGTGTAAGACCCATCCCTTTGTAAATAAAATAGTTTTTTGGGCCTCAGTCATTGTATAAGTCCCGATACGTTAAAAATCTTGGCGTAATCGCCATTTTCAAAAACAACTCATTTGGGCCTCCCCTCGTGCTGTAAGTCCAATTCTCTTTTCTTTTAACACTCTCTGGGCCTTTAATAGAGTGTAAGACCCAACTCCCTTGTACATAAATAAATTTGGGCCTCAGTTATTGTATAAGTCTCACTGTGTTTTCAAAACCGCGGCGTGATCGCCTCTTTCAAAACAAAGTCATATGGGCCTCTCCTTGAGTATAAGCCCCAATAATCTTTTTAAAACAACTTTCCCTTTTGATTTAGATTTAAATTCATAGTTGTTATCAAAACTTTCTTTAATTTCTTGAACAACTAACCATACAGGTGTAACAATGGAAGCTTGCTCACCTGTAAGTTTTAAACAACTATCTTTTACATACTTGTCTATATATATATATATATATATATATATATATATATATATATATATATATATATATTTGTTTGTAATGTTGGAAGCTTGCTCACCTGTAAGTCCTTCTACACTCTTTTAAATACTTGCCTATATATTTCATCTGTATATATGCCTGTATATTATCTGCTTAGAGTTTTCCTCGACAATTAGGTCTAGGATTAGATCAAACTAGTGGTCACTCTTTCAACAAAGTCAAAACTAGTTCCCTATAGGAAATTCCAGATACAGTCTTGCCTCCTCTTGGGCCTATACAATATGGAACAGAGAAAGGCATTATTCCCGGTGAAATTTTTCTCAAGACTGTCACAATTAGAAAATTGTCAAAGAAATTCATTTCCCCAGAGAGGATTAATTCCCGGTGAAACCTCTCTTGAATTTCTCCAAACCCTAGAACTGTTCTCTAAAGGATTAATTCTCGGTGAAACCTTTCTTGAACTTTTCGTAGGTTTGGACCCACAGGCTTCCTAAAAGCATCCCCAGCCTCCTCTTGGGCTTTGTAAAAGGACCCTCAGGCTTCTTAAAAATTCTCATGCTTTCTCTTCGGCTTAATACAAGGACCCGAGACCTCTTACAGGTATAGGACAGAACCTAGTCATCCTTTGTTAGAGCAGTCTTTCTAAGAGTTAAAACCTCATACCAATTTAGGTTTGATTCTCATCCCTTAAGACACCTGCCTCCTCTTGGGCATCATACAAAGATAAACCCTTTCATACCAATAGACTTGGACAATCTCATCTCCTCAAGGAAAAGGAGAAACCCTGATCATTTCATCAATCACCAACGGAGTTTAAACTTTTCATTCCTAAATTTCTCCATCTAGGGCCAACTTACTATCAATATAACAGTATCAGAACCTTAAGGCATCTGATATCTCAACTCCTCTGTAATCTTTAGTAAGAGTTGATTCCCCATTTTGGACCTGTCTCTGGATCTCAATAATCCTCAGCAGAAGATAGCCTCAATCTTGGGCTTTGTACATGACAGATAAAAACACTCTCTTGTTGAGTCAGTCTCTTGTTTAGCCTCAATCTTAGGCTTTGTACAAGACAGATAAAAAACACTCTCTTGTTGAGTTAGATTCTTTTCAGCCTCAATTTTGGGCTTTGTACAAGACAGATAAAAACACTCTCTTGTTGAGTCAGTCTCTTTTTAGCGTCAATCTTGGGCTTTGTACAAGACAGATAAAAAACACTCTCTTGTTGAGTCAGTTTCTTTTCAGCCTCAATATTGGGCTTTGTACAAGACACCCATAAATATCTTCAGCTGAGTCAGTCAAATAACTTTTAGCCTCAATCTTGGGCTTTGTACAAGACACATATAAAATCTCCCGGGTGGAGTCAAATCCTTCTAGCCCCTCTTAGGCTTTGATCTCCCTAAGCAGAGTCAGTTTCTTCTCTTTTAGCCTCAATCTTGGGCTTTGTACGAGACAGATAAAACCTCTCACCAGTAGAGTCAGTTTCCCATTTTAGCCTCAATCTTGGGCTTTGTACAAGACACATACAAATATTCCTCAGTGGAGTCAATAACTCTCTTTTAGCCTCAATCTTGGACTTTGTACAAGACAGACAAAATATTTCCCAGAAAAGTCAATGTTTAGCCTCCTCTTAGGCTTTGTATAATGATTTCCCCAAAAGAGTCAGTCTCTTTCTAGCCTCAATCTTGGGCTTTGTACAAGACAGATAAAACTCCCTAAGTAGAGTCAACCTTTTAGCTTCAACCTTGGGCTTTGATCAAGGCACACACATAAAACCAAAATCCCCTCAGAGGAAATCAACATTTCTCTCTAGGAAGACATTTCTCTGTATATCACACATCAAAACAGATAAATCAAACAAACCCTAATCCCAGATAACTGCTATAAGTGGCACACTTGTTGATTCAAAAATCCAAGTTGTAGTCCCTCTTTATCCTGGTAAAACCCTCTTTCATCTAATTGTTGTAAGTGGCAAGCCTCTGGATTAACTACATCCAAGTCAATGTCCCTCTCCTAGCATGAAAGATTCCTAAGGAAAAATGAAATTGCTCAACATTGTGTTAAAGTTTTCTCCTTCAGGACAAATCCCCTATAAAGGAAATTATGGCATTACTGGATTCACATATCCCAGTTAAAGTAATTCTCCTTTATAATCAGTCACCCAATAACTATGATGGACATACGAGATATCTCCTTTAGAGATGACAAATTCTCTCTCAGTCAAACCTTCCAGTTTCAATCTTGGGCTTTGAACAAGACATAAATAACCTTTTAGCTTCAATCTTGGGCTTTGAACAAGACACCAAACATCTTTTCCTCCCATAGAATAGGAGGAACTACGATTGCTGTAATTTCCCTGTTTTCTTTAATGGGAATACCTAGGCATAAGTTTACTAAATCTTAGCGAGCACACTAATCAAAAACCTTAGGTCCAGTACCTTACCAAAAACATCCAAAAACTCGACATCAACAAAAATACTCTCTCTCAAACATTCCCAAAGGAGAAGCTTTCCCAACCCTCGACAGATAAACACCAATAAGTAAAAAACTGTAGAAATTGCTAACGATCTACGAATAACCATATATAGGATGGGTAATTGACAACTCCCCATTGTATAACCCGACCCCGGACCCCCAATCTCTTAGCATTTGTTAAAGAAAACATTTGCATGCAAGGTTAGTTTTAGATAGCTTCCCTTTCCTTTCCAGCTTCATAGGATAAATAAGAAATTAGAAAGTAGCACCCAATTCCAACCAATGGCAATAAAGTGGTCGCGTCATCGACAAAAATCACTCGCTACACAGATTTGCAATTTCTGCTGCATTTTTGGGACAACAACTCTGTACTCTCTTTGGTCTTTGATTCTACAGTGTTCTAGCAGCATGTGGAACCTTCTAGACTCTTCAAGTGATTCATTGGCATTTACTACAATGTTTTCTTTCCATGCAAGACTACCATGCACCTTACTTTCATAAATTGTGAACCTTTGGGTTTGAAGCTTACATTGAGATTGCTACTGAGTTAACTTCCTAACTAACCGAGTTAACCGCTTGGCTCGGTGAGTCAAGTGTAACTAACTCCTAGCCTAATTCCAAACCACCCAAAGCCAGATCCTAGCCTAAGTTCAAACCTATCACACTCCAAACCAAAACTCTATTTAAACAAACCTTCAATCATTTTTTCAAGGATCCACAAACCCTCAACAATTCTCAATCTTTTCACAACACTTCACTCTCAATTCTCTCACATTCTCTCTGAATTTTTCTACAACTTCTTCATCTTCATCTACATTTTCTTCCCAAACCTCACCATAGCTCTTCACCATTGAAGAATAATCACTTTTCACATTGAAAGTGATTATTTCTTGAGCTTAACCTTCATCGTCTTGCAATTACACTTGGTTTTCTGGAGTTGTATTAGCTTTTGGATTCATCTCAAGTGTTTGCTTCAAGATTCAACAGTTCAAATTCGTATTTCGGAGTTTCATCGCAATTTGCTCGGTTTCGATATGGTTCGGCTACGATTGAAGATTCCTCTGGTTTTCTTTGATTATCTTCATCAAGAATCCTTTGCAACAATCACCAAGCGAATCCTCCGGCTTGTAAGTTGGTAGATCTCATTCATTTTCTGTTTCGAACGTTTTCGTATCATTCGCGATGATGTAGTTTGATGTTTTTCTTGTGTGTGAATTGATTATGCCATTGCTTGATCCATGATATTGATGTGTTAATTGATTCCATCACTGTTTATTTGTTGTTTTTAAGCTTGATTTTCGTGCACAAACTCATACCCTAGCATGTGGTAATTTGAACAAGTGATTTGGATGCTTTAAGTGCTTTTTCAAAAGCTATTTCTGCCACTGTTACAGTGGTAACTGGTTACTCAATATAGGATAACCGGTTACTCTTCACAAATTTTGCACCAGCGCTTTTTTTTAACTAAGTAACTGGTTACTCAATATAGGATAATCGGTTACTCTGTACAAATTTCACCAGATTTGCCTTTTTTCAAGCAAGTAACCGGTTACTCACTTTAGAGTAACTGATTACCACTGTAACAGAGTGCCATTTTTGGTGTTTTTCAAGCTTGTTTGCCATGCTCTCTCCTTCTAACTTCCATGGATTGATATGATTAATTTTTATGGATGTTTTAGGTGATGTTTCGCTTCAGTTTATAGCATGATTGGGAATTTTCCGATGCTCGATCTTTCGATTTCGCAATTGTGCACATTTTAGCATTTACATGAACATGATCATCTTGCACATTTTTGTCCACATAATAACATGATTTGTGATGCATTTTAAATGTCATTTGGTACTGTTTTGCACTCTCGTTCATGTTTGAATTAGGTTTATTCTCCAAAGGATAAGCTTAATCTTGTACAACCAATAATGCACCCTTTGCTCTAACGATTTTTCATTCATTTGAAAAATTGTTAGCATATTCCTCCATTTGATTAATTAATCAAAACTTTGTTTCGATTATTTGATCTCCCCTCATTGCTTCTCTCTCTAGGATTCTTTAGACTTGGTCCTATATATCCCCAGTTGAGTTGGAGTTTCACACGACACGGGAGCACCGTACAAATTGGAGTTGTTGCGATGTTTGTTTCAATTTCCACACTATAATTTGAGTGCTAGAGAAGGAATGAGAATGGAATTGTCCTACCCTCATTCTGGTTATTTCTTCGGTAAGGGCATCTGGCCTTCTCGCTGAGAATAGTCACCTCTATCCTCAAGATGTAGTGCTTCTCCTTCCCCAGTCGAGTCGATCCTTGATCACTTGTGCTCATCTTAATTTCTCTTTTGATCAATCACCATTCTCTTGGTTAAAGATCATTGTCTTGGGTTAGCACCCATCTCTTTCCTCGTTCATTCTTTTCTTGTGGTCAATCATTGCTTTTTGATTCCCCAGATAATTTCCTTCTCTTCGGTTAAACACAGTCTTTCTGTTAAAAAACCGAATGCCCAGGAGTTCACAACCTTTTCTTGGTTCTTCTCCCTTTGTTTGGTTAACCACACTGCCTGTCAGTTAAAACACCAATTTGCACTTCTTCTCAGTTAACCACAGTCTATCTGTTAACACACTGAGTTTCTTCTTGGGTTAATCACCTTCTCTCGGTTAATCACCTAATTTCTTCAGTTAACCATAATCTATCTGTTAAAATACTGAACCCCTTTCGAGTTAATCACCTTCTTTTGGTTAATCACTCGTTTCTTTCGGTTAATCACAGTTTCCCTGTTAACACTGAATCCTCAGCGATTAGCAACCTCTTTTGGTTCAACACCCTTTTTGGTTGGTCAAGTACTGTTTGTTCGGTTGGCACCAACATCCCCAATGGGTCACAACCTTTGCTTGGTTCCACACCTGTCCTTTGGGTCACAACCTTTGCTTAGTTTTACACTCGTTCTTTTGGTTTATCACAGTTTATCTATTAAAACCATTCTCTCCCCCAGAGTTGCAATCTTTGCTTTTCTTGGTTAACCACTATTTATTAGTTAACATACTGAAATCCCCTCAGAGTCAAACACCTTCTCTTGGTTCATTACTCTTGCTCTCCCTTTTTGGTTCTTTACAGCCAGCCTGTTGATACCAAATCCTTTATCCCCACCAGAGTCTTAATCTCTTTTTCTTCGATTAACCACTGTCGGCCCGTTAATATACCAAACCCTTATTCTTTTATTCCCCGGTAGGGTCGCTTACCCTCTGGTCCCCGGCACAGTTACTTTGTTCTCTTAATCCCCAGTGGAGTCTCTATTATCCTTTTGTTCCTTTATTTTCTTGGTTTCAACGCCACTCTTGCACGTTATCCTCAGCATAATCTCTACTCTTTTCCTTTACACTCCTTTCTTGGTTTTGACACCATTTCTTTGCATCCCCAGCGGAATTTCCTTCTTTCTTTTGTTCTTGGTTTTGACACCACTTCTCTCTTTCCTTTCTTTTTTCCGTCTTAGTTCCCCGAACTACGGAAGCTCTGATTCTGCATTCTTTCGAATGTCAGATACGTAGGCACGAGATCGCGATGATCTTGGCGAGCACACTTCCATCCTTCTTCCTTTCCCCTGTTTTTTCTCTGGTTCCCAGAACTACGGAGCTCTGACTTCCTCATTTCACTATGAGGGTACGTAGGCACGAGGGCCCCAATCCTCTGCGACCACTTTCTTTCTTTCTTTCTTTTCTTTTCTCTTCTTTCCTCCTTTCTCTTTAGCTAGAAGCCTTTAGATAGATAACCCATCTGATCCTAGAAGCAAGCAAAATGGTTCCCGTCGAGTATGACGGAGGCGTTAAGTGCTAGTACCTTCCTTTCGCATAACCAACCCCCATTCCCGTTTCTCTTCCCTTTGGGTTTTATCGATATTTTCCCTATCCTCTGGGACTAAATAAAGTTCGGTGGTGACTCTGTTGTATCTTTGAGTATGCGATTCACTCAGGTATAAACCAGCCATCTTCAGCTGGCGACTCTGCTAGGGAGTCCTTGCGCTTGTAAGTTGGGGTCTCGCCTAGTTTTGCTCATTTTTCTTGCTTGTTTCGATGTTTATCTTTTGCGCTTTACTAGCTTTATCTTTACGCTTTATTTAGCTTTATGTTTATTTACTGCATTTCTTTACTGCTTTGAATATTCATATGCTGTATGTTCTAGATATCTGATGTATTCTCTATTGTTGGTGGGATGGGTGTTCTGAGAGATAAGCCCAATATCCAGGCTTGAGTATACACCCAGGATTAGAGTGGAAAGTAGTGTGACTTGTGTGGCGTCTGGCCAGACTTAGTATACACGAAAATTCCACATCCAGGAGAGGTTTTCTTTGGTGATGTTCTATCCTGTGCATTGGGGCAGATGATATAAAGTAATCTAGAGAGCTGTCGACTCTGGCGACCATTCCCAAGAACTCACTTGAGGCACTCCTCCCAAGGGGCGATAATGGCAGACCAGAAATGGCAAACCCATTACGCTTCTTGATCCGAGGACCCGAAGCTGAGAACTTGCTATAGGGTGACCCTTTTGAGGGGAATCAGTGGAGGCCTCCTTGAGGAGTAATAATGCCAAACCAGAAATGGTGAACGTATTATTACGTCTCAACTAGAGAGTCTGAGAAGCTGAGGACCATTAGGATTTCTTGATCAAATCATACCTGTGAGGGGGATATTGGGTTTTTCTGTAGGAAACCAAGACTCTTCCAACCTTTGTTCTCTCACCGAGTCAGATTTTTGCACCGACACAGAATTACCTTTGCAGATATTTAAATTGTTCATATTTGATTAGTCAGACTGTACTGGCTTCTTGATTTTGGTGTTGCATATCATTTCATCATGTCAAATTAATTTTTGCATATGCATTAAAAATTATTTTTGCATGAATTTCATTCATTCATGCACGCATATAGATGTCCTTCATCCGAGAAACCATTGCTTACTCTGATCATTTCTAGCTTGTAGCAAGACGATGACTCGACATCGGTATTTCACTCGCTCAAGCAAATCCAAGATCATGGCTGACTTTGAAGCTGAGAACACTGCTTGTAAGGAAACTCTGGCTTAATTTCAAGGTCGGATGGATCAGTTTCAGGCAAACATGGATGTCATTATGGAACTCCTTCGTGCTTAGAAGGATGCCGCTGCTGCTGCCACTGTTGTTGCAACTGCCACTAATTCTACCGTTGTCACTCCTGTTGTGACTATGTCTCCTATTGTTATGGCTACTTCTACTGTTGTTCCTTCTCCTGCTACTATTGAAGTGTCAGTTGAGCCTGTGATTCAGCCTGTTATGCATCCGTCAAATTCTCAGTCTGGTTTGAACAAAATGCCTGCTGCTTTTCCTTGGGGCATGCCTCTGAATTTTACTCCTCAGATTACAAACAATGGTGCCTTCGAACCATATCAGCCTTTTGTTGTGCCCATGCCTAATGGGAATGCTGCTGCATATTCGTGGGGTATGCCTACTCCGGTTCCACCTCCAGTGGTGAGCAATGATCATGAGAATCTTCAGGTTCAGACTCGTCAGACTTCTGTGTTGACCGACGTTGAAACTCCTGATGAAGAAGAGCATGTGTATAGGGGTCCTCCTATTCATGTTCCGGTCTCATCCCAAGCTGCTCAAACTTCTGTTCAGAATGTTCATTTTGGAATGCCCTATCCTGGGGCATATTCAGCTACCATGGTACCTCCTCCGAATTATCCGTTTGGTGTTCAAATGGGTCAGAATGTTGGTCAGGTGTTTAATCTATGTTTGGTATATCCTTCTCATTTTGCTACTCTGCAAGTGCACGCTCCGGCCGCATCTCAACTGCCAAATCCTTAGATTCTTGCCAGGCCTACTAATCAAGAGAAACATGCTGGTTACAAGTTGTTGGAAGTCCGTATTCGAGCTATTGAAGGGTTTTCTGCTTTTGGCATGGAGGCCAAGGACTTATGTTTGGTTCCGAATGTTGTACTACTGCAGAAATTCAAAATACCTGAGCTTCCAAGGTATAAAGGTTTGAGTTGCCCACGTAGTCACATCACTATGTACTGCAGGAAGATGGCATCCTATATTGATAATGATGAATTGCTAGTTCATTGTTTTCAAGATAGTTTGTCTGGTGCTTCATTGGATTGGTACATGGGCTTAGAACGCATCAAAATCCGTACTTGGAGGGATTTGTCTTAAGCGTTCTTGAAACAATACAAATATAATCTTGATCTAGCACCTACTAGATTGCAATTGCAAAACCAATCTCAACGCTCAGCTGAAACATTTAAAGAATATGCACAAAGATGGCGCGAGATGGCATCTCGTGTGCGACCTACTCTCTCTGACAATGAGTTGGTTGACATCTTTATGGGTACATTGCAAGGAACCTACTATGAGAAAATGGTGGGTAGTTCTTCATCGAATTTTGCTGACATTGTAACCATCGGTGAACGAATTGAGAATGGTTTGAAGACTGGAAAGATCCCTGGAGCTGCTTCCCAGCAGCAAACTACCAGAAAATCTCAGAACAGTCAACCAAAGAAAAAGGAAGGTGAAGCCAATGCTGTGACAGCTTAAGTTCCTCCTCAGTATCAAGCACCCATGGCTCACATTCCATACTATACATATCCGTATATTGCTGCTGCACAATATCAACAACCTCCATACCAGTATCATCTGCAACAACCAGTTAAGAATGTACAGAATCAACAACAACCGTAACGTCAGCAACAAACTCAACAGAACAACAGAAATCAGTAGAATCAAAACTGACAAAACAACAACAATCAAGGAAATCGTAAGCGTCCGAATTTCGACAGAATTTCGGTGCCATACACTGAATTGTTCCCTTACTTGGTTCACCAAGGGGCAATTATTCCCAAGGAGATTGCACCTGCAATTCCTCCATTCAACCCAAAGCATAATCCAAATGCGTCTTGTGCCTATCATGCTGGATACATAGGACATGCGACAAAAGACTTTATTGTTTTCTAAACCAAGGTTCAAGAGCTCATCGATCGAAAGATCTTGACTTTTGCTGAGGAAGGTCCTAACATTCAGCATAATCCATTGCCCAATCACAGGGACCTGCTGTTAACATGATTGAGGATAATCTGATGGCTGAATTGATCATGGATGTTGACAAGGTAAAAACCCCAATGACTGTGGTTATCAAGAAATTGAACGAACATGGGCTGCTGAAAGGGCTGCATGGTAAGTGTCAGATTTGTGACGATAATCCTAACCAGTGTCGGAGGCTGAAGGATTGTGTCCAGATTTTGATGAACCGAGGCGAGGTTTAATTTCACAGATCTAAACCTGTTGAAGAAGTCGCTACTATCGAGCCGTTCACCATCATCTATAGGAAGGTTCCTGCTAAATCCCCTAAGCAGAAAAAAGTACAACCTATCGTTATTTGCCCGCCAAAACCATTTCTGTATCAGAATTCTAAGGAGGTACCTAGGAGGTATGGGTCTACTATGTTTTCTGGAGGTCAAGAGATAAGGGTTTCTGATTCTAAGATTGTGAATGTTACCACCGCTGGAGGTATGACTTGTAGTGGACGAGTGTTTGCTCCGAAAGTCACTACAAAACCGGTACAAGTTCTGACCGTTGTTCTTCCCAAGGAGAAGCCTGCATCTACAATCCATGTTGATCAACAAGGGGGGTCTACTGTTGTACCAGTGCCGACTATTCCGTCTGAGGATGCTACAAAAAGAAAGGAGACACTTGATGATCAAGAGTTCCTAAGATTGATCAAGAAAAGTGATTTTAAAATTGTGGATCAGCTAGGGCAGATTCCCTTAAAGATCTCAATTTTGTCCTTACTTATGAGCTCGCTTGCCCACATATCAGCTTTGTTGAAAGTCTTAAACACTTCCCACGTGATGCATGATATATCTGTTATCGAGTTCGATGATTTAGTGGCTAACATAACAGCAGGAAGATACTTGGGCTTTTGTGAATTAGAATTGCCTCCTGAAGGAGCTGCCCACAATAAAGCACTGCACATATCCATAACCTGCATGGATGCCTTATTATTTCGTGTTCTAGTGGATACCGGTTCTTCACTCAATGTCATGCCTAAGGGCACATTGAGTCAATTACTGGTAGAAGGGAGCGAGATGGAGGCCAAGCACCATAGTAGTCAGAGCTTTTGATGGTTCTAGAAGGCAGGTCATCGGAGAAGTGGATTTACCCATCAAGGTTGGACCGCATTTGTTCACCATTACTTTCCAAGTGATGGATATCAATCCTGTATACAGTTGCCTATTGGGTCGCCCATGGATTCACGCCGCATGGGCAGTTACTTCCACTTTACATCAGAAATTGAAATTCATGTTTGATGATCAGCTGGTCATCGTCTGTGGTGAGGAGGATCTGATTGTAAGCAAATTGTCATCTTTCCGATACGTTGAGACCGATAAGGGCATAGCTGAGGTGCCATTGCAGTGTCTCGAGTTCGAAGATGTCAGCTCTGCTTCAACTAGTCATGGTAGATCACCACAAATGACCTAGACATATTCCAAAAGTACTAAAGAAACCATCGAGAAAGGTGCCTTGCCAGGATGGGGGCATGTGATTGATGTGGTTGAAAAGCATGATCGTTTTGGATTGGGTTACTGTCCTGGTCAACAATCTAGTTCACTTGTTCAAAAGCAGTGCAACTCGATCAAGTTCAATAGTGCGGGTTTTCAAAAGGGTGACATCGTCGCAGCTATTGGTGATGCTGGTCCTAGCAACCAGATTTCAAGCTTTGTACGCAAATGCCCGCCGGGTTTCCAGCTCAACAATTGGACATCTATCGTAATTCTTGTGGTTTTTCCAAATAACATGTAATGCATTTTGCTTTCTCATTCCCTCGTCCTCGCTCGAGACGAGTGAATAGCTTGTAAAGGGCGTCATGCTTTTGCAATATAATGTGATCAATAAATAAAATTTTTTGCATTCAAAATCATGCTCTATTTTCTTTCTTTATTTTACTTTTTTCACAAACAAATGGCAAAAGTTTCTTTTATTTTTCACTTTTCAAAATAGCTCATTCTAAACATATTCACAAACATGCAGAACTACTAAATGCATTGATCACAACATGGCAACATCCATTTTAATTCTGGGATTCCAATTAACCAAGTCGAAGAAGATGGTGAGGAAGATTGCGAATTACCAGCTGAACTAGCAAGGCTCCTTGAGAACGAGCATAAAGAGATTCAGCCATACAAAGAGCCAGTGGAAGTTGTCAATCTTGGTACTGATGAAGTCAGAAGAGAAGTTAAGGTTGGCGCGTCCCTCGCAAAGCATGTACACTCCGAGTTAGTCAAGTTATTGAAAGAGTATGTTGATATCTTTGCCTGGTCCTATCAACATATGCCTGGGTTGGATACCAACATCGTTGAACATCACTTGCCACTCAAGCCCGGATGTCCTCCTGTCAAGCAGAAACTCAGAAGGACAAGACCCGACATGGCACTTAAAATCAGAGAAGAGGTAAAGAAGCAGCTTGACGCTGGGTTCCTGGCCACTTCCAAATACCCTGAATGGATTGCCAACATCGTCCCGGTTCCAAAGAAAGACGGGAAGGCCAGAATGTGTGTGGATTATCGAGATCTCAATAAGGCAAGCCCGAAAGATGATTTTCCGTTGCCTCACATTGACGTCTTGGTGGACAACACTGCACAGTTCTCTGTCTTTTCGTTCATGGACGGTTTCTCAGGATATAATCAGATCAAAATGTCCCCAGCTGACATGGAAAAGACTGCCTTCATCATGCCATAGGGCACATATTGTTACAAAGTTATGCCATTCGGTTTGAAGAATGCAGGGGCAACATATCAACGTGCCATGACAACCCTCTTTCATGATATGATCCATAGCAAGATTGAGGTTTACGTGGACGATATGATTGCCAAGTCCAAAACTGAAGAGGATCACTTGGTTCATCTAAAGAAACTGTTTGACAGACTCAAGAAGTTTATACTGTGGTTGAATCCTGCGAAGTGTACCTTCGAAGTTTGATCTGGTAAACTGTTGCGCTTTATTGTGAGTCAGAATGGCATTGAAGTTGATCCTGACAAGGTTCGGGCAATTCAGAACATGCCGCCTCCCAAAATAGAAAAAGAAGTCCGTGGCTTTCTGGGCAGACTTAATTACATTTCAAGATTCATTTCGCACTTGACGGCTACCTGTGAACCAATGCTCAAAATACTAAGAAGTAATCAATCAGTCGAATGGAACAATGATTGTCAAGAAGCATTTGACAAAATAAAACAATATTTGCAAGAACCACCGATCTTAGTACCGCCGATTCCTGGTAGGCCTTTAATCATGTTCTCACCGTTCTCGATGAATCAATGGGGGTGTGTATTGGGTCAACATGACGACACTGGCAGAAAAGAACATGCAATTTACAATCTGAGCAAGAAGTTCACTGATTGTGAGACCAGATACTCACTATTGGAGAAAACTTATTGTGCTCTAGTCTGGGTTGCTCGACGCCTAAGACAATACATGATTTGCCACACTACTTTATTGATATCCAAAATGGATCCGATAAAGTACATATTCGAAAATCCTATTGTCTATGGAAGGATTTCTCGATGGCAGATGTTGTTAACTGAGTATGATATCCAGCATGTTACCTAGAAAGCAATAAAAGGGAGTGTCTTGTCTGACTACTTTGCTCATCAACATGTAGAGGGTTATCAACAAATGAAATTTGACTTTCCCGATGAGGATGTTCTGTTTATCAGAGATTACGAGACTCCAGACCCTGACATGGGACCCGAATCAGGGGCACGATGGATGCTCGTGTTCGACGGTGCCTCCAATGCTAAATGCCATGGAATCGGTGCTATCCTCATCTCTCCATCAGGTTTTCACCTTCCCTTCACTGCCAGATTATGCTTTGCATGTACCAACAATATGGCTGAATACGAAGCATGTATCTACGGTATTGAAGCGGCAATTGACATGAGAATCAAGATTCTCGAGGTCTATGGAGATTCTGCTTTAGTTATTGGCCAAGTCAGAGGGAACTTTGTGACTCGGGATTCCAAGTTGGTTCCGTACCAACAACACATAGCGAAATTGATTCCTTACTTTGATGAAATCTATTTTCATCATATCCCTAGAGAGGAAAATTAACTAGCTGATGCACTTGCCACTTTAGCATCCATGTTTAAGGTCAAGTGGAAGAATGAAGCTCCTTCTATCCGCATTGATCATTTGAACGAACCAGTACACTGTTTAGCAATCGAGGAGGAGTCTAATGACAAGCCTTGGTTCTACGATATCAAGAGATATTTGGAAAAGCAAGAATATCCTGAGGGTATTACTATCATTGACAAGAAGGCTCTTAGATGGCTCTGTGACAAATTCTTCTTAAGTGGTGGTGTACTATACAAGAGGAATTATGATTCCGTGTTGCTCAGATGCGTGGATAGACACGAAGCAAACACGATCATAAGGTCCATACATGAGGGATGCGAGGTTGTACATGCTAAAGGTCCTTCTATGGCCAAGAAGATCCTTCGAGCTCGGTATTATTGGACAATAATGGAGGTAGACTGTTACAACTTTGCCAAAAGATGTCACAAGTGCCAAATCTATGGAGACAAGATCCATGTGCCTCCAACTCCATTGAATGTTTTGACTTCGCCTTGGCCATTCTCTATGTGGGAATAGATATGATTGGAATGATCGAACCGAAAGCTTCCAACGGCCATTGCTTCATTCTAGTTGCTACCGAATACTTCACCAAGTGGGTTAAAGCTGCTTCTTATGCAAATGTTACACGCCAAGTGGTTGCCAGATTTATCAAGAAGGAGATAATTTGTCCCTATGGTATTCCTAGAAACATTATCACTGACAATGCAAGCAACCTGAATAATAAAATGATGAAAGAGTTGTGTCAAGAATACAAGATCTAGCACTAAAACTCTTCACCATATCGGCCCAAGATGAATGGTGACGTCGAAGCAGCAAACAAAATCATCAACAGGATTGTCCAGAAAATGGTCAAGACTTACAAAGATTGACATGAAATGCTTGCATTCGCATTACATGGCTACAGAACTTTAGTTCGTACTTCTACTGGGGTAACTCCGTATTCACTTGTGTATGGTATGGAGACTGTTTTACCCATTGAAGTCGAAATTCCTTCGCTCAGAGTCATTATGGAAGCAGATCTTGATGAAGTTGAATGGGTTCAATCCAGATATGACCAGCTGAATCTCATCGAAGAGAAGCGCCTTACAGCCGTTTGTCATGGTCAATTGTATCAGAGATGCCTCAAGCGAGCTTTTTACAAGAAAGTTCTCCCTCGAGCGTTCCATGAAGGCGAACTCGTGCTCAAGAGATATTCACCTGTTCACTCGGATCCACGCGGCAAGTGGACTCCCAATTATGAAGGACCTTTTGTTGTCAAGAAGGCCTTCTCAGGCAGAGCCCTGATCCTCACCACCATGGATAGGGAGGAGTTGCCATCACCCGTGAACTTCGATACAGCCAAAAAATATTATGCCTGAAAAAAATGGATAAAGAACCCGCTAGATTGACATCCGCAAGGACAATCTAGGCAAAAATGGGCGTCCCAATGGACCAAAAAAAAAGAAATGTCCATGCAAAAGTTAGGGACAATGCAAAAAAATAATAACAGCCCACTAAGTTAAAAACCCGAAAGGGCGACTTAGGCAAAAATGGGTATCCCGGTGGACGAAAAAAATATAAATATGTCCAGGAAAAAATTAGGGATAAAGGCATTTGACTGTGAACACTTGAGCCTCTCTTCGTCATAGCAGGACTTCAGACGGTAACAGAGCAGTCAAATCACCATCAACTAGTGCAAGGTGTTGGAACCTAGACTTACAGTGGATGGTAGCCAATGTTGTAATCAATGCAAAGCATGATTTCCCTTTGCCATTTACATTTTTTTTTCAATTTTTATTGCAAATTTCCTCATCAAGGAGTTTGCATCCTTGTACACATCTTATGTACATATTTTCTACATTCAATAAAAATACATCATTTATTTTCTTAATTGTTCTCTTTCCAGTATTTTGTTTGCAAAATAAGCGATTATTTGTGATCACCTAATACTATAAAGCATTGAGAATAATAAAAAGCTAAATCAATCGAGAAAGCTTTATGCATTGCATATGTTACTGGTGACTCCTGCAGGATAATCGGGAATATCCACCGGGAAGCCTAATGCCCGACTCACATCGTGAAGGTTCTTGGAAGAAGTTGTTGTTTCCTCAGCGGAACCATCATTTCCCCAGCAATCGCCATTGTGGTTATCCAGAAGGATGATTACATTCCATTTCCCCGATAGATCCATAATGTCCTCAGTAAAGTTTTCACGATGTACCCCGAGAGGAGACGGTCGTTCTTTTCCCCAGCACGTATCGTGCATCATTCCCAGCATGTCAAAACTAACACGCACCAGCAGCGGTACGACATGGTTACTCGTCTTCCCCAAGCAGAGAAGATCCTCCGGACCTTGGTAAATTCCCTGTAGCAGATTCAGTGGTAGTTTTCTAGGTTCATTCCCCCGGTAGAGGCAGTCATGATGAAAAGATTGACCTGATCCTCTCATCCTCAGCAGTGTCAACGGTGATAATCTAGAAGTCCGATGCTTCTCAGTTTCTTCCCCAGCGGAGTTGTCACCATTTTGGGGCCTTTCCCCAGCAGGATCTATTTTCATCTGTGGGTTCTCTCCCCAGCCAGGGATGTCGAGTTCTTTTTGCTACAATCTCCACCTAACCCACCGCGCAATACATCTACCTGCACCTTTGCATGGCATGATATCAAACATCATGTAGAACACATACATGGCATGTGCATCAAGCATACTCCATTTCCTTTGGCCTGATTCATCTCCCCAGCAGATACTCAGCCAAACTTCAAACACTCTCAAAACTCTTCTTTTGTCGTCGTCGGCCAAATTTTTGAGCTACTCTTTTATTTAATCCCCTTTTACCTCGAATCATCAAAAAGCTAGCGCAATTCATACATTCAGGTCCAAGAGGATTAAATAGGGGCAGCTGTCGTAACGCAAAATTTGACCTCCCCCTTTTGCCTTTTGCATAAGCATGTGCATTCGCATCGCTGGCATACGCACTCGCATTTTTTTCTCTTTGTTTCTTGCTGCATGAATATTCAAGTTCTCCAAGCCCGATTAATCACATCTTCACAAGGCCATCACATCATCAAAACAAGCACAAAACAAGGGTTTCCATGCCTATCATCAAAATAAGAGGTGGAGAATCGAAACCGAGACTTCAGCACTTGTTCCTGAGCAATCTGGGCAATTTTTCCCTAGAGTAACCGGTTACTCAATATAGGGTAACCGGTTACTCAATATAGGGTAACCGGTTACTCAGTGCAGATTTGCAATTTCTGCTGCAATTTTGGGACAGAAACTCTGCACTCTCTTTGGTCTTTGATTTTAGAGTGTTCTAGCAGCATGTGGAACCTTCTAGACTCTTCAAGTGATTCATTGGCATTTACTACAATGTATCCTTTCCATGCAAGACTACCATGCACCTTACTTTCATAAATTGTGAACCTTTGGATTTGAAGCTTACATTGAGATTGCTACCGAGTTAACTTCCCAACTAACCGAGTTAACCGCTTGACTCAGTGAGTCAAGTGTAACTAACTCCTAGCCTAATTCCAAACCACCCAAAGCTAGCTCCTAGCCTAAGTCCAAACCTCTCACACTCCAAACCAAAACTCTATTTAAACAAACCTTCAATCATTTTTTCAAGGATCCACAAACCCTCAACAATTCTCAATCTTTTCACAACACTTCACTCTCAATTCTCTCACATTCTCTTTGAATTTTTCTGCAACTTCTTCATTTTCATCGACATTTTCTTCCAAAACCTCACCATAGTTCTTCACCATTGAAGAATAATCACTTTTGACATTGAAAGTGATTATTTCTTGATCTTAACCTTCATCGTCTTGCAATTACACTTGGTTTTCTGGAGTTGTATTAGCTTTTGGATTCATCTCAAGTGTTTGCTTCAAGATTCAACGGTTCAAATTTGTATTTCGGAGTTTCGTCGCAATTTGCTCAGTTTCGATACGGTTCGACTACGATTGAAGATTCCTCTGATTTTCTTTGATTATCTTCATCAAGAATCCTTTGCAACATTCACCAAGCCAATCCTCCGGCTTATAGGTTGGTAGATTTCATTCATTTTACTGTTTCAAACGTTTTCGTATCATTCATGATGTAGTTCGATGCTTTTCTTGTGTGTGAATTGATTATGCCATTGCTTGATCCATGATCTTGATGTGTTAATTGATTCCATCACTGTTTATTTTTTGTTTTTAAGCTTGATTTTCGTGCACAAATTCATACCCTAGCATGTGGTAATTTGAACAAGTGATTTGGATGCTTTAAGTGCTTTTTCAAAAGCTATTTTTGCCACTGTTATAGTGGTAACCGGTTACTCAATATAGGATAACCGGTTACTCTTCACAAATTTTGCACCAGCGCTATTTTTTTAACTAAGTAACCGGTTACTCAATATAGGATAACCGGTTACTCTGTACAAATTTCACCAGATTTGCCTTTTTTCAAGCAAGTAACTGGTTACTCACTTTAGAGTAACCGATTACAACTGTAACAGAGTGCCATTTTTGGTGTTTTTCAAGCTTGTTTGCCATGCTCTCTCCTTCTAACTTCCATGGATTAATATGATTAATTTTTATGGATGTTTTAGGTGTTGTTTCGCTTCAGTTTATAGCATGATTGTGAATTTTCCGATGCTCGATCTTTCGATTTCGCAATTATGCACATTTTAGCATTTACATGAACATGATCATCTTGTACATTTTTGTCCACATAATAACATGATTTGTTATGCATTTTAAATGTCATTTGGTACTGTTTTGCACTCTCATTCATGTTTAAATTAGGTTTATTCTCCAAAGGATAAGCTTAATCTTGTACAGCCAATAATTCACCCTTTGCTCTAACTATTTTTCATTCATTTGAAAAATTGTTAGCATATTTCTCCCTTTGATTAATTAATTGAAACTTCGTTTCGATTATTTGATCTCCCCTCTTTGCTTCTCTCTCTAGGATTCTTTAGAGCTTGGTCCTCTTTAACCCCAGCTGAGTTGGAGTTTCGTACGACACGGGAGCACCGTACAAATTGGAGCTATTGCGATGTCCGTTTCAATTTCCACACTATACTTTGAGTGCTAGAGAAGGAATGAGGATGGAATTGTCCTACCCTCATTCTAGTTATTTCTTGGGTAAGGGCGTCTGGCCGTCTCGCTGAGAATAGTAACTTCTATCCTCAAGCTGTAGTGCTTCTCCTTCCCTAGTCGAGTCGATCCTTGATCACTTGTGCTCCTCTCAATTTCTCTTTTGATCAATCACCATTCTCTTGGTTAAAGATCATTGTCTTGGGTTAGCACCCAACTCTTGCCTCGTTCATTCTTTTCTTGTGGTCAATCATTGCTTTTTTATTCCCCAGATCATTTCCTTTTCTTTGGTTAAACACATTCTTTATGTTAAAAACCGAATCCCCAGGAGTTCGCAACTTTCTCTTGGTTCTTCTCCCTTTGTCTGGTTAACCACTCCCTGTCAGTTAAAACACCAATTTGCACTTCTTCTCAGTTAACCACAGTCTATCTGTTAAAACACTGAGTTTCTTCTTGGGTTAATCACCTTCTCTCGGTTAATCACCCAATTTCTTCAGTTAACCACAGTCTATCTGTTAAAATACTGAACCCCTTTCGAGTTAATCACCTTCTTTTGGTTAATCACTCGTTTCTTTCGGTTAATCACAGTTTCCCTGTTAACACCGAATCCTCAGCGGTTAACAACCTCTTTTGGTTCAACACCCTTTTTGCGTTGGTCAAATACAGTTTGTTCGGTCGGTACCAACATCCACAGTGGGTCACAACCTTTGCTTGGTGGTTCCACACCCGTCCTTTGGGTCACAACCTTTGCTTAGTTTTACACCCGTTCTTTTGGTTGATCACAGTTTATCTGTTAAAACCTTTCTCTCCCCCAGAGTTGCAATCTTTGCTTTTCTTGGTTAACCATTATTTATCAGCTAACATACCGAAATCCTCTCAGAGTCAAACACCTTCTCTTCGTTCAGTACTTTTGCTCTCCCTTTTTGGTTCTTCACAGCCAGCCTGTTGACACCAAATCCTTTATCCCCACCAGAGTCTTAATCTCCTTTTTTTCGGTTAACCACTGCCGGTCAGTTAATATACCGAACCCTTATTCTTTTATTCCCCGGTAGGGTCGCTTACCCTCTGGTCCCCGACACGGTTACTTTGTTCTCTTACTCCCCAATGGAGTCTCTATTATCCTTTTGTTCCTTTATTTTCTTGGTTTCAACGCCACTCTAGCACGTTATCCTCAGCACAGTCTCTATTCTTTTCCTTTGCACTCCTTTCTTGGTTTTGACACCATTTCTTTGCATCCCCAGTGAAATTTCCTTCTTTCTTTTGTTCTTGATTTTGACACCACCTCTCTATTTCCTTTCTTTTTTCCATCTTAGTTCCCCGAACTACGGAAGCTCTGATTCTGCATTCTTTCGAATGTCAGATACGTACGCACGAGATCGCGATGATCTTGGCGAGCACACTTTCATCCTTCTTCCTTCCCCCTGTCTTTTCCCTGGTTCCAGGAACTACGGAGCTCTGACTTTCTCATTGCACTATGAGGGTACGTAGGCACGAGGGCCCCAATCCTCCGCGAGCACTTTCTTTCTTTCTTTTCTTTTCTCTTCTTTCCTCCTTTCTCTTTAGCTAGAAGCCTTTAGATAGATAACCCATCCAATCCTAGAAGCAAGTGAAATGGTTCCCGTCGAGTACGACGGAGGCGTTAAGTGCTAGCACCTTCCTTTCGCATAACCGACCCCAGCTCTCGTTTCTCTTCCCCTTGGGTTTTATCGATATTTTCCCTGTCCTCTGGGACTAAATAAAGTTTGGTGGCGACTTTGTTGTATCTTTGAGTGTGCAATTCACTCAGGTATAAACCAGCCATCTTCACACTGGTACAAAGAACTCTTCAATATCTATTAGACCACTGGTGGCTTCCGATCTACCAGGATGAAGACACGCAACAAGTTAGCATAACTAATGGGAATCCTGATAGGCACCAAAGCTGTGATATTTGCTTACTAGAAACAGATCTGGTAAGGATGCACTGCATATAAAGTGAGTACAGTCGGGTACCACCTCATAATTATGAACACTGTGGAATATGTTCAGAAAATAACCAAGGGTGCTACCTCGTGCGTGCAGCTCTCCAGCATCAGTTAGACCGAAAGGAAACTCAACCATGCTTGAATTCTCAATCAATCAACATGGTACAAGGATTGAGGTTGCTTACAACGGTCAAAAGGCCCAAAAATCCCCTGTGGTTATCTACCTGCTAGGCCCAATACCATACAAGTCATAAAAGGCTATTCCGTACAAATACGGTGCGACTACCATAGAAGATGGAAAAGAAATTCCACTGCCATCAGTTGTGAACATTCCTGACATCAGTCGAGTTACCCGGAGCGGTCGAATCTTCAACAGAGGAGTTAGAGAACCTGAAATAGGAAAGGAACCTCAAGTTGAAGTTCCTAATCAACAAATCGGTCAATCCAACAACACGGAACCTGTAAAGAACAACGATGAAATGCTAAAGCTCATCCAAAAAAGTGAGTACAACATTGTAGATCAATTGTTGCAAACTCCGTCTCGGATCTATGTGTTATCTCTCCTGCTTAGTTCAGAAGCTCACAGAGAAACTCTACAGAAATTCTTGGAACAGGCCTTTGTAGAACAAGATGTAACAGTGGGTCAATTTAACATCATTATCTCCAACATCACTTCCTACAACAATTTGGGATTCAGTGATGAAGAACTGCCAGAGGAAGGCAAGAACCATAACATGGCACTCAATATCACAATCAATTGCTAGGACGATGCTTTAGCCAATGTACTGGTAGACATAGGTTCATCTTTGAACGTCATGCCAAGGTCAACTTTGGTACGACTATCTTTTCAAGGTACTCCTATGAGAGGCAGTGAGATCATCGTCAAAGCCTTTGACGGATCCAGGAAAATAGTTATCGGCGAAGTCGATCTTCCCATAACCATTGGTCCCTACACTTTCCAAGTCACTTTCCAGGTCATGGACATCCGAGCAGCATACAACTCTTTATTAGGAAGACCTTGGATACACGAAGCTGGGGCAGTCACTTTGACACTTCACCAGAAGCTGAAGTTTGTCAAGAACGACAAATTAATCACGGTATGCAGAGAACATGCTTTAATCGTGAGCAACTTATCATCATTCTCCTGTGTAGAACCAGAGGAGGTTATTGGAACTCAATTTCAAGCACTCTCTGTAAGCAATGAGAACCACCAAGAAAAAGGAACGTCAATTTCCTCGTACAAAGACGCTCTCCAAGTAATAGGGAGTGATAACATAAAAGGATGGGGATAGATTATAATTCCTACTGATAACAAGACAAGAAAAGGTCTTGGTTTTTCTCCCACATGTACCCCGACTACAAGGAAGGATGAAAGCTTTCATCCCATTCAGGATTTCTTCCACAATTGAGGCTTCCTCCACCCAATATCTCAAGAAGTCCACACCATCGACGAGAACGACTCTTCTGATACAGATGGAGAGTGGAAAGCCTATTTTAACAATGAAGGTTATATATCTCAAGGAGAAACGTACATGCCATTCTGCTCTCCAAAGCAAAGTCCCAGATATATACCGAGATCAGATTTCAAAATGATCTATGGAGATTATGATCCCGAAGGATGTCGTGCTCCACCCAACTCATTAGAGGAAGACACTCCGATGAAAGATAACTTTGACTACGATTCTTATGATCCCCTGGATGATTTGCCTATCTGGAAACCTTACATGGAAGACTCGGGGAAAAAGAGTCATCCGAATAATGCCTATCTGCTAAATGATCTTGAAAAGAATACGCCTGTAATCCCAGAGTCATGTAATCCTTACCCAAAACATTCCGAAAATGTCCAACACCACGTTGATGAAGTTGCAAAGTGTCATACCCCAAATTTTGACCACTAAGATTTCCCATCATTGTGCAAATCATCATCACAATATGGATGAACCATCATGCCTCACCAAATGCCTCAAAGATGGGTGAGCATCCACTACAATCAAAATTAGGGTTTCAAGCCCTCTCGGAGCTTTAGACAAAGGCTCAATCAAGAAATGACTTGATTTTCAACTTGTCTGATCTCTCAAACATCCTCAAAGTATCAAAAGGACTCCCACTTCAAGGATTAAGCACAAGGTTGCTCCCTTCTAGGTGGATCAAGCCTCAAGATCGCCAGTGTCACCAAATTAGGGTTTTGATCACCCAGGGCCTCCAGATGAAAAGTTTCATCTGGGCACAAGCCATTGATCCAAAACATAACCTAATATACTTCATGGAACCTCATGAACCCATGCATCAAGTCAATTTTGCCTCAAGGGATGCATTCATCAAAAATCAGGAATTAGGGTTTCTTGACCTAATTCACCCCTAAGTTGACTTTTGGGACAAATCATGAGCCAAGACCTCAAGAGATGATTTGAGGGTCTCTAATATACCATATTGATCCATTTGGGACAATGGATTAATCCAAGAAGCTTGGGCAACAAGTCTCAATTTCATCTACACCACAATTAGGGTTTTAAGAGAAAAGTCAACTGTAACTTTGACTTTTGACCAGGACATGCTCCCAAGCCCTAGGACATACCTCAATATACCCCATGACACCCATGGAACATGTCCATCAAGTTTGATTTAGGTCAAGGACATGATTTCCTGAAGAATTGCACAGTTTGGAATTCATCTGATAAAAAGTCAACTGTGCACAAAAGTCAACTTTGACTTTTTGAGATTTTTCACCAAAATGGATTTTTAACCCTAAAATGATGTTAATGTATGATTTGAATCATCATTCATCAAGAAAAATCAAGAAAAGTGAGATAACTTGTAAAAGGGGTAACCATAAAACTTAGAAATTTTTCTAAGTTAAAAATAAAGTGGCAAGGGTACCAACTTTGGAGGACCATAACTCCTAAACCACAAGGCCATTTTTTCTCATCCAAAGATGGATTTGTAGCCCTCATTATCACCTACAAAAACTTCAACTACAAGTCATTCCAATTCATTAAGGATTTTGAGTTATGGAGTGATCAAAGTGGCTGAAAAGTGAAAATGTCACTTTTTCCAACACTTAGTGAAATTTTCACTAAGTCAGATTCTGCCTCACTTTTTGCCAAATGTAGGGGGATTTTTCACTTGGAATCAAAAGAGATCAAAACCAAACTTGTTCAAACAGTTGTTGTATCATGTAAGAGCTTTCCAAAATGGCCAAGAACATTTCCAAATTCAACTTACACCATGAGATATGACATTGCCAAGTTGCCTTGCTGAAATCTGTCAAGGCAAGGCAGAATTTGCAACTTTGGTCGATTTGCCAAAATCAGCCAAATTCAATTGCTCCTATCCACTTGGACACCTCAGAGGATTGAATCTAAAGGGGACAATCACTGAGCCAAGCCTCCAAAGTCCATGGAACAAGAAATAGCATGTTGAACCTAGAATGGCCATAATAAGGACAAGACTTCAAATTTGGAATGAAGCATTCAATGGAACCATCAAGGTGGCATGGACTGAGCCATTCTCATCTGAAATTAGTCAAGACTTATCCAAGACCAAGGGGACCATAGCTCTGTGCCCTAACCTCTAGTCAATGGCTAGAGGAGACTTGCATTTCCATTGGCCAACATTGAGGAAACACCTGCTGCAGTTGCCATTCACTGTGGATCCCAAAACAAACTTGCTCTACTATAAATAGAGCACAATTGTGGTCAGTTTGAGTACACCAAAGCCATCTAACAGATGCTTTCCTCAAAATCTCTTCTTTCACTCCAATTTTGCCTTCTAAGGCAAGTCACTATCGGGTTTTGAGTTTGAGAGCAATTCCAATCAAACCAATCACTCACACACCTCACATACATCACATATGAGCTGATCAAACACTTAGTTTACTTCTGAAACATCAATTTCACAAAATCACCAGCTGGTTGCTCAAGGTTTTAACCAAAGTGAAGCTGAGGTACCACAAAATGATCCAGCCAATTTCAATCAAGTCCAACCATCCAAACACAATCCATAGGGTGTAGGGAAGTTGTTCAGATCATCACAACTCATCTTTAACACCTCCAAATCAAAAATCACTTTGAACTTGCTGTCACGACCTAAAGGTAAGCCTAAACTTGGGCATCTCTCAATCTATGCATATTTCCTCGCACAATAATTTGGCCATATGTTCATAATCATGCATGGAATGTTTTCCCTCAATTAATTGCATTGTTTGAATCGTGTATCAAAAATCCTAGCCTTCATGCAGAAATTAGGGTTCTTGAGGTCTCTTCGTGATTTCTTGTTGTATGTTTAATTTAAATGAAATTAAAGTACATAGACATGATCGTGAGGTTGAGACGAGCATAATGATATGTGGATTGCATGATATGATTACGTATTCATGGAGATTGGATAGAAAATGCAAATCTGAGAAACCAAGAACACGCGCGTGTTCTTCAGCTTGTTCTTGGCGCCATTTTTAGAAATTCAAATATTTGAATTTTGTGATTTTGATTAATTGATTCAAAAATTAATTTCTCTCTGAGTTTTAAGGATTTTGAGTTGATTCTTTTTTTAATAATTCACAAAAATGTTAAAATATTTTATTCTCCCAAAAAATCCCAAAAATATTATTTATTTCATATAATTGATATTTTTGTAAAGAATTAATATTTTGATTGTTTTTGGCATTTTAAATATTTTTTCTACATTGATTTTGCAACTTTTAATGCTTTCTAATTATTTTGTAGGTCAATACTTAATTTTTGAAGCATTAATCCAAGATCACAATTTGTTTTCCATGTGTTAAACAATTTTTGATCATTTTAATTGAATTTTTATTCAATTAAATACATTTTGAAAACAAATTAGGGTTTTGGATTAATTCAACCCTCATAAATCATTTTCAAAACTTTTTGGGCCTCTATTAGAGTGTAAGACCCATCCCCCCTTGTACAAAAACTTTTTGGGCCTCATTCATTGTATAAGTCCCTCTGTACAAGTAAACGGCGCGATCGTCGCCTTTTTTAAAAAATAAACCTGGGCCTACCCTCGAGTAGTAAGACCCATTTCTTTTTCTTAAAACTTTTTGGGCCTCTAATAGAGTGTAAGACCCAATCCTTTTTTTTGACCAAATCATTTTGGGCCTCAGTATATTGTATAAGCCCCGATACCGTCAAAAACAAACGGCGCGATCGTCGCCTTTTCAAAATAACCCTTGGGCCTCTCCTTGAGCTATAAGACCCGTTCAAAACACTTTGGGCCTCTATTAGAGTGTAAGACCTAATCCCCCTTTTAACCAAAACATCTTGGGCCTCACTTATTGTATAAGTCCCTCCGCGTTAAAAGAAAACCTCGGCGCGATCGCCATTTTTAAACGAAAAATCATTTGGGCCTACCCTCGTGTTATAAGCCCCACTCTTTTTCCTTTAAACCTTTTTGGGCCTCTTGAGAGAGTGTAAGACCCATCCCTTTGTACAGAAAACCATTTTGGGCCCCAGTCACTTGTATAAGTCCCTCTGTACAAAGTCAAACAGAGCACTCACTGATAAAACCCTGGGCCTCTCCTTGAGCAGTAAGCCCCAAATCTTTCTTTTTCAAAGCACTTTCTCCTTTGATTTTGAATATACTGTTGTTTTCAATCTTTCTTTGTTGAACAACTAACCAAACAGCATGGAAGCACTCCAACCGAGTAAGTGGTTATCGCTTTCGTTTACTGCTTTCATATTATAAACTGTATTGTGGGGCTGCTCACTGTAAGTCTCCTTTCATAAACTCATATCTACTGTGTAATAATAGTATAGATATTTCGAGTTTCCCCGGCAACTACGTCTAGAACTAGGTGACGCCGTTTCGTTTATTCGTAGAAATAGACGCCTAGATCCCCAATAGGAGCACCAGATACAGTCTTCTCTTCGGCTGTCCTCCTTAGGAATCGTCAAGAAGCTCTACTCCCCAAGATGAATGTATTCTCCGTGAATGGCATCTTTGAGTTTCTTCCAAATTCTTGAACTTTCCTGACTTGATCTATTCCTTGTGGATAGCTTGCCTTGAATGTCTCGGGGTTTGGGTACCCACTATGGTCATAATCTTGGACCTTAACTAAGGAACCCTCTTTAAAAGCTAAAAGTCGCTGGATAGTAAACCTTGCACGTTTACCAGTGGTTTTTATCTTTAAAAGAGTTATCTCTCCTAATGGAAAGGAGATGATAGACCCACGGGCTTCTTAAAAGCATCGGCCTCCTCTTGGGCATTATTCAAGGACCCTACGGCTTCTTAGAAGTATTCACAGCCTCCTCTTAGGCTTCGTATAATGATCTCTTCCCCCGGGAATGATAGCCTCCTCTTGGGCTTCGTACAAGGACCCGTCGGCTTCTTAAAAGTTTCCAGCCTCCTCTTGGGCTTCGTACAAATTGTCCCGATGACCTCCTAGAGGTATAGGAACAGAACCTAGTCATCCTCATAGAACAGTCCTTTCATAGAGTCTACTACTGTTTCTCAAAGCATAGTACAAAAGATAAAACTCTAGACGCGGACAGTCTAACTTCCTTGAGTCTCAAAGACATTCTCAAGTGACCCCTTCGTTAAATAGGAAGGAAACCCGCAGACTCGGACAGTCTCAATACCCTTTGGATTTCCCGTTTCCTCAAAGAAAAGGAAACCACCCCGATCCTCAGATTTAACCCATGAGTACAGTGATGCTCATATAAGAACTGATTTTCTCTTTCAAAATCAGTATACTGGACCTGTCACTTAACTGACATAGCCTCCTCTTGGGCTTTGTACAATGACTCTCCCTAGCGGAGTCAAACAACGTTTTAGCCTCTCTCTCGGGCTTTGTACGAGACACATAAGAGAATCCCTCATTGATTCAATCACCCTTTTCGCCTCCATCTCGGGCTTCGTACGAGATACAAAAACTCTCTTGTTGAGTTTAAAAGATTCTCCTGTTGATTCAACCCTTTTAGCCTCTCTCTCGGGCTTTGTACGAGACACAAAATAGCCTCCTCTTAGGCTTTGTATAATGATTTTCCTAGAGGAAATTAGCCTCCCCTTAGGCCTTGTATAAGAAAACCACTGGTTGATCCAATTAACCTTTTAGCATCAAACCTGTGCCTCGTCCACAGTATACAAACATCAACAACTCCTTCCCTTTCATCTAATCGCTGTAAGCGGCAAGCCTCTGGATTATTTACATCCATGCCACTGTCCTTCTTTTAGCATGAGGAATTCCTAAGGAAAGATAGCATTGCTCTATACTGAGTTAAAGTCTTCTCCTTCAGGTTAAAACCCCTTCTTCGAAAATTATGGCATTGCTCGGATCCGCGTATCCCAGTTAAAGTAATTCTCCTTCTCCCCTCTTTAGAGATGACAAATTCTTTCTAAAGTTGAGGTTTTTCAGCTTCACATCTTGGGCTTTGAACAAGATACAAACCACCTTTCGCTTCACGTCTTGGGCTTTGAACAAGACACCAAAACACCCATTTCCTCCCATAGAATAGGAGGAACTACGAACGCTCTAATTTCCCTGTTTCGGTAAACGGGAATACGTAGGCATAAGATTGAAAGAAAAAATCTTAGCGAGCGCAATCAACAAAAAACCCAAATCCCATATCTCCATCAATCAAAAGCAGTAATTCAAAAGCATCAGTCCTAACATCCTAATCCTTGTTCCCCGCCAGAAACCTTCTGCCCAGGTAAAAAGAAAGAAAACCGTATTGGCGAAAATACAAATAACCAGTACAAAAGGCCCCCCACATTGATAGCATTCGTAACCTAACAGACTGCTATTTAAACTCAGTATGCAAGCAGGGTTAATTGGAGACATCTATTTCCCTTCCTTATTCAGCTCACAATAGGATAAAAAATGAATCGACCTATAGTCAAAGCTCAAACCGCAGAGAGCGACCAACGCTTAAGAACCGCGTCCAAAATCGCTCGCTACAGAAAAGTGGCGCCCACCGTGGGGCCGGGTCTTTCTAAAACTTTTTTTTTCCTTTTTTCTCTTTACTTGTGTGAAAACCACAGATTGGGGCTTCCGCCGGGGAACCCATTTTCTGTCAGGAACTTAGGAATCATAGCTTTATAAGTCTAGGATGATTAGGACAAATATATATACTGCTTTTCCTAATTGCTATACGTGTTTATTTTTCTGCTACTGGGAATGCGTGTGATGCCGCATGTGGTGAGAATGAGTATACACTTAAGATAAGTGATGGCGACGGGGTCGACCATCAACCTCAGTGGAGGCTGACCAACGCAACCCATTCACTCTTCTAGCCAATGGGCCGGTTGTTAAGTCTGAGAAGCTGAGGAGCCAAACCCTTTCGTAGTGCAGAAACTATCGGAAATAGTTGTTACGCGATACTACCCTCATTTGAGGCTGGTGATCTATTCTCGGTGAATGGCACTTACTCTAAGATTGCTCTACAACTCGCTGGCGATCCGCTTATTGTCTTGCTTCCCTGGGAGGAGCTGATGATAATGAGTACAGGTACAAAAATCACCCTAGTATAAACCTTTGGGGATGGGTAGAGCCTTGACTTCATGACAACGACCCTTTGACCCCATGTTTTTTCTATGTTTTTGTGTGCTGCATTCATGCATCCATTTAATAAAACATTAAAACATTCAAAAAAAAAACTTCTCTTCTAGTCTCTCTATTTTTCAAATTAAACTAAGACTGTGATTGCAAATATCAGAGAAAAAGATTGCATTAATGGATTTCGGTAGAAGGAGAACTCACCAGTATACCTTCAAGGTTCCAAAGCTAGAGGATTTGAGAAAGTTAGCGAGGATGATCGTTAACCCAGAGGCTTTCAGAGCCAAGCACGGTGGTTTGCTACCACTGTTAAGAGTCCATGTGATTAAGGGGATCATGGACGCGCTCATTCAGTTCTACGATCTGGTTTATCATTGTTTCACGTTCCCAGATTACCAGCTATCACCAACGCTGGAGGAGTATTCTCATCTGACTAATTTACATATCACTGATCGAGCTCCATTTTCTGGACTGGAAGAAATTCCAAAGAATCAGACTATTGCAATAGCAATTCATTTGGACGAGTCTGAGGTCAGGACTCACATGACCACTAAGGGTGGCATCCAAGGTTTGCCAGCCCAGTTCTTGACAAAGAAAGCCCTGTACTTCGCTAGTATAGGGAACATGACTGCTTTTGAAAGCATCTTTGTCTTGCTCATCTACGGGTTATTTTTGTTTCCAAACATCAATAACTTCGTCGATATCAACGCTATTAAGGTTTTTCTCATTGGAAACCCTGTGCCGACTTTGCTCGTAGATGCATATCATTCTGTACACTTGGGAAATTTGTACAGCGGAGGGGAGATCACATGCTGTGTACCTTTGCTCTACAAATGGTTTATCTCTCACTTGCCCAAGTTTGCTGCTTTTTTGGGATTGCAAGAGTGTCTTACGTTAGTCACAGAAGATCATGTCTCTTACCAACTCTGATATAGATTGGTGTAATAGGATTTATGAGGGAATCAGGATCATTGATCGTTGTGGAAACTTCCCCAACGTACCCCTCATAAGAACTAAGGGAGGAATCAACTACCATCCGGTATTGGTTCTTCGTCAATTTGGATACCCGATGAGACACATCCCACTGGGTGTTCATTTGGAAGGTCTTTTCTTCAAAGAAGGAGAAAATGACAGAGCACTAAAGATGGAAATAGTGCAAGCTTGGAAACATGTTCATAAGAAAGGACGAGAGTCTCTGGGAAAACCGGATTGTGTCTCGGTGGAGCCTTATCTCCATTGGGTACAAACTAGAGCTCTCAAGCTAAAGATGCCTTATCCTCGTTACGGAATTCTTCCACCGAGGGAAACTGTCATGTACTTCATGACGGAAACTGAAAAGCTTCAGGTTACTCTCAACAAAGTTCAAAAGGAAAGAAGATCTTGGAAGAACAAGTACCGCACCCTCGACGTAGAGTGTATCCAAATACAGCAACTACTAAAAGAGAAAGATGCTCTGATTGAAATTTTGGAGCAGCATGCTGTAGAGAATCAAGATGACCAAAGGAATTTGCTCGCTCCTTTCACCTGGCAAAGGAATGACAACCCGACAACGGCCCAAGCGCCCCGGTCAAAGAAGAGGACTCGGGACCCATTAGTTTAGGTTTTTGTTTCTGCACTTTGTAATCTACTGTATTTCCATTTCTGTAATCCTTTGGAATTCAATAAAAAGGGGTTTCCCCACCGTTTGATATTTGCAATCTAATTGTCGAAGTTTATTTTGATTAAACCAAAACAACAATTAATATAATCATTGCATTCATCATTCTCACATCGCGTATTCTTCTTCCCTACGAATCTCACGTTTGTGTCTCGATTCTAGCGTCAAACTGTCTCATTCGTATAATACTCGGGCCAATCGTCAGAAAAAGATGGATGATCTTGAGGAAGAAAACAGAGAGTTGAAAGAAGAGATCGACGCTCTGAGAGAGGATATGAGAAAGCTTCGTAACGACATGCAAGCCATGGCAGAAGCTCAGCTACAAAGAACTGTGATCTCAGAGATCACCTCAATGCCTATCATAGAAAAGTATGATCCTAGGTATCAGATGCCGAAAGATCGTCCGTGGGGCATGCCTGTTAACTATATCCCGGAAGGATATGTTCCGCCGATCACTGAAGATCAGGGAATCGCAACAGAAGCCGCTGGGCCTGAAGGTTACAAACTTCGGGAAAGCGAAGATGCCAGGGGCATACTCAAGACTCCTGAAGGTTACAAACTTCGGGAGGCGCCAAGACTTACTGTCGTAGTCATGGTACCACCCCCTGTGGTGCACACTGTCCCGGAAGGACAGATTCCACTGACACCTCTGGTAAGAAGGAAACTATGTTTAACAGAATGGATGAATTCCAGGAACAGTTCTTGGAAATGCAGAAAGAGCTGCAAGCCATTCGCGGTCAGGATCTATTTGGAAAGGATGCCGCAGACCTCTGCTTGGTCCCAAATGTGAAAGTCCCGCACAAGTTCCAAGTGCCCGACTTTGAAAAATACAAGGGCAACTCTTGCCCTCAGAGCCATCTGGTGATGTACGCTCGGCGGATGTCAGCTCAGACGGAGAATCAGGACCTGCTGATTCACTACTTCCAGGATAGTTTAACCGGTGCCGCACTCAAATGGTACATGGGTTTAAACCGTACTACGATCAGTACATTCAGAGATCTTGGTACTGCCTTCGTCCAACAATACAAGTACAATTTAGACATGGCACCCGGCAGAGATCAACTCAGATCAATGTCGGAAAAGGACAAAGAAACCTTTAAGGAGTATGCTCAAAGGTGGCGTGAAATTGCCGCTCAAATTTATCCACCTCTTGAGGAAAAAGAGATGACAAAAATCTTCTTAAAGACCGTAAGCTCATTTTACTATGACCGAATGGTTGCTAGTGCGCCCAGTGATTTCACCGAAATGGTCGGCATGGGTGTACGTCTTGAGGAAGCCGTCCGAGAAGGACGTTTGGTAAAAGACACTGGATCAACGAGCGGTATTAAAAAATACGGTAGTGCTCTCCCTAAGAAAAAAGAGCAAGATATTGGGAATATCTCTCTCGGAAAGCAAAGGCGACGTTATCAGCCAGTAGCAGTTGTTACTCCTGCTATCGGCCCCGCGCCTGCTCCTATGTATCAACCTCAAGTTGCGCGGAGCCAACCTGACCAACAAAGGACACAACAGCCTCTTCAGCAGGCTCGTCCTCCATATAACAACAACCGTACAACACGACCACCAGGATTTGATCCTATACCCGTAACATACGCAGAGCTGTTTACGTTACTGCTGGCTAAGGGGCACATTCAGACTAAGTCTCCCCTTTCAGTTCCGGAAAATCCGCCTTTTTGGTTTAAGGTGGATCAGACATGCCCTTATCATCAAGGAGGATCAGGGCATAACATAGAGAATTGTCTCAATTTCAAGTCCGACGTGTAAAAGCTTGTTAGGAGCGGGCTCTTATCTTTCAAAGATACGAATCCTAATGTTCTTACGAACCCGCTACCTCAACATGAGAAAACTGCAGTCAATCTGATTGAGAAATAGACTAACAATGTCTATCAAATTCACGATGTACTCTTATTGGAGACCAATCTGGTCAAGATGCATTGTAAACAGAGTGGATATGGCCATGTGCCACCTCAAAACTATCACTAGTGTGATATCTGCTCTAAAGATAACCAAGGATGTTCGGTAGTGCAATCAACTCTACAGGAACAAATGGATCTTGGATGGATCCAAGAGCACCGAGTTCGTGGAGTTAACATGGTTTACACGAATCCCAACGTCATTCAAAACCACGACATCCATGCGATGAATGTCAACTTGGTGGCGATGCACTCAAGGCAAAGCCAGTATCATAATCTGCCGCGGCACGATTACAGTTCCTATCTGATTTGCTCGGTAAACAAACAGGGATGCTCTTTCATACAAGAGGCCCTCCAGCGTCAGATGGATCTTGGATGGATCCAAGACTACCATGATAGGAACTCCTATCAAATCAACATGGTTCAGATCTTCGATATCCACGTAATGAATACCAACCTGGTAGAGTTACATGCTGAGCAGGTCCGACTCGGATTCTTAATATCACATGACTATCAAAGCTGTAAAGTGGGTTGCGAAAACGATCAGGGTTGTACCCTTGTCCAGGAGGCACTTCAGCACTTGTTAAATCACTGGCGGATGCCAATCTATATGGACGAAGATACTCAGCAGATTAGTATCAATAACAGGAATCCTACTCGTCGTCAAAGTCAGGATGTCCGATCAGTGGAAGGTAACCTAGTGAGGTTACATTGTATTCAAAGTGGGCGTGGCCATGTGCCACCACACAACTATGACAGTTGTAGCGTCTGTTCGGAAAGTAACCAAGGGTGTTACCTTATGAGAGCAGCTCTTCAGGGTCAGGTCGATCATGGAGAAATTCGTCCATATCCAGGTTCCGGACCCATCATTTGGTCGCCAAATTACCTCGCCGATCAAGTTGAGAATGTTGTCACCATCTCTGGTCGTCACTAGACCAGGGATGTTTTTGCCATCATCCCTCTATTTGATGAATCTAAAGTTCCCAACCAGGAACGGATCGAGGTTACTTATGATGGTCAGAAAAATCAGAAGGTTCCCATAGTCATCTATCTACCGGGGCCACTACCGTATGAATCAGCTAAGGCAATCCCTTACAAATACGGTGCAATAATAATCGAGAATGGAAAGGAAATTCCATTACCCTCCGTCGTGAATATTGCAGACATCAGTCGTGTAACACGGAGCGGTCGAATCTTCAACCGAGGGGTTGGAGAATCCAACAAAGAAAAGGAACTTCAGGCAGAAATTCCTGATCCGCCAGTCGGTCAATCCAGTAATCCCGACCTTTCGAAAAACAATGATGAGATGCTGAAGCTCATCCAAAGGAGTGAATACGACATTGTCGATCAACTGTTACAAACTCCTTCAAAGATCTCGGTATTATCACTGTTACTCAGTTCAGAAGCCCACAGGGAGGCTCTACAGAAAGTCTTGGAGCAAGCCTTTGTGGAACAGGATGTAACAATCAGACAGTTCGATAGCATTGTCTCTAACATCACTTCCTGCAATAATTTGGGATTTAGTGATGAAGAATTACCTGAAGAGGGTCGCCGTCATAACATGGCGCTCAACATTACAGTTAACTGCCAGGGCGATGCTTTAGCCAACATACTGGTAGACACAGGGTCAGCCCTGAATGTTATGCCGAAGTCCACTTTGATGCAATTATCATTTAAGGGCCCTCCGATGAGAACCAGCGAGGTCATCGTCAAAGCATTCGACGGATCCAGAAAAACAGTTATCGGCGAAGTTGATCTTCCCATAACTATTGGTCCTCACACTTTCCAAATCACTTTCCAGGTCATGGATATCCGGGCAACATACAGTTGTTTATTAGGAAGACCTTGGATACATCAGGCTGGAGCGGTTACTTCAACCCTCCACCAAAAGCTAAAGTTCGTCAAGAACGATCAACTTGTCACGGTTTGTGGGGAACAAGCCTTGCTTGTGAGTAACCTATCATCATCTACTTGTGTGGAACCCGAGGAGGTTATTGGAACTCAGTTCCAAGCACTGTCAGTGAGCAAAAGCAATCAGCTCGGGGGAGGAACCTCGATTTCCTCATACAAAGATGCTATCAAAGCGGTCGAGAGTACCGATACGACAGGATGGGGACGGCTTGTCATTCCTATTGACAATAAAACAAAGAAGGGTCTTGGTTTTTCTGCAACCTGTACCCAGACAGTTGCCAACGATGAAAGTCTTCATCCCCTTCAAAACTTCTTCTACAGTGGAAGTTTTCTTCACCCAGTGTCTCAGACAGTTCATGCTATCATTGAGGAAGATCCCTCTGACACAGATGAATAATGGAAGTCCTACCTTAACAAGGACGGTTATATGTCTCAGGAAGAGGTGCCTATGCCTTTTTGCTTTCCTACAGAAAATCCGAGCTTTATACCAAGATCAGATGTCGAAATGATTTACGGAGATTGTGATCCGGAAGGATGTCGTGCTCCACCAAATTCATTAGAGGAGGACACTCTGATGAAAGACAACTTTGACCACAATTACTATGGCCCGATGGATGGCCTGCCAATGTGGCAGCCTTACCCAGGAAACTTGGGGCAAGAGAGTCAGCCGAACAATGAAACTCAGCTGAGCGTCATTGAACAAAATACCTATGTCCCCCACCATGTCATGGGATCAACACTCAGGTCATTCGGAAATTACTCAACATGACGATGAATTCACAACGTTTGCAGGACTAGAATTCATCAATTATGCTTTTCCCGAGGTCAACGTCATCGAGAGGGATGACTTCTCCAGTTCCAAAGAAGTTTGGGACACTCTGGGACAACCAAGTGGAAAATACGACTTTATGGTCAAGTACACTGCTCCCGAAAGCTCTCGTATCAAGCTCGAAGATATCCAGCCAGCTGGAAGGGGAGATACAGCTGAGAGCACCAATGCTATGCAAAATGCAACAGAGGAATCCTCCTACGATAATTCTGCCTGGGAAACAGATTCCAATGATCCTGCTCCACCAGAAATCAGCGTCATTTCTAAAGACAAATCAAGGAAGGTGCCAGACTTTGTGATTCACCGAGGAGTTCGCCGCCAATGGGTTGCTGTCGAGGTTCCGAAGGTCGTTCATCAGTCAAAGTAATTGCCATCTTTAACCTTTCACCCTGCCCAGGTGAAACGGATATTTTGATAGGGCTCGTTTTCTGTAAATTTCCCTCTTCGCTTTGCCCAAAGCGACAGAGTTTTGTTTTATAGGGCTATAGTTTCAAGATTCGACTTGTTCATTAATAAAATAATGTCGTTCTGTAATTTCCGCATTAATTGCTGTTTTCTCTTTTTGCTTTTTCAGAAAATGGTAATCCTAAAAAACATTCAATAATAAAAACAAGCAGTAAAACAAATACACTGCACACACTTGCATTTTCTCTATCTCTTCTAAAACACGAATCATCACGTCATGCAGATTGCTTGTTTTAAACCCAGTTGAAACATACGATCTGATGCCTTCTCCCAACTTTGAGTTCCCGGTATTCGAGGCTGAAGAAGAAAATGACGACAAAATTCCAGAAGAGATCTCTCGATTACTCAGACAAGAGGAAAGGTCCATTGAACCTCACAAAGAGCCGTTGGAAACGGTAAACTTGGGTTCAAAGCAAGAGAGAAAAGAAATCAGGATTGGGGCACTGCTCAGTCCAACTGCCAGAGAAGATCTGATAAAGCTTCTCAAAGAATTCCCCGATGTATTCGCTTGGTCCTATCAGGATATGCCAGGGTTGGATACCAGCATCGTGGAACATCATTTACCGTTAAGATCGGAATGTCCGCCAGTAAAGCAAAGGTTGAGACGCACTCACCCGGACATGGCCATCAAAATCAAAGAGGAGGTACATAAACAGATTGACGCGGGTTTCCTTGCTACATCTGAATATCCTCAATGGTTAGCCAACATCGTACCCGTTCCCAAAAAGGATGGAAAGGTCAGAATGTGTGTTGATTACAGAGATCTAAACAAGGCAAGTCCAAAGGATGACTTTCCTTTACCACACATTGACATGCTGGTTGACAGCACAGCAAAGTTCAAAGTATTCTCCTTCATGGATGGATTCTCGGGCTATAACCAGATCAAAATGGCGCCGAAAGACATGGAGAAAACTTCGTTCATTACCCCATGGGGTACCTTTTGTTACAAGGTAATGTCGTTCGGTTTGAAGAACGCTGGGGCAACCTATCAAAGGGCCATGACTACCCTGTTTCATGACATGATACACAAAGAAATCGAGGTATATGTCGATGATTTGATTGCAAAATCAAGAACAGAGGATGAGCACGTTGAACATCTGTCAAAATTGTTCGAACATCTAAGAAAATTCAAGCTCCGCTTGAATCCCAACAAGTGCACCTTCGGTGTCCGTTCGGGGAAATTACTAGGGTTCATCGTCAGCCAGAAAGGAATTGAAGTTGATCCTGACAAGGTCAAGGCCATTCAAGAAATGCCTTCTCCGAAAACTGAAAAACAAGTCAGAGGATTCCTGGGACGTTTGAACTACATCTCCAGATTCATATTCCTTATGAGCGCGACGTGTGCGCCGATTTTCAAATTACTCAAAAAGAACCAGGATTACGTTTGGCCAAAAGATTGCCAAACCGCCTTCGACAGTATCAAGGAATATTTGTTAAATCCTCCGATTCTATCACCTCCAGTGGAAGGAAGACCACTGATCATTTACCTCACAGTCCTAGAGGACTCAATGGGATGTGTACTTGGCCAACAAGACGAAACTAAAAGGAAAGAGTCTGCCATCTACTATCTAAGCAAGAAATTCACCGACTGCGAGACTCGGTACACAATGCTTGAGAAAACTTGTTGCGCTTTGGCTTGGGCAGCCAAACGTCTTCTCCAATACATGATTCGTCATACTACTTGGTTGGTCTCCGAAATGGATCCAATCAAGTACGTTTTCGAAAAACCTGCTCTCACGGGAAGGATTGCCCGTTGGCAGATGTTACTATCAGAATATGACATAGAGTACCGTGCTCAGAAACCCGTTAAAGGAAGTATTTTAGTAGATCATTTGGCTCATCAACCGATTGACGATCAAGAATCAATCGGGTTTGACTTCCCAGACGAAGATGTCATGTATCTAAAGATGAAAGATTGCGATGAACCGCTACCCAGTGAAGGGCCGGAACCAGGTTCCCAGTGGGGACTTATCTTTGATGGAGCAGTCAATCATTATGGAAACGGAATTGGGGCAATCATTGTTACCCCTCAGGGTTCCCACATTCCTTTCACTGCCAGACTTACGTTCAAATGTACGAACAACGAGGCCGAATACGAAGCATGTATCATGGGTCTCGAAGAAGCGATTGATTTAAGGATCAAAAACTTGAACATATACGGCGATTCAGCCTTGGTTATTAACCAGATAAAAGGAGATTGGAACACATACCAATCAGGATTGATTCCTTACAAAGACTATGCAAGGAGGTTGTTACCCTTCTTCAATAGAGTCGACTTTCATCACCTACCTCGTGATGAGAATCACATGGCTGATGCATTAGCCACTCTCTCTTCCATGATTAGTGTAGGTCGATGGAATGACATACCTAAGATCGACATCATGGGCCTTGACCGGCCCGCTTACATCTTCATCATTGAAGCAGACATAGACGACAAACCTTGGTATCACGATATCAAATGCTTCCTTTAGAAACAAGAGAACCCACCTGGGGCATCCAAGAAAGACAGGAAAACCCTTAGAAGATTGGCTGGAAACTTCTTCCTGAGCAGTGACACTCATTATAAGAGAAATTTTGACATGGTCTTGCTCCGATGCATCGACAGACCAGAAGCAGACATGCTCATGAAAGAAATTCATGAAGGATCCTTTGGCACTCATGCCAACGGACACACAATGGCGAGAAAAATTCTCAGGGTCGGGTATTATTGGTTGACCATGGAATCCGACTGCTACAAGTACATGAGGAGGTGTCACAAGTGTCAGATATACTCCGACAAAATTCATGTACCGCCATCACATCTCAAAGTTCTTTCTTCCCCGTGGCCATTTTCCATATGGGGAGTCGATATGATTGGTATGATTGAGCCCAAGGCTTCAAACGGACATCGGTTCATCCTGGTAGCCATTGACTATTTCACCAAGTGGGTCGAAGCAGCGTCATTCGCCAATGTAACCCGACAAGTGGTGGTCCGATTTATCAAAAACAATATCATCTGCCGTTATGGTGTTCCAAGCGAGATTATTACTGATAATGGATCTAACTTGAACAATAAGATGATGAAAGAGTTGTGTGCAGAGTTCAAGATCGAACACCATAACTCATCTCCCTACCGACCCAAGATGAACGGGGCGGTAGAAGCGACTAACAAGAACATTAAGAAGATCGTTCAAAAGATGGTTGTAACCTATAAAGATTGGCACGAAATGCTACCCTTTGCTCTTCACGGTTATCGAACATCTGTCCGCACTTCAACAGGGGCAACCCCTTTCTCTCTAGTATATGGCATGGAAGCAGTTCTCCCCATAGAAGTAGAGATCCCATCAATCCGGGTATTGATGGAAGCTAAGCTTACCGAAGCTGAATGGTGTCAAAGTCGACACGACGAACTAAACCTGATCGAAGAGAAGCGAATCACGGCACTGTGCCATGGTCAGTTGTACCAACAGAGAATGAAGAGGGCGTTTGACAAAAAGGTCCGACCTCGTGTCTTCAGAAAAGGAGACCTTGTGCTCAAGAAGATACAATCATTTCTCACTGATTCTCGGGGCAAATGGACCCCAAATTATGATGGCCCCTATGTGGTCACGAAAGCTTTCTCAGGCGGCGCCTTGAGACTTGCAACCATGGACGGAGAGGAATTTGCCTACCCCACGAATGTTGACGTAGTCAAGAAATACTTCGCCTAAACTAAAAAAAAAAAACGTCTCGGTGGATTGAAAACACGAAAGGGCGGTCCAGGCAAAAGTTAGAGACATGAATAAAAATCATCCCGATGGATTGGAAATTTCATAGTACAATCCAGGAAAAAGTTAGGGATAATGGCAAGTAATTATGTTCAACAGAGGCAAGTCCCTCAGCAGCAACAACAGTTGCATCATCCATCGGAGGAAATCTCCAGTCAAAGGTCATCTTCGACAGAAGCTCAGGATGTCCCGAACTCAAAGTTGGTAGAAGGATAGTGGTCGTTATGTTTCAACGTAGCCCTTTTCCCTGTAAATTACCATTTTCTAACTTTGTATATACTCTTTGGAATCACGCATTTGGCTGATCTCCATCTTATCAATAAAATTTGAGCCCTTGTGCTTTTGTTTGTAATTCTTTACTTGTTTTAGCTTTACAGAACGACGTTGTTTAAACTTAATCAGCGATTCTTGAAATAAAACAAAAATAAATTTACTTGTTAAACTTTTTCTGCTTTTAAATTAAAGATGGCATTTCTTTTGACTGTTGAACATCAGAAGAACATCGATCGCTTCTCCCGAAGTAAGCGAACTTCAAAGTGCAGAATCAAAGTACTTCTTCTAGACCAGTACTCCTGAATGAAGGATCAACTGTGCCAGAGACCTTGTTTCGTCTGACACACCTCGGCCGAGTTCTCATCTCCTAAGCCCGATCAACATAGCTCCCAACGGGACTATCTCTCCTAAGCAAGGTGGAATTGCTATTTTGAACCAACGGTATTTCTTCACCCCGCGATGGCCGAGTATCCAATTGTGTTCATCCATTAGTCTGTATGTCGCGTCTGTTTTGTCAGCATATACATACGTACTTCATGCATTTTATTTGCGTTCGCATTTCATATTGCATCACTATCACTCTAGTCGGTCTTGTCCCCTAGTGGTAGAAGTCCTCTCAATCGAGTTGTCAGTTCTTGCCTCGTCAGGAAATACTGTGTCTGAACAACCTCGCTTCCAGTTTAATTCTGGAAGGAAGTTGGTCCTTGACCACTTTGATAACTTGAACCTTTGAAAATCCAGAGAAAACTTTCAATAAACATCACTCTTCGCCATTGAAGATGATATCCTTGCTTTCCCGGATTAAGGAAAATCCATAGAGAAAGCCTCGTGATCAGAGATTCGGCAGCACACCAGTTTTGCTCCGAAAAACCACTGATGAGAAGGTCATTGGCACCTCAAAATTGGATCCCATCATATGGCATTTCTCCAGGAAGATCCCGAAAAAAGTATGATGTAACCCCAAACGAAAACAGTCTCTCAAGAGACTCGCTTTCCCCAGTAGAATCGACAAATGGCGTCTCCAAAACAGAGAAGTTTATGTACCTCTACAATTCAGACGAATGGGTTCCCCAGCAAGTCTGACATCAAAACTTTTTCCACTCAAATGGCATCTCCCCAGGAAAATTCGGCTAGAAGTTTGAAGGAAAACCGCTACTCATAGCGTCCCTTGTCAATAAAGTTTATTGACAAAAGAAACTAAGACCAGTTCCTTGGTAGGAAACCAGGATCGAGGGGAAGTTTAAATCAGAAACTAAGACCAGTTCCTTGGTAGGAAACCAGGATCGAGGGGAAGTTTAAATCAGAAACTAAGACCAGTTCCTTGGTAGGAAACCAAGAACGAGGGGAAGTTGACAAAAGAAAACTGAGACCAGTTCCTTGGCTGAAGACCAGGATCGAGGGGAAGTTTACCTTTTCTAAGCATCATTGCTTAGCTAAAGAAGATGAATGCGTAAGCTACCATTCATAACCACCATCAAAATTTCGGGTATTCCGATATTTAATCCTCTTGCACCCCGAATGCCCGAATCCCTTCGTCATTCACACCTTCGGGTCCAAGAAGATTAAATAGGGGCATCTGTCATACCCCAAATTTTGACCACTAATATTTCCCATCATTGTGCAAATCATCATCACAATATGGATGAACCATCATGCCTCACCAAATGCCTCAAAGATGGGTGAGCATCCACTACAATCAAAATTAGGGTTTCAAGCCCTCTCTGAGCTTTAGACAAAGGCTCAATCAAGAAATGACTTGATTTTCAACTTGTCTAATCTCTCAAACATCCTCAAAGGATCAAAAGGACTCCCACTTCAAGGATTAAGCACAAGGTTGCTCCCTTCTAGGTGGATCAAGCCTCAAGATCGCAAGTGTCACCAAATTAGGGTTTTGATCACCCAGGGCCTCCAGATGAAAAGTTTCATCTGGGCACAAGCCATTGATCCAAAACATAACCTAATATACTTCATGGAACCTCATGAACCCATGCATCAAGTCAATTTTGCCTCAAGGGATGCATTCATCAAAAATCAGGAATTAGGGTTTCTTGACCTAATTCACCCCTAAGTTGACTTTTGGGACAAATCATGAGCCAAGACCTCAAGAGATGATTTGAGGGTCTCTAATATACCATATTGATCCATTTGGGACAATGGATTGATCCAAGAAGCTTGGGCAACAAGTCTCAATTTCATCTACACCACAATTAGGGTTTTAAGAGAAAAGTCAACTGTAACTTTGACTTTTGACCAGGACATGCTCCCAAGCCCTAGGACATACCTCAATATACCCCATGACACACATGGAACATGTCCATCAAGTTTGATTTAGGTCAAGGACATGATTTCCTGAAGAATTGCACAGTTTGGAATTCATCTGATAAAAAGTCAACTGTGCACAAAAGTCAACTTTGACTTTTTGAGATTTTTCACCAAAATGGATTTTTAACCCTAAAATGATGTTAATGTATGATTTGAATCATCATTCATCAAGAAAAATCAAGAAAAGTGAGATAACTTGTAAAAGGGGTAACCATAAAACTTAGAAATTTTTCTAAGTTAAAAATAAAGTGGCAAGGGTACCAACTTTGGAGGACCATAACTCCTAAACCACAAGGCCATTTTTTCTCATCCAAATATGGATTTGTAGCCCTCATTATCACCTACAAAAACTTCAACTACAAGTCATTCCAATTCATTAAGGATTTTGAGTTATGGAGTGATCAAAGTGGCTGAAAAGTGAAAATGTCACTTTTTCCAACACTTAGTGAAATTTTCACTAAGTCAGATTCTGCCTCACTTTTTGCCAAATGTAGGGGGATTTTTCACTTGGAATCAAAAGAGATCAAAACCAAACTTGTTCAAACAGTTGTTGTATCATGTAAGAGCTTTCCAAAATGGCCAAGAACATTGCCAAATTCAACTTACACCATGAGATATGACATTGCCAAGTTGCCTTGCTGAAATCTGTCAAGGCAAGGCAGAATTTGCAACTTTGGTCGATTTGCCAAAATCAGCCAAATTCAATTGCTCCTATCCACTTGGACACCTCAGAGGATTGAATCTAAAGGGGACAATCACTGAGCCAAGCCTCCAAAGTCCATGGAACAAGAAATAGCATGTTGAACCTAGAATGGCCAAAATAGGGACAAGACTTCAAATTTGGAATGAAGCATTCAATGGAACCATCAAGGTGGCATGGACTGAGCCATTCTCATCTGAAATCAGTCAAGACTTATCCAAGACCAAGGGGACCATAGCTCTGTGCCCTAACCTCTAGTCAATGGCTAGAGGAGACTTGCATTTCCATTGGCCAACATTGAGGAAACACCTGCTGCAGTTGCCATTCACTGTGGATCCCAAGACAAACTTGCTCTACTATAAATAGAGCTCAATTATGGTCAGTTTGAGTACACCAAAGCCATCTAACAGATGCTTTCCTCAAAATCTCTTCTTTCACTCCAATTTTGCCTTCTAAGGCAAGTCACTATCGGGTTTTGAGTTTGAGAGCAATTCCAATCAAACCAATCACTCACACACCTCACATACATCACATATGAGCTGATCAAACACTTAGATTACTTCTGAAACATCAATTTCACAAAATCACCAGCTGGTTGCTCAAGGTTTTAACCAAAGTGCAGCTGAGGTACCACAAAATGATCCAGCCAATTTCAATCAAGTCCAACCATCCAAACACAGTCCATAGGGTGTAGGGAAGCTGTTCAGATCATCACAACTCATCTGTAACACCTCCAAATCAAAAATCACTTTGAACTTGCTGTCACGACCTAAAGGTAAGCCTAAACTTGGGCATCTCTCAATCTATGCATATTTCCTCGCACAATAATTTGGCCATATGTTCATAATCATGCATGGAATGTTTTCCCTCAATTAATTGCATTATTTGAATCGTGTATCAAAAATCCTAGCCTTCATGCAGAAATTAGGGTTCTTGAGGTCTCTTCGTGATTTCTTGTTGTATGTTTAATTTAAATGAAATTAAAGTACATAGACATGATCGTGAGGTTGAGACGAGCATAATGATATGTGGATTGCATGATATGATTACGTATTCATGGAGATTGGATAGAAAATGAAAATCTGAGAAACCAAGAACACGCGCGTGTTCTTCAGCTTGTTCTTGGCGCCATTTTTAGAAATTCAAATATTTGAATTTTGTGATTTTGATTAATTGATTCAAAAATTAATTTCTCTCTGAGTTTTAATGATTTTGAGTTGATTCTTTTTTTAATAATTCACAAAAATGTTAAAATATTTTATTCTCCCAAAAAATCCCAAAAATATTATTTATTTCATATAATTGATATTTTTGTAAAGAATTAATATTTTGATTGTTTTTGGCATTTTAAATATTTTTTCTACATTGATTTTGCAACTTTTAATGCTTTCTAATTATTTTGTAGGTCAATACTTAATTTTTGAAGCATTAATCCAAGATCACAATTTGTTTTCCATGTGTTAAACAATTTTTGATCATTTTAATTGAATTTTTATTCAATTAAATACATTTTGAAAACAAATTAGGGTTTTGGATTAATTCAACCCTCATAAATCATTTTCAAAACTTTTTGGGCCTCTATTAGAGTGTAAGACCCATCCCCCCTTGTACAAAAACTTTTTGGGCCTCATTCATTGTATAAGTCCCTCTGTACAAGTAAACGGCGCGATCGTCGCCTTTTTTAAAAAATAAACCTGGGCCTACCCTCGAGTAGTAAGACCCATTTCTTTTTCTTAAAACTTTTTGGGCCTCTAATAGAGTGTAAGACCCAATCCTTTTTTTTTGACCAAATCATTTTGGGCCTCAGTATATTGTATAAGCCCCGATACCGCAAAAACAAACGGCGCGATCGTCGCCTTTTCAAAATAACCCTTGGGCCTCTCCTTGAGCTATAAGACCCGTTCAAAACACTTTGGGCCTCTATTAGAGTGTAAGACCCAATCCCCCTTTTAACCAAAACATCTTGGGCCTCACTTATTGTATAAGTCCCTCCGCGTTAAAAGAAAACCTCGACGCGATCGCCATTTTTAAACGAAAAATCATTTGGGCCTACCCTCGTGTTATAAGCCCCACTCTTTTTCCTTTAAACCTTTTTGGGCCTCTTGAGAGAGTGTAAGACCCATCCCTTTGTACAGAAAACCATTTTGGGCCCCAGTCACTTGTATAAGTCCCTCTGTACAAAGTCAAACAGTGCACTCACTGATAAAACCCTGGGCCTCTCCTTGAGCAGTAAGCCCCAAATCTTTCTTTTTCAAAGCAGTTTCTCCTTTGATTTTGAATATACAGTTGTTTTCAATCTTTCTTTGTTGAACAACTAACCAAACAGCATGGAAGCACTCCAACCGAGTAAGTGGTTATCGCTTTCGTTTACTGCTTTCATATTATAAACTGTATTGTGGGGCTGCTCACTGTAAGTCTCCTTTCATAAACTCATATCTACTGTGTAATAATAGTATAGATATTTCAAGTTTCCCCGGCAACTACGTCTAGAACTAGGTGACACAGTTTCGTTTATTCGTAGAAATAGACGCCTAGATCCCCAATAGGAGCACCAGATACAGTCTTCTCTTCGGTTGTCCTCCTTAGGAATCGTCAAGAAGCTCTACTCCCCAAGATGAATGTATTCTCCGTGAATGGAATCTTTGAGTTTCTTCCAAATTCTCAAACTTTCCTGACTTGATCTATTCCTTGTGGATAGCTTGCCTTGAATGTCTCGAGGTTTGGGTACCCACTATGGTCATAATCTTGGACCTTAACTAAGGAACCCTCTTTAAAAGCTAAAAGTCGCTGGATAGTAAACCTCACACGTTTACCAGTGGTTTTTATCTTTAAAAGAGTTATCTCTCCTAATGGAAAGGAGATGATAGACCCACGGGCTTCTTAAAAGCATCGGCCTCCTCTTGGGCATTATTCAAGGACCCTACGGCTTCTTAGAAGTATTCACAGCCTCCTCTTAGGCTTCGTATAATGATCTCTTCCCCCAAGAATGATAGCCTCCTCTTGGGCTTCTTACAAGGACCCGTCGGCTTCTTAAAAGTTTCCAGCCTCCTCTTGGGCTTCGTACAAATTGTCCCGACGACCTCCTAGAGGTATAGGAACAGAACCTAGTCATCCTCATAGAACAGTCCTTTCATAGAGTCTACTACTGTTTCTCAAAGCATAGTACAAAAGATAAAAATCTAGACGCGGACAGTCTAACTTCCTTGAGTCTCAAAGACATTCTCAAGTGACCCCTTCGTTAAATAGGAAAGAAACCCGCAGACTCGGACAGTCTCAATACCCTTTGGATTTCCCGTTTCCTCAAAGAAAAGGAAACCACCCTGATCCTCAGATTTAACCCATGAGTACAGTGATGCTCATATAAGAACTAATTTACTCTTTCAAAATCAATATACTGGACCTGTCACTTAACTGACATAGCCTCCTCTTGGGCTTTGTACAATGACTCTCCCTAGCGGAGTCAAACAACGTTTTAGCCTCTCTCTCGGGCTTTGTACGAGACACATAAGAGAATCCCTCGTTGATTCAATCACCCTTTTCGCCTCCATCTCGGGCTTCGTACGAGATACAAAAACTCTCTTGTTGAGTTTAAAAGATTCTCCTGTTGAGTCAACCCTTTTAGCCTCTCTCTCGGGCTTTGTACGAGACACAAAATAGCCTCCTCTTAGGCTTTGTATAATGATTTTCCTAGAGGAAATTAGCCTCCCCTTAGGCTTTGTATAAGAAAACCACTGGTTGATCCAATTAACCTTTTAGCATCAAACCTGTGCCTCGTCCACAGTATACAAACATCAACAACTCCTTCCCTTTCATCTAATCGCTGTAAGCGGCAAGCCTCTAGATTATTTACATCCATGCCACTGTCCTTCTTTTAGCATGAGGAATTCCTAAGGAAAGATAGCATTGCTCTATACTGAGTTAAAGTCTTCTCCTTCAGGTTAAAACCCCTTCTTCGGAAATTATGGCATTGCTCGGATCTGCGTATCCCAGTTAAAGTAATTCTCTTTCTCCCCTCTTTAGAGATGACAAATTCTCTCTAAAGTTGAGGTTTTTCAGCTTCACATCTTGGGCTTTGAACAAGATACAAACCACCTTTCGCTTTACGTCTTGGGCTTTGAACAAGACACCAAAACACCCATTTCCTCCCATAGAATAGGAGGAACTATGAACGCTCTGATTTCCCTGTTTCGGTAAACGGGAATACGTAGGCATAAGATTGAAAGAAAAAATCTTAGCGAGCACAATCAACAAAAAACCCAAATCCCATATCTCCATCAATCAAAAGCAGTAATTCAAAAGCATCAGTCCTAACATCCTAATCCTTGTTCCCCTCCAGAAACCTTCTGCCCAGGTAAAAAGAAAGAAAACCGTATTGGCAAAAATACAAATAACCAGTACAAAAGCCCCCCCACATTGATAGCATTCGTAACCTAACAGACCGCTGTTTAAACTCAGTATGTAAGCAGAGTTAATTGGAGACATCTATTTCCCTTCCTTATTCAGCTCACAATAGGATAAAAAATGAATCGACCTGTAGTCAAAGCTCAAACCGCAGAGAGCGACCAGCGCTTAAGAACCGCGTCCAAAATCGCTCGCTACACAAAGATCGCGGGACAAGAATTTATTAACTATGCATTTCCTGAGGTCAACGTCATTGAGGATGATGACTCATCTATTCCAACAGTAACCTGGGATACCTTAGGGCAGCCAAGCGGCAAGTACGACTTTCTAGTCAAGTACACTGCTCCCGAAAGCTCTCGCATCATATATTAGGACATCCAGCCAACTGGATGGGGAGATTCTCTTGAGGATGAAAATGCTGTTGAAGATGTGACAGAAGAATCCTCTTATGATAATTCTGCGTGGGAAGAAGAATCCAATGATCCCACTCTGCCAGAAGTCAGTGTTATTACTAAAGACAAACCGAGAAGAAAAGTACCGAACTTCGTGATCCACAGAGGAGTTTGTCGTCATTGGGTTGCGGTCGATGTCCCGAATGTCGTTCATAAATCGAATTAATTGCCGCATCTTTATTTTGACCTTTCACCTTGCCCGGGTGAAGTGGATGTTTTATAGGGCTTACTTTTCTGTAAATGTCCCTTTTCGCTTTGCCCAAAGCAACATAGTTTTGTTTTATAGGGTTGTGTTTCATGAATCGACAAATCATAAATAAATAATGTCATTCTAAATTCCTGCATTTATTGCTATTTTCACTTTTCGTTTTTCATAAAATGGTAATCCTAAAAACAAAACAAAATAAAAATAAGTGTTTTAAAAAAAACACTGCACACACTTTTGCATTCTCTCTGTCTTTTCTAAGAAAAAAGGAATCATCACGTCATGCAGATTGCTTGTTTTAAACCCCATTGAAACATACGATCCAATGCCTTCTCCCAACTTTGAGTTCTCGGTATTTGACGTCAAAGAAGAAGAGAACGAAGAAATTCCAGAAGAGATCTCCCGATTACTCACACAAGAGGACAGATCCATTAAACCTTACAAAGAGGCGTTGGAAAAAGTCAATTTAGGTTCAGAAGAAGAAAGGAAAGAAGTTAGGATTGGAGTGTTGCTTAGTCCAACTGTCAGAGAAGGCTTGGTAAAACTTCTCAAAAAATTTCCAAATGTGTTTGCTTAGTCCTACCAGGACATGCCAGGGTTGGATACCAGCATCGTGGAACATCACTTACCACTAAAAACAGAATGTCCTTCGGTAAAACAAAGACTGAGAAGGACTCATCCTGATATGGCCATCAAAATTAAGGAGGAAATGCAAAAGCAGATCGACGCAGGTTTCCTTGCCACCTCAGAGTATCCTCAATGGCTAGCCAACATAGTGTCAGTTCCAAAAAAAGGACGGGAAAGACAGAATGTGTGTAGACTACAGAGATTTAAACAAAGCAAGTCCAAAGGATGATTTTCCCCTACCACACATTGACATGCTGGTAGACAGCACAACAAAATTCAAAGTCTTCTCCTTCATGGATGGATTCTCGGGCTATAACCATATCAGAATGGTTCCAGAAGACATGGAGAAAACTTCATTTATTATCCCATGGGGTACCTTTTGTTACAAAGTAATGATGTTCGGTCTAAAGAACGCAGGGACAACTTATCAAAGGGCCATGACAACTCTATTTCACGACATGATGCACAAAGAGATTGAAGTAAATGTCGATGACATGATTTCCAAATCTAAGACAGGAGAAGAACATGTGGAACACCTATCAAAGTTATTCGAGCGTCAGAGAAAATACAAACTCCGCTTGAATCCCAATAAGTGCACGTTCGGTGTACGCTCAGGAAAGCTTTTGGGATTCATCGTCAGCCAGAAACGAATTGAGTTTGATCCTGACAAAGTCAAGGCCATTCAAGATATGCCTTCACCAAAGACTAAAAACAAGTCAGAGGATTTTTGGGACGTCTGAATTACATCTCGAGATTCATATCCCTTATGACCGCGATATGCGTGCCAATGTTAAAACTACTCAGAAAGAATCAAAGTTGTGTATGGAAAGAAGATTGCCAAAAGGCTTTCGATAGCATCAAAGAATATCTATTGAATCCACTGATTCTGTCTCCTCGAGTAGAAGGAAGACCATTGATCATTTACTTAACAGTTTTGGAAGACTCTATGGGCTATGTACTTGGCCAACAAGACGAGACAAAAAGAAAAGAGTCTGCCATTTATTACTTAAGCAAGAAATTCACAGACTTTGAAACTCGATACACTATGCTCGAGAAAACTTGCTGCGCTCTGGCTTGGGCAGCCAAACATCTTCGCCAGTACATGATTTGTCACACTACTTGGTTAATCTCCGAAACGGATCCAATCAAGTACGTCTTTGAAAATCCTGCCTTAACAAGAATGATTGCCCGTTGGCATATGTTGTTGTCGGAATACGACATCAAGTACCATGCTCAGAAAGCCGTCAAAGGAAGTATTTTAGCCGATCATTTGGCTCATCAACCGATTGACGATCAGGAATCGATCAAATTTAACTTCCCATACGAAGATATAATGTACCTAAAAATGAAAGATTGCGATGAACCGCTACCAAGTGAAGGGTCAGAGCCTGGTTCCCAATGGGGACTAATATTCGACGGAGCTGTCAACGCTTATGGAAACGGAATTGGGGCAATCATCGTAACACCTCAGGGCACCCATATTCCTTTCACCGCTAGATTGGCATTCAAATGTACAAACAATGAGGCCGAATACGAAGCTTGTATCATGGGTCTCGAAGAAGATATTGACTTCAGGATAAAGAACTTGGATGTGTATGGAGACTCAGCCCTGGTTATAAATTAGATCAAAGGCGAGTGGAACACATATCAATCAGGATAGATTCCTTACAAAGACAACGCAAGAAGGTTGTTGCCCTTCTTCAACAAGATTGAGTTTCATCACATTCCTCGTGAAGAAAACCACATGGATGATGCGTTGGCTATCCTATCCTTCATGATTAGTGTGAGTCGATGGAACGATGTACCCAAGATCAACATAATGCACCTTGATAGACCTGCTTACATCTTTGCAATTGAAGCAGTCATAGATGACAAACCATGGTATCACGATATCCAATGCTTCCTTCAAAGACAAGAATACCCGCCTAGGCCATCAATAAAATATAGGAAGACTCTTAGAAGACTGGCTGGCAACTTTTTCCTAAACAATGATATATTCTACAAGAGAAACTTCGACATGGTTTTGCTCAGATGCGTAGATAGACAAGAAGCAAACATGTTAATGAAGGAGATTCACGAAGGATCCTTTGGCACTCATGCCAATGGACACACAATGGCAAGAAAAATTCTGAGAGTAGGATATTATTGGCTGACAATGGAATCCTTCTACTACAAGTACATGAGGAAATGTCACAAGTGTCAGATATACGCTGAAAAAATACATGTACCTTCAATGCATCTCAAAGTTCTTTCTTCTACATGGCCTTTTTTCTATATGGGGAATTGACATGATTGGCATGATTGAACCCAGAGCTTCAAACGGACATCGGTTTATCCTAGTAGCCATTGACTACTTCAACAAATGGGTTGAAGTAGCATCATACACCAATGAGATTAGACAAGTGGTGGTCCGATTTATCAAGAACAATCTCATTTGACGTTATGGTGTTCTAAGCCAGATCATCACTGATAATGGATCGAACCTGAACAACAAGATGATGAAAGAGTTGTGTGTTGAGTTCAAGATCGAACACCATAACTCGTCTCCCTACCGGCTGATAACACTATTTTAGTCTGTTACTTTAACCCATTTTATGTGACATTTCTAGTTCATGATTTTACTGATGTGGCATGAGTTTAATGTATTTCAGCATGTTTTAAGTGTAACACCCCCAATCTATACCCCCAAGCTATTAAAGTGATAACAATTAATCAGAGTATAATTAAAATTCACGGCATAGACCGAGGGGTCACATCAATTTGAAACAAACATATAACAACCTGCTCATGTAGATATGCAACAATTCAGGTAGCACAAAATAAAGGAACTGAGTTTCTACAACCCACAATTCAATTACAGAATAAAAGCGGAAGATCCGTAACCGAATTTCATATATATATTTATGTAAAAAGTTTTCCTGTCATATCCAATATCATACATGTACAATCCAAAATAAACATATACATAATACAAAATAATCACACTCGATCACCCCGACTACCCGGTGCTACATATCAGAGCCGACCGACAAAAGAATGAAGACCTAAGCTTCACAAAAAGACCTCCAGCATCTAACCTGCAATGCCTCATAGAGTATTAACAACAGTAGAAAGGTGAGAAACACAATCATAATATAATTGCATATAATTATATAATAACACACAATTACGCAAACTTAATATTCTCACCACATTATACGCCATAATTCAATTACAAACCCACACAATGAATTTTCTCACATATCGGTCATAAAAGCATAGCCATCATACACAAATCAATTATCACCAACACGTATATTCATAAATCAACTCATCAATCTCATTCACAATTCCACACACAATCACACCATTCATGATTCATGCAAATGCAAAGAGACCGACACAACGACTCTATACAAATGCATATGCGGTACCATCCATCCATCATTTCTCAACACCAGTTCACTCAGGAACTACTGGAACCATCGCTCGTACTTAGTGTAACTCCCCGTCGGTCATACGATGTTCCCCGTCGCTTTAAGTCCTCTTGGTATAAGGCGCACGACGTTTATGGATCGCTTTAAGTCCTCTTTGTATAAGGCACACGATCCGATCGCTTTAAGTCCTCTTTGTATAAGGTGCACGATCCGATTGCTTTAAGTCCTCTTTGTATAAGGCGCACGATCGTCTATAATCATCGCTTTAAGTCCTCTTATTTTTAAGGCGCACGATCCCATCCGATCGGTTTAAGTCCTCTTATTTTTAAGGCGCACGATGTTATAGCGGATTCCCTCTAGAACCAATTCGTTGCTCACACCCACTAGGGCACACAACATCACAAGAATGCATATCATGATGCTTGGCATACAATGACTCATGACATTCAAATGCACATATATATGCAACCCTCTCAATCCACAAAAATCATGCTTTGCAATTCAAGCCCAAAACAATGCATTTATTTGCCATTCAGCCACAAACCCTCATTACACCATCCAAACACATACATTCACATCACATAACATCACACCAGTCATACAGTACATATCACACGCATATTGCATAATAACACGTCAAATGCACATCATTAAAACAATAAAAGTCAACAACCGTCAAATATCAAATTCCCGACATAATTAAATCGGCTAACAATCTTGAAACCATTAATATAAGAAAGAACATGCCAAAAGCTTTCCAACGCACTAAATCACACCTCAAACCAACTTACGGTTCAAAATTTATAAAGAAAACAAATTGGGAAAAACTGTCACATTCGCATTGCGAAGCTCCTAGCGAATCCTTCGCTACTTCATTCGCAGTGCGAATGTCCCAGCGAACCAAGTCAGAACTGAAAATAGCCTAGAAAATTCCCAACGTTCGCAGTACGAGCCATCCAGCGAACCTTCGCTACACCCTTCGCAGTGCGAGTTCCCCAGCGAACCAAGTCAAAGAGCAAACAACACAAAATAACCCAAAGTTCGCAGTGCGAACCTCTAGCGAATGCTCGCCCACACATTCGCAGTGCGAATAGCCAGCGAATGCTCGCTTTCCCCTTCGCTAGGGGATTCGCAATGCGAACCTGCGAATACCAGAAATCCCAGCAGCGCTGTTACATAATCCAAAATGATATTTTCTCAACCAAAACATTTCCAAACCAACATAGAACAATCAGAACATAGTCTAATCATGGTAACAAGTATTCTACCGCATTTACATCGATTTCCAACCGTGAAAACATCGATTTATCTCTATCGACCTAGAATCGAAAACTATGAAAACACAACAAACAATCCAATACACACATACATAATCATACACAATGATAAGATAATCGAGTTTCGTACCCTTACCCGATTAAATCGTGTTTGAAAAGTCGGTTGAATCGGTTCTTAGATTTTCCAAATTTTCTCTCTTTCTCCTTTCTTTCTTCCTCTTTTTCTTCTCTTCTTTTTCTTTCCTTTCTATTTTTCTCTCTATTCTTTTTATTTATGTTTCTAACTTAGGAAAAATTAAAGTGAAATGACCAAAATACCCCTACACTCAATTATCTCGCAAACGTTCCCAAAACCCGATAAAATATAATCTCGATGAAAAATAACATATTTTCACATAAAAGTCAAAAATAAAATAATATAATAATAAAATAATTAAAACGACTCAATAAAATAAAAATAACTAAACTGGGGCGTTACATTAAGCATTAATCACTTTAGGTGCTTCTTTTATGTCTTCATTGTGTTTATGCTCTAAAAGGAAGTTAGATGATGATAAGAGGAGGCATGACCCCAATTGACAGATTCTGGAGCTGAGCGAGGAACTTTTTGAAGAAAAAGTAGTTGATAGTTTAATCAACTATTTCACCAAGAGAGTTGGAAATGGGTGATGAAAAGCCAAGGATGACTAGGGCTCACATGGCAGCATTTTGAAGAGCATTTGAGCAATAGGAATGGATAAGATCAAGAAAGCTAGAGGACAAAAGATAGTACGGTGGGGACCACGCAGCAAAAAGAGCGCCCAACACCACCAGTCGTCTGCTCTGCTCCACCATCCTGCCATCGCCGCCTGCAAAAAGCAGATTTGTCTCCCACCAACATCTGTACCAGATTTCTTGCAACGGAAGGGTTGAGGGACAGCTGGTCCACATGAGGATTTGATTTGGGCCTAACCTTAATATTGTCAAGAGACCCATGATCCAAAAAGGAGCAACGACCACTTCCATTCATCACTATAAAAAGAGAGCTTGCGCATTGAAGAAAGGGAGACAAGAGATTTTCACACACAACAATTAGTTATTTCAGTTTTAAGTTTTTATTTTCAAAGAGTTGAAGCATTAGTAGAGAGTATTATATTCCCCTCCAGACCTGTATGTTCTGCTGAGAGCTGTTGTGACTAAAGAGAGTTGTTGTTGTTTACCCAACGCAAGAGATCTCCAAGTTATTAGTAGGTTGCATTTCTTCACTACACTTTGTAAGATAATGTTTCCTATTATTTTCACTCCAGTAGTTTGTACTCAGCTCACTATGAGCTAAACCTTTGTTTGATGAGACTAATGAAGTTAGTATAAAAGCTGTTTTTATGTTGATATGATGTGTTGGCTAGTGTCTTATTTTGTTATGTGTTTTTATGCTATAAACTTGGTTCTTAGAGTGATCAACTAGGAAAAAAGTAACAGCTTGTTGTTGAGAGAGATCCAATAAACAAGCGAATTTCATAACAAAAGTGGTTAATAAAGTAGGATAGAGATATTCACTTAATTCAACGTGCTTAGAGATAAGAAGTTGAGACCATAAAGACTTTCAGAATTAAAACCAGACGCATTTTAGGGTAACAAGTGAGACTTAGAGATTTGTTCCTTTGCCCTAGTTATGCATGTTTTTGATGTTGTAGAGATACACCACTAGATCGCATTCTGACCTTTTGAGGCACGACACTTCACATCATAAAAGCATTTAAACAACAACTATACTAATGGATTTAGCTCGTCAACTACTCTCTATGATATTTTAACTCATTTCAAGTATTAATTTATTTTAGTTAATTGTGTGTTGCTCCTGTTCTTTACTTTCATATTTCTGCCACCTTGCTCATACTTCTCTTAAACAAAGAAAATTAATAATAGTAGTTCAAGTACTTTACACTTCCTTGTGGGTTCGACCTTTACTTTATCACTTGCTACATTACCAAGCATGTATACTTGCATGTGACACTAGTGCTTTATTATTTAAAAGAAAAGCATTATAGAAAGTTTATGAACAAGTTTTTGGCACCGTTGCCGGGGAAGTGTATAAAGCTTGAAACACTATATTTATTTTTGTTTAAGATTGTATTTGAGCTTTTAACGTTTGCTGTGATTTGGTGATACGACAGACTTAAGCTATTGCATGCGAAGGTCATTACCACCAGTTTACAGTGGTTATCCTGAACCTGAAAGACTTCTCAAAGCACAGAGAAGATTTGTACATGCTCAGCAAATATCTGGAGATTCCTCAACCTCAGCTGTGGCTGAACCTGAAGGAGTAGTGTACGAGGAGGATACGGAAGAAGAAATTTCATCGTCTTCTTCAGACGAGTCATTGCACGAGACAAACATGGCAGAGCCAGATATCTTTGGCATTGCCAATGACCGCGCGCGCAGCATCAGAGACTATGTTGTATTTGATCCGAATGCTATGAATACTGGCATTGCTAGGCCAGCCATCACAGCACCACAGTTCGAGTTTAAGCCTATGATGTTCCAAATGTTGCAAGCTGCTGGTCAATATTCAGGTTCTCCTCATGAAGATCCTCATTTACACTTAAAACAATTTCTGGATGTTGCTGACAACTTCAAGATCCTTGACGTGCCAGTGGATACCTTTAGGTTTAGGCTGTTTCCATATTCTCTAAGAGATCGAGCCAAGAGCTGGCTTAATTCTTTGGAACCAAAATCCATTACTACATGGAATGCCTTGGCAGAAAAGTTTCTGGCCAAGTATTTTCCTCCTTCGAAGAATGCAAAAATGAGAAATGAAATCACATCATTTAGGCAAGGAGATGACGAGACGTTGTTTGACGCATGGGAAAGATTTAAGGAGCTGCTAAGACAATGTCCACATCACGGGATTCCCATTTGAATACAACTTGAGACTTTATATAATGGATTAATTCCATCCTCAAGGAATATGTTAGATGCATCTAGTGGTGGAGCTCTTTTGTCTAAATCCTATGATGATGGTTACAAGTTGATTGAGAGCATTACGGCCAACACTTATCAATGGCCAGTCACAAAGGCCACTTCAAGTTCACTTCAAAAGAAACCTGCTGAAGTTCATGAAGTCACTGAGACCACAACACTTGCTTCTCAAGTGGCTCAGATCCACCAAATGATGAAGAATTTGATGAATCCTGAATTGACAAAGCTTGACCCTGTTAAGGTGGTTACTGACGCTTCTGAGGTTGCCTGTGTTTACTATGGAGGACCACATCTATTTGAAGAATGTTCTGCGAATCCTATGTCAGTTAATTATGTTGGTAATCCCAACAACAACAACAGATACAATAATCCTTACAGCAACACTTACAACCCAGGATGGCGCAACCATCCTAATTTTTCTTAGAGTAACAATCAAGGTCAACCTAAACCGCAAGCATCTACACCACAAGTTCCACCTGGTTTTTCTAACCCTAACTATGCTGGGGGTAACCAAGGAAACAACCATTTGGAAAATGTTCTTAAGTCCTTTATTCAAGAAGTAAAGAATCAATTTCAAGCACAAGGAGTAAGCATCAAAAACTTAGAGAACCAAGTGGGACAAATTGCTACGGCTCTAAGTTCAAGAAACTTGGGAAATCTTCTCAGCTCTACTGAGACTCCCAATACACAAGTTGGAGTGAAGAATGTTGAAACTTGTCAAGCTCTTAAACTCAGAAGTGGAAAAGAAATTGAAGAAACCGCTGCAAAGAGCAAAGAGTCAAGTATTGATGTGTCTAAACCTGACAGTCCTGGAGAAAAAGACAATGATGGAGAACCATCTTCATCCAAACAGCAAAAGCACAAAGATGATGTACTCACTGAAGATTACATTCCTCCAGAAAATCAAGAAGTTATCACTGAAGCCAACAAGAAGCATAAGTATGTGCAAGAAAGACCACCACCCCCTTTTCCACAAAGAATAAAAAAGGCGAAAGAAGAGCAACAATTTTAAAGTTCATGGAGATCTTGAAACAGCTTCACATCAACATACCATTGATTGAAGCCATTCAACAAATGCCAAATTACTCAAAGTTCATGAAGGATGTACTCACTAAGCAAAAAATGGTGGGAGAATTTGCTACAGTTGCACTCACACAAGAGTGTAGTCAATTGGTTCAAAGCAAACTCCCTCCCAAGTTGAAGGATCCTGGAAGTTTTACAATTCCATGCACCATTGGAGAAACCTTTTGTGGAAAGGCGTTATGTGATTTAGGGGCCAGCATTAATCTGATGCCTTTATCCATTTTCAAGAAACTGGGGATAGGTGATGCCAGGCCTACAACTATCATATTGCAGCTGGCAGATAGGAGTATTTGCTACCCACAAGGAAAGATAGAAGATGTGCTGGTAAGGGTTGACAAATTTGTCTTCCCTGCTAATTTTATCATTATGGATTTTGAGGCTGATGAAGAGACACCAATTTTATTGGGAAGACTATTCCTAGCAACAGGTAGAACTCTAATTGATGTGGAAAGAGGAGAACTCACTATGAGAGTAAACGGGCAGCAAGTAGTGTTCAACATACTTAATGCCTTGCAATACCCAGAAGAAGAGGTGGCTGAGTGTTCAATGATATCGAGCTGGGAAGGTTTAATTCACAAAATCCTTCTAAAGGCTAATGATGTGTTGAAAATTGAGTTGGGAAAAATGGAAGATGAAGGACTAAAAGATGGAATCATCTACGGTCCAATGTAAAAGCAAGAGGAAGAATCTGTGGAAGTGATAGAATCCACCATTGTAGCTCATAAGTAGCAGCTACCTTCCATAGAAGAACCCCCTGAATTGGAGCTCAAACAACTGCCGGCGCATTTACAGTATGCATATCTGGAGGCGGGACAGAAGCTGCCAGTTATCACTGCTACAGATCTGCAAGAGGAGCAAAAAGAGAAACTTATTTCATTACTGAAGAAACACAAGAAAGCAATTGCATGGAAGATTTCTGACATCAAGGGAATCAGCCCAACAATTTACATGCACAAAATTCTGTTGGAAGAAAATGCTAAGAATAACATTGAGAGTCAAAGAAGGCTGAACCCTATCATGAAGGAGGTTGTAAAAAAGGAGATTATCAAGTGGCTGGACGCATGGATTATTTACCCTATCTCTGATAGTGTGTGGGTAAGTCCAATTCAGTGCATACAGAAGAAGGGAGGCATGATAGTAATTACCAATGAAAAGAATTAGCTCATTCCCACTAGAACAGTTTCTGGTTGGAGAATCTACATGGACTATAGGAAGCTGAATAAGGCAACTAGGAAGGATCATTTTCCTTTGCCTTTCATTGATCAGATGTTGGATAGATTGGCTGGAAAGGAGTATTATTGCTTCTTAGATGGATATTCGGGCTACAACCAAATAGCAATAGCTCCAGAAGATCAAGAAAAAACCACATTCATGTGCCCCTATGACACCTTTGCCTTCAGAAGGATGCCGTTTGGACTGTGCAATGCACCAGCCACTTTCCAACGTTGCATGATGGATATCTTCTCGGATATCATAGAAAATTCCATGGAAGTGTTCATGGATGATTTTTTTAGTTTTTGGAGAGTCATTCAATGATTGTCTCAATAATTTGGAGATGGTGCTGGCTAGGTGTGAAGAGAATAACTTAGTTCTTAATTGGGAGAAATGCCATTTTATGGTAAAAGAAGGAATTGTTCTTGGTCATAAAATTTCAAGAGAAGGATTAGAGGTAGACAAAGAAAAAGTGGAGGTAATTGAAAAGCTACCCACAGCAGTCAACATCAAGGGCATTAGGAGTTTCTTGGGGCATGCTGGATTTAATAGGAGGTTTATAAAAGATTTTTCAAAAATAACTAAACCCCTATGCCAGCTGCTGCAACATGACACGCATTTTGTCTTCAGTGAAGAGTGCCTTGAATCTTTCAATCTTTTGAAGAAGGCTCTTATTTCTGCACCTGTAGTCAAAACTCCATATTGGTTCAAACCATTTGAGTTAATGTGTGATGCCAGTGACTTTGCCATTGGTGCCGTGTTAGGCCAAAGGCATAGCAAAGTGTTTCACACTATTTACTATGCGAGTAAGACTTCGATAGAAGCACAAATCAACTACACAACCACGGAAAAGGAGCTGTTGGCAGTAGTGTTCGCTTTTGATAAGTTCAGGCCTTATTTAGTAGGAACCAAAGTTATTGTGTACACGGATCATGCAGAAAGGGTTAAAGGTTACAAGAGATTAATAGCTATCTCTATGGAGAGTTAAAGGAAGGGTTAAAGGTTATAAGAGATTAATGGCTATCTCTTGAGAAGGCTAATGGTTTGTTGATGAAAGTGGTTTAAAAGTTCTAAGGTTAAATGAAATGTTTTCTTTGATTTTTAAGGTTTAAGTTAAAAAAATAAACAAAGATAAACAATTAATACAAAAATAATAAATATTTTTGGGATTTTTTAATATGAAAAACATAATAAGAAGAAAATAATTAAAATGTTTATTTATTTATTTTTGATTTAAAATAAAGATGAAAATTAAAATATTTGAAAAGAAAATAAATAACATTTGGTACCATATATGATCAACCAATACCCATTTTCATGGGGTTTTCACTCAATATTTCAAGACAAACACAATGTTAACTTGAATAGATGAAAATGATACCTTAAGGAGGGAGTTCAAAAATCAAGAAGGTTTACCTATTGGAGTGTGTCCAGTGCACCTTCTAGAGCATTTCTAGATGAGATGTGATGATGTTTACAGCTTCACTGAGCCCCCAGGAGTGTGTGGGAATGATGGGTTTTAATGCATTTGATGAGTTATGTTTGATGTAAGAGAAGTGGAAAAATCGGGAGATTCAAAGTTTCGACTCTTATGTGACAATGGATTTAGTGAGAATATGATATTTGGAAGAATTTCATGACCATTCCCTTGAATTTGTGTTGAATGAATCCTTGATCCTCTCAAAAATCCCCTTAATCCTCTCAAAAATCTCCTCCAATCTCCCCCCTAAAATGAAGAAACCAAAGGGCTATTTATAGAATTCTTGATCCTCCCCTTTTTTTAGTACCAAGGCTGCCCTAAGTATCAGCTCTTAATTACAATTCTACCACTAGTAATTACAAAACTGCCATTAATAGTGTAATGATGATCCTCTCGCTGCTGATCCTCACTTGCTGTTGATCCTCACGCTGCTGATCCTCAATTGCTAATCCTCACGCTGCTGATCCTCAACAGCTCTTTGATAATTACAATTTTGCCATTGGTAATTACAATTTTGCCATTGGCTTATTTTTTTATTCCTTTTTGTGTTTCTTTTGAACAAATGATTTTCTTCCTTCGATTTTCTCGACTTAACTTGACCAAACTCAAATATTTCCCACACTTTCTCGATTATTGACTCGAAAAGTTTTTAGTTGACCAAAAAAATGTCAAAAGTCAAACTTTGACTTTGAGCATCTGTTGACTTTTTAGCAATTGAACCAAATTCTTCAACTATCAATAGATCAAACTTTTTGAGCTAATCGAATCACATGAATGGGCCATAAAGATGCATTTGAAACCTTTGAATCACGTTCTAAGTCATGAGATCCTTGTGAACAGAATTGATGCACACTGAAACTTGATTATTGATGGAGGGAAACTCTTGATCATGTTGAATGAGTCGAGAGCTTGGCTTATTGATCTTATCCTCTTTCTTATGCCAACCCTAACTTTTACACAAAAGAAATAAACTGGAAAGACATTGTGGTTAGCTAACAAATGCATAGATGATTGAGACCTAAATACAAGTGCAAGATGTTATGACATCTAAGGGGTAAAATTTGGGGTATAACACACTCCTCTTGAAAAATCCAAAATAACAACCTCTTCAATAACAACCATCTCCACCACTGCTGCTCCTGTACCCCTTTTTGAATATACCTTCTCATCCTTAGCTCCACCTGTTTCCATCTCTCCATCAGAAACTATATCTCCAATCTTTGTCGCAATCCTATCAGAATCTCTGTCTTCTCCGCCACCCTCAGCACACATTGTTTCTATAGAATTTACATTTGATGGCGACACTCATCATGATTCTCAAACTTCTAGCAAAACACTGGCTGATGTTCTTTCTAGCTTTCTGGAAGAAGATGTCACTAAAGCCCAAGGGCTCTATGTAGAATCCAATTCTAGTGACGAGCCTACCCTTCTGAATACAAATTGGAATATCTTTAACACTTGGCTAACAGAAGAATTTCAAGAAATCAAGTGTTTCTCAGATCAAGTTAAAGAGAAGTTTGTAAGTCAAGCAAAAGTAAGACTAGAAGAAAGGAAAGAAAGAGAAAGGCTTGCTGAAGAAGCAAGAAAGGAAGCTGACAGAATTGCTGCTGAGATTGCCAAGAAGGAAATTGAAAAGAAAGTCACTGCAGAAAGAGAAGCTGTCCTAAAAGTTGTTGCTGAAAAACATGTCTCTGACAACACATCACCTCCTGATGATAATCTTCTCCCAATTATGGCACAAACAATGGTAGATTTGTAGAAAAATTAGAAAACGGTCCAAGAAAAGTTGGATAGTCAAGATGAAGTTACTTGTTCCATCAAGGATATGCTCACTCAACTTCTTGCAAGGACTCCTTCTACTTCCATTCCCTAGGCACTTTAGGGCTTACCCTTGTCATTTTTGTTAGATTCTGTATTTTTTCGTGTATCTTCTATCTTATTTATAAAACTCTCTTTGATTATGACAAAAAGGGGGAGTAAAAGTAGCAATGATTTTGATATATATCTACTCTCTAAAAACTCATGCTCACATTCTAACACCATATATACAAGCATGTGAAAGAAATTGCAGGATTGTTCCATTAGAAGCTTCTGGTGGTAAACATTGCAAAAAGAATTCAACTCAGAACAAGTAAACATAAGATATAAGCTCAAGGGGAGCTTGTCTATCTCAGGGAAACTTAACTCTGATATCTTTATCACGTTAAAGCATATACATTGTTTCATCAAAATATATGATTTTGTCAACATCAAAAAGAGGAGGGATTGTTAGAACAAGATCTTGATTCTGCATATAATCTCTAGTTTTGATGATAACAATGCATATATTTTATATGTAACAATTTGGTACTCTAATTCTATCTTAAGTGTGCAGATATACAATTCTCATTGGAATCAACTTCTAGCACAACTCAACAAGATTCTGATAGATACTATGGTTTCTAAAGAAGAAAATATGTTCTCCTCAAGAAAGCGTTTGTTTCTACATAAAGGCTTCTGAAGACTCTGATCAACGTTAAAGTTCAAAATACATGATAAGGATCAAAAGCTCAAAGTCCAAAGAAAAACATGAAGACCAAGAATTCCTAAAAAATTCTAAAGCAGAGATTTTGCTCAGAATTGACCAGAAAGCTTTTTAAGCTTTTACTACTTCTGCTCTCCCAGAATTCTACCGTTGAAGACAACTAGCTCTCTCAAAGACATCCTTATCCCTCAACGTATATCTCTTGAGGTTATAAATAGAAGACTATGTTACAATGCAAAGGACAACGATTCACAAGTCAAAAATGCTAAAGTGCATACTCCGTCAAAGAATCTCAAAACACAAAGAGTTACTGCTCATATTTGTTTAGAAATATTGTTCTTAAATTTTTTTCAACTTTCTTATTAAGAATCACTATTGTAAACATTCTTGTAACACTTTTTAAGTGATCTTCCTTGAGTGACTAAGTGTGTTAGTCAGTAGACTTGAGAGGGCTAAGTTGTGGTAGAACAACTTAGAGGTTGGTTGTAAGTTTTCCTTGAGTGACTAAGTGTGTTAGTCAGTAGACTCGAGAGGGCTAAGTCGTTGATGACTTAGAGGCTGTTGTAATCTTGTCAAAGATTAGTGGATTAAGTCCTTGTGATAAGGCAAAATCACCTTGGCGGGTGGACTAGATTAGCTTCGTTAACAGTGAACCAGGATAAACCAATCGTATTCCTTCTTTCCTTGGTTCATACCTTTGTTTTCATGTGTGTTATAAAGTCTATTGAAAAATTTGTAAAACCCAATTCAAACCCCTCTTCTTATGTTTTTCTCAACCTTCACGAAATTCAATTGCTTTCAATTTCAGTTAGATTCTGGTATCGTGGCTTACTCTTGGGCCTTCTTACAATGAGCTCTTGATCAATATCAAATTACTCTTCAAAATTTCTTTTTTCAAACATTTTACAAATCATTTTTCACAAATACGAAAGAAGAGGATGAAGATTGAGAAACACAAGAAAGGGGGTTTGAATTGGGTTTCATATTTCGTCCCCATTTGCGGAATTTAAACTAATGACGTTAACAAGTAAATAAAAATAAATGAACACAATTATTTTTATCCTGGTTCACTGTTAACGAATTTACTCCAGTCCACCCACCAAGGTGATTTCGCCTTATCACAAGGACTTAATCCATTAATCATTAAAATGATTACAACCTCTAAGTCATCAACGACTTAGCCCTCTCAAGAATCCTGGCTTTCACTTAGCCACTCAAGGGCCAAATGCCAGATGTAGAACCAAATCTTGTTCTTACAATCTCCCCCTTTTTTATGATGACAAACAATGTATTTTGAAAGATAATTCGTATAGGGTAATCACCATAAATCCACAGAGTAAGAGATAAGCTTAACGGGCTCCCCCTGATTCTGTTACTCTCAAAATTCATTTATGCTTGTTCAAAGTCTCCCCCTAATCCCAAGACTCACAAAATAATTTTGAAGTAGAATCATATCAACAAAAAAGGATTACTTCTAAGTGACGTCTCATCAGAATTTGACTAGAACTGGTTGGTCTTTATCTCATAACCTAGCTTGCTATCAGAATACTGTAGATGTATCCGAACCTGATTTGTCATATCATAATTGATGTCTTGCATTCTATATCAGAAACTGGTAGATACTTTCTTAGATGCCACACATCATGTATCAAAACCAAATCTTCAATATCCTAGCACAGATCCCCAACAGGTGCACATATCCTCATGTCATTTGATGGTTCAGAAACTGAGTAGTTTCTTTAATGACCATGACTTGTTTTATCTCCGAAAGATTCACATTCTTTTAATACTGGAGTCTAGATACCATTTGGAGTTTAGATACCAATTGAGTTTTAGATGCCAATTGAATTATTCTTTCAGAAAGTTTAAAACTTCTGACAAGTTTTGGGTATCAGCACAAAATTCATGCACATCCCTTGTTTCTGATAACTTAGTGATCAACACCAGATATTCATATATTATCAGATCAAGCTTGTTTAGAATTCTTCTTTCTTGTACATGTCTTCTGATATAATCTTCTTGATTATTGACTTCTGATGTACATGCTTCTTGAACATATATTCTAATAATTTATCAAATACAAATTATGTATTCTGATATATCATAGCTTTTGATATGTCTTGTTTATATCTACTGATATAATCTTCTTGAGTCTTCTGATAGCCTGTTCTAACATTCAATGAACTTTTGCGAAGTTCATGATCAATTATCAAACAAATGGTTAGAAGCAAAAACATAATCAATTATATTTGGGATTGAAATTCTTAGATTTAGGCATATAAAAATCATTATACTTTCTCCCCCTTTGTCAGAAATCAAAAAGGTATAAAAAATACATTGACAAAGAAATATGAAGATGATCATGATGACAGAAAAGGAAATTTCATTAATACTAATTAAGAAATTACAATGGGAGACGACCGACACAAACACACTTAGTGCAAATGACAAAACTAAGAACTTAGAGGTTCTAAGATTCAACAACTTTTCAGGGTCTGAGGTTTGTAAGCTCTCCCTGTGTCAGATGGTCTTTGAGATGAGGTTTGTAAGCTCTTCTTGAGTCCTATCTGTAAACTCTAGGAAGTGAGGTTTGTAAGCTCCCTTCTATTCAGAACATAGAAACTAGTCTCCTAGCAGATTATTAGTCCAAAAGGCTTCTGAAAATGTTACAACTCTCTTCAATAAATGCATCGTCTGATCCAAGCCTTCTAGCCGCATTGGTGATTTCATCTCTATAAAGTAGTTTAGATAAAATCCTTCCATACGGTATATAGGACTTATGTTGACTTCTTGAGATAGTTATAGATTCTTTTAGGTAGTTAAAGATGGTTAAGGGTGGATTGACACGAACATTGTTCATTAAAAAGTCAATAAAAAGTCGGTCAACATGAGATAGAACATTTTTGTCAACTTCACGAGGGCGAAAGTTGGTAAGAAGAAGATTGAACCACGCTCTAGCGGTGGGAAGAAGATTTTCGGGATTTGTGGGTTTATATTTGAGAGAAGTGTCATGGATGTTAGCAAGATTTTCAATAAAGAAATAGGTAAAGGAAACTCATCCACAGTGATACCAAATTGATCACAACTAATAACATCAGCAATGGATTTAGGAGAGATGACAAACCCAACACCATAAATACGGGAGCAAATGAATTTGCCATCTACACTAATTAAGGCGTTCTTCCAAAATTCTTCCATAAGATTTGAATAAATAGGTCCATTCAAAAGATTAAAGTATTTGCCCCATTTCTGTTTTTGAACACCGAGAATAGTGTCACGATCTGTTCCCTTAAGACTCGTAAAATGAGTTCGTTTTTTGACAATGACTTCAAGAATCTCTTCATTGCCACATAAAGTTTGGACAGACATGGTTGATTGGAAGAAAGTGAAATGGAACAAATAAAGGGATATGAAGTTCAGAAGGAGGGAATGATTGAGAATGAAGGAGACGATAACTTTTATGGCCATCATAAATGATAGAAGGACTAGAGAAGCGCGACAATTAATGATATAGCTAAAAATGGAGACTGTTTTCAAAGTAAGTGTGATAAATTGAAATGATAAAGTAACACCCCTAATAAAAGATGAAAATAGGAGATCTTTGCATACACTATGTTCAAGGAGAAACAGAGGAGACACTCAAAAAGGAATGAACACAGAAATTCTGACAAGAGGTAATAGAAACTACTTTAATATTATGTATCCAAGATATTCTAATTACCCAAGGTGTCCCATCAGATACGAGGTATGGCACATATAAGACAAAAGTGTTATTGATGTACCAACACTTTATATCATTATGGCTAATAAATGCATTACACTCTAGTTTCCAATGGTTAAAAACATTGACCAGCAGGCATGCATTTTAACTTGGTTACTTGTGAAATATGAGAACTTTACCAGTCAAAAGATTTACATTTCAAAAGCACGACTCCTATGCATCATGTTTAAGAAATATATAAGAATAATTTCTAAACCATTTATTTAAACAGAGGGGTTAGAAATACATTACTCTCAATCCTTTGTGTAGATTTTCAGCTGCGACTGAAGATGCTTCTTCAGAATCACCATGCATTAGCTTCGGCAGTTGATGAATGAGTGCTTCTGGTTGGACCAATAGAATCATTTTCTCCTTTTTTTTCGCCTTCCATCATTTATCTTCTTTCTTCTGCAATCTTCATAGAGATCTTGAGCTTTGTGCATAGGCACGATCATCTTCATGACTTCTTGATCTCCATTCTGAAGGGTGAAAACATCTCTCCTGATGTTTGTTTCATCTTTGATCATTGGAGAGGAACCAATTTCTTTCTCTAGTCTTCAACTTGGAATCAAACATCTTCAATCTTCAAGAAGGTTAGTTCCCGGAAAGCCACTAGCTTCTCAGTACTTAGCATATACTTTTGAAAATTTATGTGTTGAGAGTGTTGAAGAAGATTTTAGGGATTTGTGGGTTTATATTTGAGAGAAGTGTCATGGATGTTAGCAATATTTTCATTAAATAAATAGGTAAAGTAAAACTCATCCACAGTGATACCAGATTGATCACAACTAATAGCATCAGCAATGGATTTAGGAGAGATGACAAACCCAACACTATAAATACGGGAGCAAATGAATTTGCCATCTACACTAATTAAGGCGTTCTTCCAAAATTCTTTCATGAGATTTGAATAAATAGGTCCATTCAAAAGATTAAAGTATTTGCCCCATTTCTGTTTTTGAACACCGAGAATAGTGTCACGATCTGTTCCCTTAAGACTCGTAAAATGAGTTCGTTTTTTGACAATGACTTCAAGAATCTCTTCATTGCCACATAAAGTTTGGACAGACATGGTTGATTAGAAGAAAGTGAAACGGAACAAATAAAGGGATATGAAGTTCAGAAGGAGGGAATGATTGAGAATGAAGGAGACGAGAACTTTTATGGCCATCATAAATGATAGAAGGACTAGAGAAGCGCGACAATTCATGATATAGCTAAAAATGGAGACTGTTTTCAAAGCAAGTGTGATAAATTGAAATGATAAAGTAACACCCCTAATAAAAGATGAAAATAGGAGATCTTTGCAGACACTATGTTCAAGGAGAAACAGAGGAGACACTCAAAAAGGAATGAACACGGAAATTCTGACAAGAGGTAATAGAAACTACTTTAATATTATGTATCCAAGATATTCTAATTACCCGAGGTGTCCCATCAGATACGAGGTATGGCACATATAAAACAAAAGTGTTATTGATGTACCAAAACTTTATATCATTATGGCTAATAAATGCATCACACTCTAGTTTCCAATGGTTAAAAACATTGACCAGCAGGCATGCATTTTAACTTGGTTACTTGTGAAATATGAGAACTTTACCAGTTAAAAGATTTACATTTCAAAAGCACGACTCTTATGCATCATGTTTAAGAAATATATAAGAATAATTTCTAAACCATTTATTTAAACAGAGGGGTTAGAAATACATTACTCTCAATCCTTTGTGTAGATTCTCAGCTGCGACTGTAGATGCTTCTTCAGAATCACCATGCATTAGCTTCTGCAGTTGATAAATGAGTGCTTCTGGTTAGACACATAGAATCATTTTCTCCTTTTTTCTCCTTCCATCATTTATCTTATTTCTTCAGCAATCTTCATAGAGATCTTGTGCTTTGTTAATAGCCACAATCATCTTCATGACTTCTTGATCTCCATTCTGAAGGGTGAAAACATCTCTCCTGATGTTTGTTTCATCTTTGATCGTTGGAGAGGAACCAATTTCTTTCTCTAGTCTTCAACTTGGAATCAAACATCTTCAATCTTCAAGAAGGCTAGTTCCCGGAAAGCCACTAGCTTCTCAGTACTTAGCATATACTTTTGAAAATTTATATGTTGAGAGTGTTGAAGAAGATTTTCGGGATTTGTGGGTTTATATTTGAGAGAAGTGTCATGGATGTTAGCACTATTTTCATTAAAGAAATAGGTAAAGCGAAACTCATCCACAGTGATACCAGATTGATCACAACTAATAGCATCAGCAATGGATTTAGGAGAGATAACAAACCCAACACCATAAATACGGGAGCAAATGAATTTGCCATCTACACTAATTAAGGCGTTCTTCCAAAATTCTTTCATAAGATTTGAATAAATAGGTCCATTCAAAAGATTAAAGTATTTGCCCCATTCTATTTTTGAACACCGAGAATAGTGTCACGGTCTGTTCCCTCAAGACTCGTAAAATGAGTTCATTTTTTGACAATGACTTCAAGAATCTCTTCATTGCCACATAAAGTTTGGACAGACATGGTTGATTGGAAGAAAGTGAAACGGAACAAATAAAGGGATATGAAGTTCAGAAGGAGGGAGTGATTGAGAATGAAGGAGACGAGAACTTTTATGGCCATCATAAATGATAGAAGGACTAGAGAAGCGCGACAATTAATGATATAGCTAAAAATGGAGACTGTTTTCAAAGCAAGTGTGATAAATTGAAATGATAAAGTAACACCCCTAATAAAAGATGAAAATAGAAGATCTTTGCAAACACTATGTTCAAGGAGAAACAGAGGAGACACTCAAAAAGGAATGAACACAGAAATTCTGACAAGAGGTAATAGAAACTACTTTAATATTATGTATCCAAGATATTCTAATTACCCGAGGTGTCCTATCAGATACGAGGTATGGCACATATAAGACAAAAGTGTTATTGATGTACCAACACTTTATATCATTATGGCTAATAAATGCATCACACTTTAGTTTCCAATGGTTAAAAACATTGACCAGCAGGCATGCATTTTAACTTGGTTACTTGTGAAATATGAGAACTTTACCAGTCAAAAGATTTACATTTCAAAAGCACGACTCCTATGCATCATGTTTAAGAAATATATAAGAATAATTTCTAAACCATTTATTTAAACAAAGGGGTTAGAAATACATTACTCTCAATCCTTTGTGTAGATTCTCAGCTGCGACTGTAGATGCTTCTTCGGAATCACCATGCATTAGCTTCTGCAGTTGATGAATGAGTGCTTCTGGTTGGACCAATAGAATCATTTTCTCCTTTTTTTCTCCTTCAATCATTTATCTTCTTTCTTCTGCAATCTTCATAGAGATCTTGAGCTTTGTGCATAGGCACGATCATCTTCATGACTTCTTGATCTCCATTCTGAAGGGTGAAAACATCTCTCTTGATGTTGTTTCATCTTTGATCGTTTGAGAGGAACCAATTTCTTTCTCTAGCCTTCAACTTGGAATCAAACATCTTCAATCTTCAAGAAGGTTAGTTCCCGGAAAGCCACTAGCTTCTCAGTACTTAGCATATACTTTTGAAAATTTATGTGTTGAGAGTGTTGGAGTAAGCCCTAATAGCCAGCCAATATTGGCTTAATATGCTTTTGTATCATGATATATATTGTTTGTTAATATATATACTTACTAGGCATTGTATTTGTTGTGTTATTTGTATATGACATAATAAAGTCCTTAGAATAATTAGTCTATTAATGACCTATTAAGTGTGACTTAATCGTGAGACCTCATTAAACATAAAGACGTTATTAATAAAGTATCTGTAGTCAAGCTTTACTGTCAAGTAGGACAACAGTAATGCATAGAGACTATTATGTGAGTAGACTGATGACTGTATCTCATAAGTCATGGATATGAGATATCAAGTCTTCACGTAGGTATAAATATTAGGAGTAATATTTATATTGGATTGATCCACCATGAGAATACTACATAGTTTGTTATGTAAGTGTCATAAGTTATTCTCATAGTAATAGTGATGTATTCCACCCTTCGACTTGAAACCACTATGGACCCTAGATGTGGAATCGAGTACTTTATTGCCAATCAAACGTTGCCCGTAACAGGATGACCATAAAGATGGTTTATGGGTGCTTTGCAAATCATGCTGAGGGACATGAGTGACCTAGATGGGATTTGTACCTCCTACATATACGGGAGTAATATATGTGGGCCCCTTGATATAGTATAATTGTAAAATGCATGGCCATGCTCAAATAAGTCGATATGAGATATTGGACTTATATTATTGCCAACGTTACGAGAACCTATAGGGTCACACACATAGGGTACTGATAGTGGAATTTACGATTAAATTAAATAAGATTTGATTTAATTATGTGTTAATAGTATTTAAATTGTTTAATACATTAGTACATATATAATTTATTTGATTAAATTTGATTTAATTAAATAAATGAGAATTGACAGTTGTTAAATTAAATATGATTTAATTTAATTAATATTTTTTTTATTTAATTAAAAGAGTTTTAATTAAATATAAATAATATTTATTAAAATAGTTTTAATTAAATAAGATTGGGCTTATTTTGGAAATGCCCAAAATATGAGTATTAGGGTTTTAGAAGCTCTCTATAAATAGAGAAGCTCTTTCCCCTACCAATCCTAATTGTCAATTTTCTCAGAACAAGAGATGGCTAGCACCGCATTCCACTTTGTGCTCGCGCGGACTTCGTAGAGACGATGATATTTTCCACGTTCGTGATCAAAGTTAAAGCACGCTTCAAGAGGTAATTCAAAATCTTTATTTTGTGTTTGATTTGTGATTGATGGTTTAATCAAGACCCGTTCATCGGGATTATTCCATTAAGAGGATAAAATTTTGAAAAACCCCTCTTAAATCCCAACAGAGAGAAGTTGCTGGAATCTTCTTACATCATTAGAATTCAATCATTGAACATATTCTAATCTTCACCAGATGCAGATATCATCATGATCATCAAACCAAGACATATTTCTTAGAGGGTTTGAATGATAATCTTGTTCTTACTAGCTGAGCCTTTTCATCCATAATCAGTTCATCAGAAAGTGACAACTTTTATTCTTTCCTTTCTTAGGGAGTAAATGAATTATGATGGTTTTTGATTGAGCATCTTCTGATTTCTTCATTCTGAGAAGATAGCTTCTAACTTTGTATTCTTCCATTAAGCTTTAGTTTCTGACTTTCAAGGTCATCGTCAAATCTGACATTGATTTGATTCACCAGTAAAAGTACTTCCACGCCAAGATGATGTAGCCTTCAGATCATTCTGGCCATAACGCATTCAGCATATATTCCAACCGTATTTCGTTCTGAATATAGCATGTATTAGCTTCTTAAGAAATCTTTGTCATGATAGAATCATGATACTAACAACTTCTTCTTAATAACTTATTTTATCTTCTACATTTTTATCTGATTGTGAAGAACTAGAACATCAGAATCTTCTTTTCACCAGATAGCTTCTTAAGCTCATACTTTCACTCAATCACATGAGTTCAGAAAGTAGTGAACATAGAAGGATACATTCATGTATCAGAAGCTTCTGAAAAGAAACTTTGAATAACATTCTAACAAATTTAAGCTTGTTCAACTGAGATGCCTTTCTCAAGTTAACATGGCTTAATTGTCTTATGCTTCAGCCACTTCTCTTCATAGACACACATACATCAAGAACTCAGAATGTCTGATCTTGCATGTGTTCTACTTCCAAACTTCTGATAGCTTGATAATCTTCCTTTCTGATCACTTCAGAATTCTGACTGATTGAAGCATAGCAGTTTTCTCCTTTTCTGAGTTATACTGTTTAGCTCATATCTTCAGTACTTCAAGAGAAGCTTTACTCCAGATCTTCTGCAAGCTTGATCAGTTTCCATAAGCTTCTATTCAAATAGCAAGATTCTGATTATCTTCTTCAAGAATCCTGACAAGGAAATCATAATTCAGAATCTTAAGTTCTGCAGTCATGAATTAAAATCTTGATGACAAGATTTCTAACATCTTCAGCATACTTCATCTTGAAGTTTTCATGCTTCAGAATCATGACACGGGCATTCTCTCTTCTTCACATGAAAGAGTTCCTAATGAGAAATACTGAGAAAGTCAACGGTAGACCAAGTCTGTTTGTTGAAAACATCCCATACTAAAAAAGAATTAACCCTCAGCAAACAATATTTCTTGCTTTCTGATGATTCTTGTTGATCTCTTCTAGATCATTGTTTTTAAGCCTTATCTAGGCATCACCTTGAGGAGATACGTAGCTCTCAACTAACGTGTTCCAAGAATATCATTCATCAGATTTTTCTATTTATTTGATTAGTCTATTATCCTTTTACCAGCTGATTCTTCATCTTGCTTTCAATCTTCTTGCAAGCCCATAAGAGAAGATTATGTTGTCAATAACAACCAGCTCTAAGAATCAGTGACACAATCCAGAATGAACCTTTCTGGTTTGTCATTTCAGTACTCAATCTTTTCATCATCGTATGAGACTAAAACGGTAGATGGTGGAGGAGATTAGCCAGAGCGTTTCTCAAAGCTCGTCCGGATCTTTATCTGACACGGTTAAATGTTTGATAAACATCAATAACAGAACCGGAGCTTTGATACCAATTGAAGGTTGAGAAACACAATAAAGGGGGTTGAATTGGGTTTCACATTTCGTACCCATTTGCGGAATTTAAACTAATGACATTAACAAGTAAATAAGAATAAGTGAACACAATTATTTTTATCCTAGTTCACTGTTAACGAAGTTACTCCTGTCCGTCCACTAAGGTGATTTCGCCTTATCACAAGGACTTAATCCATTAATCATCAAAATGATTACAACCTCTAAGTCATCAACAACTTAGCCCTCTCAAGCATCCTGGCTTTCACTTAGCCGTTCAAGGAACACAATCCACTAAGCTGTTAAAAATACGCTTAGTCTTCTCAAGCATTCTGGTCTTCACTCGACCGCTCAAGGAACAACACCTTTTACAAGGATTTTCTTGTGCATTATTATACTTCTTACAAGCTGATTACACATATGAAGTGCAATAACACCTAAGTGTTTCTAGCAAGATATGAGCAACAACTCCTTGCTTTATAATACAAAACTATCTTAAGAATAAATCTCTAGGAGATTATTAAGCACACTAGTTTTATATTGCTTAAAAGCTTTCTTGATGAGCACTACTGCTTCTTTTCATGAGCTTTAAGCTTCTTTCTGATGTACTACTTTCTTGAGCAGGTAATGCTTCTTCCAGCTTAACCATCAAGATAAACTAAGTTACTATGCTTCACTTATTCATATTTCACTTGACTAGTTTCACATGGCTTTAGCATGTTGCATCATTGTACACTCTACAGTAGTTTGATTTTGCTCCTTCTTCATTGAGCATTCTTCATTTAAGCTTCAACTTGTAGCATTTTGTACTCCTTTCTTGAGCTTTAATGCTTCTTCCAATTTAACTATCAAGTTCAATTAAGCTACTATACTACACTTATTTATGTTTCACTTGACTAGTTTCATATGGTGTTAGCATGATCATCGTTTGTGCACATTTTGTAGTAGCAAATTCAACTGTGCTTGCTACATCTTGATTGTTTGCTGTGTTTGAATAATAACCCTTTAGTATGAGCAACAACCAACTCACTTTTTATCTCTCTCTCTCTCTCTCTCTCTCTCTCTCTCTCTCTCTCTCTTTCTCATGATCAGCGGCTGCTTTCAAGCAACAACTTCAAGCTTCCAAATCTTCAATTTATAGAGCTCAAGAGAATATATCCGTTAAGGGGTATTCTTGGAAACATATTCCATCATCAATATCCCAACGTTCACATGAAGGAATGGTCAACATCACTGTACAAAAAGATGTCCATGCGCCACCTTATCGAGGTAGAGGTCACAGAGTTTTAGTACTATTATATTAAGCTCAAAACCATTATGATCTTCAGTCTTCTAGCATCTTCAGAGGCTTCAGATATTAACTTGATGAAGGGTGTTGTAGAAGAGTCATTCTTTGTGTAATCTTCGGAACCACAGTCTTCAGAATCTCAAGTCTCTGTTCAGCAGAACCTAGTCATAAGAATCTTCAGCACTTGGTTTCTTAGAAGCATTATCTTCAGAGTCTTTAGAGCCTATTCCTTCAGAACCTTGTCTTCAGATTTCATTAAGCGCGTACTTATCTTCAGAGTCTTCGGCACTTCGTCCAATCAGAACCTTGTCTTCAGAAACTCTTCAGAACTTGATCTTAATAAATTGTGTCTTCAGAATCTACAGAACCATATTCACCTGAATCACGTCTTCAGAATCTTCAGAACTTGTAACATTAGACATCACATTAGAAAGCCTTATAGGCCTTTCTCATAGAGTCTCAATTAGAATTTTCAGAACTAACGTTCATTAGAACCGTTGTATTAGAACCATTCATGAATCTTGACTTTATTTTATACACACATATGTTTTCTTCCAGAGTGTTGATAAAAGAGTCTGATGACGACACGCGTCTTCTTATCAGAGTCATAATCATATTGACAATAGTCACTCACTAGACGGAAACCATATCATACAGAATTGTTCTCTTAGATAACATGTGCAGTTATCATCAAAACTCAAAGGCCAGATGTAGAACCAAATCTTATTCTTATAGAGGACCGTTGGAATCTAGCATTCTGGTGCAAACCCTTGAATGATCGATCTCGAGCCACGCGCCTTAAGTTAACCGTTCATTCTTTTCTTTCTTTCTTAAAACACCGTAATCAACTTGGATAAATAAGGGTCGTTGGGATCTAGCATTCTGGCGTAACTCTTTAAACAGTTTATTATTATCAAGCGTTCGTTGTCCATCAAACAAATTTTCTTAAATAATCATGAATGAAAAAGGACTGTTGGAATCTAGCATTTCGGGGGAACCCCGAATGTTTGATCCCGAGGCTTAGGTGTCGTTCTCATCAAATTTTTGTCATTCACTAATAAAATACATCAAACACATCAAATTAGTTTTCTCGCTGTGTTCGATCCCTAAAACATTTCATAAATGAAAGGAATCTTGTCTTATGATGATGTAAAGCAATACTTTATCCATAATCATTGAGTTGAGATAAGTGACGTTTCCCCATGAATGTTGATTCGTAAATCCATTGAATGTGATGTAAACAATGTTTTTCGTCGATTAATATAAGATACCCTTCACTAAAATATACCAACAAATAATCATTTTCTACCCAGAACCACGTATGCCTTGAATTCTCTATTGCACCTAGAGATACGTAGGAACATGATTGCGAAATCTTGTTCTCGTAACCCAAAATTTGACCTCCACTTTTACCTTTTGCATAAGCATGTGCATTCGCATTCCTGGCATACACACTAGCATTTTTCTCTGTGGTTTTGTTGCAGGAATATTCAGGTTTTCAAAGCTCGATTAATCATATCCTCGCAAGGTCATCACATCATCAATACAAGCAAAATATAAGGGTTTCCATGCCTATTCATCAAAGCATAAGGGTGAAAATCAGAATCATGGCCACAACACTCTTTTTTATGCAAACTAGGCAAGTTTTTCCTGTGGTAATCGATTTCCACTTTGCTATGCAAAGAGAAGTAATCGATTACCCTATGTAAAATGGCATATTTCTACTGCATTTTCATGACAGTAACTTTCCCTCCATTCTCTTGTGGTCTACTTGGTTCTAGCATTGTGTGGAATCTTTTAGACAGATCAAGGCCTTTCAAGACACTTCAAGACATTTATTCCAATACAACACTTTGAATCAAAGACTACCATGTAACTTCACTTCCAACCATGAGGACCATTTGATTTAGACTTGCATTGGGATTACTCCACTGAGTTAACAAATAACTAATTGAGTCAACTTCCGACTCAGTGAGTTAAGTGTAACTAACTCTAAAGCTAACTCCAAAGCAAGCCCCAAAGCACATTCCAAACCTAGCCTACTCCAAAGTTAGCCTCTATATAAAGAAACCCTCACATTTGTGAAGGGGGATCCAAAAACATTCAACCATTTTTCACAATTCTTCACTCTTCACTCTCTCATTTCTCTCAATTCTCTCTGCATTTTCTACAACTTCTTCACATTCATTTTCATCTTCTTCCCAAAACCACACTAGAGCTCAATTCTCCACCATTGAAGAGTAGAAAATTTCACATTGAAATTGCTTTTCTCTTGAGCTTAAACCTCCGTCACATTGCATTTCTTCTTAGATCTCTGCAATTACATCAACTTCTACTTCAATCAAGTGATCGATTCAATCGTTTCGGTGCAAATTCGATTTCGGAGCTTTTATCGCGTTTTGATTGGTTTCGCTACAATTTGATCTCAAGCTTAGAATTCTCTGGTTTTCTTGGCTTATTCTCACTACATTTTACTCACCACAATCACCAAGGTATTTCTCCGCCTTGTAGGTTGGTAACTCTTGCTCGATTTACTGTTTTCGATCACTTTCGCGTATTTACGATGTAGTTTCGATAGCTTTTCGATGTTGATTGATCATGCAATTGTTTGAATTTTGATCTTCAAGTTTGATGCTTTCAATTGATGATTAATTGCTCCTACTTGATGTAATTTTCGTGCACAAATGCATGCCATAACATGTGGTTGATTGGATAAGTGATTAGTTGCTGGAAGTGCTTTTTGGAAAGCTTTTTTTGCCAGTGTCACAGTGGTAATCGATTACCTATATATGGGTAATCAATTACCCTGCCTCTTTCCCACATTTTTCTGAAGTTTTCAAGTAGTAATCGATTAACCATATGCTGGTAATCGATTACCACTGTGACAGTAGGTCATTTTTGTGTATTATCAAGCTTGTTTGATATTCTTTCCTCGTTTAACTTCTATGGCTTGATATGCTTGATATTTGTGGATGTTTTATGAGCTGTTTAGCTTCTGATTAAAGCATGTATGCAAACTTTTGATGCACGATTTGTTGATTCTTAGACTTGTTTGCATTCTAGACATTGTACGAGCTTGTTGATTCTTGCACACCTTTGTTCACATGATAACAGGATTTGTGATGCATGCTAATTGACATTTAGTACTACTTTGCAATTTCATTCTTGATCATATTAAGTTTTTTCTTTATTAAGCAAATTTAATCTTGTACAATCAATATTCCACACGCTCGCTTTGACGATCTTTCGACTCGTTTGGAATATTGTTGGCTTGATCATTTCCCTTGATCGATTGGTCAAAACCTTGTTTCGATTAGTCAATCTCCCCTTGCTTCTCTCTCTAGGATCTTTTAGGGCCTTGTTATCTTAATCCATTGCTGAGTTGGAAGTCTGCACGACGCACTGGAGCACTGTACAAGTTGGCGTTGTTACTCTGCCGGTTTCAATTTTCGTACTATACTCTGGTGCTAGAGATGGGATGAGAGTAGAGAATTCCTACACTCATCTTGATTATTTTGGGTAGGGGACGAATTACCCTCTTCCTGGAATAATCGTCTCTATCTTTAAACTGTAGTATATTCCGATCCCCAGTCGAGTCAATCCTTGATCACTCTTGCCCCTTTCAATCTCTCTTTTGATCAATCACCTTTACCTTGGTTAAAGATCATTGTCCCTTGGGTTAACACCCGTCTCTTGCCTCAACATTCTCTTCTTTTGGTCAATCATTGCTTGTTGATTCCCCAGAAGAGTCTTAATCTATTTCTTCGGTTAATCATAGTTTTTCTGTTAAAACACTGAATCCCTATCGGAGTTCGCAACCTTCTCCTGGTTCCTCTCCCTTTTTCTTTGGTTAAACACTACTTGACAGTTAAACTAGCAATTACTTCCTTTTCCTTAGTTAACCACAGTTTCTTCTGTTAACATACTGAGCTTCTATTGAGTTAATCACCTTTTCTTGGTTAATTACTCATTTCTTTTCAATCAATAACAGTCTTTTTGTTAGCACCGAATCCCCAGCGGGTCACAACCTTCGTTTGGTTCCACACCCGTCCTTTGGGTCAATACCTTCGCTTGGTCCCACACCCGTCCTTTGGGTCACAACCTTTACTTGGTTCCACACCCGTCCTTTGGGTCACAACCTTTGCTTGGTTCCACAACCGTCCGTTGGGTCACAACCTTCGCTGGGTTCCACACTCGTCCTTTGGGTTACAACGTTCGCTTGGTTCCACACTCGTTCTTTCGGTTAACCACTGTTTATCAGTTAATATACCAAAATCCCCTTGGAATCAAACACATTCTCTTGGTTCAGTACTCTCCCTTTTAGGTTCATCACAGCCTGTCTGTTGACACCAACCTCTTTTCCCCCACAGAGCCTTAATCTCTCTTTCTTCAGTTAATCACTTCCTGTCAGCTAATATACCAAATCCTCAGCGAATCTTACTTATGTCTCGATTCAATATCCTTTGCTCAATTATTCTCTTGGTTTCGACACTATCCCCTTTTTTTAGTCCCCAATAGGGTCACCAACCCTCTAGTCCCCAGCATAGTTGCTATTTTCTCTTTCTCCCTTATCCTCTTGGTTTCGACACCATCTCTTTGTCTTATCCTCAGCAGAGTTACAACTTTTTTTCTTTGCCTTTCTTTCTTGATTTTGACACCAATTCTTTTGCTTTCCCCAGTGGAATCTTTCTAACTTTTTTGCTCTTGGTTTCGACACCATTTTCCTCTCCTCTTCTGTCTTCATTCCCCAAACTACGTAGGCTCTGAATTCCTCATTGCACTATGAGGATACGTAGGCACGAGATTGCGAAATCTTGGCGAGCCACCTTCTTCCACCTTCTTTCTCCTTTTCCCGGGTTCCATGAACAACTGAGCTCTGATTTCCTCATTGCACTATAAGGGTACGTAGGCACGAGGGCACTATGTGGTTAACTGAGGAAAAGGAAGTAATAGGTATTTTAACTGTTAAGCAATGTTTAACCAAAGAAAAGAGAGAGGAACCAGGAGAAGGTTGCGAACTTTGATAGGGATTCAATGTTTTAACAGGGAAATTTTGATTAACCAAAGAAATAGATTGAGACTCTTCTTGGGAATCAACAAGAAATGATTGACCAAAAGAAGAGAATGTTGAGGCAAGAGACAGGTGTTAACCCAATGGACAATGATCTTTAACCAAGACAAAGGTGATTGATCAAAAGAGAGATTGAAAGGGGCAAGAGTGATCAAGGATCGACTCGACTGGGGATTGGAATATACTACAGTCTGAAGATAGAGACGATTATTCCAAGCACATGGTCATTCGTCCCCTACCCAAAATAATCAAGATGAGTGTAGGAATTCTCCATTCTCATCCCTTCTGTAGCACCAGAGTATAGTACGGAAATTGAAACCGACAGAGTAACAGCGCCAACTTGTACAGTGCTCAGTGCGTCGTGCAGACTTGCAACTCATCAAAGGATTAAGAGAACAAGGCTCTAAAAGATCCTAGAGAGAGAACCAAGGGGAGATTAACTAATCGAAACAAGGTTTCGACCAATCGATCAAGGGAAATGATCAAGCCAAAAATCTTCCAAACGAGTCGAAAGATCGTCAAAGCGAGTGTGCGGAATATTGATTGTACAAGATTAAATTTTCTCAATAAAGAACAAACATAATATGATCAAGAATGAAATTGCAAAGCAGTACCAAATGTCAATTAGCATGCATCACAAATAATGTTATCATGTGAACAAAGGTGTGCAAGAATCAACATGCTCGTGCAATGTCAAGAATGCAAACAATTCCAAGAATCGACAAATTGTGCATCTAAAGTTTGCATACATGCTTCAATCAGAAGCTAAACAGCTTATAAAACATCCACAAATATTAAGCATATCAAGCCATGGAAGTTAAATGAGGAAAGAATGTCAAACAAGCTTTAAAATGCACAAAAATGGCCTTCTGTCACAGTGGTAATCAATTACCAGCATTTGGTTAATCAATTACTACTTGAAAACTTCAGAAAAATGTGGGAAAGAGGCAGGGTATTCAATTACCCACATATAGGTAATCGATTACCACTATGATAGTGGCAAAAAACAGCATTCTAAAAAGCACTTCCAGCAACTAATCACTTATCCAATCAACCACATGTTATGGCATGAATTTGTGCACGAAAATTACATCAAGTTGGAGCAATTAATCATCAATTGAAAGCATCAAACATGAAGATCAAAAATCAAACAATTGTATGATCAATCAACATCGAAAAGCTATCGAAACTACATCGTAAACGCGCGAAAGTGATCAAAAATAGTAAATCGAGCAAGAGTTACCAACCTACTAGGCGGAGAATTTCCTTGGTGATTGTTGTGAGTAAAATGTAGTGAGAAAAAGCCAAGAAAACCAGAGAATTCCAAGCTTAAGATCAAATTGTAGCGAAACCGATCAAAACGCGATAAAAGCTCTGAAATCAAATTTGCTCCGAAACGATTGAATCGATCACTTGAATTGAAGTAGAAGTTGCTGTAATTGTAGAGATCTAAGAAGAAATGCAATGTGATGGAGGTTTAAGCTCAAGAGAAAAGTAATTTCAATGTGAAATTTGCTACTCTTCAATGGTGGAGAATTGAGCTCTAGTGTGGTTTTGGGAAGAAGATGAAAATGAATGTGAAGAAGTTGCAGAAAATGCAGAGAGAATTGAGAGAAATGAGAGAGTGAAGAGTGAAGAATTGTGAAAAATGGTTGAATATTTTTGGATCCCTCTTCCCAAATATGAAGGTTTCTTTATATAGAGGCTAGCTTTGGAGTAGGTTAGGTTTGGAATATGCTTTGGAGCTTGCTTTGGGGCTAGCTTTAGAGTTAGTTACACTTAACTCATTGAGTTGGAAGTTGAATCAGTTAGTTATTTGTTAACTCAATGGACCAATCCCAATGCATTCCAAATCAAATGGTCATAATGCTTGGAAGTGGAGTTACATGGTAGTCTTGATTCAAAGTGATGTATTGGAATAAATGTCTTGAAGTGTCTTGAAAGGCCTTGAACTGTCTAGAAGATTCCACACAATGCTAGAACCAAGTAGACCACAAGAGAATGAAGGGAAAGTTGCTATCACGAAAATGCAGCAGAAATCTGCCATTTTACACAGGGTAATCGATTACTTCACTTTGCCTAGCAAAGTGGTAATTGATTACCACAGGCAAAACTTGCCCAGTTTGCTTAAAAAAGAGTGTTGTGGCCATGATTCCGATTTTCACCCTTATCTTTGAAGAATAGGCATGGAAACCCTTATATTTTGCTTGTATTGATGATGTGATAACCTTGTAAGGATATGATTAATCGGGCTTTGAAAACTTGAATATTTCTGCAACAAAACCACAGAGAAAAATGCGAGTGTGTATGCCAGTGATGCGAATGCACATGCTTATGCAAAAGGCAAAATGGGAGGTCAAATTTTGGGTTACGACTGCTGCCTCTATTTAATCCTCTTGGACCTGAATGTTCAAATTGCGCCAGCTTTTCGATTATTCGAGGTGGAAGGGGATTAAATAAAAGAGTAGCTCAAGAATTTGGCCGACGGCGACAAGAGAAAAGTTTTGAAAAGGGGAATATTTTGGAAGTTGATTGAGAAGAAATTTTACTTAATATGTGCTGGGGAGATGAATCAGTCAAATTGGAGTATGCTTGATGCATATGCTATGTATGGTTGTTCTACATGATGCCTGATATCATGTCATGCAACAGTGCAGGTTAAGGTATTGTGTTGCTGACATGCAAGGATTGTAGCAAAATGAACTCGACATCCTCAGTTGGGGAAAGAAATCCACGAATGACGACAACGACTCTGCTGGGGAAGAGACCGAGAGTCTCAGATTTCCAAACTGCTACCAATATTGTTGTTGGGGATGAAGGAATCTAGGTGACCTTCAAACCATGATTGAATCAGCTTAGGGGAATTCCAAGGTCCGAATGACCTTCATTGCTTGGGGAAAACAGGAAACTGAAACACACCACCGCTGGGGAATGACGGTCTCGACCTGCTGGGAATGATGCGAGAATCTCACTCGTGCTGGGGAAAAGAAGACAATCATTCCTCTGTATGGGGAATAATCATGGTTTTGTTGGAGAAATTATGGATCTGTCGGGGAAAGGAAAAGTAAACAACCTTCCCAACGAACCATAATGATGCTCGTCGGGGCTCAAGCTTGCCAATGGAAGCTACCGATCATCCTTTATGGATTTTCGGTAAGGCATGCAATGCATAATGCTTTCTCTATTGATTTAGATTTTTATTATTCTCAACGCTTTATAGTATTATGTTATCACAAATATTTGTTAATTTTGCAAACAAAATACTGAAAAGTGACAACTGAGAAATCAAATGATGAATTTTATTGAATATGAAAATATTTGTACATAAGGTGTGTACAAGGATGCAAAAATCCTTGATGAGGAAATTTGCAACAAAATTGAAAAACAAAGGTAAATGGCAAAGGGAAAGCATGTTTTGCATTGATTACAACATTGGCTACCATCCACTGCAAGTCTAGGTTCCAACGCTTTGCACCAGTTTATGATGAATTGATTGCTCTATTACCATCAGAGGTCCAGCAATGATGAAGAGAGGCTCAAACGTTCGCAGTCAAATGCCTCTATCCCTAATTTTTTCCTGGACATTTTTTCTATTTTTTTTGTCCATCGGGATACCCATTTTTGCCTAAGTCGCCCTTTCGGGTTTTCAACTTAGCGGGCTATTATTGTTTTTTACTTTTGTCCCTAACTTTTGCATGGACATTTCTTTTTTTTGGTCCATCGGGATGCCCATGTTTTCCTAGATTATCCTTGCGGACGCAAATCTAGCGGGCTCTTTATTCATTTTTTTCAGGCATAATATTTTTTGACTGCGTCAGAGTTAACGAGCGATAGCAACTCCTCCCCATCCATGGTGGTGAGGATCAGAGCTCTGCTTGAGAAGGCCTTCTTGACAATAAAAGGTCCTTCATAATTGAGAGTCCACTTGCCGCGTTGATCAGAGTGAACGGGATAATATCTCTTGAGTACAAGTTCGCCCTCTTGGAATGGTCGAGGGAGAACTTTCTTGTCAAAAGCTCGCTTGAGGCATCTCTGATACAATTGACCATGGGAAATGGTGGTTAGGCGCTTCTCTTCGATGAGATTTAGCTTGTTGTATCTGGATTGGACCCATTCAGCTTCATCAAGATCTGCTTCCATGATGACTCTGAGCGAAGGAATTTCGACTTCAATGGGTAGACCAGCCTCCATACCTTACACAAGAGAATACGGAGTTGCCCCATTAGAAATGCGGACTAAAGTTCTGTAGCCATGCAGTGCAAAGGGAAGCATTTCATGCCAATCGTTGTAAGTTTTAACCATTTTCTGGATAATCCTCTTGATGTTTTTGTTTGCTTCTTCGACGACACCATTCATCTTGGGCCGATATGGTGAAGAGTTATGATGCTCGGTCTTGAATTCCTTACACAACTCCTTCATCATCTTGTTGTTCAGGTTGCTTGCATTGTCAGTGATAATGCTTCTAGGAATACCATAGTGATAGATTATCTCTTTCTTGATAAATCTGGCAACCACTTGGCGTGTGACATTTACGTAAGAAGCAGCTTCAACCCACTTGGTGAAGTAGTCGATAGCAACTAAAATGAAGTGATGACCGTTGGAAGCCTTCGGCTCGATCATTCCAATCATATCAATATCCCACATGGAAAAGGGCCAAGGATAAGTCAAAACATTCAATGGAGTTGGAGGCACATGGATCTTGTCACCATAGATTTGGAACTTGTGACATCTTTTGGCAAAGTTGTAACAATCTACCTCCATTGTTGTCCAGTAATAACCAGCTCAGAGTATCTTCTTAGGCTTGGCATGCCCTTTAGCATGTACACCCTCGCAACCCTCATGTATGGACCTTATGACCGTGTTTGCTTCGTGTCTATCCACGCATCTGAGCAACGCAGAATCATAATTCCTTTTGTACAGTACACAACCACTTAAGAAGAATTTGGCGCAAAGTCGTCTAAGAGCTTTCTTGTCAGTGATAGTGATACCCTCGTGATATTCTTGTTTTTCCAGATATCTCTTGATATCATAGAACCAAGGCTTGTCATCAGACTCGTCCTCAATTGCTAAACAATGTGTTGGTTCGTTCAAATCATCAATGCGGATAGCCGGAGCTTTATTCTTCCACTTGACTTTGAACATGGATGTCAGGGTGGCAAGAGCATCAGCTAGTTAATTTTCTTCCCTAAGAATATGATGAAAAGAGATTTCATCAAAGTAGGGGATCAATTTCGCAATGTGCTTTTGGTACGGAACCAGCTTGGAATCCCGAGTCACAAAATTCCTCCTGACTTGGCCAATGACCAAAGTAGAATCTCCATAGACCTCAAGAATCTTGATTCTCATGTCAATTGTCGCTTCAATACCGTAGATACATGCTTCGTATTCAGCCATATTGTTGGTGTATGCGAAGCATAATCTGGCAGTGAAGGGAAGATGAAAACTCGTCGGAGAGATGAGGATAACACCAATTCCATGACCTTTAGCATTGGAGGCACCATCAAACACGAACGTCCATCGCGCCCCTGGTTTGGGTCCTATGTCAGGGTCTGGAGTCTCATAATCTCTTATAAACAGAACATCCTCATCAAGAAAGTCAAACTTCATTTGTTGATAACCCTCCACAGGTTGATGAGCAAGGTAGTCAAACAAGACGCTCCCTTTTATTGCTTTCTGCGTAATATGTTAGATATCATACTCAGTTAACAACATTTGCCACCGAGCAATCTTCCATAGATAGTAGGCTTTCGAATATCTACTTTATCGGATCCATTGTGGATATCAATAAAGTGGTATGACAAATCATATATTGTCTTAGGCGTCGAGCGGCCCAGACCAGAGCACAACAAGTTTTCTCCAAGAGTGAGTATCTGGTCTCATAATCGCTGAACTTCATGCTCAGATAGTATATTGCATGTTCTTTTCTTCCAGTGTCGTCATGTTGTCCCAATACACATCCCATTGATTCATCGAGAACGGTGAGATACATGATTAAAGGGCTACCACGAACCGGCGGTACTAAGATCGGTGGTTCTTGCAAATATTGTTTTATTTTGTCAAAAGCTTCTTGACAATCATTGTTCCATTCAACCGATTGATTTTTTCTTAGTAATTTGAATATCGATTCACAGGTAGCCGTCAAATGTAAAATGAATCTTGAGATGTAATTAAGTCTGCCCGAAAAGCCACAGACTTCTTTTTCTGTTTTGGGAGGCGGCATGTTTTGAATTGCTCGAACCTTGTCAGGATCAACTTCAATGTCCTTTTGACTCACAATAAAGCCCAACAGTTTACCCGATCGAACCCTGAAGGTGCACTTCGCAGGGTTCAAACGTAGTCTAAACTTCCGGAGTCTGTCAAACGGTTTCTTCAGATGGACCAAGTGTTCTTCATCAGTTTTGGACTTGGCAATTATAACATCCCACTTTCTTATTTTTGAAAATAAACAAAATATTAAGAATAAATCAGAGTTTTCACCACAAAGTGGAATGCTACATTAATTAACCAACTTCAAAACTCCTTTTATTAATCGTAATAAAACAGCGGAAATAGTTCATTTGATAAAAACGCGGCCACATGCCAACAACTAACAAAATTCCACATCAAATAGTGGTTCACCAAGAAAATCCAACAAAATAAGGATACGTAACAACAACTTAAAATAAGGTGATAAACAACAAAATCCCCAAATTAGTTCCCGTGTTACGTATCAGAGCACTCCTAAGACTCGAACAGGCAACACGCAATCCAATGCCTCCTAAGTACCTGGATTATCTGTACTTCCGAAGAAGCACAGACACAACAACAACAAAGGGGTGAGAAATCACATTCAATATTAACGGTGAATAAATACATGATAAGAGTAGTATTCACGTACAATCCAACAATCAAGAACCACTGGTCACCAATCATCACCATACAAACATATAACGACAAAATGCAATGCGACACAACTATGGACACAATGCATGTGGTATCAATATCACGGTTCATTCAATCAAACCCGGATAGATCACATACACCCCTACTTGGCAATGATCTATCCCCACCATTCTCCATATTGGAGTACGGATGAATCACATACACTCCTCCTGAGCAATGATTCATCCCACCAACACCATGAAATGCATGACACCAAATGCATATAAAACACATGTATATTAACACATCGATACATGTTCACGATCCTCCTGATCACACCAGAATTAAACACTAATATTCAACACCATACAATTACTTCACACAACATACATCAACTACTAATTAATTAATTAATTCCTTTAAATTATTAAATTAATTATTTTCCTCAATAATATTACATTTCTCTAGTCTGACACCTATTCCCAACCTCTCAAACCAAAAGAAACCGATTCCGATGCGAAAACTGGAAAGAAATCGCAAAACGGTGAAAATCTGCACTCAGACTGTCCATACGCGTATTGACCTGAGTCATACGCGTATGACTCGCTCCCTCGCCCTCCCTTACGCGTATGCTCCAATCTTATACGCGTAAGGCCTCCTGCCTCACCCTGCCATACGCGTATTGCCCAACTTCATACGCGTATGGGCAGAGACCCATTTTCCTTCAATTTCTAACTCTCAGATCTCCCTACGCGTAAGGCTACTCCATACGCGTATTGCCATGCCACCATACGCTTATGGGTAGAAGGCCGTACCAAAACCCTCTCCCTCAGCCACCCTTACGCGTAACACCCTTCCTCTTTCACTCCCATACGCGTATGGCCATGCCCAATACGCGTATGGCCAGATCTGTTACACAAATGGCCAGAAACCTCACCAGTCTACATTTTGCTACGAATTCCACACTTCTTCACTTCCAACTAGTCCTATAATCATTTCTACATGAGATTTAGGTCCAATTTTTATCTTTTCTCTTGTACCTAGAATTACTACATGTATTACAGGTCTATAATCTCAAATCGTTCTCCCAATTTGAATCAAAAACAACAGATCTGTAACAGATGTTCATACAACAACAACAACAACAACAACAAAAATTCATATTATCACCAATCAATACATGCACGATTTCATCATCATATCAGGCATATACAACAGATCAACAACACAACAGTTTGCATACAAATTCCTACGGGGTTAAGGACTCCCCACTACCCTATCATGAATGAATCACCAATATTAAACCCGTTTCTCCCCCCTTACCTCGAATTCTTGATCAATTTCCTGCGAATTTCAGATGAGAATTTAGCCCTATCACAGCCTTGTTCTTCCTCTTCCTAGTCTTTTTCCTTTCTATCTCCCAAAATTCTGATTATGGCTAAGCCCCTTCAATTTTCACTAATTATTATCTAATTACTAAACTGCCCCTCCTATTTTTTTATCAGCCCATAATTTAATTAATTCAATCTGATTTTTATTTTACTAAATAATAATACTAACCATAATAATAATAATAAGCGTAATAATAATAATATGAAATATATTATTAAGAGTACCAAAATAATAATAATAATAATAATATTTCCATATTACTAACATTACCCCCTACGCACTCCGACATGCACCCTAAACAAGGCCAACAATTAAATAAAACCAGACGATTAAATAACAAAAATGGGGTGTTACAACACTCCCCCACTTAAATTATTTTCGTCCTCGAAAATGTACCTGACGGAAACAGTTCTGGATACGACTCCCGCATCCTGCTCTCTAATTCCCAGGTTACACTTCCGCCAGCAGCTGCTCCCCAAGCTACTCTCACCAGAGGTATCTCCTTTCCTCTGAGTTGCTTCATCTTGCGATCCTCGATCCTTAAAGGCATCGTCTCCACTGTAAGATTTTCTCTGATCTGAACCTCATCTCTTTAAATCACATGAGACGGATCTGAAACATACTTTCGAAGTTGCAACACATGAAACACATCATGCAAGTTCAAAAGTTCAGGCGGCAGCGCCACCCTATAAGCAACTGTACCAATCCTCTGCAAGATCTGATATGGTCCAATAAACTTAGGATCCAACTTCTTTGATTTCAAAGCACGACCCACACCGGTAACTGGGTTAACTCTCAGGAACACATGATCACCTTCACTGAATTCCAAATCTTTATTTCGGTTATCGTGATAACTTTTCTGTCTACCCTGAGACGCTTTCATCTTCTCACGGATCATCTGAATTGTCTCAGTTGTCTGTTGCACAATTTCAGGTCCAAGCACCACATTCTCACCTGTTTTATACCAACACAGAGGTGTCCTACACCTCCTACCATACAAAGCTTCGAAAGGCGCCATTCCAATACTAGAATGGTAGCTATTGTTGTACGTGAACTCAATCAAAGGCAAATGAGTATCCCACGCACCACCTTTTTCCAATACACAGGCTCTCAGCAAATCCTCCAACGGCTGAATAGTCCTCTCTGACTGACCGTCGGTCTGTGGATAATAAGCCGAGCTCAACTTCAACTTAGAACCCAAGGCTTCCTGCAGACTCTTCCAAAATTCCAAAGTAAACCTCGGATCTCTATCCGACACTATGCTCGACGAAACACCATGTAACTTCACAATTATCCTGATATAAATCTCCGCCAACTTCGACAATGGAAAACTGATGTTAATTGGTATAAAATGTGTGGACTTTGTAAGTCGATCCACCACTACCCAAATAGCATCAAAGCTCATCGCCGTATTCGGAAAACCAGTCACAAAATCCATCGCAATACTGTCCCATTTCCATTCAGGAATCTCTAACGGTTGCATCAATCCCGAAGGCTTATGGTGCTCTACTTTTGACTTCTAACATGTCAAACAAGCGTAGACAAACTGGGCTATGTCCTTCTTCATACCGGACCACCAAAACAACTTCTTCAAATCATGGTACATCTTTGTAGCTCCCGGATGAATACTCAAGCTACTCCGATGACTTTCCTCTAAGATTGGCTTTTTCAATTCCACATTATCCGGCACACAAATCCTGCCCCAGAATCTCAACACACCAACATTATCAACTTTAAAGTCACTATCAGGATCATCTCCTCCTGCAGGCATCAAGTCCACCAATTTCACATCCAGTTTCTGATTTTCTTTAATTACATCCAAAAAGTCATTATTCACTTTCAGCATACCTAATCTGATACTTCCCGGTGTAGTTTCACAAACCATACTCAAGTCTCTGAACTGTTCAATCAATTCCATTTCCTTCTCCATTAACGCAGACATATGGATTGTCTTCCGACTCAAAGCATTTGCCACAACATTAGCCTTTCCCGGGTGGTAACTCAAACTGAAATCATAATCCTTTAAGAACTCTAACCACCTTCTCTGCCTCATATTCAGTTCCTTCTGGTCGAATAAATATTTCAAACTCTTGTGATCACTGAATACTTCAAATCTTGATCCATACAAATAATGCCTCCAGATTTTTAACACGAACACCACCGCAGCTAATTTCAGATGATGAGTAGGATAGTTTCTCTCATGCACCCTCAACTGTCTTGAAGCATAAGCCACTACCTTGCCATCTTGCATCAACACACCGCCTAATCCCATCTTAGACGCATCACAATACACTACGAAAGAATCATTTGAACTTGGTAAAATTAACACTGGTGCTGTAGTCAATTTCTTCTTCAGTTCCCCAAAACTTTCCTCACAGGCAGCATCCCAGACAAAAGCTTGATTCTTCCTGGTTAACTGAGTCAATGGCAACGCTAATTTAGAAAACCCTTCAATGAACCTTCTATAGTAACCTGCCAAACCCAAAAAGCTTCTAATCTCCGTTGTTATCTTCGGAGTTTCCCACTAAAGTACTGCACTTACTTTAGATGGATCCACCGCTATACCATCACCAGATATAACATGACCCAAGAAACTCACAGTCTTCAGCCAGAACTCACACTTCGAGAACTTCGCAAACAATTTATTATCTTTCAGCACCTGCAATGCAATTCTCAAGTGACCTGCATGCTCTTCGTCAAACTTAGAATAAATCAGTATATCGTCAATAAATACCACAATAAACTAATCCAGATAAGAGTGGAAAATACGATCCATATATTCCATAAATACACCCGGCGCATTAGACACTCCAAAAGGCATCACTGCATATTCGTAATGTCCGTAGCGAGTTCTGAAAGCAGTCTTCTAAATATCATCTTCCTTTACTCTAATCTGGTGGTAACCCGACCTCAGATCAATCTTGCTGAAAACACGAGCTCCTACCAGCTGATCCATTAAGTCATCGATCCTCGAAACTGGATACTTATTCTTAATGGTCACTTTATTCAACTGACGGTAATCAATGCACAGACGCATACTACCATCCTTCTTCTTCACCAACAATACTGGAGCTCCCTGGAGCTCCCCACGGCGACACACTTGGTCTAATAAACTTCTTATCGAGCAATTCTCTGACCTGAGATTTTAACTCTGCCAATTCTGATGCAGACATCCTGTACGGTGCCATAGAGATAGGTCTGGTACCCGGTACAAGATCAATAGTGAATTCAACTTCCCTTGTCGGAGGCAACTCTGTGATGTCATCTGGAAACACTTCAGGAAATTCATTCACTACTGGTAATTCATTAACTGAAGTCTTGTTTTCAATAGATAATGAGGCGAACACCACAAACAGCTTCGCTTCGTCCTCCAACAACGCCCTCAACTCTTTGCTAGATAGCGACTCTGCCAATGCTTCCTCTTCAGGAGTAAGGAACAGTAACATCTTCCTAAAGCAATCAATATAAACCCGGTTGAACTCCAACCAGTTCATTCCCAAAATAACATCAAGATTACCGAGTGGCAAACAAATCAAGTCCACTCTGAAATCTCTACCCAACATGGTCAGCGGACACTTCAAACACACCAAGGAAGTAACCACAGAACCAATAGATGGAGTTTTAATCGTCATCCTCTGCTCTAGAGTAGACGGCACAATTCCTAATCTCTTCACACAATCAACAGAAATAAACGAAGGTGTTGCACCCGTGTCAATGATAGCAATTAAAGAAATACCATTAATAAAGCAAGTACCTTTAACGGAACGCTCTTCATCAGTGGATTGAGCTCCCACCAAGGCAAACACTTTCCCACCAGATTGAGACGCCTGAGACTTCTTCGACTTCTCACAGTGAGTACTGATGTGACCCTTCTCTCCACAATTATAACAAGTAGGCATAGTGGCTCTGCAATCTACTATAACATGACCTGCCTTGCCACATTTGAAACACTTCTTCACCTTATTCTGACAGTTGTTAGCACGGTGACCCGCGCCACCACATCGGAAGCACTTAAGAGTATCAGCACCTGTTCCTTTTTCCTTCGGTTTCTTCCCCACATCAGTTTTTTGTTTCCCCTTATCAGCTGGAGCACTGTAAGGAGTACCTCCAAATCTCTGCTTATTTTTCTTCTCATTCACAGCTTTGTAGTGAGCAATTCTGGCTCTGTTGTCATTATCATAAATCCTACTTCTGCTTACCAGCTCCGGATAGTTTCTTATCTTCTAACAAACAATACCCAATTTGATCTCGGGACGCAGCCCGTTCTCAAACTTCAAACACTTTGAAGTCATAGCTTCTTCAGTATTGTAATGAGCACAATACTGAACCAGCTCCTCAAACTTAGCGGTATACTCAGCAATAGTCTTATCACCCTGCTTCAGCTCCAGAAATTCAACCTCCTTTGCACTACGGATGTCTTCCGGGAAATACTTCTCCAGAAACTCAGCTTGAAACACAGCCCAAGTAATCTCAGTACCTGCAGCTTCCAATCTCTGGCGACTATTGTCCCACCAAGCCTCAGCCTCTCCTTCCAGCATATGCGTACCAAATCGTACCTTCTAAGCATCACTGCATTCCATGGTCCTGAAGATCTTCTCCACAGCCTTCAGCCATTTCTGTGCAGCCTCTGGATCTAAGATACCTCATTCGTAAGTAGGCGGCTTGTTGCTCTGGAATTGTGCTAAGTCATGAAACTGAGCACCTCCAGCTTGATTGGCATTCTCCACAACTTGTGCCATGGCTTGCATAGCAGCAGCAAGAGCAGCATCATTCCTTCCGGCCATACTGTTCAACAATTAACATATGGTCAGAACACCCAAACAACTCCTATACTAAGGACAGACTCAACTACAACATCTGGCCGGACGGACTGACCTGCTCTGATACCAATTGTAACACCCCACTTTCCTATTTTTGAAAATAAACAAAATATTAAGAACAAATCAGAGTTTTCACCACAAAGTGGAATGCTACATTAATTAACCAACTTCAAAACTCCTTTTATTAATTGTAATAAAACAGTGGAAATAGTTCATTTGATAAAAACACGGCCACATGCCAACAACTAACAAAATTCCACATCAAATAGTGGTTCACCAAGAAAATCCAACAAAATAAGGATACATAACAACAACTTAAAATAAGGTGATAAACAACAAAATCCCCAAATTAGTTCCCGTGTTACAGAGCACTCCTAAGACTCGAACAGGCAACACGCAATCCAATGCCTCCTAAGTACATGGATTATCGGTACTTCCGAAGAAGCACAGACACAACAACAAAGGGGTGAGAAATCACATTCAATATTAACGGTGAATAAATACATGATAAGAGTAGTATTCACGTATAATCCAACAATCAAGAACCACTGGTCACCAATCATCACCATACAAACATATAACGACAAAATGCAATGTGACACAACTATGGACACAATGCATGTGGTACCAATATCACGGTTCATTCAATCAAACCCGGATAGATCACATACACCCCTACTTGGCAATGATCTATCCCCACCATTCTCCATATCGGAGTACGGATGAATCACATACACTCCTCCTGAGCAATGATTCATCCCACCAACACCATGAAATGCATGACACCAAATGCATATAAAACACATGTATATTAACACATCGATACATGTTCACGATCCTCCTGATCACACCAGAATTAAACACCAATATTCAACACCATACAATTACTTCACACAACATACATCAACTACTAATTAATTAATTAATTCCTTTAAATTATTAAATTAATTATTTTCCTCACCAATATTACATTTCTCCAGGTCTGACACCTATTCCCAACCTCTCAAACCAAAAGAAACCGATTCCGATGCGAAAACGGGAAAGAAATCGCAAAACGGTGAAAATCTGCACTCAGACTGTCCATACGCGTATTGACCTGAGTCATACGCGTATGACTCGCTCCCTCGCCCTGCCTTACGTGTATGCCCCAATCTGATACACGTAACGCCTCCTGCCTCGCCCTGCCATACGCGTATTTCCCAACTTTATACGCGTATGGGCAGAGACCCATTTTCCTTTAATTTCCAACTCTCAGATCTCCCTATGCGTAAGGCTACTCCATACGCGTATTGCCATGCCACCATACGCGTATGGGCAGAAGGTCGTACCAAAACCCTCTCCCTCAGCCACCCTTACGCGTAACACCCTTCCTCTTTCACTCCCATACGCGTATGACCATGTCCAATACACGTATGGCTATATCTGTTACGCAAATGGCCAGAAACCTCACCAGTCTGCATTCTGCTACGAATTCCACACTTCTTCACTTCCAACCAGTCCTATAATCGTTTCTACATGAGTTTTAGGTCCAATTTTCATCTTTTCTCTTGTACCTAGAATTACTACATGTATTACAGGTCTATAATCTCAAATCGTTCTCCCAATTTGAATAAAAAACAACAGATCTGTAATAGATGTTCATACAACAGCAACAACAACAAAAATTCATATTATCACCAATCAATATATGCACGATTTCATCATCGTATCAGGCATATACAACAGATCAACAACACAACAGTTTGCATATAAATTCCTACGGGGTTAAGGACTCCTCACTACCCTATCATGAATGAATCACCAATATTAAAACCGTTTCTCCCCCCTTACCTCGAATTCTTGATCAATTTCCTGCGAATTTCAGATGAGAAGTTAGCCCTATCACACCCTTGTTCTTCCTCTTCCTAGTCTTTTTCCTTTCTATCTCCCAAAATTCTGATTATGGCTAAGCCCCTTCAATTTTCACTAATTATTATCTAATTACTAAACTGCCCCTCCTATTTTTTTATCAGCCCATAATTTAATTAATTCAATCTAATTTTTATTTTACTAAATAATAATACTAACCATAATAATAATAATAACCGTAATAATAATAATAATATGAAATATATTATTAAGAGTACCAAAATAATAATAATAATAATATTTTCATATTACTAACATTACCCCCTACGCACTCCGACACGCACCCTAAACAAGGCCAACAATTAAATAAAACCAGACGATTAAATAACAAAAATGGGGTGTTACAACAATCATATCATCCACGTAAACCTCAACCTCTTTATGGATCATATCGTGAAAGAGGGTTGTCATGGCACGTTGGTATGTTTCCCCTGCGTTCTTCAAACCGAATGGCATGACTTTGTAGCAGTATGTACCCCATGGCATGATGAAAGTGGTCTTCTCCATATCAGCTGGGGACATCTTGATTTGATTATATCCTGAGAAACTGTCCATGAAGGAAAAGACAAAGAACTGCGTCATGTTGTCTACCAAGACATCAATATGAGGCAAAGGGAAATCGCTTTTGGGCTTGCCTTATTGAGATCTCGATAATCCACACACATTATGACCTTCCCATCTTTCTTAGGAACCAGGATGATGTTAGCAATCCATTCAGGATATTCGGAAGTGGCTAGGAATCCAGCATCAACTGTTTCTTTACCTCTTCTCTGATTTTAAGTGCCATGTCGGGTCTGGTCCTTATGAGTTTCTGCTTGACAGGAGGACATCCGGGCTTGAGTCGCAAGTGATGTTCAATGATGTTGGTATCCAACCTAGGCATATCTTGATAAGACCAGGCGAACATATCAACATACTCTTTCAATAACTTGACCAACTCAGAGAGTACATGCTTTGCGAGGGATGCCCCAACCTTGACTTCTCTTCTGACATCATCAGTACCAAGGTTGACAACTTCCACTGGCTCTTTGTGTGGCTGAATCTCTTTCTGCTCGTGCTCAAGGAGCCTTGCTAGTTCAGTCGGTAATTCACAATCTTCCTCGCCATCTTCTTCGGCTTGGTTGATTCAAATCCCAGAATTATAATGGATGTTTACCATGTTGTTATCAATGCATTTATTTGTTCTGCATGTTTATGAATTTGTTTAGAATAAGCCATTTTAAAAGGTGAAAATAAAAAAAACTTTTGCCATTTGTTATTTGTGAAAAAGTAAAAATGCAAAAAAAAACTTTTATTTATTGATCACATAATATTTCAAAAGCGGGAGGCTCATTATAAGCTATCCACTTGTCCCAGGCAAGGACGAGGGAACAAGAAAGAAAAATGCATTACATGTTTGTGGGAAAAACCACGAGAACCACGGTAGATGTCCAGTTGTTGAGCTTGAAGCCAGGCGGACACTTGCGTACAAAGCTTGCACTCTGATTGCTAGGATCAGCATCATCAATGGCTTCCACGATGTCACCCTTTTAGAAACTCGCGTTATTGAACTTGATCAAGTTGCACTGCTTTTGACCATATGAGCTAGCTTCTAGACAAGGACGGTAACCCAATCCAAAGCGATCATGCTTCTCTACCACATCTAGCACATGCCCCCAGCCAGGAAAGGCACCTTTCTCAATGGTTTCTTTAGCATTCTTGGCAAATGACAAGGTCATTTTTGGTGATCTACTTTGACTAGTTGAAGCGGAGCTCACATCTTTGAACTCAAGACACTGCAATGGTACCTCAGTTATGCCTTCATCAGCCTCGACGTATCAGAAGGATGATAACTCGCTTACTAGCAAATCCTCTTCACCACAAACGATGACCAGTTGATCATGAATCATGAATTTTAGTTTTTAATGCAATGTGGAAGTAACTGCCCCCGCGGCATGGATCCAAGGTCGACCCAATAAGCAACTATATGCAGGATTGATATCCATCACTTAAAAAGTAATGGTAAACAAATGTGGTCTGATCTTAATGGGTAAATCCACTTCGCCAATAACTTACCTTCTGGAACTGTCAAAGGCTCTGACAATTAAAGCGCTTGGCCTCATCTCACTCCCTTCCACCAGTAGTTGACTCAACGTGCCCTTAGGCATCACGTTAAGAGAAGAACCGGTATCTACAAGAACATGAGATAACAAGTCGTCCATGCAAGTCACTGATATGTGCCAGGCTCGATTGTGGGCAGTTACTTCAGGAGGCAACTCTGATTCGTTGAAACCCAAATACCAGCTTGCAGTTATGTTTGCAACCACATCGTCAAACTCCTCTACGGGGATATCGTGCATTACATGAGCAACATTCAAAAATTTCAACAAGGCCGATATGTGCGCGAGCGAGCTCATGAGCAAAGATAAGATTGAGATCCTTGAGGGTGTCTGCCCCAGCTGATCCATAATCTTAAAGTCACTCTTCTTGATCAGCTTGAGAAATTCTTGATCATCGATTGCTTTTTCGCTTTTTGTAACATCCTCAGATGGAATGGTTGGTACTAATGCAGCGGTAGATGCCCCTTTTGCATAACAGGGGTTGTCGAAGCAGATTTCTCCTTGGGAGGAACAATAGTTGGAACTTGCACTGGCTTAGATGTGGCCTTTGGAGCAAACACTCTCCCACTACGAGTCATGCCTCTAGTAGCGGTTATGTTCACAATTTATGATTCAAAGATCTAAATTTCGCGGCCTCCAGAAAACACGGTAGAACCATACTTCCAAGGTACCTCCTTCGAATTCTGATACGGGAAAGGCTTCAACCCACAAACGATGATAGGATGTATATTCTTCTTAGGAGCTTCCACGGGAACCTTCTTATATACGATCATGAATGACTCAATGGTAGCTAACTCATCCACAGACTTGGATCTGGAAAACTGTACCACACCTTGGTTTATCAAGATATGAACACAACCTTTCAACCTTCGGCACTGATTAAGATTATCATCGCAAATTTGGCACTTCCCATGAAGACCTTTTAATAACCCTTGCTCGTTCAACTTCTTGAACACAACGATAATCAGAATTTTTACTTCATCAACATCTCGGATCAATTCAGCCCCTTGATTGTCTTCGACCATGTTTACCCCCGGTCCATCATGAGTAGGCAAAGGATTAGTCTGTATATTAGGTTGATCTTCAGCGAACGTCAAGATCTTCCAATCAATAAGTTCTAGAACCTTGGTCTTTAAGACAATGCAATCTTCGGTAGCATGTCCTATGTACCCAGAATGGTAAGCACAAGATGTATTCGGATTATGCTTTGGGCTGTAAGGAGGAATCGCAGGCGAGATCTCTTTTGGAACGATTGCCCCTTGATGAACCAGATAAGGGAACAATTCTGTATATGGCACAGGAATTTTGTCAAAATTCGGACGCTTGCGGTTGTTCTGATTATTGTTGTTCTGTCTGTTCTGCTGATTACCATTGTTTTGTTGACGTTGCGGTTATTTCTTCTGAGAATTCTGAGCTTGTTGTTGTGGATGATATTCGTATGACAGTTATTAATACTGGGCAGCAGCGATGTAAGGATACGGATAATATGGCATGGGAGCCATATGAGCCTGATATTGAGGAGGGGCTTTTGTCATCACAATATTCGCCTCACCTTCTTTCTTCTTTGAATGACTGCCCTGAGGTTTCTTATTGGTTGACTGTTGACTCGCGGAACCAGCAATCTTACTAATTTTCAAACCATTCTCGATTCTTCCACCAATAGTCACAACATCGGTGAATTTTGAAGAAGAACTGCCCACCATCTTTTCATAGTACATCCCTTGCAAAGTGCCCATAAAGATATCAACCAACTTCGTGTCAGAAAGAGCGGGTCGCACACGAGAGGCCATCTCACGCCATCTCTGCGCATATTCTTTAAAGGTTTTTGTTGAGCGCTGAGACTGATTCTATAATTACAATCTGGTAGGAGCCAAATCAAGATTATACTTATATTGTTTCAAGAATGCTTTGGATAAGTCTCTCCACGAGCGAATCTTGCTACGCTCTAGGCCCAAATACCAATCTAAAGAAGCTCCAAACAAGCTATCTTGGAAGCAATGCACTATAAATTCATCGTTGTCAATGTAGGATGCCATCTTCCTATAGTACATTGTCACGTGACTCCACGGACAGCTCAAACCTTTGTACTTTGGCAGTTCTGGAATCTTGAACTTTTGCGGCAACACAACATTAGGAACCAAACACAAGTCGTTGGCATCTGTGCCAAAAGCAGAATAACCTTTGATGGCTCTAATCCTTTCATCCAATAGCTTATAATCTGTAGGTCTGTTATGATCAGCCGGCGTGACAAGAGTCTGTGGATTTGGAAGTTACGATGCGGCTGGAGCAGGCACATGTGGGGAAACAAAATAAGACAGATATACCAGAATTCTGACCCATCTGAAAACCATACTGACAACCCAGAGGAGGTACCACGGCAGCTGAGAATGCCCCAGGATAAGGCATTCCAGAATGAATATTCTAAAGAGCAATTTGACTAGATTGAGACAAAACCGAAACATGAATCAGAGGACCTCTGTAAACATGTTCTTCTTCATCATAAGGCTCAATATCAGTAGGCACAGAAGTCTGGCGAGTCTGTGCATGAGGAATCTCATGATCATCATGCGCCACAGGAGGTGGAATAGGAGTAGGCATGCCCCATGGGCAAGCAACAGAATTCCCATTAGGCATGGGTGCAACAAAAGGTTGATACGACACAAAAGTGTTACCACTGGCAACCTGAGGCATGAAATTCGAGGGCATTCCCCAAGGATAAGCAGCAGGCATCCGATTTGGGCCAGGCTGAGAGCTTGATAGATTGACAATAGGTTAAAAAATAGTCTCAACTAGTACTTCGACAGTAGGACAAGAAGTAACAACAGAAGGAGAAATCACCACAGGAGTGACTATGGTTGCATCAGTAGCGGATGCAACAACAGAAGTAGCAGCAGCAACATCCTTCTGAGTGCGAAGGAACTCCATAATAATATCCATGTTAGTTTGGAACTGATCCATCCGACCTTGAAATTGAGCCAGAGTTTCCTTATAGGCTGTGTTCTCAGCTTCGAAATCAGCCATGATCTTGGATTTGCTTGAGTGAGTGAAATAGCGATGTCGAGTCGTCGTCTTGCTACAAGGCGGAGGCGGACAATGTAAACATTTTGTTTTCTGGATGAGGGATGTGCATATGTGTGCATGAATGAAAGACATGTATGCAAAAATAAAGTTTTAAATTCCAGGTATTCATAAGCTTATTTTTATTATCAATAATCATAAAGCATACACGCAAAGGTACAAAGATAAAACTGACATTCAATAAATGGAAAGAAGTACAAGTCAAGTACAAATCAAATATCTGCCTTTTGGGTTACAAGAAGATCAAACTGGATCCTATCAAAAACCACCCTACAACTAGATAAGAAGTGAAAAACAACCCAAGGAGTCTTGTGCGGTAGCACATCAGCATAAGCATCTCTCAACAACCCTGGAAAGCCCTCTAGTGTGTGCTCGACAAATTTGGCTAGACGGTCGTGTCTCTCACTCCAATACTTCGCATCCTTCGTGAGGTTGCGCAACAAGGAATGGTTAGGTCCCTGAAGAAGATCCTGTGGAAAGTCCTCTTTTTGATCTAAGAAGACTTGCAGATGGCGGCTCTGGTGTTCCCACTGAGTACTCTCTAAGTTGAGCTGATTGATCTCCTCTTGGCTCTGATGTGCTTGATTTTGTAGCTTCTAAATCTCTCCAAAAGATTTGTCGAGCTTGGCTTGACATTGAGAAAAGTCCTTTGCCAACTAGTCAGCACGGTCTTGCTCACTCTTCAGCTTTGTCTTGTACTCTAATAACTTTCCTCAAAGTTCTCCAAGTTGCTTCTTGTAGCTCAGCTCATCCTTGTAGGCTTGATACTGAGTGTCGACGAGTTGTCTCTTCTTTGAGGTAAGTCTATCATAGGTACTCTTTAAAGCATCACCCACTTTCCTCCACTTGTTCTGTTTAACTTCAACCTCTTTGAGCTTGTGCTTTCTCTTCTGATGGAGCTCTATCTGTAAGGTTTCCTTCTCAGATATGATTCTATCAAGGTTGAGACGAAGATCGGCATTCTCCTTCTTTAACATCTCAATAGTCTGCTTGAGTTGGTCGACTTCAGATGGAGGAACAATGGCAAGTACAGGAAGCTTGACATTCATAGAAGGCTCAGAAGGAAATGGCAACAAGATCTCTTTGACTCGTTCCTTGACACAATGCGTGTAAGCTTCCTTGGCTATGAAATTCTTCTTACCTAAATCGACTCTTCCTTCATGGTGAATTTGAGTCCAAGCGGCACTAAACCTCTTCAGTAATCCCATGTCATCAACCCCTTCATGAAAGATGAACTCTTCCACTACCTCAGGATCTGGCTTGTCAACCATAGGATATCCCAACTTAATGAAGGAAAGTCGCAGATTGTAGTTAATTCCATCATTTATACCCAAGAGAGGCACATTGGAGAATTTACCACAATGAAGAATGATCTTATTATCGTCAAAGACTCGAGAATACCAAGAGATATCATTAGCAGTAAGAGTCATAATTCGTTGAGACCACTTGAGATCTCCCTTATTCTCAACAAAGGGACCCTTCTGCGGAAGGTGAGACATGAACTAACGGTACAACACAGGAGCACAATAGACAATAGTTCCTTTCTTCTTTTCATTCCTCGAATGAATAGAATAATAGGTATCAGTAAGAAGAGTAGGAACTAGATTCTTGGATAAGAAGATATTGATGGCAGCATAATCCACAAAATCCTCCATGTTTGGAAACAAAATAATCCTATATATCAGCAAAGCAAGAATGGCGTTGAAAGCCTTCCAGGCTTTGTCTACCAGAAACTTTGAAGCAACCCCTCGAATACCATTCCCTTTAGTCTTGATATTAGCTTCCACATCCTTCTTACTAATGCAAAGAGCTTCATCAATAAAGGGAAACTTCGAACAACCGCTGGTGTAAACAAAAGGAACCTGATCCTTGATCTCAACCCCCAAGATATGGGAGTACTCCTCAAGTGTAGGTGCTAATTAATAATCCTGAAATGTGAAGCACCTAAGTGGCGGGTCGTAGAACTGAACAAGTGTATGAATGGCTGTGATGTTGACTTCAGTGCTGAGGATGGCCACCAGATTACCATAATCATATTTGAAAACCCCTTTGTTATCTTCAACCACACGGGATATTAAGCCTCTCAGAGTCTTCAGCTTAGGCTCCACAAACTTGTAGCTAAAAATACCTCTGCAACCAGTACTCATCTCTATGATAATGTCAACAAAGAATAAGCCTTCGAATAACCTGGAAATGCACATGCAAAAATTAATTTTCATGATGAAATGATATGCAACACAAGAATCAAGAAGCCAAACACAGTCTGAATAATCAATTCTGAATAATCAGTTCTGAATAATCTGGATATCTGCATATATAATTCTGTGTCGGTGCAAAAATCTAACGTGCGTGAGAGAACAAAAGGTAGGATAAGTCTTGGTTTCCTACAAAAACCCAATATCCCTCTCACAGGTGTGATCTAGACTCAACAAGGTGGTCCCTAGAAGGTCTCCCAAACCATAGGACTCAAGTGAAAACCCCTTGCCGTGGCGAATTCTCGCAGGAAGAAGGTATTCTCAAGCAAATCACGATCTGGGATGTGGCTCTCATGACAACCCAACGTGCAAGACACAGGCGTCACGACTATCCACGTTCTATCCTATGTGTATGCTTAAGCCCGGTGATAGAGCTTATCTCTCCAATAATATCTACCCATCGCAACAACAGCAGAATATACAGTATATGAATATTCAAAGCAGTAAAGAAATGCAGTAAATAGCGTAAAGATAAAGCAAAGTAAAGCATAAAGATAAAGCGAATAAAGCGCAAAAGATAAAAACCCAAACAAGAAAGAAAGCAAACAAAACTAGGCGAGACCCCAACTTGCAAGAGCAAGGAGTCGCCAACAGAGTCGCCAGCTAAAGTTAGCGAGATTATACCTGAGTGAATCACACACTCAAAGATACAACAGAGTTGCCACGGAACTTTATTTATTCCCAAAAGACAGGGAAAATATCGATAAATCCCAAGGGGAAGAGAAACGGGTAAGGGGGTCGGTTATGCGAGAGGAAGGTATTAGCACCCCACGCATCTGTTGTACTCGACGGGAACCATTTTGCTTGCTTCTAAGCTTGAATGGGTTATCTATCTAAAGGCTTCTAGCTAAAAGAGAGAAGATAGAAGAGACGAAGAAAGAGAGTGCTCGCGGAGGATTAGGCCCTCGTGCCTACGTACCCTCATAGTGCAATGAGGAAATCAGAGCTTCGTAGTTCATGGAACCAGGGGAATGAGAAGAAGAATGGAAGAAGGTGGCTCGCTAAGATTTTGCAATCTCGTGCCTATGCATCCTCATAGTGCAATGAGGAATTCAGAGCCTACATAGTTCGGGGAACAAAGACAGAAAGGAGAGGAAAATGGTGTCGAAACCAAGAGCAAAAGAGGTAGAAAGATTCCACTGGGGAAAGCAAAAGAATTGGTGTCAAAACCAAGAAAAAAAGGCAAAGGAAAAAAGTAGTAACTCTGCTGAGGATAAGACAAAGAGATGGTGATAAGGGAGAAAAGAGAAAACAACAACTATGCTAGGGACCAGAGGGTTGGTGACCCTACTAAGGACTAGACAAAGGGGATGGTGTCAAAACTAAGAGAATAAATGAGCAAAGGATATTGAATCAAGACATAAGTAAGATTCGCTGAGGATTCGGTATATTAGATGATAGCCAGTGATTAACCGAAGAAAGAGAGATTAAGGCTCTGTGGGGGAAAAGAGGTTGGTGTCAACAGACAGGCTGTGATGAACCCAAAAGGGAGAGTACTAAACCAAGAGAAGGTGTTTGACTCCGAGGGGATTTTGGTATATTAACTGATAAACAGTGGTTAACCGAAAGAACGGGTGTAAAACCAAGTGAAGGTTGTGACCCAAAGGACGGGTGTGGAACCTAGCGAAGGTTGTAACCCAAAGGACGGGTGTGGAACCAAGCGAAGGTTGTGACCCAACGGACGGGTGTGGAACCAAGCAAAGGTTGTGACCCAAAGGATGGGTGTGGAACCAAGCAAAGGTTGTGACCCAAAGGACGGGTGTGGAACCAAGCGAAGGTTGTGATCCAAAGGACAGGTGTGGAACCAAACGAAGGTTGTGACCCGCTGGGGATTCGGTGCTAACAGAAAGATTGTTATTGACCAAAAAGAAATTATTAATTAACCATGAAAAAGTGATTAACTTAATAGAAGCTCAATATGTTAACAAAAGAAACTCTGGTTAACTGAGGAAAAGGAAGTAATTGGCATTTTAACTGTCAAGCAGTGTTTAACCAAAGAAAAGGGAGAGGAACCAGGAAAAGGTTGCGAACTCCGATAGGGATTCAGTGTTTTAACAGGAAAACTGTGATTAACCGAAGAAACAGATTGAGACTCTTCTGGGGAATCAACAAGCAATGATTGACCAAAAGAAGAGAATGTTGAGTCAAGAGACGGGTGTTAACCCAAGGGACAATGATCTTTAACCAAGGCAAAGGTGATTGATCGAAAGAGAGATTGAAAGGGGCAAGAGTGATCAAGGATCGACTCGACTGGGGATTGGAATATACTATAGTCTGAAGATAGAGACGATTATTCCAGGCACAGGGTCATTCGTCCCCTACCCAAAATAATCAAGATGAGTGTAGGAATTTTCCACTCCTATCCCTTCTCTAGCACCAGAGTATAGTACAGAAATTAAAACCGACAGAGTAACAGCGCCAACTTGTACAGTGCTCTAGTGCGTCGTGCAGACTTCTAACTCAGCAAGGGATTAAGATAACAAGGCTCTAAAAGATCCAGGAGAGAGGAGTAAGGGGAGATTGACTAATCGAAACAAGGTTTCGACCAATTGATCAAGGGAAATGATCAAGCCAACAATCTTCCAAACGAGTCGAAAGATCATCAAAGCGAGCATGCGGAATATTGATTGTACAAGATTAAATTTGCTCAATAAAGAACAAACTTAATATGATCAAGAATGAAATTGCAAAGCAGTACCAAATGTCAATTAGCATGCATCACAATGTCAAGAATGCAAACAATTTCAAGAATCAACAAGTCATGCTTCGAAAGTTTGCACACATCTTCAATCAGAAGCTAAACAACTCATAAAACATCCACAAATATTAAGCATATCAAGCCATGGAAGTTAAATGAGGAAAGAATGTTAAACGAACTTGAAAATGCACAAAAATGGCCTTTTGTCACAATGGTAATCGATTACCAGCATATGGTTAATTGATTATTGCTTGAAAACTTCAGAAAAATGCGGAAAAGAGGTAGGGTAATCGATTACCCATATATATTTTATCGATTACCATTGTGATTGTGACAAAAAACAGCTTTCCAACAAGCACTTCCACCAACTAATCACTTATCCAATCAACCACATATTATGGCATGCATTTGTGCATGAAAATTACATCAAGTTGGAGAAATTAATCATCAATTGAAAGCATCAAACATGAAGATCAAAAATCAAACAATTGCATGATCAATCAACATAAAAAATCTATCAAAACTACATCGTAAACGTGCAAAAGTGATCGAAAATAGTAAATCGAGCAAGAGTTACCAACCTACTAGGCGGAGAATTACCTTGGTGATTGTTGTGAGTAAAATGTAGTGAGAATAAGCCAAGAAAACCAGAGAATTCCAAGCTTAAGATCAAATCATAGCGAAACCGATCAAAACGCGATAAAAGCTCCGAAATCGAATTTGCTCCGAAACGATTGAATAGATCACTTGAATTGAAGTAGAAGTTGCTGTAATTGCATTGATCTAAGAAGAAATGCAATGTGATGGAGGTTTAAGCTCAAGCGAAAATCAATTTCAATGTGAAATTTGCTACTCCTCAATGGTGGAGAATTGAGCTCTAGTGTGGATTTGGGAAGAAGATGAAGCTGAATGTGAAGAAGTTACAGAAAATGCAGAGAGAATTGAGAGAAATGAGAGAGTGAAGAGTGAAAAATTGTGAAAAATTGTTGAATATTTTTGGATCCCCCTTCCCAAATGTGAAGGTTTCTTTATATAGAGGCTAGCTTTGGAGTAGGCTAGGTTTGGAATATGCTTTGGAGCTTGCTTTGGGGCTAGCTTTAGAGTTAGTTACACTTAACTCACTGAGTCGAAAGTTGACTCAGTTAGTTATTTGTTAACTCAGTGGAGCAATCCCAATGCAATTCCAAATCAAATGGTCCTAATGCTTGGAAGTGGAGTTACATGGTAGTCTCTGTTAGAACAAAATTTGGTTCTACAAGATATCTCTAAGTTTTGATAATAACAAAGTTGTATTTGTGTGAGAACAATTTTGGTACTCTAACGTTTGTTTTCTAAAGTATTGACAAACAGGATCTGACTCTGATAAAGATAGCTCTGACTCTGATAGAGATCATGTGGAGCGTCACTCTCAATTGATCAAAAGTCGTTTCTGCGTCAAAGAAGCAAGTTTGCTTCTGCTCTGCTCTACTTCAGAAAGATTCTAAGAAGACAATATGTTGTTGTTGTAATGTTCTCTTGGATTCTGGATCTGAATATGACTCTGATAATTATCTTCTGAAGACTAAGTGCTAAAGACTTTAAAGACAAGGTTCTGATGAACAACGTTCTGAAGACTAAGTGCTGAAGACTCTGAAGACAAGGTTATGCTGAACAAGTTCTGAAGACTCTGAAGACTTAAGTTTCTGATAACCAAATGTTCTGAAGATGGAGTGCTGAAGACTCTGAAGACAAGATTCTGCTGAACAAGTTCTGAAGACTCTGAAGACCCAGTGATTAATTCTTCTGATCATGCTTCAATCATATTTATTCAGAAGCCTCTGATAAATAGAAGAAGATGAAACATTTGCGAGGGAAAATAGTACATAGTATATATCAAACACGTTATTTTCCACTACCATTCCACTACCATTCCACTACCCTGAATTGGTGGTACAAAGGACAGCATTTGTGTACGATTTTCATTCCAGCATAACGACATTATTTCAAGTCGCCAGCAATTTTACTGATATTCCTGATCTGCCCTTCAACGGATCTTTTTCTGTCTATATAAGGACTTGATCACTCGAAGAATTAAAAAGAGAGACACTCACATATATATAAGTCGACGCTGAAATTCATGAGTAACACTGATATACAAAAGTGAAGACACTGATATGAGATAGAGAAATCCATGAGTGAACAGTAAAGCACTACAATACAAAGAAGAAAAATTGTTCATACTGTATAGATTTTCTCTAAGTTAATTTGAGCTAGAAATTGTGTTTATATCAGCTTGTGTAGAAGCATTTCATTGTAAACATCAAATTTGATCAAACAGTTGTTTGTATTTCTTAAGGAACCAGTTGGGTCAAAATCCTTAAGAAGAGACAATTAGTATGTGTATGTTAGTCACCAGCAGTTGCTAGTGCAGTTGTAATCAGTTTGGTTATAGTGGATTAAGTCCTTGTGTATAAGGCAAAATCACCTTGGCGGGTGGACTGGATTAACTTGATAGTTTTCAAGTGAACCAGGATATATCGTGCGTCTTTCTCTATTGCTAGTTTATTTGTGATCTTTGTTTGAGTTTCACAAAAAGCTTTCATTTTGAAAACTCAATTCAAACCCCCATTTCTTGTGTTTTCTCACACCTTTAATTGACATCAGAGCTCCGGTTCTGATTGTGATAAAAAGATTTATCAACACTTCACCGTGTTCAGTACTGATCCAGTATTTGTGTGAGATATCATGGTTGCAGCTAATGTTAATCCTATTGTAGAAGAGAAAGATCATTACAGTGCCAAACCAGCAGTCTTTGATGGTGAAAAGTTTGACTACTGGAAATAAAGAATTGAAAGTTTCTTTCTTGGTTATGATGTAGATCTTTGGGATCTTGTAGTCGATGGCTACACTCACCCAGTTGATGCTATAGGTGTTAAAGTGTCTAGAAGTGTTATGACCAACCAAAAAAGAAAGATTACAAGAATCATCACAAGGCAAGAACCATATTACTAAATGTTATCTCTTATAATGAGTATGAGAAAATAACAAATAAAGAAACTGCCAAATCCATTTTTGATTATCTGAGAATGACTCATGAAGGAAATGCTTAAGTTAAGGAGAAAAAGGCGCTGACCCTAATCCAGAAATATGAGGCATTCAGAATGGAGGATGATGAAACAGTGGAGACTGTGTTTTCAAGGTTTCAAATGCTAGTCGCAGGACTTAAAGTTCTGGACAAAGGTTACTCAACTGCTGATCATGTTAAAAAGATCATCAGAAGTCTTCCCAAGAAGTGGAGACCTATGGTAACAACTCTAAAGCTATCCAAGGATCTTAACAGCATAAGTCTTAAAGAACTTGTTAGTTCTTTAAGAAGTCATGAGATAGAGTTGGAAGAAGATGAACCTCAGAAGAAAAGTAAATCTATTGCTCTTAAGTATAAACCTGAAAAGCCAAAGGCTTATCAATTTGAGGAAGAATTAGAAGATTCTGATGAAGAATTAAAAGATGAGCTGTCACTTATCTCCAGAAGGATCAACAAACTCTGGAAACATAGGCAAGGAAACTTTAGGGGATCAAGAAGACACAAAAGCCGTTTTGAGTCGTCGTCTGGACAAAAGAAGCAGAGTTCCGGAAAAGAAGTCATCTGCTATGAGTGTAATGAGCCAGGTCATCACAAGAACGAGTGTCTAAAGCTTAAGAAGGACAAGAAGCCTAAGAAGAACTTCTCTAAAGCGAAGAAGGGGCTCATGGCAACTTGGGATGACTCTGATTCTAAAGAAGAAGACTCTGATGAAGAACAAGCAAACGTTGCACTAGTAGCAACAATTGACACTGAAGTTTCTGGAGAACCAGAAGACAAAATTTCATCAGAACCAGAATTAGACTCAGACTCTGACTCAGAGGTATTATCTAAACTCTCGTTGTAAATTAGAGTCATGTCTTTTAGAAATGCTAGAAAAATATCAAACTCTTCAGAGTAAATACAAGGATCTTAAAAGATCACATATAATTGCTTCTGAGGCAAAAGATAAGCTTGAGCAGAATAATTCTTCTCTAAATGAAAACATTTTTTCTTTAAAAAATAATAATTGTGCTTTGAAAGGCAAAATTTCTAAATTAGAAGAAGAATTAATCTCCAATGTCTCTGACACAAGTTGTATCAACAAGTATGATAGAGCATTCCAATATTTTCTAGCTAAAAGCATAGATAGAAGCAGAATAGCTTACATGATCTATGGAGTTAACAGAAATGGTAAGAAAAGTTTGGGGTGTACAGAAACATTTGATATTGACGAAAGTCAACCTGTTAAACCAAAACCTCTCTATGACCATTTTGTGCCTTCTGGAACTGAGCTTGTTTGCTCTGAGCTTGCACAGAAACCCCCACCGACACAGAAATCTATTTCTAAAGTAAAATATCATGCACAAATTCCATTTTATTATCCTGTTGCACATAAGCCCAAAGTTGTCAAACACTCTGGGAAAACTAACAAGAGAGGACCCAGAATGTGGGTACCTAAGGACAGGATAATCTTTGTTGCAGATATCCTTAGCAGCTCAGTTGAAACACCAATCATGGTACCTGGACAGTGGTTGCTCACGACATATGACGGGAAGAAGGCATATGTTCCAACGTCTGGAACTTAAGCCTGGAGGCTTCGTTGGTTTCGGAGGAAACTAGAAAGGAAAAATCATTGGCTCTAGAACTGTTGGTAATGGTAACCTTCCTTCTATTACTGATGTTCTTCTGGTCGATGGCTTGATGCATAACTTGTTGTCAATTAGTCAACTTAGTGACAATGGTTATGATATCATCTTTAATCAAAAGTCTTGTAAGGCTGTAAGTTTGAAAGATGGCTCAATCCTGTTTGTCGGAAAGAGGAAAAACAACATTTATAAAATTAGACTTTCTGATCTCCGTGAACATAATGTCAAACGCTTAATGTATGTTAATGAGGAGAAATGGGTATGGCATAGACGTTTAGGCCATACTAGCATATGGAGGATTTCTCAGCTAAATAAGCTTGAACTTGTCAGAGGCTTGCCAAATCTGAAGTATTCTTCAGATGCTCTTTGTGAAGCATGTCAGAAAGGAAAATTCTCTAAAACTTCCTTCAAAGCAAAAAATGTTGTGTCCACCTCTAGACCGTTAGAACTTCTACACATTGATTTGTTTGGACCAGTGAAAACTGCTTCAATCAGTGGAAAGAAGTATGGATTAGTTATCGTTGATGATTATTGTCGCTAGACATGGGTAAAATTCTTGAAACACAAGGATGAGTCACATTCTGTGTTCTCTACCTTTTGCTCTCAAGTGCAAATAGGGTAGGATTGCAAAATAGTCAGAGTCAGAAGTGATCATGGCGGAGAATTTAAGAACAGATACTTTGAGAATCTTTTTGATTCCCATGGCATTTCCCATGATTTCTCCTGTCCCAGAACTCCACAACAAAATGGAGTAGTGGAAAGGAAGAATAGGACTTTGCAAGAAATGGCTTGTACCATGATCCAAGAAACTGATATGGCTAAGCACTTCTGGGCAGAGGCAGTAAATACATAATGTTATATTCAGAACAGGATTTCCATAAGACCTATTCTGGGTAAGACTCCTTATGAATTGTGGAAGAATAGAAAACCCAACATTTCATATTTTCATCCTTTTGGTTGTATTTGTTTTATGTTGAACACTAAAGAGAATCTTGGCAAGTTTGACTCCAAAGCTCAAAAGTGTTTATTGTTAGGATACTGTGAACGCTCTAAAGGCTACAGAATCTATAACACAAAAACACGAATTATTGAGGAATCAATTCATGTCAGATTCAATGATAAGCTTGACCCTAAAAAGTCAAAGCTAGTTAAAAAATTTGCAGATCTGAAGATTACCTTATCAGAATTCAAGGAAGAAGATTCAAAAGAAGGAGACAAAGATGCAGACTCTCCAGATTCAAATACAACCTTACCAGAAACTGGAAATAGCCCATCTCATCAGAAGAAGAATAGAATAAAGATGACTCATTCTGAAGAATTGATTATGGGAGACAAAGCTGATCCAGTCAGAACTCGCTTGTAACGCCCCAGTTTTTGGTAGAGTTATTTAATCGAGTCGATTTAATTATTTTTGCTTTTATATTAATTTATTTTTGACTTTTATTTGGCAATATATTATTTTTCATCGTTATTATATTTTATCGCATTTTGGGAGCGTTTGCGAGATATTTGAGTGTGTAGGGGTATTTTGGTCATTTTACTTATTTTGTTTAAGTTAGAAACTTAAAGAGAAAAAGAAAAGAGAGAAAATAGTAAGGAAGGAAAAGAGAAAGAAGGAAAAGAGAAAGGAAAGAAGAAAAAAGAGGAAAACTTGGGGTTTAAGGAATCGAATCAACCGACTTTTGAAAACACGATTAATCGGGTAAGGGTGCGAAACTCGATTATTCTATGCTTGTGTATGATTATGTATGTATGTATTTGTTGGTTGTTGGGTTGACATTGAATATAGAACTAAAACCATTACTATGTTGAGATTGTTAGAATTTGATACAATTTGTGTCGGAAATCATGTTTTACGGTTCCTTATTGTTGATACATGTTAGATATATGTTGTTGTGCATTCAATTGGTAATTGGCTGTTGTTTAGATGAGATTTGGGAGTGAATTTGGTTGAGTTTCTTAGCAGAAATTCTGCAGAAAAATTCTGGGTTTCGCTGCCCATACGCGTTTCAGGCAAGGCAATACGCGTATTGGTTAGGGCAATACGCGTATGGCAAGGGGGAAATGAGGGCAATACGCGTATGGAACCCATTTTGCACGGCCCTCTGCTGAAATGCGTAATGGTACGCGTACTTGGCAAGGCATTACGCGTAACTAGGAAGGCAATACGCGTACGGGGTTTTTAGTGGAATTTTTTAGGAGAAATTAGTCTTTGCCCATACGCGTAGCACTTTGGACAATATGCGTATGGATGGGCGAGCGAGCTGGGCAATACGCGTATGGCCCAAGGCAATACGCGTAGGACCAGAGAGGGTGTAGAATTTTCCTGATTTTGCGTTCGATGCCGTAACTTTTGATCCGTCACTCGGATCGAGGCGTTCTTGGTACCGTTAGAAAGCTTTTGAGATGTTCTTTCTTATTAAAATGGTTTTGAGATTGGTGGCTGATTTAATTATGTCGGGAATTTGGGAATGTATCAATTTGTCGACTTTTACCATCTTAACTGTGTGTATTTGATGTGTTACCATGCAATATGCTTTTGATATATAATGTATGACTTGTGTGCGGTTGTATGATGTGAATGCATGTGATGAAATGTTGTGATGATGTTTTGTAGCTTAAGGGCAAAGAAATGCATTGTGTTGTGTTTGATTGTATATGCATGATTATAGGTGTATATATGTATGCATTTGATTGTCATGAGTCATTGTATGCCAAGCATCATGATATGCATTTTGTGATATCGTGTGCCCTAGTGGGTGTGAGCGACGAAACGATTCCAGAGGGAATCCGCTATAACATCATGTGCCTTATATAAAGAGGTGTAAGCGATGATTATGGACGATCATGTGCCTTATACAAAGAGGTGTGAGCGATCCATAAACGTCGTGTGCCTTATACAAAGAGGTGTGAGCAACGGGGAACATCGTTTGCCCGACGGGGAGTTACACTAAGTAACAAGCGATGATTCCAATAGTTCCTGAGTGAACTAACGATGAGAATGATGGATGGAACGGTACCGCATTGCATTGCATAGAGTCGTTGTGTCGGTCTCTGTGCATTTGCATAAATCATGAATGGATTGATTTTGTGTGGAATTGTGAATGGAATTGATGAGTTGAGATATATATATATGTTGGTGATAAATGTATTGTGTATGATTGATATGCCTTTGTGATGGATGTATGAGATATGAATGGTGTTGTTTTGTATTTGAATTATGGTGTAAGTTGTAGTGAGAATGTTTGACATGTGCATTTTTGTGTTATTATATAATTGTATGCAATTATATTATAATTGTGTTTCTCACCTTTCTGCTGTTTTGAATGCTTTATGAGGCATTGCATATTAGATGCTGGAGGTCTTTTTGTGAAGCTTAGGTCTTCATTCTTTTGTCGGTCGACTCTGATATGTAGCACCGGGTAGTCGGGGAGATCGTTATGTGTTTATTTGTATATGTATATATGTTTTTTGGATTGTACATGTATGACTCTGTATATGACAGACAAACTTTTATGTTATATATAGATGAGATTTCAGTTGCAGATTTTCCGCTTTTATTCTGTATCTGAATTGTGGGTGTTAGGAACTGAGTTCCTCTATTTACGTTGCTACCTAATTGTTGCATATCTATATGAGCAGGTTGTTGTATTTTGTTTCAATTGATGGACGCCTCCGTCTATGCCATGAATGTTTTAATTATACTATGATTATTTGTTATCGCTTTATTTGCTCGGGGTATAGATTAGGGGTGTTACATTAAGTGGTATCAGAGCCAGTTTGTGTCAGTTCGTGCCAGTCCGTGTCGGCCTTTGTGTTTGGGTGAGCTGTTTGTTTAACCATAGTTGCTGTTATTGGATATGAACAGAATATGACTGGTAGGAATGACGCTGCTCTTGCTACTACTATGCAAGCTAGGGCTCAGACTGTGCGGGGTGCACCTAATGCTGGTGGGAATGATGAGTTCAAGAAGAACAAGCCGCATATCTTCAAAGGGAGACATGATCCTGATGGTGCTCAGATTTGGCTTAAGGAGATTGAAAGAATCTTTCGAGTGATGGATTGTGCTGAGGAACATAAAGTGAGATTGGGTACTGACATGTTGCAGGAGGAGGATGATGATTGGTGGGTTAGTAAGCGTCATGTTTGGGAAGCTACAAGTGAAGAGGTCACTTGGACTTTGTTTAGCAGGGAGTTTTTGAGGAAGTATTTTCCTGAAGATGTTAGAGGAAATAAAGAGATAGAGTTCTTGGAGTTGAAACAGGGTAACATGTCTGCTGTTGACTACACTGCTAAGTTTGTGGAGCTTGTTCAGTTTTATCCACATTATGCTGAAGCAACTGCAGAGTTTTCCAAATGTGTGAAGTTTGAGAATGGGTTGCGTCCTGAGATCAAACAGGCAATTGGTTATCAAAGGATTAGGAGGTTTTTGGATTTGGTGGATTGTTGTAGAATTTATGAGGAGGATAGCAAAGCTCGTTCTACTCATTATAAGAGTGTGAACGAAACGAAAGGAAAGCAACCGTTTCGTGGTGGTCCTTATGTGTCACCAGCTGACAAGGGTAAGCAAAGGGGTAATTTTGATAAGAGGCCAAGTGGGGGAGGTATGTCTAATCCTCTTAGATGTTTTAAGTGTGGTGACTTAGGACATCGTCAGTTTGAATGTAGAAAGGATATAAGGAAGTGTTCCAATTGTGGAGGTATAGGACATGTCGCAACTGATTGCAAGAAGAATGTGGTGAAGTGTTTCAACTGTGGTGAACCTGGTCATGTTAGTACAAAGTGTCCGAAACCAAAGCAAGCTCCAGCTGGAGGGAAAGTATTTGCATTGGCAGGAATTCAGACTACTAGTGCAGATCGTCTGATCAGAGGTACTTGTTTTATTAATAGTATGCCTTTAGTTGCTATTATTGATACTGGAGCGACTCATTCGTTTATTTCGTCTGAGTGTGTGAGGCGTTTGAATCTTTTATTGTCTTCGATGGGTGGAGAGATGGTTATTGATACTCCAGCAATGGGGTCGGTAACTACTTCTTTGGTTTGTTTAAGTTGTCCTTTGACCATTTATGGTAAATATTTTGAGATGGATTTGGTGTGTCTGCCGTTGGAGGGTTTAGATGTGGTTCTGGGAATGAATTAGTTGCAGTTCAATCGAGTGCATATTGATTGTTATCATAAGTTGGTAAGATTTCCTTCTCTTGAGAAAGACGAGGAATCGAGTTTCTTATCTACCAAAGAGTTGAAGAAGCTTTTGGTAGATGAAGCTTAGTTGTTCGGGTTATTTGCATCGTTGACATTTGATAGTCAAGTTGCACTTGATGTGTTTCCAGTGGTGTGTGATTTTCCAGAGGTGTTTCCGGAGGATATTTCAGATGTGCCGCCAGAGAGAGAGGTGGAGTTTTCTATAGATCTAGTTCCTGGTACTAGACCTGTATCTATGGCACCTTATCGTATGTCGGCATCTAAGTTGGTTGAGTTAAAAAAGTGGTTGAATGAATTGTTAGAAAAGAGGTTTGTGAGGCCGAGTGTATCACCTTGGGGTGCTCCAGTTTTATTGGTGAAGAAGAAAGATGGAAGTATGCGATTGTGTATTGATTATCGCCAGCTGAATAAGGTGACGATTAAGAATAAGTATCCTCTTCCGAGAATTGATGATCTGATGGACCAGTTGTTTAGGTGCGTGTGTGTTTAGTAAAATTGATTTTAGGTCAGGTTATCATCAGATTAGAGTGAAAGAGGAAGATATTCAAAAGACGGCTTTTAGGACACGCTACGGACATTACGAATATTCTGTGATGCTGTTCGGGGTTTCTAATGCGCCGGGTGTGTTTATGGAGTATATGAATCGTATTTTCCATGAGCATTTGGATCGATTTGTTGTTGTGTTTATTGATGACCTCTTGATTTATTCTAAGTCCCGGGAGGAACATGCGGAACATTTGCATGTTGTGTTGCAAATCTTGAAGGAAAAGAGACTTTATGCCAAGTTGTCCAAGTGTGAGTTCTGGTTGTCAGAAGTGAGTTTTCTTGGGCATGTGATTTCAGGTAATGGTATTGTTGTGGATCCATCCAAAGTAGATGCAGTTCTACAATGGGAGGCTCCTAGATCGGTTACGGAAATTAGAAGCTTTTTGGGTTTAGCTGGATATTATCGAAGATTCATTGAAGGCTTTTCCAAGATAGCACTTCCTTTGACCCAACTGACTTGTAAAGGTCAAGCATTCATTTGGGATATTTAGTGTGAGGAAAGTTTTAGTGAGCTGAAGAGAAGATTGACTGCAGCTCTGATTTTCGTCTTACCGAATCCTATTGAACCGTTTGTGGTGTATTGTGATGCGTCTTTGAGTGGTTTAGGTGGAGTGTTGATGCAAGAAGGTAAGGTTGTGGCTTATGCTTCGAGGCAATTGAGGATTCATGAAAAGAATTACCCTACTCATGATTTGGAATTAGCGGTTGTGGTGTTTGTATTGAAAATTTGGAGGCATTATCTCTATGGTGCAAGATTCGAAGTCTTTAGTGATCATAAAAGTTTGAAATACTTGTTTGATTAGAAAGAGTTGAATATGAGGCAACGGAGATGGTTGGGATTTTTGAAGGACTACGATTTTAGCTTGAATTACCATTCTGGTAAAGCTAATGTGGTAGCTGATGCGTTAAGCCAGAAATCTCTGCATATGTCCGCTTTGATGGTTAAAGAGTGGGAACTTTTGGAAGCATTTAGAGATTTGAGTTTGGTGTGTGAATTGACATCTGATAGCATGAGGCTTGGTATGTTAAAGGTCACTAATGATTTTCTGTTAACCGTTAGCGAGAAACAGAATTTGGATGTGAAATTTGTTGATTTGATGACGGTTGGAGATCAAAGTGTGAATGGTGACTTTAAAGTGGATGATAAGGGTGTTTTGAGATTTCGTGGTAGAATTTGTATTCTTGATGTTTCGGACTTGAAAAAGATTATTTTAGAGGAAGAACACCGGAGTAGTTTGAGTATACATCTGGGAGCTAATAAGATGTATCAAGATTTGAAGAAGATCTTTTGGTGGTCTGGATTGAAGAGGGATGTGGCTCAGTTTGTTTACGCGTGTTTGACGTGTCAGAAGTCGAAGGTAGAACATCAGAAGCCTAGTGGATTATTGCAACCGTTGGATATTCCCGAGTGGAAATGGGATAACATTTCTATGGATTTTGTGATAGGGTTGCTGAATACACAGAGGGGGAATAACGCCATTTGGGTGGTTGTGGATAGGCTGACTAAATCGCCGTATTTCATTCTGATTGACATCAGTTTTTCTTTGGAGCGGTTGGCTGAGATTTATATCCATGTGATTGTGAAGCTACATGGTGTTCCGTTGTTTTTTGTTTCAGATCGAGATCCGAGGTTTTCTTCCAGATTTTGGGAAAGTTTGCAAAAGGCGTTAGGTTCCAAGTTGAGATTGAGTTCTGCTTATCATCCTCAGACGGATGGTCAGACCGAGAGAACTATTTAGTCGTTGGAAGATTTGCTGAGAGCTTGTGTTCTTGAGCAAGGTGGTGCTTGGGATAGTTATCTTTCGTTGGTGGAATTCACGTATAACAACAGTTTCCATTCGAGTATTAGAATGGCACCTTTTGAAGCGTTGTACGGAAGGAGATGTCGAACACCTTTGTGTTGGCATGAATCGGGTGAGAGTTCGATGGTTGGACCGGAGTTAGTGCAACAGACTATGAAAAAGGTGAAACTTATTCGTGAGAAAATGAAGGCTTCTCAGAGTAGGCAGAAGAGTTATCATGATCGAAGGAGGCAAGATCTTGAGTTTCAAGAAGGTGACCATGTATTTTTTAGAGTTACACCGGTGACGGGTGTTGGGCATGCATTGAAGTCGAAGAAGCTTACTTCTCGGTTTATTGGTCCTTACCAGATATCCGCGAGAGTGGGTGTTGTGGCTTATCGGGTGGCGTTGCCACCGAATCTTTCGAATTTGTATGATGTGTTCCATGTTTCACAACTTCGGAAGTATGTTCCGGATCCGTCGCATGTGATTTTGATGGATGAGGTTGAGGTAAGGGAGAACCTTACGGTTGAGGCATTACCGGTGAGAATTTTGGATCGCGAGTTGAAGCAGTTAAGAGGCAAGGATATTGTGCTTGTGAAAGTAGCGTGGGGAGACGCTGCTGAGGGCAATTTAACTTGGGAGTTGGAGAGTCAGATGCGGGAGTCGTATTCGGAGTTGTTCGTCTCAGGTAATATTTTCGAGGACGAAAATTTCTAAGTGGGGGAGAGTTGTAACGCCCCAGTTTTTGTTAGAGTTATTTAATCGAGTCGATTTAATTATTTTTGTTTTTATATTATTTTATTTTTGACTTTTATTTGGCAATATATTATTTTTCATTGTTATTATGTTTTATCGCGTTTTGGGAGCGTTTGCGAGATATTTGAGTGTAGGGGTATTTTGGTCATTTTACTTATTTTGTTTAAGTTAGAAACTTAAAGAGAAAAAGATAAGAGAGAAAATAGTAAGGAAGGAAAAGAGAAGGAAGGAAAAGAGAAAGAAGGAAAAGAGAAAGGAAAGAAGAAAAAAGAGGAAAACTTGGGGTTTAAGGAATCGAATCAACCGACTTTTGAAAACACGATTAAACGGGTAAGGGTGTGTTAGTTCTAGTATTAGCTGGAATTTTGGTAAAACAAAGTTGAACAATGTTGATGTCATATGTCTGATGTCATAACATTGGTTCCTAACATTAGTTGTTGCAGGGTTGAAGTTTTATTTGCTGATGTTATAATTGATGTCTTGACATCAGTTTATCAGAACATCAGAACATCAGGTTGTGATGTTTTAGGGTTGCGCGTGTTAGTGTGTTTTAAGGAGATCTGTTAGAGAGATTGGATTCGAATATCTTGGAGAAGATATTTTCACTCAGATAATTTGCAGATCATGGAGCAGATCATGTAACTAACATTAGGGCTGATTTGAAGAGATTTAAAAAGATTTGAAGATCAAATCTATTTTAAATTCTGGTTTTAAAACAAATCAAATCAGATATTTTTGGAAGAGGTCCAAGCCCAAGTCAGAATTCTATAAAAGCAGCCTCAACCCTTGTTGGTAAATAACGAAGAAAGAGAGCAAAAGACTGAGTGTTATTTGTGTCTTCGTGTGTGATTTGTAAACCATTCGTGTTTGAATTGGTGTTACTATTTTTGAGTTGTTAATTGTTCTTGATCAAAGTTGTTAAGCAGAATCAAGTTGTGTGATTAATTTGTAATCATTGGATTGTATCACTGAGGTGATTTAGGGAGTGAGTGGTTTCTCTTACCTAAGTGGTTTCTTAGGTAGAAGTGTCATTGGGTAGTGATTAAGTTAGGTAGATGTCAACTGGGATTGTTGAGTCGGTAATTTGATCCTACTATTAGTGAATTTCCTCCCTGGCTTAGTAGCCCTCACACGTAGGTAGTTAGACCGAACTGGGTGAACAATTCATTGTGTTATTTACTGTTGTTTTTACCTTGTTCATATAGCAGATTGTGTTGTCGTGACATCACACTTAACATCACACATCTGATACCAGAATTTCAATTGGTATCAGAGCAGGCATCCTGCTCTGCATCTGGGTGAGATCTAGGGCTGATACTTTCTGGTGCAATGGACAAGGAGACTGGTGGATTTGTGAATAGACCCCCTATTCTAGATGGCTCAAATTATGACTATTGGAAACCTCGTATGGTTACATTCTTGAAGTCATTAGACAGCAGAGCCTGGAAGGCTATTTTGAAATAATGGAAACATCCTGTTATCGTGGAAAAGGATGAGAATGGAAAGGAAGTAGACGGTAGCTCAAAACTGAAACTTGAAGAAGAATGGACCAAGGAAGAAGATGAGCTCGCCCTTGGGAATTCTAAAGCCTTGAATTCCATATTCAATGGTGTTGATAAGAACATCTTCAGGTCGGTCAACACTTGTGAAGTAGCTAAGGAAGCATGGGATATCTTGAAGACTACTCATGTAGGAACCTCCAAAGTCAAGATGTCAAGACTTCAACTTTTGACAACAAAGTTTGAAAATCTAAAGATGAAGGATGATGAGACTATCCATGATTTCCACATGAACGTCCTTGAGCTGTCAAATGCTTCTAGTGCCCTAGGAGAGAAGATGACTGAAGAGAAGCTGGTGAGGAAAATTCTTAGATCTCTTCCCAAGAGATATAAAAGGAAGGTGACAGCTATAGAAGAAGCCCAAGACATCAGCAAGATGAGGGTTGATGAGTTGGTAGGTTCTCTTCAAACCTTTGAATTAGGAATGAAAGAGGAACCTGAAAAGAAAACCAAAAGTATAGCTTTGGTATCTAGTTCTGAAGATTCTAAGAAAGAGAAGGGTGCTGAGTCTCAGGAGGAGCTGTCCCATGCCATTGTTTTGCTGGGAAGACAGTTTAATAAGGTTATGAAGAGGATAAATAAGAGTTATAATCCTAATGTCAAGAACATCACATCTGACACCAATAGATCAGGAGATCAGGGGAAGAAAACTAGAGATGAAGAAAAGTCCAATATGACAAGGGAGTCCAATGCTGTGTGAAGGGTATGGTCATGTCAAGAAGGAATGTCCTACTTATCTCAAAAAGCAGAAAAAGGGGTTATCTGCTTCCTGGTCTGATAGTGAGAGTGAATTTGAAGAAGAATCAGCTAAGCTTGTTAGAGCTATGATTGAGGTTTGTGAGTCAGATGATGATTCGTGTGATGATGAGGTTACTTATGAAGAGCTTGCTGCCTCGTATAAAGAACTGTGCATGAGAAGTGAACAAGTGTGTCTTGAAGGAGAGAAGCTGAAGAAAGCCATAGTGCAGTTAGAGGCTGAAAAGACTGAACTTGAAAATGAAGTCAGTATGCTTAACTCTAAATTGGATTCTATGACCAAAACTATCAGAATGTTGAACAATGGTACTGATGCTCTAGACAACATTCTTAGTATTGGGAAAATTGTTGGAGACAAAAGTGGTTTGGGATTCAACAATGTTGCAGCTTCTGATGATGTTATTACCAGTTCCAAACCAGTGATGTTAAAACAGATGTTTAAACATCCTGATAGGATTCCTTCTAGGAAGAAATTCAGGCGCTGGAGATGTCATCACTGTGGGCATTTTGGACACATAAAGGCCTACTGTTATAAGCTACATGGGTATCCTCAGAAGGCACATCAGTATACTCCCACACAGAAGTTTCCCATAGGTAATCAGGCCTTCAATTCTAAGAAGCAATGGGTTCCAAAAGGTAAAGTTACCAGCTTAATAGCTCACACTTCTCTTAGGGTTTCTACCAAAGAAGACTGGTACTTTGGTAGTGGGTGTTCAAGACACATGAGAGGAGTTAAGAATTTATTGGTAGATGTTAAGCTCCAGTCTTCAGGTCATGTAACCTTTGGTGATGGTGTCAAAGGAGAAATCAAGGGGATGGGAAAGCTGAATTATGCTGGTGCTCCTAGACTGGATGATGTTCTACTTGTCAAAGGGTTGACATCAAATTTGATCTGTATTAGTCAACTTTGTGATCAAGGATTCAAAGTAGACTTTACAAATCTGAGTGCAATGTCACAAATGAGAAAGGAGAAGTCATCATGAAGGGTGTTAGGTCTAAGGACAACTTTTGTTATCTATGGGTGCAACAAGACTCAAGTACCTCAACATGTGTGTTTGCTAGAGATGATGAAGTCAAAATTTGGCATCAAAAGTTGGGACATCTTCATCTGAAGGGAATGAAGAGAATAATATCTTTAGAAGCTGTCAGAGGAATTCCTAAACTCAATATTGAAGAAGGAAGAGTGTGTGGAGATTGTCAAATAGGGAAGCATACCAAGATGTCACATCAGAAGCTTCAACATAACACCACCTCCAAAGTTTTGGAACTTCTTCATATGGACTTGATGGGACCTATGCAGGTAGAAAGTCCAGGTGGGAAGAAGTATACTTATGTTGTTGTAGATGACTATTCTAGGTACACCTGGTAAGCTTCATCAAAGACAAAACAGAGGTGTTTGATGTATTTAAAGATTTATGTCAAAGACTCCAAAGAGAGAAAGAGAGCAATGTCATCAGAATAAGGAGTGATCATGGGAGGGAATTTGAAACTAGCAAGTTTGCTTATTACTGCTCTGCTGAAGGCACCAGTCATGAGTTTTCCTCTCCTATTACTCCTCAGCAAAATGGAGTTGTTGAAAGGAAGAACAGAACTCTCAAAGAATCTGCTAGAGCAATGATTCATGCCACAAAGCTTCCTTACCATTTCTGGGCTGAAGCCATGAACACTACGTGCTATATTCACAACAGAGTTACTTTGAGAAGGGGCACTTCAGCTACTCTGTATGAACTGTGGAAAGGAAGAAAGCCAAATGTGAAGTACTTTCATGTTTTTGGAAGTAAATGTTACATTTTGTCAGATCGTGAACAGAGGAGAAAATTGGATCCTAAAAGTGATGAGGGAATCTTTCTAGGATACTCTATAAATAGTAGAGCTTACAGGGTTTTCAACTCCAAAACAAAGGTTATGATGGAGTCTATAAATGTGGTGATTGATGACATTGATAAGAAGGAAGATGCTGATGTCCTGGATGATGTTGAAACATCAGTTGAAGAAGTCACATAAGAAACTGAAGACAGAAGTGGGTCTCCCAGTCATGTTGATGCTGAGCCTGGACCTGGACAATCTAATACAGAACCATCTATTAGAGTGCTAAAGGACCATCCAAGGGAGCTTATCATAGGTGATCCTAAATCAGGGGTTAGCACTAGATCAAGAGAGGTTGTGTCAAATTCTTGTTTTGTTTCTAAAATTGAGCCCAAGAATGTCAAAGAAGCCTTGACTGATGAGTTTTGGATTAATGTCATGCATGAAGAGCTGGAACAATTCAAAAGGAATGAAGTGTGGGTTTATCTCTCTCCCATTTAACACTGACCACTCCCTAATAGCATCTTTAAATTCAGATAGAGAATTGAATTCCATACCTAATTTGAATTGAAAATCCTTGTTGAGCAGCTCACCTCTAAACTTCTCAAACTTTGGCTTGGAATGTTTCTCCTCTATGTCACTTTCATCAAGGTCAGAGCTATCCAATTCCTCACTATCATACTCCACCTCTTTACTTATAAAGTTACTTGGATTCCTTTGTGAACAAGATCCCAACACATGTTTAGGTACTATGACACTGACTTTGGACCCCTTCTTAATGGGTGTCATCTTCTTTGGATCCTTTGATGCCCTAACCTTGAATCTCAATGACTTACCTTTTACCTGAACCCTATTTCCCTTTTCTGGTATGACCACTTCCTCAAGTACCACTTCATCATTTTGTTCCTCTACTTCATCACATGCTCTCTCTTCTTCACTGTCATCAAATCTTATGTCTTCATCACTACTATCTTCTTCACTGCAGTCACTAAAAACATCAATATCCGGGTTCGACACCTTAGTCATCATGTCTTTAATACCGTGTTCTACCCAAATATGACCATCCATATTACAAGACATGTTGTGAGAGGCAATGTCTCCAGCTTGAACATCATCAACAATATGAGTAAACCCTTCGTCCACTTGTGGAATGTTCCTCCATAGCCTGAAACCTTCGTAACCCCACTCTCTAACCAAACTAACAGATTCAAAGAAACTCCACTTATCAGAGTCTTGACCTTCGAAGATTGTTTCACTCTATCCCCGGTAAAAGATGTGACCTTGATGCACAAAGTTTCCACCATGATGGAAAATGACACCAAAAACACCAATTTCTGCAACCAATCGAAGAAGTCAGCGGCGCGAAGACTAGAAGACGGATTCTGAACAATTTTTCAAACTCAAAGAAAGAACCCTAATTGTTAGGGTTGGAAATGAGATAGATGAAATGTGTTAGTTTTCACTAAGTTATTGTTTTTTCACTTAGGGGTATTTTGGTCAATTCGTTTCATCATTAACCCATGTGGCAATTCAAATTAAAAGAAAATATGAAAAATAATGACTCATAAGCATTTTGGGTGATGTGGCTTGTTAAAGTCCTTCCATGAAATTATTTAGAAATGTTCGGGTATTTTATGCAAGTTTTTTTTATAAGGGGGGTTTTTCGAATCTCGCCTATATGGCAGGGGTGAAAATGGCTATTAACCCTTAAAAATTGTTCTTGACTGGACCAATGGCTAGACATGGCCCAATCTGCTTCTTCTCCAGAGTGGCCCAAATTGCCTAAGTCCAATCCACAGAGGGGCAAAAGTTACCTTTCTGCCCCTCCAACCAGGCAAGGAATGCAACGTTCCTCCCCGAAATTACTGCCCGTCATGCACGACTTCATTGCTCCCCAAACAGCTATGGGCAGGTGCCCGAAACTATGCCTATGCCTGACATAACGGCTAGTTTTGGGCCCTTTGCCTGACATCACGGCTAGTTTGGGTAGTTACCTATTCTTTGGGGAAAACGGTTATTTCGCCCCGAAAATAGGACCGTTGGCCACGCGCTGGGGGCTCTATATAAACCCTCTCGCTTGAGAGGGTCAGGTATCCAATATTCACCCTAAGAATTCATACTTTGTACTTGCCCCTTTTCTCTGACCCTTTCTTACTTGAGCGTCACAGTACCTTGCAGGTACACCCCCTCCTCTCCATACGACCAGCATCCCTGACGCACTTGGCGGCCCGATTCTACAGGATCTGATCCAGCCTTCACGATCAGTGGCGCCCTCCTTGGGAATCATTGTTCTCCCCATCTTTCTTTCCCCAGAAACCGAAGATCAAAACAATTCTCAAACATCATCACGATCATGGCCTCCCAAGATCGCACCAAGAATGCTCTCCAAACCACCATCCTCCCTGTCAACAAATCTGACGTTGACGGCCAGTCATCTCTCCTCTGAGATACCCATTTCCTCAGGGACGGAGCCACTGCTTCTCCTTCCCCTACCCCTGCTGATCGCAACAATGATCAACCTTCACTTGACGTCCAGCCCATTCCTGTTCCGCCCAACGTCGACCCGGCCGTGGCAACCCTCCTGGAGGCGATCAACAAAACCAACACCCTAATCCTGCAGCAAAACAAGAGGATCGGGGCGTTAGAAGAGTCCAACCATCCAAGATCCCCTCCCACGCAGAGGAACCAATGACGATCAAGGAGCCCGCATCCCCGGAGAGACATCGACCGAAGACTGCGCCAAGAGCCTGATCCTCGCGCAGCCCAGAAGCGCGACAAAATCTCCCCGCGTGACCAGCCCGCTCACGACCGCAAGAGGACTCGACGGAACGAGCAATCTCTACCAGTCAAGTCTAAAGGACGGGCCCACTCACCTTCTCCTCGAAGGAACCGCTCACCTTCCCCTCGAAGGAACCGATCGCCTTCTCCTCGAAGGAATCTCACACCTTCTCCGTGAAGGAACCGCTCCCCTTCTCCCCGGAGGAACCGCCGCCGCGAACATCCCGTTCGGTCCCCATCATACACCAGTTCTAGCAGCGACGACGAGCCTTGCGGCCCGTTGTCCCAGGAGATCTTGGCTACCCATCTCCCAAAAGGCTTGGAGAAACCCCCGTCACTTGGCACGTATGACGGAACCACTGACCCCGACGAGCACATCGAGAACATCGATGCGCTGTTAGACTACCGCGGCATATAAGGCGCCATCAAATGCCGACTGTTCCTGACCACGCTCCGAAAGGGAGCAATGACCTGGTACAAGCAACTGCCCGAGGAGTCCATTACCTTGTGGAGACAGCTGGGCAGGATGTTCTCGCGGCACTTCACAGCATCTCGCCGGCACCCCAAAACTGAGGCCTCCCTTGGAGCCATAATCCAAGGAAAAGATGAACCTCTCCGCGCATATATCGAGAGGTTCAACAAGGAAACTGTACAAGTCCCTACAATGGACGAAATGAAGAAGTTTCTGCTCGAGCAAGGGCTCCGCCCAGGCTCCGAGTTTTCTAAAGCCATCGGCCTCGCACCACCGAGGAACTTAGATGCCCTCCTCCTCAAAGCCCAATCACACATTCAGTACGAAGAGAAGGTTGCGGCTAGCAACGTCCGAGCATCACGCCATCAGGAGAATGCCCGGGCATCCAAAGGAGAGGAAGCCTCGACATCTCGTCGGGGCAAACGGAGGCGCGAGGATCGTCCTCGTGACTCCCGTGACAACAAGGGGCCCTCCGGGCAGTTCCATGACTACACTCCCCTGACCGTCTCCAGGGAAAAGATCTTGTCTGAATGTGCCAATTCGGAGTTTAAGCAGGCAGGGGTCCGCTTCCCCAAGCAACTGCCGAACAGACCAAACGTAGACAAATCAAAATATTGCCGTTTCCACAAGAGTCACAGCCACACTACGGAGGACTGCATCCATCTGAAGGATGCCATTGAGATACTGATCAGGGATGGGAACTTGAAACAGTTCGCCAAGAAGAATGACACTCCTCGCCAGGACGCCCAGGAGTCCAAGAAGATATAGGAGGAAGTGCCCTCCTTGGAAGACGCCAACATACAGGTCGCTATGTCCATATCGCGACCGGAGGACTTCTACGTCCCGGACGGGCTCAGCGCCCCTGCTTATTTCGCGGCCCACAGCCCGTGGGAGACTTTTCCCTCCGCCATGGTCATCTCTGGCGGGGGGCTTCAACAAAGTCCCTGTGGGCTCTGTGAAACGCAAGTTCGAGCATCTGATCAACACGAGCTCCAATAAAGTGACCACACTCGATCAGGCCCAGAAAGGCTCCGTACCCATCTCCTTCTACCGGGAAGAACTCCTCAGCGGATCCTCGAACTCGAGCATACCTTTGCTCGTCAGAGCCAGAATGGCGAACTTTGACGTTTACAGAATCCTAGTCGACCAGGGCAGCTCGGTCGACATCATGTACTCCCAGCTATTCTCAAAGCTTCAACTGGACGAATCGCACCTTACCCCCTATGTAGGGTCCGATTAACAGGGATTCAACGGATCAGTGACCAAGCCGTGGGGCTACGTCGAACTAATCGTGACCTTCAGATCAGCTGAGACGGCCAGATCCATCAAGGTGCAATTCATGGTGATCGACTGCCCATCGCTATACCAGTGCATTTTCGGAAGGCCAACTCTGGCCGAGTTGGTAGCGGTACCCTCAACAGTCCACCTGAAGATGAAGTATTACACTTCGAAAGGAATGGTCGCCACCCTGCACGGTGATATCGAAGTTGCACGTAGGTGTTTCGAGGCTGCTACAAAGGGGCTCAACGCCATTGCGTCCAAGCCAAAAGCATCGGGCAAGCCAGCATTGCCAAGCAGCTCTGAGGAAGCCAAGCCTCTTCCCCAGGTCGACTCCATCGACCTCGACAGTCGCTTCCAGGAAGAAGACCAGCAGGAGGAACGAACAGCTTCAGCCAACCCGTCCACATCGTCCAGCAGCGGCTCCTATCCGATGCGCCCAATACCGGATGGCAACTTCGAGATCGTTCTGTTCGGCGATGACCCTCAGCGGGGAGTGAAGATTGGAGCAGATCTGCCCGACATCACGAGGAAGCAGCTCAAGGCATACCTCCGCGAGAATGCCACCTCTTCGCATGGAGCGCCGCCAAAATGCCCGGCTTGGATCTATTCGTCGCATGCCACCAGCTGACAATTGACCCGGTCATCAAGGCCGTAGCACAACGTAGGAGAAAGCAGTCTCCGGAGAAGACGGAGGCTGCTGAAAAAGCTGTAAAGGACCTCCTCAAGGCCAAATTTATTTCGGAAGCCAAGTACACCACTTGGCTGACCAACGTTGTATTAGTTAAAAAAATCTAATGGAAAATGGCGCATGTGCATTGATTACACCGATCTCAATAAGGCATGCCCGAAGGATGCCTACCCCCTCCCCAATATTGATAAACTTGTTGATAATTCTGCTGGTTTTAAACTTTTTTCGTTCATGGATGCCTACTCGGGCTATAATCAAATTTCGATGGCAATGTCCGACAAAAAATATACGGCCTTCATGACCGAATCGGGCAATTATTACTACAACGTAATGCCCTTCGGCCTGAAGAACGCCGGAGCGACGTACCAACGAATGATGAACAAGGTATTCCGGGGAGAAAAAGGCGACATGCTCGAAGTCTACATGGACGACATGATCGTAAAGTCCCACGAGGAAACCGATCATACTGCCCATTTGAGAAAGGTCTTCGAATAGGCCAGGAAATACAAAATGCATTTTAATCCGGAGAAGTGCACGTTCGGTGTTCGGGCAGGCAAATTCCTCGGCTTCTACTTAACGTAACGAGGAATCAAAGCCAATCCCGACAAATGGCGAGCATTCTCCGAGTTTCCTACGCCCAAGTCCAAAAAATCCATCCAGTCCCTCAACGGGATGCTCGCGTCACTATCTCGTTTCGTGGACAAATCCGCCCAGCACGCCCTACCATTCTTCAAACTCCTCCACAAAGAGGCAACATTCGAATGGACCAAGGAGTGTGACGAGGCCCTTCTCCATCTGAAATGAGTACTCTCAGAGCCACCGGTCCTCTCTCGCCCAGAAAATGGCGAAACATTGTACCTGTACCTCGCCGTAGCAACCGAAGCAGTGAGCGCCGCTCTTATCCGCGAGACACCTGACGGGCAGAAGCCCATATATTTCACGAGCAAAGCACTACAAGGACCAGAGTTAAGATACCAACAGATAGAGAAGGTGGCGATGGCCCTCATCAATGCAGCCAGAAGATTAAGATACTACTTCCTGGCTCACATGATCGTGATTCGAACAGATCAACCCATAAAGCAACTGCTCAGACGACCAGACATGGCCGGCCGGATGCTCAAATGGTCGTTGGAACTGTCCGAATTTGACATCCAATACGAAAGCAGAAAATCCCTCAAGGCCCAAGCTCTGACCGACTTCGTCGCGGAAATGACATTCGCAGACTCCTCCGTGAGCGAAGCGCACAAATGGATCATTTTCATTGACGGTGCCTCGAGCTCGGCAGGAAGCGGCGCGGGCATCATACTGGAGAGCGACGAAGGAATCATTGTTGAAGTTTCACTCACCTTGTCCTTCCCAACCTCCAATAACCAGGCTGAATACGAGGCCTTCCTCGCGGGGCTACGCCTTACCAAGGACCTGGGCGCAGAAGAAGTCGTCATTTGTACGGATTCACAACTCTTGGCCCTCCAGATCCGGGGAGAATACCAAGCCAAAAAAGACAACCTGACCGAATACTTGGCCCTGGTCAAGAAGGAGATGGCGAAGTTCACAACAGTGGAAGTGAAACATGTTCCCCGTGAATATAACGTGCGAGCAGACGTGCTATCCAAACTAGCCAGTACAAAGAAGAAAGGCAGAAACAAATCCGTCATACGGGAAGTACTTCCTCGACCCAGCATCGAGAAGGCCTCCCCGACACTCGACGTGCAGGTGATCGGCGACAACAAATGCTGGATGACCCCTGTCTACAACTATCTCACCAAAGACGAACTTTCGTCTGACCTAAAGGAGGCTAGCACAGTCAGGCGAAGAGCCTGCTCTTACGTCTTGGTCGAAGATAAACTCTACAGGTGGGGATTCTCCATTCCGCTGCTCAAGTGTGTCGAGGAAGAAATGGTCGCGCACATCCTGCGCGAAATCCACGAAGGAATCAACTCCCAACATCTCGGAGGAAGGTCGCTTGCCCGAAAGGCCCTCCGAGCAGGGTACTATTGGCCGACCATGCAGCACGACGCGAAAGAACATGTGAAGAAATGCGATAAATGCTAACGACACAAGGACATGCACCTAGCTCCGCCTAACGAGCTCAAGGCTATGTCCTCCCCATGGCCATTCGCCTGGTGGGGCCTAGACATCCTAGGACCCTTCGTGGTAGGATCAAGCCAGAACAAGTACCTAATAGTGGGCGTAGACTATTTCACAAAATGGATAGAAGCGGAAGCTCTAGCCAAAATAACTGCCCTCAACATCCTGCGTTTCTATAAACAAAACATCCTTGCACGTTTCGGTATCCCCCAAGCGATAGTAATGGACAACAGGACACAATTCACAGACAGGAAGTTCCAAGACTTCGTCGCCCAACTAGGCACGAAGCAGTTCTTCGCATCCTTCGAGCACCCTCAAACAAACGGGCATGCTGAAGCAGCCAACCGAGTCATCCTCCGAGGCCTCATGCGAAGGCTAGATGAAACAAATAAGGCATGGGTCGAGGAACTGCACATCGTACTATGGGCATACCGCACAACTTCACACTCAACGACCGGGGAAACACCTTTCCGTCTAGCATACGGGACCGAGGCTGTAATTCCCGTCAAAGTTCACGTGCCCTCTAGGTGGACAGAGTCGCCCCTAGACGAGGAGATGAACGACGAGTCATTGCGAGAAGAACTCGACCTTGTCGAGGAAATCCGAACTGGCGCAGCCCTCCGTGAAGCCTCACTGAAACAAAAAATTACCATCAGGCACAACGCCAAGGTGATACGACGAGAGTTCGACGTGGGAAGTCTTGTTCTAAGAAGAAACCACAAAGACTCTCGAGAAGGCAAACTAGCAGCCAACTAGGAGGGGTCCTATCGCGTCCGAGTAAAAACGGAAAATGGGGCCTACTACCTAGAACATCTCACCGGGGAAGAACTCGCTCGACCATGGAACGCTGAAAAGCTAAAACAATACTACAGCTAAATTCTCGGTTCGACCCATCACAACGACGGACGTCAGCTACCGACCACTATGCACGTCTAGGTACAAGCGTCACATACGAATAAAGCATAACCTCGCTCAGTAACGAGCCGGGTAACTGCTCGACAGCGGTCCTCGATCGAGCATCGCTGTTGTCAAAGTACCATAACCGGCAGAACCCCAGCTCGCGATGGGACGTTCATGCCGTGAACTCAGGCCTCAAATGCGACCTGAGCTCCGCACCCCGCCAAGATATTCCCCGACCGTTCGACCAGTTCCCCTCACTGCCGAACACATCTACAACGAGTAATCCCCCCAAATTATTCGCACAAGTCAAATACCCCCTATCACGGGCGGACATACTTTCACAACGAGCATTAGTACAACACTTAGCGAAAAATAAAAGCAAGTAAAATCATGCAGATGGCAGAATCAAACATGTAATAATTTAACATAATAAATGACCACAAGGGCCACGATTGTACTAAGTTACATGAAAAGGGGGGCACGCCCCCCAAAAATTAAATTACAATGGTTACACGGCACGCAGGCCGGAAAAATTACAATATTAAAAATACAAACCTCTCACTCATCCACATGCTCGGCAGGCTCGGACTGAGGCCCCTGGTCCTCCGTAGGCTGATCCTCGTTACTCCCTTCAAGGAGAGCATCGGGCATGACAATCCGGCCATCCTCAACGTGCACCAAATAGTGGGTGCCCTCGACAGAAAAGTCAAGCTCAGAGTTCACCTCCCGCAGTTGAGCCATGGCGTTCCCGAAAGACTCCTCCGCGATGACAATACCATCATCCTCGGCCGTCAGCAAACGGGCAACCAGCTCGGATCTCGTCTTCAATGCCTTCACATCTTCCGGCTCATCATCACCCGGGGCATTGGCCGCCCTTAGCCGTTGGACCAGCTCCTCGGCAACTTTCTTCTCCGCCGCCAGTGTGGAGTTATCCTTCTTCAACCGAGTCACCTCCTCCTTAGCCTTCTTCCGAGCATCTTCAGCAACCTTAGCTTCTTCTCTGAGGGACGCCATGGAAGCCCGAGCAGCGGTAAGTTTGGCCTCTGTTGCAGAGTCCCCTTCGGCGTAAACGACCGCCATCTCCAGCATCCTGACCAAGGCAGAAGCATCTTGAGCCACCAACGCCCTCTTGCTCGGACGGTCCATGCTTTCCAAGCAAAGAGACTCCGCCCGAGGCACAATCATAGAGTTCCCCTCGAAGAATTTCCTATCATAGATGCAAGGAGGAAGCTCGAACTTCCCCTTTTCCGATGCCCGAGTGAGATCCACAGCGTCAGTGATTCTTGGCCGCGTGGATCGACCGGTCAAGGGAAGAGGAGACCCCCGGGGAGCAGGAGTAGGAGAGGAAGAGGTCCCCGCAGTAGGCTGCGCCGGAGGAGGAGCACGAACACCAGTAAACCGAGACTTCGGAGGAGCCGCACCGACCTTGTTCCTCGCGAGAGCATTCCTCATAACCCCGTCATGAGCCTGAGGCATCTCACCTGCACAAACAAAATACGAGCACGTTAGATACGAGGAAAAGAAATAAAGCAAACAAATTTAAACAACTAAGACTACCAAGTAGCTTCCCGACATCCTTGGGGGTCTTGCACTCCAGCAGTGCCTTAATATTGATAAATCGACGCTCAACCCTCTGACTCCCATCTTCCTCGAAGATCGGATTACCCTTGCTCGTCCAGCACTCAGCAAGCCAGAAGGAGTTGACCCACTTCATCAACTCCTCATACGCCAAGGCATCCTTCCCGTGTAGCTCGTTTGGCTAGAGGACATAGTCGCTGGGCTTGTTGGCGAAATGATCGGGCGCCCAATGGATGGGGAACTTATAGATTCTCCGCCCAATAAATTTCCCCTCCTCGTCACGCAGGTCGTTCCCATCCTCGTCCACCTCAATCTCCCAGACGTATGTACTGTCCTGGGCAGCTTCGGACAGAGGCTCGACAACATAATATCGCTCCTTGAACGTCCGTATCGATTCGGAGAAAGGCTTGAACAGCTTCCGTGGCTGCTTCAAAGAAACCCAACCGTACTTCCTCCCTGATAGCTGCCTTTGAAGATGGAAGACAGTGAAGAACAGAGGGAGAGTAGCCCCTATGGAGAGATGCTCACATACCAGCTCGAACGCCCGGATAAAGGCCAACGAGTTGGGATACAGTTGCGTAGGGACCAATCTCAAATGAACGAACACTGACTGCTGAAATTCAGTAAACGGCAACCTCAGGCCCAACTCCTTAAAGGCATACTCATACATCGTAAAATGGTCCCCGAAGTTCGTGCAGACCCGCTCTTCTTCAGTAGGGAAGTGCACTTTCCACTCCCCCTCCGGTCCAACCTCCGTGAAGACATCACCCAAATATGTTGCGAAAGTGGACACGTGTTCGGAAGGCTCGGCCACCTCCCATTCTTCATCAGGACCTTCAGCGGCGTCCTCGTCCATAACTTCTAAGTCTTCTTCCTCCCCGACATCACTGGAGGTGCTCGACTCCGTCGAGCTACTATTTTCCGAAGAGCCTGTTTCTTCCTCGGATGTATCTAGGATAACCTCTCTATCTGGCCCCGTCACCATTACGATCACCTGAAAAGCAGAGAAGAAAGTGAATTCGACAACAAATCAAATCCACCCTTCCACCGCTAAGTAAAGTGAAAGGGCGCGCAAAGGGCTGAGCACAACGTCCCCGGCCTAAGCCCTAACATCAAAGGAAAAGCTGACACCTCCCCGCGAGGAGACGCTCGAAGCTAATCATCCCGAGCGAGGAGCTTCTGCACTCATACCCAGTTTCCGTTTGAAGCTTTGCCGGAAATCACAAAGCGTCACCGGAATCTGGGAATGTCCTACCGAAAAACTCATCACCCACTCAGATGATGAACAGACACGGCGGTCACACATGCATAGATGTCACAACATCGTCGTGGACCACCCTGCTCGCTGAAACGCACCACTAATTTCGGCGACATGTCAGAGGTAGAAAAATGGCACAGCCACCGTCCATCACCAACAATCGCCGGAACTCACTCATTTCGTCCTCTAAACCTAGCCCTAACCACATGCAACCTACCATTGACAACAAAAAGGAGTAAAACAAGCAAAGGATCAGAAAACTTACTTGATTTAAGTAGACGAAAGTAGTTGCTCGAAGCTTGAAGCGGTGGTCGGAGTAGGCAGACGACGGTTACGAGCAAGAATGCTGAAGGAAACAGAGAGAAATCAGAGCAAAAAGTTCCAAATGGAACGATTTTCCCCTTTTTATACAAAGGGGCACGTGCGAACACGCGCTCGTAGGCCATGGTGGCTATCCACTAGCCATCATTGCCTATTAACTGCTACACGGAGCTCTAGGCACACGTGGTGTCCCATCGTTTCCAATTATGTATGACCGTTAATCTCCCCGAACACCGGGCAACAAGGTCACGACCACGAATTTCACGAACACCGGGGGTCACAGGCGCATTAAGACAATCCTCCTCGTCTTCAAACGACGACTCCATGCTAGCTCCCCGGAGCAACGAACTGTCCTTAAGTCATCACTCCCATGCTCGGGAGCAACGACTTGGGGGGCTCATGTTCTGGACTGGACCAATGGCTAGACATGGCCCAATCTGCTTCTGCTCCAGAGCAGCCCAAATTGCCTAAGTCCAATCCACAGAGGGGCAAAAGTTACCTTTCTTCCCCTTCAACCGGGCAAGGAATGCAACGTTTCTCCCCGGAATTACTGCCCGTCACGTACGACTTCATTGCTCCCCGAACAGCTATGGGCAGGTGCCCGGAAATATGCCTATGCCCGACATAACGGCTTGTTTTGGGCCCCCTGCCTGACATAATGGTTAGTTTAGGTAGTTACCTATTCTTTGGGGAAAATGGTTATTTCGCCCCGAAAATAGGACCGTTGGCCACGCGCTAGGGGCTCTATATAAACCCTCTCGCTTGAGAGGGTCAGGTATCCAATATTCACCCTAAGAATTCATACTTTGTACTTGCCCCTTTTCTCTGACCCTTTCTTACTTGAGCATCGGAGTACCTTGCATGTACACCCCCTCCTCTCCATACGACCAACATCCCTGACGCACTTGGCGGCCCGATTCTACAGGATCTGATCCAGCCTTCACGATAAAAAATATTATTAACAAATGCAATTAAAAAAACACACTTATTATTTTATAAATAACATTTTGAATTATTTTGTCAAAGATAAAGTGATTGCAATTATATTATAAATGTTAAACGGTAACAAAAGAAAAAAATAACTATAATTGTTTAGTAGCAGAAGCTTTTGCGTATGTAGCACAAATGAACTTCTTTACATCACAATCATTTGATGGATTGGAAAGCTTGGGAATGGGGTTGTATATGTTTTCATCTACACTTGGTTGTTATGTTGGTAACATTATCTTGACGGTAGTAAATAAAATTATATCAAGTGGTCAAGGACAACATGGTTGGGTTTCACCTAAACTAAATGATGGTCATTTAGATATGTATTTCTTCTTGTCATCAATTTTTATTTTCATTGACTTGATATTGTATATTATATGTGCCAAAAGATATAAGTGCCTATAATTGGAGCAAAGAGTAAGAATGTATGGTTTGATTTCATAGAATGGGGGAAAATTTTTTGGTTTGATGTATTGATTTCCATAGAAATTTAATATATATGCCACTGGAATGTATTATTATTCTCTTCAAATTATAGAGCTTAAATAATTGTAATCCAATAAATAAATTTATAAATTTATAGACTTGTGAAAGAGTGAAAGATGGCATATTTGAAATTATATAATTTTATTTTTATTTTAATTTATCATTATACCTTTCAACCTAGAAAATTAAATTTGACAAACTTTTTTGGTAATTAATAACATTTTTCAATTCAAAAAATTATCCGTTCATATTATTTAGTAATTAATTTAATTCAATTTTCTTGATTTTATATGAAAATTCAATAAGGGACATCTCCACAATGAATACATTAATTGATATTTGAATATCATCCAAGTTCTGATATCATACTCTGAGTGTAATGCTGGCATTACTGAGACACACTGTCTTTCCCCTTAAGCTTACTCTCATACTCTCAATACTATGTAGCCAGTAGTATAACAACATAGAACTCAAAGTGACAGTCATAGTCTAACAAATTTGTAGATATTGAAGTTTTAGAAGATAAAATAAATGAAAAATTAACATGAGAGAATCCATATAACCTTCTTTTTCAATTGATATCTGGACTGTAAAAAATTTAGGTTTTATGAGATGACAAAAAAGAGAAGTTTTTCATCATGCATATTTAAAAAATTCCCTATATACTTGTTTTTTTAAAACAACTTACATGGTCAATTATCCTGGAGATAAATCCATACTCAACTTGAGTTCTCCATTCCATTAGATCTTGTCGTGAAATGAATATGCAATTGACATATCTTCCATTTAGTAAAATGTAATTTCATTACAACTATGTATGTTATCTCTTTTCCTTCTTTCAGTTTTCCATAGTATACAATTCCAAAACCACGATAACCGATTCTTTTCTCAAAGTTGTTTGTAGCACTTTTAATTTCAGCAAAGTTGTAGTAGTGAGCCGATATTTGACAATGTTGTTATTCGTTTAACAATAATTTACGAATTATTGATAAAAACTGACCATTTCTTAAATGGTGCTCAAATCATAAGTTATTTGTTTGTTTCTAAAATAGTTTAATTAACTCTTCATTTGTAATATCAACATCAATATGACCTTATTCTCTTCTGAATGCATCACCTACATAAAAAATCTACAACACAGGAAATGCATTTTTAACATTTACAACCCTTTGTGAATAAAATCTCATGTTATTCTAAATAAAATTTAAGAAATAATACAAAAAAAGCATCAACTGAGCAATCAAATATAAGAAAAGCTAACTGATTCATATCGATGGTAATGCCAGAGTTAAAGTGTTTCTCCATAAGTTGTCACATTTCTGGTTTTCGTTTCCAAAAAGGATCAACTTCCTTTGTTCCAACCTTGCCAGACTTACCTATCCCACAAGCTATAAAAACATTTATAGACAAAATTTGGTTACTCAAGTCAGTTCAAATACATCTTTTCAAAATTTAACAACTAAAATGAAGGAAAATCCATCCTACCTCCCATAGGTATAAAAAGAGAATTCTGATAACTTTTCACCAATGTCCTGTCACAGCAATTAAGAAAGCTCATTTTTTAATTTAGAATAAAATTGACATAAAATTTGATAAAAAGAAAATGAGGCAATAATTTGATCCTTAAGTTATTGTAGGAGAAGAAACCTGCAAATAACAATAGTATTTCAAACTGATTGCCAAAATAAAGGTACGAAACAATCATTTTCAGAATGCTAGAAGAACAGAACATAAACTTAAGAATACACATAAAATGTTATGCGTTTTACTGGTAGGGAGAGATGCAAAATGGAAGCATAAAAGAAACACTCAACCTTCAAAAATGTCAAACAGATAGATAAATATAACTTTGCTCGTAGCCCTGAGAATTGATAGATTTACCATCATCTCTCTGCAAATGTACAAACTCAGAACAATTATATCAAAGAACAGAACAAATACTCACGAGTAGCATGCTATCGTGTTTATCCAAATCTTTCTTGTTTCCTTGACTAACTTCATTTCTTCTTCATTATATCCATTTGAAAGAATAGGGGCATCATGTGAGAACAGATTAAAAGCATACTGCAAAATAGTAACTTCATCAAGAATTTTTTTTTTTTTTGAAATTTAAATCAAAAGACATGTACAAAGAGCATCGCATACCTGTCAATTAAATATTTTACATGTCAGTTGTTTTCCTACCAATACCTAAACATAAAAAAAAAACCTTAAAAAATTCTGAACACCTTCATTACCTGCACAACAAAAGCAACCATTTGATACATCAAACACAAAATATGCTTCCCACCCCTACATATTTTCATCACAAATTTCTAAATCTGGAAAAGAAATCTACATAGAAGAAGATGGAAGAAGGAAGAAGAAGATGGAAAAGCAAGAAAAATTTCGATAAAACACAACAATCATTTTAGAAAAAAGAATTAAAAGAGTATAAGAAAAACATTATAAAAGAATAGGAATAAGGAAGAAGAAGATGGAGAAGGAAGGAGAAGAGGAAGAAGGAAGTAGAAGAGAGAGAGTGAGTGAGAGAACGGACGATAGAGAATCTGAAAAAATGATTGGGAGTTTCTTAATACACCACCCAAGTTTCTTAGGCACCATATGAAATTTATTTTTTGCCCCCCTGATTCCGGATGTGCACATTCGGACGCACCAATTTTTAAAAAAACGTTGATGTGTTCCGGATATGCATATCTGAAAAAATTCCGGATCTGCAGATCCGGAACAATTTCTTATTAATTCGCGCCAGACCTTCTTCCTCCCCCTCATTCTTCACATTTCCCTTCATTTTCCAAACACCAAACTCTCTCAAACTCTCAAATTCTCAATCCCAAAAATCTCGACTTTTTTCACTCGAGTTCGGCGTAGAGCAACTTCTACAACGATCAAGACACTCCAAATCCTCTGTATCTCAATTTAATCGGTAAGTTTTCGAACTTTAGAGTTTTGGAGTTATTTTTGAGTAATCGATTTAGAGTAGACTTTTAGGTGTAAAAATTGTTAGGTAGTATGAATAACATCGGTTAGAGACAATGTAGGTATTGTTTGCTGCTTCAAACGGACGATCAGGCCATTGAAATACCCTTTTCCATGGTACAGTAGCCATGGCTGCCATTTTTGAACTTGAAAATACGTACCGGATGTGCAAATTTGGAAAGATTGTAATGTTAAATATTCTGAGTGCTTCCGGATGTGCACATCCGGAAACCCCCAACTTTAAATATTCTGAGTGCTTCTGGATGTGCAAATCTGGAAACACCCAACGTTAAATATTTTGTGTACTTCCGAATGTGCAAATCCGGAAGACACTTGGTTTTTTTTTGTTTGTTTGTTTTTTTTAATTATTTTTAAAAAATTCTAATATATTTATTATGCTTTGCAGATTACATGGCTGTCAGAGACGATCGTATCATACATGGACGGACAACTCAGCACGCGTCTGTCCGACGTGAGCGGACGCAGTCTACAGCCGAGGCTTTCAGCGCAGAGGGAGTTGGGGTAGCCCCTACAGCTGAGGGACATCCTACACCACAACCTTCCACATCACAGGTTCAGGCCACTTCCACATCACAGGTTCAGGCCACTCCCCCGTCAGCCGCTGATTCTACATCTCTGAGGCGTTGGGCTTCTACTGCTGGTTCATCAGGTTCCCAGCCCCCATGCAGGCGTCGTCGGGAGACTCCAGTTCCATCAGCTGCTCTTATTCCTGTTCCTGTTCCTGAGGGTGATCACCCAGCACATGAGGGTGGTGACGGCGATGACGATTACGATGAGCTGGACGGTTACCCCGGGGGACCGTCTGATATGTCCCTACTCGTGGGGTACTCTGAGCATACTGCCAGATATGTCTGACTAGGACAGGTAACCTTTCTTGGTTTATTTATAGAATTGTTTTCGTTGAAAATATGTTCATTTGTAACATTGTTTTATATTTTCGTTTAATCGTTATTTTAGGGTTTGTTAAGAGTGTGTTTATCATTGTTTTTGGTAAATCAAATCACAAATTTTTGTTCATTTAAATGATTAAATTAAAAAAAACTATAGGACATATTGTGCAAAAGATTAGAGAAATTATGTTTGTATTTGGGTATATTTACGTTTGAATGTAAAGAAAGTTGGGTAGGAATCCCAATAAGAACAATGCAGGATTGTTCTAAGAACTTGAAATAAGACAGAAAGAATAAAAGTAATTTAAATAAAAATGTTTTGGTTACAGAATTAGAAAAAAGGACACAGATTCATACATTTTTTCTCACAAACTTTTTCCTCTATGTAACATGGATACTCAAGTTCTATAGAGAATAATGATGAAGTTTGCGGACCTTGATTACATGAGTGAAATCGACTTATTTACTATATACATCAATAATCGTCGATAACGGTTACTACCCTAGAACTCGACACATATCCCATTATGTGGACTTGTGTTTTTTGATATGCTTCCACGTGCCTTTGGCCTTTGAGCTGCTTCCAAACTGTTGTTTGCCTTTGAAACCGTCTTTACAACTTCTAACTATCTTTGTTGAAGAGCTTTTCTGTCTAATCTTGTAGTGTAGTGTCGAAACGTCTCTACATTACCTAATCTTTGGACTCAATAATATACTAAGTCCTAAAACACCTTACAGGTAAGTCAAATTTACCACATTTACATCACACTTTCATGTCAAAATGTTAACTCACTATGAACATTTTCAAGATTTTGTTTCAGTGCAGTGTAGAAAATCACAGGCTACAGATGCCCCCCCAAAAATGCCATTTTCGATCATATTCATAAGATGGAAGAAATGTGGTGTTTTTAGTAACATCTCGACAATGTTCACAGTAGTCTACATACATCATCATCATCATGATCACTTTTATGAAACCATCACGTCAATGAGTGTGCGTCCCTCAGTCATCATGACTCTGATTTGCTAGGCCATCGTGGGCCATAAGATTAACTCACATTAAAAGAAAATCGTTTAATTTAATTTTACCTTAAAAATTAAAACGCCAACTGTCAAAATCGAAATGCCATTTTTCAGATTTTAGAGGGAAACTAGAAAGTTTTCTTCCAAGACTATATATACACATTTCTCTTTTCTTTTCTTTCGCTACTTCTTCTTCTTATAACCCTAAGAGCTCTCTTATTTTTCTACAACTTACCTTCAACCATCTTTTCTTCTTCAAACTTAAGTCTCAGAGCAATTCCTTCTTCCTCAAAACAACTTCTAATTTCTTCTGCTGCTGATGTTATCACTCCGACTCTCCCTGACGGTCGCGCCTATATCCCTGAACCACCAAAGGATAAAGAAAAATCCATGATCTGGGCTTCCCAAATAATAATCTCTTTTTCTATTTCAGGTAATGTTCACGCATTTTTTGGTCTATTCCCTAGATCTTATGCAAAAGCTGATAAGTTAAAGAAAATTTTTCCTTGTTATTGTGAGAACAAGATTTGGTTCTGCAATATTATCTCTAAGTTTTGATGATAACAGATGAATATTTGTATGAAAAATTTTGTGCAACTAATGTTATTATTTGTAATAACCTAGCAAAACAGGTTCTGCTTCCTTGAATTGGCGCAATGAAAGATACTTCGAAGAACTGAACTCAATTCGAAGATAAAACAAGATTCACACAACTCTGATACGAAAACAAAATGAATTCTGAAGGTCAAAAGACAATGGTTCTGATGGAACGAAATCCTGATACTGAAGCCTCACGATTTTCGATCAAGGCTCTGAAGTTTCAGAAGACTTAAAGCAGAAAAGGAGAACGTTCTTAAAGACCAAGTGCTAAAGTTTTGAAGGCTGATTCCTAATGGACTTCTTCAATCGACGGAAGACTTGAAGCATCAGATATTCTGCTATGAAGACTCTATTCATGCTTCAATCAAATATTATCAGAAGCCTCTGAAGATTTGAAGAAAGTGGATTAAGAGAACAAGGTTCTAAAGACAAGTTCTGAAGATTCTGGAAGCGCAGAGCTGATGATTCAAAGACTTGATAATCTCAAGAACCGAGCAATGTTTTCCATTCTTACTCACACTCACAAAAAGCCTTTGAAGTTGAGAAGCCAAGAAAACCCGCTACACTGTACAGTTGTACCACATTACAACGTTAATATTCTTGAAGACTGTGTGAAATACAAACGAGATAATCTGACACAGACAGGACGCGCAGCATGCAGAAGATTTTGTACCTGTCCTCATGCTTATAGTCGTAAGCCTACCTAGCCTTCATGATTCCATCTCAACGGCTCTTTTCACTCGGCTATAAAAGGAACCTCAAAGACTTGAAGAAAAGATATACATGCGAACAATGACAACACTCTCTAACTCTATTTCTTTCTTAAGTCATTCTTGGTCTAAAAACTTGTTTACATTATCAGCTTGATAAGAAGCAATTCTCTGTAAACTCATTGTATTTGAACTAAAAATTGTATTCCTTAAGAGAGTCTTAGTGATCAGATCTCTTGAGAAGTTTAGGACGTGTGTCTTAGAGGTTGTGCTTTAAGTAAGACCTGTGTGGTTATTACTTGAGAGGTCTAGGACGTGTGTCTTAGAGGTTGTGCCTTAAGTAAGACATGTGTGGTTGGATTACTTGAGAAGTCTAGGATGTGTGTCTTAGAGGTTGTGCCTTAAGTAAGACCTGTGTCGTTGGATTACTTGAGAAGTCTAGAACGTGTGAGTTCTAGAGGTTGTTGTTAGTCACCAGCTGTGTAGCTCGTGCAGTGTACTATTTTGTTGAATAGTGGATTAAGACCTCGTTGAGAGAGGCAAAATCACCTTGGCGGGTGGACTAGATTAACTTGAGAGATTCTCAAGTGAACTAGTATAAACATAACGTGTTTATATCTCTGTGTTTAACTAAGCTGTTGTTCTTTAGAAAAGGGTAAAAGTTTTTGACAAGAAAGTTATTTAAAAGAAACGATTAGTTTGAAAAACCAATTCAAACCCCCCCTTTCTTGCATTTTTCACACCTTCAATTGGCATCAGAACTCCGGTTCTGAGGTGATAAAAAGATTGAATTTTTATCAAGCACTTAACAGTGTTCAGTACCAATCCAAGTGTGAAAAACAATGACTACACCATCACCAAGAACCTCTGAAACAAATGTTATTGAATGAGAATCTTACATTGCAAAACCTCATATCTTTGATGGCAAAAAGTTTGATTATTGGAAATATAGAATTGAAAGTTATTTCTTATCATTTGATCTAGATCTATGGGATCTAGTACTTGATGGCTATAGTCATCCTGTAGATTCTGTAGGTAAAAAGATTGAAAGAAGTGAGTTTACAGATGCTCAGAAGAAAACTTACAAAAATCATCACAAAGCAAGAACCATTCTGTTGAACGCAATTTCTTATACCGAGTATGAGAAAATCACAAACAAAGAAACTGTAAAGTCCATCTTTGACTCTCTTCATATGACTCACGAAGGAAATGCTCAAGTCAAGGAGACGAAGGCTCTTGCGCTAATCCAAAAATACGAAGTCTTCAAAATGGAAGAAGATGAGTCTGTTGAAACCATGTTCTCAAGGTTTCAAATGCTTGTTGCTGGACTCAGAGTTCTAAATAAAGGCTATTCTACTACTGATCATGTCAAGAAAATCATCAGAAGTCTTCCAGCAAAATAGAGACCAATGGTGACTGCCTTGAAACTTGCAAAGGATTTGAATAATATCAGTCTTGAAGAACTTATCAGTTTTTTAAGAAGTCATGAAATAGAGCTTCAAGGAGATGAACCTCAGAAGAAAAACAAATCCATTGCACTAAAGGCAAAGCCAGAAAAGAAGAAGGCGTATCAGGTAGAAGAAGAAATGGAAGAATCTGAAGAAGATTCAGAAGAAGATGATATATCACTCATATCAAGAAAGATAAGTCAACTTTGGAAATACAGAAGGAACAAGTTCAAAGGACCAAGGAGAAGATTCGAGTCTACATCTGGTCAAAGAAGAAACTATGGAAAATATGTTACGTGCTTTGAATACAAAGAACCTGGACATCTCAAAAATGACTGCCCAAAGGCCTGGAAAGAAGAAAGACCTAGGAAAACCAAAAAGGGTCTCATGGCAACCTGGGATGATTCAGAATTTGAAGATGATGCTAATGAAGTTCAGGTTAACATGGCTTTCATGGTAGAAACCAGAAGTGACTCGTCAGAGGAAGAATTATCAGACTCCGACGATGAAAGAAAGGTACTTTCTTCCTTATCACGATCTGAACTTGAATTAGGATTAACTGAACTTATAAAAAAATATCAAAACCTTCAAAACAAATTCAAAATCTTGAAAAAGAGTTTTATAGCTTCTTCAGATGATCTTACTAAAAACAAGAAAACCATTTCTGAACAAAATGAGAAAATATTTGTCTTAGAAAATTCAAATACTGTCCTGAAATGTAAATTATCTAAGTTAGAAGAATAAATTGTTTCAAACTCAACTAACACTAGTAAAGAAGACAAATATGATAAAGCATTTAAAAATTTTCTTGCCAAAAGCGTAGATAGAAGCAAAATGGCTTCACTAATCTATGGAGTCAGTAGAAATGGCAGTAGAGGTCTAGGATATTCAGGACCATCTCAACCCTATGATGAAACCAGAAACGTCAAAATAATACCTCTATTCAAAAAGTTTATTCCCTCTGATATTGGCCTTAAGCATTCAGAACCAAAAGGCTCAAACATTGGGATTACACAAACACACACACACTAAGGAAATATCATAAGCACGAACACTATGCACAAACTCCACACCGTTTCACTAACGTACGGAAATCTAAAGGGATCAGAACCTTTAGAAGAACTAATGTGAAAGGACCCACAAAATGGGTGCCTAAAAACAAGATAATTTATGATGCAGATATCCTTAATAGCTCCAATGAAACACCAGTCATGGTGCCTGGATAATGGGTGCTCGCGACACATGACGGGAGAAAGGCTTATGTTCCAAGATCTGAAACTTAAGCCTGGAGGCGTTGTCGGTTTCGGAGGAAATCAGAAAGGAAGAATCATTGGCTCCGGAACTATTGGAAACGATAAGCTTCCTTCCATTAAGAATGTTTTATTAGTAGAAGGTCTAATGCATAATCTGCTGTCAATAAGTCAAGTTAGCGACAGTGGCTATGATCTCATTTTTAATAAAACGTCTTGTAAAGCTGTAAGTCAGAAGGATGGATCTGTCATATTCAATGGAAAGAGGAAAAACAACACTTACAAAATTAAGTTATCTGATTTAAAACATCAAAATGTAAAATATCTTCTTTCTATAAACGAAGAGCAATGGGTCTGGCACAGACGTCTTGGCCACGTCAGTTTGAGAAGAATCTCTCAGCTTAACAAGCTTGGTCTTGTTAGAGGTTTGCCCAATCTGAAATATTCGTCAGACGCTCTTTGTGAAGCATATCAGAAAGGAAAGTTTTCAAAAACCTCTTTCAAAGCTAAAAATGTTGTCTACACCTCTAGATCGTTGGAACTTCTTCACATTGATCTGTTTGGCCCTGTAAAAACGGCCTCTCTCAATGGTAAGAAATATGGACTAGTCGTCGTTGATGACTACAGTAGATGGACATGGGTAAAATTCTTAAAACACAAGGATGAATCACATTCTGTGTTTGCTTCCTTCTGCACTCAAGTACAAAATGAGAAAAATTGTAAAATAGTTAGAGTCAGAAGTGATCATGGTGGAGAATTTGAAAATAAAAACTTTGAAGAACTTTTTGATTCACATGGAATATCTCACGATTTTTCTTGCCCTAGAACTCCACAAAAAAAATGGAGTTGTAGAAAGAAAGAATCGAACTTTACAAGAAATGGCTCGCACCATGATCCAAGAAACTGGCATAGCTAAGCACTTATGGGCAGAAGCAATTAACACAGCATGCTATATTCAAAATAGAATCTCTATAAGACCTATCTTGAATAAAACTCCATATGAATTGTGGAAGAATAAATTACCCAACATTTCTTATTTTCATCCATTTGGATGTGTCTGTTTTATGCTTAACACTAAAGAGAATCTTAGCAAGTTTGATTCCAAAGCACAGAAGTGTCTGTTGTTGGGATACTCTGAACGCTCGAAGGGCTATAGAATTTATAACACAGAATCAAAAATTGTGGAGGAATCTATTCATGTTAGATTCAATGACAAGCCTGACTCAGAAAAGTCAGAGCTAGTTGAGAAACTTGCAGATTTGGAAATCAGATTCACCGAACCTAAGGAAAAGACAGATGAAGTTAAAGAACAGCAAGATCCTACACAAGAAACCACTGAAGTAACTCCAAATACCCCATCTCAACGAAGAAGAAGACTGTCCACATCACATCTTGAGGAACTAATTCTGGGTAACAAAGATGCTCCTATCAGAACCAGATCAGCCTTTAGACCATCAGAAGAGACACTTGTAGGACTAGTATCATTAATAGAACCAGCTACAATTGAAGAAGCCCTCATGGACAAAGATTGGGTTCTGGCTATGGAAGAAGAACTCAATCAGTTCTCCAAAAACGATGTCTGGTATCTAGTTCCTAAACCCAAGAATATTCATGTAATAGGAACCAAGTGGGTATTTAGGAATAAGCTAAATGAAAAGGGAGAAGTTGTCAGAAACAAAGCACAACTTGTTGCTCAAGGATACAATCAACAAGAAGGAATTGACTACAACGAAACATTTGCTCCAGTTGCAAGACTTGAAGCAATACGTTTGCTAATATCCTTTTCAGTAAACCATGACATCACTCTATATCAAATGGATGTTAAGAGTGCATTCTTAAATGGTTATATATCAGAAGAAGTTTATGTCAAACAACCTCCTGGTTTTGAAAATTCAGAAAAATTAGACTTTGTTTTTAAACTTAAAAAATCACTCTATGGTTTAAAACAAGCTCCCAGAGCTTGGTATGAAAGATTGAGCAAGTTTTTACTAGAAAACAATTTCACCAGAGGAAAGGTTGACACAACTCTTTTCTGCAAGACATATAAGAATGACATTCTCATTGTTCAAATCTATGTTGATGACATTATTTTTGGTTCTGCTAACTCTTCTCTATGCCAAGAATTTTCAAAGTTAATGTAGGCCGAATTTGAAATGAGCCTCATGAGAGAACTGAAGTTCTTCCTTGGAATTCAGATTGATCAAAGATCAGAGGCCACTTACATCCATCAAACCAAGTACACAAAAGAACTTCTGAAGAAGTTCAAAATGACGGATTGCAACATTGCTAAAACACCAATGCATCCAACGTGTGTCATGGGAAAGGAAGAAACATGAGTTAAGGTTTGTCAAAAACTCTATCGTGGTATGATAGGTTCTCTCTTATATCTAACTGCTTCTAGACCTGATATATTATTCAGTGTACATCTATGTGCTAGATTCCAATCAGATCTAAAAGAATCACATTTAACCGCTGTCAAGCGAATTCTAAGGTATCTGAAAGGAACAACTAACCTTGGCCTGATGTATAAGAAAACATCAGAGTATACTCTTTCTGGTTACTGCGATGCAGATTATGCCGGAGACATATTAGAAAGAAAAAGCACATCGGGGAACTTTCAGTTCTTAGGAAGCAATCTAATCTCATGGTCAAGCAAGAGACAATCTATAATTTCTCTCTCAACAGCTGAAGCAGAATACATATCGGCTTCCCTATGCAGTACTCAAATGCTATGGATGAAAAATCAGCTGGAAGACTATCAGATACATGAGAGTAACATTCCTATCTTCTGTGATAATACTGCTGCTATCTGCTTAAGTAAAAATCCAATTTTGCATTCTAGGGCTAAACACATTGAAATAAAACATCACTTTATTAGGGACTATATTCAGAAGGGAACTTTATGCTTAAAATTTATTTATACAGACCATCAGTGGGCTTATATTTTCACAAAACCCTTAGCTAAAGATAGATTTCTAATCATTTTAAAACACCTGAATATGAAGTACTGTTCAGAATAAAACATTTTTAGAACCTCATGTGTTTAGTCAGAGACAAGTATTTTTCAAATCATCAGAACCATTCTCTTAACGCATCTCAAGTTCTGATAATTTTGTGACATGTCATATTTTCTGAAAAAATATTTATTGCACGTGATTTAAATAAAAATAAGTCATGTTAACTATTCAAATTAAACGAACAGCATTTCTCTCGAGATTGACCCAACTTTATCACATTTATTAGCTTATCCCCTCAAGAGTGTATTTGTCCTTTAAACCCTCGATAATTTTTTTTCTCACAAACCCTAAAAAGGTTAATCGACTCTCATCTATTTCTCTCTCTATCTATCACTCTTTCAAAATCAACTCAAAGTTCAATCCTCATTCCCTCTTACCACCGTAAGGATGAACACTCATCAACAAGATACTGTTCAAATCTCCCAAGAACTACCATCCTCATCCATCACACCCACTACTACTCTCTCAAAAACTGAACCAGTTGTCTCAGATCCATTAAATCTTCCCTCAATTGATGCAAACCATGCCACCCAGAAAACTCGCTCTGTGGCATGTGTGACACATGCAAACGATCTAACTGTTCTGAAAGAGCTAGATGTTGATTTCAACAACCTCTCTGATAATGGGTTTAACCTAATTCATCAATTGGGTGCTCAAGAATGGAAGAATTACTTTGATAGACTAAGAGGTCCATGCTTTGATGATCTAGTGAAAGAATTCTGGAGACATGCAGATACAGACGAATTCCATGTGGTATCTTTTGTTCTGGAGCAGAAGATTATCATCACTGAGAGATCTATCTCCGAATTGCTAGGAATGAAGTTCTTGGAAGGAAAGAGGGTGTACGGAAAAACTGAGAAATCTGAGTCAGTCAACAACGAAGCTATCTTCAAGAGCTGTCAATTCGGAACAACGGACTACAAAAGCAAAAACTTGCGCGATAACCTAAGGATCTGGCACAAGATCATTCTTGGATGCATCAATCCAAGACCGGCAAAGAGTGCTACAGATTTTGCCAACGCAAATCAAAAACACATGCTGTACTACCTGCACAAACATGAGAAAATGTGCCTTCCCTCCATTCTGTTCTACTATTTAAGGGATATGGTGCGCAAAACCTGAACAACAGCCTCACCAGAAAAGAAGATTGTCAACTAAATTCCTTTTGGAAGATTGATCTCTGACATTCTGGTTGAATGCGGATTAGTGGATTATCTGACCAAAGAAGTAAATTTCACGAAATATCTGAATGAAAGAGTTGGAGAAGTTTTCAATGCTGTAAATCTTAAACATATGAAGATGATTGCAAGTGTAGAGGTGAAACCAACACCTATTTCTCCCGACACGGTGAAAAAGATCAGGAATCCAGTGGAAAACTATCCATTCTACCGCAAAGAAGATAATCCAACAGCAATAGCCTCTTACATTGCCATAATGAGAGAAGCAGAATCTAGAGTTGAAGAAGCTGTCCCTCAGTCAAAGCATATTACCAGGAGTAAGAGGAAGCTTGCTGAAGAGGACGCGAAGGGTAAAAAGAAGAAAAAGGATGAAACTGAAATCTCCAGAAAAGAATCCCTTCTTCTTGAGAAAATCAATAAAGTTGATGCAAATCCATCTGTTGCTGCACCATCTTCATCAATCACCTCTACCTCCATTGCACAAGTAAGGTTTAAACCTCCATCTTTCTCTATTCCTTTACCAACCACTGATCAATCAACCAACAGTCCATCAATAACTAACCCAATCCGATCTGAGATTGTTTTTACCCATATTTCAACAACAACTACCTCAACAATTCAGCCAAATGAACTAGAACCAACAAATCAAACCTTTGAATGTCAAGCTCCCATTACTGAATCTAGTTCTGAGGAAACCTCCTATGAATCTCTAGAAATTGTCTTACATGAAAACCTCATGAACTCTGACAATCTAGAAGTAACCTCTCCCAACAATCAACAACAAACACCTGAACCTGCTGTGACTGAGGTTGACTTATCTCAGCAAACACCACTAGAAACCAACTCTGTCGAATCTAATCTCACTCTGGTTGTCTACAATACTCCACCTCCAACTTCCTTTGAAGAGTGTACAAGTCAATTTCATGACAAAGCACTTGATAAGTTTCCTAAGTTAAGAGCGGAACTTTGTACAAGCACAAAGCTCATGGAACTTGAGAGTGTCTGTCAAAGTTTTCAAAAATAGCTGGACATGGAACTTACAAGAATTGTAAGTTTCTCAAACACAACCATAACTACTGAACTAGAAAAGCTAAGGAGAGAGCAGAAGCTGAAGCAAGAGTCAGAGTACTCAAGTTCTTAGCTGCTAAGCAAAAAGAAGCTGAAGAAAAGGCTGCTAAAGAAGCAGAAGAGCAAGCTGCTAGAAAGGCACAAGAAGCTGCAGAGGCAGAAAAAGCTAAAGAAAGTGCTATGATTACTTCCACCTCTGATCCTGTTATCAAGCATCAGGAAGACGCCGTTGATGAAATCAGAACTGAACAGAAGAACTTCAGAGAAAGGTTTGACAAGCAAGATACTGTCAATGAAAATCTTCAGATCATGATGAAGAAAATCTGGGACAAACTGTCCCAGGATTTTCATCCAGGTACAAACGCGAAAGTGGCGTGGAAAACAGAGTCGCCAGCAATGTATATTTATCCCAAGAGAGGGAAAGGAAACACTGCGTAAACCTGAGGAAGAAGGAAGGGCATGGTCGTCGCAACCATAACCTGGGTTCGGGAGTCGGTTACGCGAGGGGAAGGTATTAGCACCCCCACGCATCCATCGTACTCGATGGGATCCACGCTTGTTATCTAATCTAAGGGTGAGTTATCCTAAAATCTATGCCTATACTGAAACGGGGGAGGGGAAAACAAAGACAGACTCGGTAGGACATCGTCGTCCTAGGCCTACGTACTCCGTTTGTGCAATGGGAAATTCAGAGTCAACGTAGTTCGGACCAAGTTCTTTTTGTGTTTTTTATAAGCGATGTTAAGTTCGCGTCCGGCAGTTAGGGTCGATGCCTGTTTGCGACAAAACAGAAAGTAACGTGCCCTTTTTGAAAATAGCCTTAAGTTGACAATCCCGAAGGACAAAAAAGGATTTGAAGTTTGATTTGTATATTTTAAGACAGAAGTGAGTTGAGTTAGTTCATAACTTACCTTGAACCAAAGTCTATGACACGGGAACGAATGCGTCGCATGGTCGCCCTCAATGGGACGTATGCTCAACACTCTAGAAGAGTGAGGGAGGACCCCTCAATCTTCACTTCCTATGTTTAAGGCTTGTGTGCAAGACAAGTTGACCTTATTAAGTATCTTAGAAATGTTATGAGATGAGAAGAGGGACTCAAAAGAAAAGAAAAACTACGGGGATTCTATCCTAATGTTGTCATGCAACGATGGCCCTAAGGGGAGGTTTGAGACCAACCTAAGTCTAAAGAAAAGAAGAGATGAGAGAAAGAAAGAGTGAGGGTGAACATGGATAACTATCCACACCCTCAAGTGCCTTACCTCTGCCCCTCCACAAAAGGTTAGTACAAAACAGTAACAATGGTTGAATGTCAGTACTGAAAAGTAAATCAAAACAAGCTAGTTGCCTTGAGAAGACAACTAAAGAAGCAAATAAGACTTAAACCACAAGGGAAAGATCCTAAGGGCTAAGGAATCTCCTAGAGTAGTAGGTATAGGCCAATGAAACATACCAAGGCTAAGGTACTAGGCAAGGGTCAACCTAAATTAAAACATGCACCCACAGATCATGCAAATGCAAGGTATGGATTAACTATGAGAAATGAAAGCAAATGGATCATGCAACAATGCATATGCAAACACTAAACCCAGAAGCAAATGACATTTAAAAATGCGTGGAAATGTCCTCAAGAAGGCATAAGAATCGTGAATGCAAGCCTGGAGAATGATTAAAGCAGGAAGAAATGAAAACAATTCACTTAAGTTCATACATGAAACATATTTGTAACATAAGCAAAGAAGGAAGATGTAAGATGAATACGCATGGAAATGAATGCAAACTAGTAGCATATGACATGTGAGATGACATTTAAGATGGAAGAATAAACATACAAAGCTCATGCCAATCTCATGTTGAAACACATAGAAGAAAGAAAGTGAAACTGGTTCAAATAACTTCAAATAGATGTCAAGGGGTTATGAACTTAGGAGGCATACAATATGACATTAGAACTCAATGAGAATGAATGAGAATGACTTATGAGATGCCTAGCAAATTATGTCAAAACATCTCAACAAACCACACAAGGAAACAAGTTCAAAGCATATCAAAACCCTAGCATGAGTTCACTAACAAACACACATGCAAACATGAATTAATAGTGCTATTAAAAATTTGAGAAAAAATGAAAGATGCAAGTTATATGAAGTACAACCAGTGTGCAAACATGTATCAAAAGGATGTGCAAAAACTCAACATTAAACATGATCAAAGGTGCCTCAACATTTCATGCAAACCACACAAGCAAATTGTCCAAATATGGCACTCAAAAGCCAACAAGAAATGCCCTAAAAAAATCTATAAAAAATGCATGGAATACCTCAATGTTTCATGTCAACATGGATAAGAGATCATGAGAAAAATCAGTTTAGAACTATGCCAAACAAAAATAGCCAGATGCCAATATCATTACTAAATGCACACATAAAAGGAATTAAAAGAAAATTCCAAATAAAACATTTAAATATGCAAAAATCAGAAAATAAAATATTTAAAAATTAGTTAAATGTGTGGAGATGCATCATGAATTTTTTTATAATTTTATGATGATAGGAAGTAATAATAAAAATGAAACAAATAATGAAAAGGAAAATAAAATGAAGTAAATGGGCCAGGGGGGTGCCACGAAAGTAAAAATCATGTTATAAATGCATTGGGCTCAAAAAGATTGGGGTGCATATAGTAAAGAGCGGCCCAAAGGCACGTTGGGCTGAGGGTTCAAGCCAGGTGGGGTTTTCAGGTGGCCGGAGAAGACTCCGGTCGTCTTCTCCGGTGAGTCTCCGCCGTGGCAAAAATTTCAGGTGCCCAGAATTACACAAACTTTATACCAAAATGATCCTCTCAACATGTAGATCACATATCCAATCTCAAAAATAAAAAATAGCATGCACACATAGAGATTCGAAGAGATAAAGCTTGCCCTAGAAAAATAAAACTACACACGTATGGTGTCTATCACTAGCCAGATTCACACAAGGTCCCTAGTGGACTTCAAAACAAGCAAAGCACACGAAAATAATATACATTCAGTGGAGTTCAGAGGAGAAAAAGAAACTTATACCTGCGGTTCTTATTGATGCTTGCACCTCAAGAAAAAAAAGAGAGAGATCCTTGTTCCTTGATGAATCTCACTGGCCAAATAAAGGCAAAGGAATGTGCGTGGTTTTGCTCAGAATTTCAGCAGCATAAACCCTTCTTTTTTTCTCCAAATTCATGTCCTCCTTTTACTCAGTCTCCATGCCTTTTTATAGTGTGAATTAGGTCAACTTTGATGGATGTTTTGGGCCTGCACGATGCTAAGTTACCCAGCTTACCAGAATGGAAAGTTTTGATTTGGTTTGATCACACATTGCCATGCAAACTCAGATTCATACCCAACACTTTAGGTGTTCATAGCTTGAGAATCATGTGTCCATTTGATGTGTTCTTATGTCCTTTGGATAGAGGGCCATGAGGACCATAACTTTGGTGTTAGAATGGAGTGGAATGGAGTCCTCTAAGGGACCTAAAAATGACCCCAAAGTTACTTGGTTGGAACTGCATTTGTGTGTCACCCAACCTGGTCATGACCTAGCCATGTGCGTGTGAGATTTTCAGTGTGAGGTCCCCTACTTTAGATCCTTATATCTCTCCATGAGTTGATCAGATGAAAAAACTTCCAACACAAAAGTTGTAGAGAACATGGAGAGGAACAAAAGTGATGTTAAAAATTTTTCCATTTGAAGCCTCTATCAATGAGATATTTTCCCTTGAAGGGCAAGGCAAGTTGACCTTATTAAGTATCTTAGAAGTGTTATAAGATGAGAAGAGGGACTCAAAAGAAAGAAAAACACTAAGGGGATTATATCCTAATGTTATCATGCAAAGATGGCCCTAAGGGGAGGTTTGAGAACAACCTAAGTCTAAAGACAAGAAGAGATGAGAGAAAGAAAGAATGAGGGTGAACATGGATAACTATCCACACCCTCAAATGCCTTACCTCTTCCCCTGCACAAAAGGTTAGTACAACACAGTAACAATGGTGGAATATAAGTACTGAAAAAAGGCTAACCAAACAAGCTAATTGCCTTAAGAAGACAACTAAAGAAGCAAATAAGACTTAAACCACAAGGGAAAGGTCCTAAGGGCTAAGGAATCCCCTAGGGTAGTAGGTATAGGCCAATGAAACATACCAAGGCTAAGGTACTAGGCAAGGGTCAACCTAAATTAAAACATGCACCCACAGATCATGCAAATGCAAGGTATGGATTAACTATGAGAAATGAAAGCAAATGGATCATTTAACAATGCATATGCAAACACTAAACCCAGAAGCAAATGACATTTAAAAATGCATGGAAATGTCCTCAAGAAGGCATATGAGTCATGAATGGAAGCATGGAGGATGGTTAGGCAAGAAGAAATGAAAACAATTCACTTAAGTCCACACATGAAACACATTTGTAGCATAAGCAAAGAATGAAGATGTAAGATGAACAAGTGTGGGAATGAATGCAAACCAGCAACATATGACATGTGAGATGACATCTAAGATGTGAGAATAAACATACCAAGTTCATACAAATCTCATGTTGAAACACATAGGAGAAAGAAAGTAAAACTAGGTTCAAATAACTTCAAACAAATGTCAAATGTTCATGAACATAGAAGGCATGCAAGGTGATATTAGAAGTCAATCAACATGGATGATAATGACCCATAAGATGCCTAGCAAATGATGTCAAAACATCTCAACAAACATCACAAGGAAACAAGTTCAAAACATATTAAAACCCTAGCACAAGTTCATTAACAAACACACCTGCAAAACATGGATCAAGAGTGATATTAAAAGTTTGAGAAAAATGAAAGATGCAAGTCATATGAAGTGCACTCAGTGTATAAACATGTGCCAAAATAATGTGCAAAGATCATCAACAAACATGATCAAAGAAGCCTCAACATTTCATGCAAATCATACAAACAAATTGTCCAAATATGGCACTCAATAGTCAACAAGAAATGCCCTAAAAAATCTATAAAAAATGCATTGAATGCCTCAATGTATCATGTCAACATGGATAAAATCTCATGAGAAAAATCAGTTTGGAACTATGTCAAACAAAAATGGGAAAATGCAAATACCATGACTAAATGCACACATGAAAGAAATTCAAAGAAAATTCCAAATAAAACAATGAAATATGCAAAAATAAGAAAATAAAATATTCAAAAAAAATTTTAAATGAGTGATGATGCTTCATGAATTTTTTTGTAATTTTATGATGCTTGGAAATAATTTTAATAATTAAAGATGAAACAAATAGTGAAAAAATAAATAAAATGAAATAAATGGGCCAGGGGGTGCCACGAAAGTAAAAATGCAGTTGGAAATGCATTGGGCCTAAAATTGTGGGGTGTAAATAGTAAAGATCACTGAGCCCAAAACACTGATTGGCCTGCAACGCATACCATGTGACCCAGTCAAAACATTGACTCAACCAGAGCCCTTGGATGAAGTCAATCAAGATGATCAGAAAAAGTAAATAAATCAAAGGGTCAGAATGCAAACACATGATATGATAACGTGAGGTAACCACACACAATCATTAAATAATCAGAAAATAAAAAAAATAAAAAATAAAAAAAAGATGCACGTGCTCCCCACCCTCTCTCATTAATGCGCTGGAGCAATTAGGTCCCTTGGATTAAACTGATCGTGTGGCTGTGATATAACCTGGGAAATGATTAGGGTTCAGGCAATGGTTGGGTTTTCAGGTGGCCGGAGAAGACTCCGGTCGTCTTCTCCGGTGAGTCTCCGTCGTGGGGATTTTTACAGGTGCCCAGAATTCCATGAAAGTTATACCAAAATGATCCTTTCAACATGTAGACCACATATCCAATCTCAAAAATAAAAAATAACATGCACACAGAGAGATTCGAAGAGATAAAGCTTGCCCTAGAAAAATAAAACTACACACGTATGGTGTCTATCACTAGCCAGATTCACACAAGGTCCCTAGTGGACTTCAAAACAAGCAAAGCACACAAAAATAATATACATTCAATGGAGTTCAGAGGAGAAAAAGAAACTTATACCTGCAGTTCTTATTGATGCTTGCACCTCAAGAAAAAGAGAGAGAGATCCTTGCACCTTGATGAACCTTACTGGCCAAATAAAGGCAAAGGAATATGCGTGGTTTTGCTCAGAATTTCAGTAGCACAAACCCTTCTTTTTTCTCCAAATTCGTGTCCTCTTTTCACTCAGTCTCCATGCCTTTTTATAGAGTGAATTAGGTCAACTTTGATGGATGTTTTGGGCCTGCACGATGCTAAGTTACCCAGCTTACCAGAATGGAAAGTTTTGATTTGGTTTGATCACACATTGCCATGCAAACTCAGATTCGTACCCAACACTTTAGGTTTTCATAGCTTGAGAATCATGCCTCTATTTGGTACACTCTTGGACTCTTTGAATAGAGGGCCATTAGGACAACAACTTTGGTGTTGAAAGGGAATGGAATGGAGTCCTCTAAGGGACCTAAAAATGACCCCAAAGTTGTGTGGTTGGGACTGATTTTGTATGTCACCTTGCCTTGTCATGACCTGCTCATGGGCGTGTGAAAATTTCAGCTTGAGGTCCCCTACTTTAGATCCTTATATCTCTCCATGAGTTGATCAGATGAAAAAACTTCCAACACAAAAGTTGTAGAGAACACGGAGAGTAACAAAAGTGATGTTGAACAATTTTCCATTTGAAGCCTATATCAATGAGAAATATTCCCTTGAAGTTGGACAAAACATGCACACCAAGTGTTTGTGAAATTGAGGGCGTGCTGGCTCGCCCATGACTTGCCATGGCTTGTCATTTTGCCTTAGAAACCTCAAACTTTAAACCACCATATCTCACTCAATTTTAATCCAACGGAGATGTTCTTGGTATGGTTTTGAAGCTTGGAATGTGAACTTTTAAAAGGTATCCATAACCCTTAAGTTTGGAACTTGGATCACAGAAAAAGAATGCTCCAAAGATGGGTACTCAACTTTCCAAAACTTGCCATAAATGGAAACCCTAGTTTCTATTTTTGGACACTTTTGACATCTCTTGATTTTTGGTGAACCCCTTGATATTTCTTGATCAAATCTTCATCAATGGCCATATTTGAGATGAGGAACATGAATTTGACCTCAAAAAGTCAGGAGTTGACTTTTTCCTCTACACAGTTGACTTTTCCCCCAATTCTCCTGATTTTAAGTCTTTTGATCAATTGAACCTCTTATGAATCAAATTGATGGACAATTTTACATTCCTAGATACTTAGGGACCCAAGGAATACCATAGAATCAAGTCTTGCCCAAAAAATCAGAAATAAACTGATTTTATAGCAAACCCTAATTTTGGTACCCTCAGTCTAGGAAGAATTAGCACATCCTCCAAATCCAAATTCCTCTGAATATGATGTGTACCCTCTCCAACAAAGATGAGATATGCCATTTGGTGATGATAAAAACTCAAAGAGCTTGCCCGTTGGAGCAATAAACCCAGGAATCTCAAAACCCTAATTTCTGCACTGGTTAGGAGAGATTGGTTCACTTGAGATCTCTTGCCAATTGTGAACTCCTGATGATGTGATGGACCAAATATGATCTCCTGAGGCCCAAGCCCCTTTGTGACTCAAATAATGGTGGCATCAATAACCATTTCTCCTCTTGATCTCTTGGACAATACATGGACTTTTGCTTGACCCCTTTGAAGAACATCTTCTCCTCTTGAACTGCCTCAGGCACCTTGACCCCATGCTAAGAACCAATGATAGGCACTCATGAATATGCAAAAATGAAATGAAACATAAGCCAGTTAGTACTAAAAGTAAGAGAGCAAATTTTGGGGTGCTACAGCTGTCCCTATTCAATAAACTTGGTCCCTGAAGGTATGATAGCGACGACTTTCAGACATTCCAGGATACACGGGGATTGAATACCGAAAGAACCCTTGAAATTTGCAACTGATGGGGATAGCAAAATGGAGCGTGCTGAAAAATAGCAAGTAAGACCTCAACCATACTCACAAAGGAAGACTGACCACAACCAATCTACCCACAGAAATAAAACGAATACGACCTCAAACCGTACTCACAAAGGAAGAGCGACCTCGACCGTTCTACCCACAGAACCAATACGAATACGACCTCAATCGTACTCACAAAGGAAGAGCGATCTCGACCGTTCTACCCATAGAACCAATACGAATACGACCTCAACCGTACTCACAAAGGAAGACTGACCGCAAACCAATCTACCCACAGAAATAATACGAATACGACCTCAACCGTACTCACAAAAGGAAGAGCGACCTCGACCGTTCTACCCACAAAAATAATCCGAATACGACCTCAACCGTACTCACAAAGGAAGACTGACCATAACCAATCTACCCCTCCCACCCCCCCACGGAAATAATACGAATACGACCTCAACCGTACTCACAAAGGAAGACTGACCGCAAACCAATCTACCCCACAGAAATAATACGAATACAACCCTCAACCGCATTCACAAAGGAAGAGCGACCTCGACCGTTATACCCACGAAAATAATCTGAATACGACCTCAAACCGTACTCACAAAGGAAGATTGACCGCAACCATTCTACCCACAGAAACAATACGAATACGACCTCAACCACATTCACAAAGGAAGAGCGGCCTCGACTGTTCTACCCACAAAAATAATACGAATACGACCTCAACCATACTCACAAAGGAAGACTGACTGCAACCAATCTATCCACCAGAAATAATACGAATACGACCTCAACCGCATTCACAAAGCAAGAGCGACCTCAACCGTTCTAACCCACGAAAATAATCCGAATACGACCTCAACCGTACTCACAAAGGAAGATTGACCGCAATCATTCTACCCACAGAAACAATACGAAAGTGGCGCGGAAACAGAGTCGCCAGCAATGTATATTTATCCCAAGAGAGGGAAAGGAAACACCGCGTAAACCTGAGGAAGAGGGAAAGGAATGGTCATCGCAACCATAGCCTGGGTTCGGGAGTCAGTTACGCGAGGGGGAAGGTATTAGCACCCCACGCGTCCATCATACTCGATGGGATCCACGCTTGTTGTCTATTCTAAGGGTGAGTTATCCTAAAATATATGGTTGTACTGAAACGGGGGAGGGGAAAACAAAGACAGACTCGGTAGAACATCGTCGTCCTAGGCCTACGTACTCCCTTTGTGCAATGGGAAATTCAGAGTCAACGTAGTTCGGACCAAGTTCTTTTTTGTGTTTTTTATGAGCGACGTTAAGTTCGCATCCCGGCAGTTAGGGCTGATGCCTGTTTGCGACAAAACGGAAAGTAACGTGCCCTTTTTGAAAGTAACCTTAAGTTTGACAATCCCGAAGGACAAAAATGATTTGAAGTTTGTTTTGTATCTTTTAAGACAGAAGTGAGTTGAGTTAGTTCATAACTCACCTTGAACCAAAGTCTATGACACAGGAACAAATGCGTCGCATGGTCGTCCCCAATGGGACGTATGCTCAACACTCTAGAAGAGTGAAGGGGGACCCCTCAATCTTCACTTCCTATGTTTAAGGCTTGTGTGCAAGGAAAATTGTCCTTATTAAGTATCTTAGAAGTGTTATAAGATGAGAAGAGGGACTCAAAAGAAAGAAAAACACTAAGGGGATTATATCCTAATGTTATCATGCAAAGATGGCCCTAAGGGGAGGTTCGAGAACAACCTAAGTCTAAAGACAAGAAGAGATGAGAGAAAGAAAGAATGAGGGTGAAACATGGATAACTATCCACACCCTCAAGTGCCTTACCTCTTCCCCTGCACAAAAGGTTAGTACAACACAGTAACAATGGTTGAATGTAAGTACTGAAAAAGCAAACCAAACAAGCTAATTGCCTTGGGAAGGCAACTAAAGAAGCACATCACCCTCAAACCAAAAGGGAAAGGTCCTAAAGGCTAAGGGATCTCCTAGGGTAGTAGGTATGGGCCAATGAAACATACCAAGGCTAAGGTACTAGAAAAAGGTCAACCTAAACTAAAACATGCACCCCACAGATCATGCAAATGTAAGTTATGGATTAAACTATAAGAAATGAAAACAAATGGATCATGCAACAATGCTTATGCAAACACTAAACCCAGAAGCACACGACATTTAAAATATGCATGGAAATGTCCTCAAGAAGGCATAAGAGTCATGAATGCAAACATGAAGGATGATTAGGCAAGAAGAAATGAAAACAAATCCCTTAAGTCCATACATGAAACATATTTGTAACACAAGCAGAGGAGGAAGATGTAAGATGAACAAGCATGGAAATGAATGCAAACCAGCAACATATGACATGTCAGATGGCATCTAAGATGTGAAAATAAACATACAAAGTTCATACAAACCTCATGTTGAAACACATAGAAAAAAGAAGAACAAGCAACTTCAAACAAATGTCAGATGTTCATGAACTTAGGAGGCATGCAAGATGACATTAGAACTCAATGAGAATGAATGAGAATGACCTATAAGATGCCTAGCAATGTCAAAGAATTTCAACAAACATCACAAGGAAACAAGGTCAAAGCATATCAAAAACCCTAGCAGAAGTTCACTAACAAAACACACATGCAAACATGAATTAATAGTGCTACACAACGAATTTAGAGAAAAAAAAAGAAGGGTTATGCTGCTGAAATTATGAGCAAACCACGCACATTCCTTTGCCTTTATTTGGCCAGTTAAAAATTCATCAAGGAGTAAGGATCTCTCTCTCTTTTTCTTAAGGAGCAAGCATCAATAAGAACCGCAGGTATATCACTTTAAACTCTTTATATTTCATGTTGATTTCATGCGTTTTTTACTTGTTTTTGAAGTCCACTAAGGACCTGGTTTGATCTGGCTAGTGATAGACACCATACGTGTGTAGTTTTATTTTTCTAGGGCTAACTTTATTCCGTTCGAATCTCTCTGTATATGTGCTATTTTTTATTTTTTGAGATTGGATATGTGGTCTACATGTTGA